>CM057342.1:741855082-743055082 GCA_030015575.1 Agapanthus africanus | reverse complement strand
ATCCACAAGCAACCATCTCACAGTTCATGATGTTCTTCAAGCCGACTTCCTTCCAGGCTTTGATCGACAAATTAGCGCAGATGGACCAGATGGGCCATAAACCCCCTCTCCCGAAACCAGACTCCCGAAACGATAAAGGAAAGGGAAAAGCGATCATTGTCGCTAATGCCCAACAACAACCGAGCGACTCGAAGCCGGTCGCTCGTCCAAACAATACACGCCCATACGTACCCCTTGAGGACAGGATGGGACGCCCTTACTCTTTCCCCCGTGATAAAACGAGGAGGCTATTCGAGCTGGCGCTGCGCAACAGACTCATAAATCTGCCAGATCCGAAACGTCCGTTGCAACCGAACGACGCCAACGAGCCCAATTACTGCCCTTATCATCGAGTGCTAGGCCATCCGATTGAGGATTGCTACGTTTTCAAGAATTGGCTTAAGAACCAGTACCGTCAGGGCAAATTTGCGCTATCTGACAAATGGAAGGTGAATCCTCCACAGCCCCACACCTCTAAGGGGACGAATACGCCGGGGGTAACATGCTCCGTTATTGAAGAAACTCCCTGGGAGGTTGTATTATCAGCCAAAACGAGGAGAATGCTAAATGATCTTCAGACCTGTCCAGCGATCAAGTGGAAGAACCCCTTGGAACCGCAGGTTATTGAGAGGATGTTGAAGCCACGACCGACTCCGAAGACCGATGGTGGTAGTTCAAGCGCTCATAGTCAGCCGTCAAAATCTTCGAAAAAGAAGAAGAAGAAATCTAAGAAGCCCGTGAAGCCTGGCGACAAGCGCACGGACCTACAAAAGCAGATCGACACGCTGGATGAATATAACCAAAAGGCACGAACTCCCATTACGCTCCAAGATTTCCTTGATCACGTCTTTCAAAAGGAAGATGAGGGAGAGAGTTCATCGGACGAATCCGAGGAGTATGTGGCGAGCTGTCATATGATCTCTCATTCGGTCACGAATGATGAAGAGACCTCTGGCACTGAAACGCTGGGGGCAAATGCCGAATCAGGAGCCCCAGGGTTACCAGTTGAAATGATTAGCGCGTTTCTTAATGAAGCTCGGTTGAAAAGCAAGGCTGATCGAGAACGCGAGACGGCTATATTCGAAAGGGCCAAGCGTTAGCGACTTGAGGAAGGAGCTGAAATGATCCCGCTGGAGCAAAATGCCTCCACCGCTGACAAAAGCCAATTCAAGATAAAAAAGAGGTTTGCTAAGGCCATATCAATGGGCATGAAGCTACCATCCTCCGAAGGAAAAATTACTGGTGCGGTAGAAAGGCACCCCTCTTATTGCTTATATCATCAGAAGGTCTCGCATCCTACACAAGAGTGCAAGGCTTTCAATGGATGGTGGCAAGGATACGTCGCTAATCGACAACGCTTTAAACGGGAAAAACGTAAAATTCGTCGGGAGCAAAGAAACACGACCAAAGAGCTTGAAAGAACTGCCAACAATTGTCACATGGTTAACACTGCCGGGTCACAAGTGCCTACATTTGGGAGCGACTCTGATGAGGAACTGGAACTTGGCCCCCTCTTCAAAGAATCCACTTCGGGAAAAGAAGAAGAACCGAAGGCCTGCGAGAATATACAGCTGCGCAATCGAACATTACCCGAAAAGAACCTCGGACCCTTGAACAGAAAGACAAAGGGAAAGAGAAGGTCTCTGAAGATATCTCCTTGGATGACCGAATCGCGGAAGAGTTAACCGCCAAGAATCCCCCAAAGAGGAATAAAGTAGATTACAATGTCTTAGCGCATCTGAGGAAGTTACCCTCACAACTCAGCATTCTCGATGCCCTATTACTATCAAAAGAGGCAAGGGATTCTTTGATTAAGGCCCTACAAGATCCGTACCAGTTCCAAGCCTTCCTAGCCGAACAAAAGATGAAGGATGAATTGGAAGAGGTGCACACAGCCGACGTTGCTTTTAGTGATGAAGACCTTCTCCTCGGGACGTGTGAACACAATCGCCCTCTTTATGTCTCAGGATACTGCCATGACATAAAGATAGGTAAAATCTTGGTCGATAACGGATCGTCTGTTAATTTACTCAATGTGCGAGTGTTAAAGGAGATTTGCATGAGTGTCCAACACCTCGCCCGAGACAAAATCACCATCTCCGGCTTCGACTCTCAATCCTCAAAGACTCTTGGATCTGTGATATTGACGCTACGCTTCGGGTTGCTCGTCACAGACATCAAATTCCATGTTATAGACGCCAAGACGTGCTACAATGCTCTGCTCGGCCGACCATGGCTACACGAGTACAATATCATCCCTTCTACACAGCATCAGTGCATGAAGTATTCTAGGGATGACCTTGAGTACACTGTGGTGGGAGAGTTGAATCCGTTTTCCGTGAACGAAGTTCGCAAGTATGAAGATGCAAAGTACTTCTTACCGAGTTTCGAAGACACGGAAAGGTGTCACAAACCGGAGAACAAAACTAACGCTACCATCCCTGTCTTCGGCAGTGACACCGAGGAGGAGGAGGATATAATTTATTCAGGTCCATCCCAATCCACCAGGCCAAGACCATCCGTTCCTTCACTAATCTTCGGCAGTGATTCAGAGGATGAAGTTCATGCTGTATTCCCTGCTCGGCCTGCAATACGGGTTTCCGCTGATGAAGAGCGAAGTCTGCAGATAACCATGGTGCCGCTTAAACATTACAAAGAACTGGATGCACTCAACGCCAACAGCGTAGAAGAATTGCACACATTCTATATTCCTCCCGGACGAAAAGGCGAGAAGGCAATCCTATTCTACCGTTCTGAAGAAAACAAGGTGGAAAAAGAAATTTGGCATGGCGCGGATCCCACGCTCGACGGGCTTCAGCCTATCCGTCTTCCCAGATATTATACCGAAGGTTTGAAGAAACTGCTGAAACGCCAGGGGATGTCCTTCACACAGACCGTTAGAAAAGCCAAATTCTATAACAAGGTCTGGAACGTTCCCGGGACTCAATGCAAGCTGCCTAACGGGAGAACGGAAACAAAAGGGCTTGGGTACATCCAGCCAAAGAAACGGGAGCTAGTAAACAGCTGTTATGCCATGTATGACTTCGATGAAGAGGCGGACGCTCAATGGGAGGACGCTAATCCTGGATCAGCAAAAGTTCCTGATACAAAACCGCCCAGTCCATCGTCTGAAGACCAGATGAGCAAACTTATAAAGGATGCGAGTCAAAAAGCTCGAGATGATCACCATCGTGAAATGGCAATCTATGAGAAACCCAAGACACAGCGTCTCCTTCAACAGGCAGTAAAGAACGAAGATGCTGCCCCACGTCAACCTGCTACAGAAAGGGGTCGACGCGAAAGCAAAAACAAGTCGAAGGGCCGAAAAGGTGCTCGACAACCACAAAGCAGAGCTAAGAAGCCACGCATCCGAGAGTCGAGCGTTATTGACTTAGCCCTCATGAAGAAAATGGGTCGAGCATACTCGTTTCCTCGGAACAAAATAAGGAAAATACTTGAGCTTGCTCTAAAACATCAAATGCTTACTCTGCCAGAGTCTAAACACCCTGAGCAAGCGGGCGAAGTCTCCAACCCAAATTATTGCTCTTACCATCGAGTAGTAGGGCATCCGCTTGAAGATTGCTTCACCTTTAAGAATTGGGTTGAGGACCAATATCAGCTTGGCAAGTTCGCGTTGTCTGACAACTGGAGGGTAGCACCGCCGCAAAAGCACGAACCCGAAAACACAAGGATAGAACCAACTCCGCATTGGGGTTGGCAGAAGATTCGCACTTGCCACGTGATAACAATATTAAAAGAAGAGTCCGAGGACATGAACAGCCTCCCTCGGTGCTTTGAAAACAGCAACGATGAGGTAATCTCAGAATTTCCCCCAGCTCCAAAAGAACTAGAGGATGGAATACATACTACTGCAGATAACCTCAGGAAAATCGAGTTGGGGACGGCAAATGATCCGCGACCGACATTCGTCAGCGAGCTGCTGTCTGAAGAGAGGGTGGCTGCGTTAAAAGACGTCCTTGTGCAGCATAAAGATTGCTTCGCATGGAACTATTCCGAGATGCCGGGACTAGATCCAGAAGTTGCTGTACATAGACTAGCAATATCCCCAAACGTCAAACCAGTCAAACAGGCACCGAGAAGAATGCGACCCGAGCTCGAAATGAGCATCAATGCCGAAGTCAAAAAGCTGATAGACTCTGGCTTTATCCAGGAAGTTCAATACCCTGAATGGATCGCCAACATAGTCCCAGTGATGAAGAAAAATGGGACAGTGCGCATATGCGTAGACTTCCGGGATCTTAATAAAGCTTGCCCGAAGGATGATTTCCCAGTGCCAGTCACTGAACTAATGATAGACAATACATCCACTCATGAGGTTTTCTCCTTCATGGACGGCTCGTCAGGGTATAATCAAATAAAAATGCATCCAGAAGACCAGAAGCACACAGCCTTCAGGACTCCTCTTGGTATATTTTGTTATAAAGTGATGCCCTTCGGTTTGAAGAACGCCGGTGCTACTTATCAGCGGGCCATGACGAAGATCTTCGACGAACTTATACACGAAATCGTCGAATGCTATATCGACGATCTCGTGGTTAAAAGCAAATCATACGAAGAACACCTCGAGCATCTGAAGACTGTATTTCAACGCCTTCGGCAATACAACTTGAAGATGAATCCTCTTAAATGTGCGTTCGGGGTTTCCTCGGGCAAATTCCTGGGATTCGTTGTTCGACACCGAGGTATTGAAATAGATCCGTCAAAGATTAGAGCGATCATGGAAATGCCTCCGCCGAGGACTCTCAAACAGCTGCGGTCTCTCCAAGGGAAACTCGCATACATACGACGATTCATAGCCAACCTTTCAGGAAAGTGCCGTCCTTTAGTCACCTGATGAAGAAGGGAACCCCATTCGTTTGGGATCAAAAATGCCAAGGCGCACTGGATGAGATCAAGCAATACCTGCGGAACCCGCCGGTGTTGGCTGCTCCGATTAAGGGGAAGCCTCTCATTCTTTATACAACCGCCCTCGAAGGTTCCTTAGGCGCATTATGGGCACAAGAGAACGATCAAGGGAAAGAAAGAGCACTCTATTACTTAAGTCGGGTTCTGCTGGGGGCAGAAAGCAATTACTCCCCCATTGAAAAACACTGCCTGGCATTGATCTTCGCAATAACAAAGCTTAGACATTACGCATTAGCGCACGAAGTCCGTCTTATTTCAAAAGTGGACCCTCTCAAATATCTAATGTCAAAAGCCATATTAACAGGGCGACTCGCTAAATGGGCCCTGCTCTTGATGGAATTTTCGATAATATATCAACCTCTCAGGGCAGTAAAAGGCCAGGCCATCGCCGACTTCCTTGCCGAGCATCCCATACCTGCCGATTCTCCTTTAAATTGTGATTTGCCAGACAGACATGCGTTTGACGCAATCGACAGTGGTGATACCCGTTGGGAGCTTTATTTCGATGGAGCATCTTCCATGAAAAAGCACAAACAAAGTACGCCAATGATCAAATCGGGGGTAGGACTCATCTTCGTGACTCCACAAGGAGGAATAATGCGCTACGCATTCTCCCTGACGGAACCGAGAACAAACAATGAAGCCGAATACGAAGCTTTGATAGCAGGCCTCGAGATCGCCATTGATATGGGAATTGAAAGCCTCCTCATATATGGGGATTCCCAACTGGTCGTCAGTCAAGTGAACGGCGACTACCAAACGTGCAAACCGGAGTTGGTGAAATACGGTGAAAAGGTACAACAACTGTTGACCCGAATTCCCTCCTATACTTTGGAGAGCATACCTCGCGCGGAAAACAGCAAAGCGGACGCATTGGCCAAACTTGCTAAAGAATTGGCTGACGAGAACCTCGATGACGTTAGAATCGTGATACAAAGCCGTCGAGTGCTTGCCCCGGCAGAAATACCTCCGGAATCATATAAAGAAAAGAGAGCAACCGAGCAGGCGACCCTACAAATAAAAGACCATGAGAAGACCGAAGACTGGAGAGAAGTCTTCATAGATTACTTCAAGTTCCACCGAATGCCTGAAGAAGCGTCCATAAGACATCAGCTCGTGAAACGAGCTCTGTCTTTCACCTTCGTCAACGATACTCTATACAAAAGGGCATTCGATTCTCTGTGGCTGAGATGCCTAGGACCTGACGAAGCGAGAAGGGTCGTCCAAGAGGTTCACGACGGACTCTGCGGTTCCCACCAAGCAGGCCCTAAGATGAAGTTGAAGATAAAACGAATGGGCTACTACTGGCCCACGATGATTCAAGATTGTCTCGAATATGCGAGGCAATGTCACTCATGCCAAATTCATGGGGACTTCATCCATCAGCACCCAAATCCATTACATCCAACGGTGGCCAGCTGGCCATTCGAAATGTGGGGAACTGACATAGTCGGTCCTATCGAACCAGCATCGTCCAAGGGACATCGTTTCATCTTGGCGATGACTGATTACTTCTCCAAATGGGCAGAGGCGGTACCGTTAAGGGAAGTGAAGACGGAGAATATTCTCCATTTCTTCAAAACGCATGTCATATACCGGTTCGGAACCCCAAGAAGGATCATCTCTGATAATGGGCCAGCCTACCGAAGTCATAAAATTAGCCGCTTCGCACAGCAGCACAATATAGACTGGAGATACTCCTCAGTTTATAATCCGCGAGCCAATGGATTAGCTGAAGCCTTCAACAAGACATTGACGAAAATCATAAAGAAAACAGTGTCCCGAAATAAGAAAGACTGGCACGAGAGACTGCAAGAAGCTCTTTGGGCGTATCGGACCACGTTCAAGACAGCCACAAACACAACGCCATACGCGCTGGTGTTTGGGACAGAAGCAGTACTCCCTCTTGAGATAGAATTACCCTCTCTACGAGTGGCAGTCCACTACGAGCTGACAGACGAAGAAAATGCTCATCTTCGATTTGAAGAGCTTGACGCTCTTGATGAAATCCGGCTTCTAGCACAACAAAATCTGGAAGCTTATAAAGCAAAGATGACGCGCTCATACGAAAGACTAACCCGACCGAGGACATTTCGTCAAGGCGAACTCGTGCTAGTGGTCAAAAGGCCTATGATCCCCAATCGCGCCAAGCGAGGAAAATTCGAGCCAAACTATGAAGGCCCATACATCATTGATAAGGTCTACCAGGGTGGGGCCTATCTACTCATCAACATGCATGGTGAAAGGCCTTTTAGGCCAATAAACGGTCGCTTCTTAAAGAAATACTACGCTTAATGAGCTACGGCCTAGGTTAATGGTAGATGACGACAACTATGTCCGCTCGCTATCTTCTTAAGCCTGAACTCTATAAGCAGCAAATGGCCTTCCTTAACGCCGGACCGGAATGTCCTTAAACTAATGGCAGACCGAAACGTCTTTAAACTACTACCACAGCATCCTTAGGCTGACGAGATGAGTAAAAAAAAATAATATATATAAAATAAAAACGGTATGTCCATAAGCGAAAAGGGCACGGATGAAAACCCGAAAGGGCTCCGTGAGTAAAAACAGCAGGGATGCCGGCGAGTGTTCGTGAAAACCCGAAAGGGCGCGACCTCGTAAAAAAAAAAAAAAAAAAAAGGGTATGTCCATAAGCAAAATGGGCACGGATGAAAACCCGAAAGGGCTCCGTGAGTAAAAACAGCAGGACTGCCGGCGAGTGTTTGTGAAAACCCGAAAGGGCGCAACCTCGTTAAAGAACACTTGTAGGGTCCTCTCGACCTTGTAAGGAGAAACTACCCGCGTGAGATCCTTACAACTCACAAGGGAGCAACACACTTAGGGATCCTCACGATTCCTAAGAAGAAAATACACTCACGAGATCCTCACGACTCGTGAGGAGAACTCTCTTATGGGACCCTCACGGCTCATAAGATTTGAAAGTCTTAAGTTACAGAGACCTAAACCTGTGCTTAAGCGACCCCCACAACTTCCAATATTGCCCTACAAGTGGCTCAATACTGACCCTTGTATACAATCCACGGGCGCGAATAAACATTTCCCTAACTAAGTCCCATCTGAAACTAGGGATATGTTTGCATGGTAAACAACCCTTGTAAATCTTCTCGACTTACAAGGAAAAAGCCCTCCTGTAGGATCCTTACGACTTACAGAGGAACAAAACACTTAGGAACCCTCACGATTCCTAAGGAGAAAATACACCTACGAGATCCCCACGACTTGTAGGGAGAAATACCTTCATGAGACCCTTACGGCCCATGAAGTCAAAAGCCTTAGCCGACAAGACCCTAACCCTGGTCGCTAAGCCTCCTTTGTTTGACAACGACAGAGGCAAATGATGATTCGCTCCTGGTAATATCCCAGTTGCAGCGGTGCTGATGCCGAAATCGGTGTCCAATTTCAGGTTTACGGCGAAAGCCGGTAGGCCGCTCATGCATACGAAATAGCCGAAATGATAGGGCAACTTGCAATAAAAAGCAGCAAGTAAAATGTATGCCTGCAAAATAGCCGAAATGATTGGGCGACTCGTAATAAAAAGCAACGAGTAAAAAATAAAATAATAAATAGCCGAAATGATTGGGCACCGCGAAAAATAGCCGAAATGATCGGGCAGTCGCGACCTTCGCGATATAAAAGCTGAAATGATAGAGCATCGCGGAAATAAAATAAAATAAAAAGAAGAAATGATAAAACTTTGGCCCTACAGTTAAGATCACATCGATCCCTGTATACAATCCAAGGGCGTAAACAAAGAAGGAACCATACTTCCCCAGCGGATTCCGTCAAACGACGGAGCCAAACCTCAACGGTTCATTTCAACCGAAGAAGCCAGTGACTTCAACAGCAAACTCCTCGACTCACGGATACAAACACTCCTTGACGAGAGCCTTCTGATCCGCGTCGACCCGCAGAGCCACCAGTGCCTCCGTAGGAACCCTCGACTCGTTTCAAACCCCAAGGAAACAAATAATCCTTGGCGCTTGGGAAACAAATAATCCCAGCAAACTCCTCGACTCACGGATACAAACACTTCTTGACGAGAGCCTTCTGAGCCGCGTCGACCCGCAGAGCCACCAGTGCCTCCGTAGGAACCCTCGACTCGTTTCAAACCCCAAGGAAACAAATAATCCTTGGCGCTTGGGAAACAAATAATCCCAGCAAACTCCTCGACTCACGGATACAAACACTCCTTGACGAGAGCCTTTTGATCCGCGTCGACCCGCAGAGCCACCAGTGCCTCCGTAGGAACCCTCGACTCGTTTCAAACCCCAAGGAAACAAATAATCCTTGGCGCTTGGGAAACAAATAATCCCAGCAAACTCCTCGACTCACGGATACAAACACTCCTTGACGAGAGCCTTCTGATCCGCGTCGACCCGCAGAGCCACCAGTGCCTCCGTAGGAACCCTCGACTCGTTTCAAACCCCAAGGAAACAAATAATCCTTGGCGCTTGGGAAACAAATAATCCCAGCAAACTCCTCGACTCACGGATACAAACACTCCTTGACGAGAGCCTTCTGATCCGCGTCGACCCACAGAGCCACCAGTGCCTCCGTAGGAACCCTCGACTCGTTTCAAACCCCAAGGAAACAAATAATCCTTGGCGCTTGGGAAACAAATAATCCCAGCAAACTCCTCGACTCACGGATACAAACACTCCTTGACGAGAGCCTTCTGATCCGCGTCGACCCGCAGAGCCACCAGTGCCTCCGTAGGAACCCTCGACTCGTTTCAAACCCCAAGGAAACAAATAATCCTTGGCGCTTGGGAAACAAATAATCCCTCGCAAAATCCTCGACTCACAGATACAAACACTCCTTGACGAGAGCCTTCTGATCCGCGTCGACTCGCAGAGCCACCAGCGCCTCCGTGGGAACCCTCGACTCGTTTCAAACCCCAAGGACACAAATAATCCTTGGCGCTTGGGAAACAAATAATCCCAGCAAACTCCTCGACTCACGGATACAAACACTCCTTGACGAGAGCCTTCTGATCCGCGTCGACCCGCAAAGCCACCAGTGCCTCCGTAGGAACCCTCGACTCGTTTCAAACCCCAAGGAAACAAATAATCCTTGGCGCTTGGGAAACAAATAATCCCTAGCAAACTCCTCGACTCACGGATACAAACACTCATTGACGAGAGCCTCCTGATTCGCGTCGGCTAGCAGAGAAACCATTGTCTCCGCGGGAAACTCCCGATTCGTCTCAACTTGCAAACGAAGCCTCAGGCAGCAGGGACTAAAAAACTTGCTTCCTAAACAATGGGACCCTGCAAGTCAATCCAAATTGGTCTCTTGCATACTATTCACGGGTCTCACTCTCCAAAGTTGAATTTCGATGAGGAGGGAAACAACCGCTTATGGGTCCTCTCGACCCGTAAGAGGGAAAAACTCTCTTGTAGGATCCTTACGACTTATAAGAGAAAACCACACTTAGGAATCCTCACGATTCCTAAGGAGAAAACCCACCTACGAGATCCTCTCGATCCGTAGGGAGAAAATTCTCTATGAGACCCTTACGGCTTATGGAGTTGAAAAGTCTTAGGCAGCAGATCTGAACCTGCGACCTAAGCCATCGCTGATTCTTAGGAAAGTCAAGATGCGTGCCCTACTATCCGTCAACCATGTTCGCTAAGATGATGTGCTGATAATAAAAGAAAGAAAAGACGGAGAAATGACACAAGACATTACAAAAATATGCATCCTTCATTCATAAAATTTGATCGAGTTTAGGATACATCGTACTAAAGAATACAAGATATACATATATGTTACAAATACCAACGATACAAGGAAAATTACTGAGAAGGAAGCGTCTTGCACAGATCCAGCAATTGCTCGCACACTTCCTTCCATGCCTTTTCCCGATTGGCCACCACTGCCAACTCCGCCTCCACTTGGGCCCGTTGCTGTGCGACGGAGGCAAGCTGATCCCTGACGGCCTGATGAGCAGCTTCACGGCCTGCGATGTCACGCTCGGCAATATCGAGTGCCCACTTCAGTCTCAGCCCATTCGAGATGCGCTCCAGAAGGCCCTCGAAGACGGCCTTTACCTCAGCGGCGTTCGTCTCAACTTCAGCACGCAGGCGAGCAGTGTTGCTTGAAGATTCTTGGCACTCCTTCAGCCTCAAAACCACTTCTTGTTCCAGATGACGGAAATGAGAAGCGCTTTGCTCGAGCCACGCTCCCCGTTGAGTGCTCGAGGCCAAAGTCTCAGGGGACAGGCGCATTGACTCTAGCTGATGAAGGCAAGCCTCGATTTCCCGACAATAGTTAACCCAAGAGGCGACAGCACCCTCGTCATGGAAGGTAGCAAATATCGCCAACATCGGGTTAACCGTCGTGGCGAAATCCTCAGCAGATACTGGAGCCTCGATGTCGAGCTCCTCGATGTAGTCGCTCAGCATGCGCAAACTATTCGCGGCACCTTTCGAAGACGGACGTCGCTGGGAAGGGCCGCCCGGTATTGTAATATGAGACTCAAAAGGCACTGAGACTGGAACGACAGCTGAAAAAGACAAAATGTGATTAGATGATGATCCAATAGATATGGAGAAAATCATTGACAAGATAATTACTATACCGATGGGAGCAGGTGGCAAGGACGGAAGGGCCGGTAGCGCAACCGATCTTTCTTCTCCCCCTTCGATTTGTAACACTGCAGTCAGGACAAGAGAGAGTTAGAAATAATTCTACCACTGGAAAAACAAAGATATCAATCAGGAACAGTACTCACCGGCGCCACCAGAGGGAGAGGCGAGTTCAGATGAAAAGGAGAAGTGTGGGACCAACACTTGATACAAATGGTCAAAAAGAACTCCTGAAAGACACAACAATGTGAATATAGTATATGGATTATACGTTTGAAAGATGAGTTTAGTAAGTTGCAAACTCATACCTTCCAACATCTTTGACGGTGTAAGAGAGGGCTGAGGGGTAACCATCGCCAAGACAGTCATGGAAGGAGCTCCCTCAAGTAGTGGGGTATCAACACTAGCTGCACCTGCATTACGAAAAATGAACTTGTCAGAAAAGATTGTAAAGCAAATAAAAAACAACAACTTAAGGTGTACCTGAGGAGCTCCCGGCAGAAACAGAGACGACTCCCTCCTCTATCGACATGAGACCACCGCCTGTGGCCTCATCGCCCGACTCAATGGGGACCGTCGTCGTGCTCGCAAGACCGGGAGACGGCGGAGGACCGTAGACGGGAAGGGCTATGACTGGAGTATTGCCAGATTCCAGAGAAGGAGCGGTTGGCTCGTCTTCAGGAATCGTGGCCACCTCGCCCACTACCATCTCAGGTTCGGTAGTAGCGGTTGTATCGTCCACCATCGCCGGGGGATCACCGGTCTCGAGCGCCTCATTCGCCGCCACTCTGGGCTCAGTTATAATGATCATATCATCTGCCACCACTTCAGGTTCGGCATCCATGACCTTATCGGCTGCAGGCCCCTCAACCTCTACCCCAGGCTCCAAAGCCACAACGACGTTGCCCACCGTCGGCTCGAGTTCGGCAGGTACTGCCCCCTCTGTCCCTTTGAGATTGACGGTTTCCGCCTCCCCCTCGATCGGACTTGGTCCTGCAAGATGAGAGATGTAAGGACAAACGACATTAAGATCCTTATAACAAAAACTCCGAGAGAAACATTACCTGAGGCGGATTTACCGTTCGCGCTCCGAGCTGCACGTGCCACCTCTCTGCGGGCAGTGGACAGGGCGACAGGGGCCTCTTCAGAGGGAGTATCAGCTCGAGGAACGGTGCTAGGGCCCGCTCCCATAGCCAAGGCAGCCCTGCGCGCCTTCGCCTCACGCCTCAACCGTTTCCTCTCCTCCCGAGCGGTCATGAGGGACCTCCGTGATGCCTCCTTCAAAGCATCATCGTCTTCATTCAGGGATGCCTCCAGAGCCTTTAAGGCATCTCTCATCGGCTCTTCAAGACGAACCTCCTGCGGTGGCCCAGAAGAAGCAGGAACGTCGGCGGCTGGTAGAACATCTGCGTCGCTAGGAGGGAACGGCATTGAGGTTCCTGTAATTAAAAAGAAAAGGTTAGATCGACCATAACATGAGCAAAATGAAAAACTTGATGAGTCGAAACTTACTAAGGCCCATAGATTCTCTGAGACGTTCCTCCTCCTGAAAAGTCTTCAGAGAAGCGGCAATGGCTTCTTCATCGGTGATGCCTGTTGAAAGAAAAGAAAGAAAAGCGTTAGTCAAAAAAAAAAAAAATAATGAAATGACGAAGAAAATACGTTGCAATAAAGAAAAAGTGACTAGTAGTTACCTGATTGCGCAAGCTTAGCCAGCCACGCGTCACGCTTCACCAGCCATGCCGAAGCTCTGAGGGCAGCTTCCAAGTCTGTATCGTCCGGCGGCGGCATCACTAATCCTGCGTTAGTCCCATATTCGAGCAGACCCTCGGAATAAGGAGCATGGGGTTCCTGGCCGAGCACAACGTCCACGGCGAAGAGCGACTTCTTTCTCTTTTGCCCTCCAGCCCTAGGCTCACGGGGAAGCGACTTACGCTTGGCAGACGCTTTGGGACGACGGGTCCCGATGTCCGCACCCACGCCAGACTCTGGCGAGGGTACAACCACTGTTTCCACCGGAGCACGGGGTACAGGAGGTACATCCGCGATATTAGGGAGCGGCAATTCACAAGGAGGGCTTTGCGCACGTGATGGTCTGCCCCCAGTATCTTTTAGAGGAGGAACCACCAGGAGCCTTGGCGCTAAGGGAGCGTTACGATTGGTACCGGGGGGTACTTCTTTACGGTCAATCAACACTCGCCTCTCTTCCTTTATAACAGCCCCCGTCGCGTGATTGTACCACTCTTTATATACATTAAGGAGTCGTGGAGCACAGGCCGGCGCGCTAACGAAAAAACGAGAACCCGTGTTCAGGCGCATGAAATGGTGTAACGCGTTCTCCATCCCTTCTTCATTTACAGCAGGTTCCAGTAAGAAAGCTTCTAAAGGTACCCCTTGATCGTAACTCAGTTGTCGAGCAAAGCGATGCGGATTATATCTCATAAAGATTGCTGCACCGCCCTGCCTGAAGACTAGGAAACCCGGTCTAATAGAATACAAATGAAGGATCTCCCGGGCTGTTAACACTGAAACCCCATCCTTGAAGGAGTCCTGTAGTAGTCGCACCGCAGTAGTGGACGCTTTTCCAATGGTTAATACCTTATCAATAAAGGACATCCCAACTCCAACGGTGTGAGGGCGAAGCAGTAAAGCTCTGGCGTCCCGTGGTGAAGGGGTCACGATTGATGAGCCGATCAGCTATAAGATGCGAGGAAAACCGTACTTATCAAAAAACGAAGGCCTTTTATGCATTCCAAATACACCCGCCGTATGTAGCTCGAGCCATGACATAAAGTAGTGCATCGGGAAGACCACGTGCAATGCTCCGGGCTCGTTGGCATCCGCGGCTCGGCTGAGACCATGATACAAGTGCGCTAAGCCGGCAATCCCCACGGCCACCTTTACCCCGATGACCATGCGGTGGGCTGGATAAAAGACAGAGGGCCGCATGCGATGAGAGTGCATTGGGATCGCGAACCAACTCAGCCACAGGCCGAGAAATCCTAAGAAAAAGGACTCCTCGTCCATCCCAGGGGCCGCAATTTCCGCGAAAGATATGGTAGGGAAGTCTGGGAGGAAGAAAGCCTTTTGATCTATCTCCTTCGTCGGCAGGTTATCCAAACCTAGGCCGAAGGGATCATCCAGGATAGCAGATTTGGCGGCTCCTAGCGAAATGATGCTCGGACGGAGGAAACGAGCAATGAAGTCCTCGACTCCCGTGTTCGATGAAAAGGGACTCGTAGATGTTCAACACCTTGATCAGGCTAGGGAATTGGTGTTGAACGGCATTTTCCGGCGTAATCCCCCTTAACATCGGCTTAGCACCAAAGATGTACTCATCTGTCGGGAGCAGCTCTTCATAGTGTTCCCCCATGACCGGTAGGCCGGATACCTCTGCGAATTCTTCCAAAGAAATAGACACTTCCCGATCCATGGCAAGGAAAGTGTGGATGGGAATATTCCACTGCTCCAAGAAAGCCTTGAACCACCAGGTGGGGAGCGTAGGATATTGGAAGAGAGAGACGTAGACTGCGGTGTACAGTCCTAGTCTTATCAACTGCGACTTCCTCGTCGACAGGATGTACCGGGCCCACGGCAGATAGCCAATCGGGTGACGGGGGATTCAAACCAAGGTTATATGATTGCCCCCAGGGCCGTGCTTCCCCTTGACAGATACGGCGTCCTAGGATATCCAAAACCATAGGACGCTGAACCGGAACCGCGTCCATAGCAGGATGAAGAAAGTTGTTCGCGGTCCAGTCTATCATCTCCACGGCATACTGCACTGGAGGTGGGTTGGCATAGTGAATCGCCGTGATAGGCTCTGACGGCATCGCGCAGGTGAAGCTGCGTCGACCCATTATAATCTGGTTATACCAGGACCCCCAAAGGTGGAGTTTCTTGTACTCAGGGTCATACTCTCTTATCATGGTTAGGACCTCACGATCCAAAGGCGCCTCTGGAAATCCCCCCTCCGAGCGGACAAACGGGAATGAAGTGTCTTCAGACATGATCGCTGCAAAAGAGCAATGTAGCCGTTAGGGTTGTAATCCCAACGTTTGACATTGAAAGAAGAAAATGCATTAATTAAATTAAAATCAAAATTAATTAATTACACCGCACCACAGTGCAGTGAGTAGGGGACCAAGAGGGACCCACAAAATCTAAATGACAATACGTCAATTAATAAGACAAACTCATCATTGGATGAGATTGTCAGTTGGTCCCTAGGGGGAACATTCCCATAATAAAAAAGGGGGGGGGGGAAAGAATCCCTAGAGACAAGGAGAAAATCTTCTCTTTCAGAGCAAAGCTCTGTCACAGAATGACACTTGTCAAATTCTGGTCTCAAAAGAGTAAAATTCTCTAAAAAGGAGCTTAGCTCTGTAATATTCCATCAAAAAGAAAATTTTGAAAATAATTTTAAAATTAAAATTTCTGGAATCTTGAAAAATCCATGAAAACTTACAAAAAAAAAGTTCTTTGTTTTTCAGATCTAAAAGATCTACATTTGATTCAGGAGCAAAGCTCTGTTCATGGGCTAGGACCCATGAACAAGATCTCTGTAGATCTATAGATCTGTGAGAGCAAAGCTCTGTTGATGAAACCCCAAAGGGAATTTCTTTAGATCAAAAGATCTATGAGAGCAAAGCTCTGTGGGTTAAAATTGACTTAAATTAATTTAACTTAATTTTAAATTAAATATTACCTAAAGTTTTCTAAAAAAAACTTTGGGAAATGAGAGCAAAGCTCTAGAGTTCTGAAAGCAAGAGCAAAGCTCTGAAATTCTTAAGCAAGAGCAGAGCTCTGAAAATCTAAACCTAGAAAATGGTGGAGAATTTTTAAGGGCCAGAGGCCCTATTTATAAGGCGCTTGCGCCTCTTGAAATTCCCCCTCGATCCAACGGTCAGGAGGGGTTGCCACCGTTGCACTCACGTGTGCGCCACGTGAGCGCAACGGTGGGGGGGCATTTGTTTCGCCCAATCAGAGCAAAGCTCTGTTTGAATTCAAAATTCAAATTTTGAAGCAACGCTTCAAGTCTCAGGCGCAACGCGCCGCGTGTCTGGCGCTAATACGTCAGCGCAGCGCCCAAGAAGGCGCACCCAATCAGAGCAAAGCTCTGTTTAAAGGAAGCAACGCTTCAGATCTTTTGCGCTGCGCGCGACGCGCCACGTGTCCAGCGCAGATACATTAGCGCAGCGCGCCCAATTAGAGCAAGGCTCTGTTAAAGGAAGCGCCGCGCTGCGCTCTGCGCTGTGCGACACGTGGCAGCACAGTTGCGCTGCGCGACACGTGTCAGCGCAGATGCGCTAGCGCAGAAGAAGGGGCTAAGTGCCAAAGGCAATTTATCCATGTAAAATTACATGCACTTGATAATAACAAATTAAAATCATACGATGCACAAGCACAACAGAGAGCTAAAATAAAAGAACCCTTAACAGACAATGAAATACTTGATTAAAAAAGAAAAATATTTATTCATTCTTATTGTTATTACATTTAAAAAAGATCACCGAATACGGGATCAGAGAGACAAGGGTTCACAAAAAGAAAAAGAAGATTATTCAGCTCCCTCTCCGTCTTCTCCATCACGTCGAAGCGGCGATCTTCCCGAGGGGTAGCCATCCAACGGTCGACGCCGCACTCCTGGGAAAAAGTGGCGATGACGGCCCGACGAGCCCGTATCTGGCTCAGCAAGTAGAAGGAGAAATCCCTCAGGGCTTTGGTGATCAAGAGCGCTTCGAAAAAGCTCTCGATCTTATCCTCGGCCACATCAAGCATTGCCGAGGATATCTCCGCCGGAGGAGGGGGAATGTCGGCGAGCACTGAGGCAAGGATCATCCGAAGCCAAATGGAACCCGGGGGAAGAGAAGACCCCACACGAGTCGAAAGCTCGTACATTGCGGCATCGCACTGCTCGTCCGAAAAAGAGGAGTCCACCAAGCGCGCAGCAAAACGGGGAACGACGTCTCGGATCGGCACTTCCCACGGTTGTCGGCGGGCATGAGGACGGATGCAAGCCATGATTAAAGAAGTTCTCTGAAGGTGAGGAAAGGAAAGGCTCGGCCTTGAGTTATATATAGATCCAAACACAGAAAATTCTGTGCGCAGCGGAGTTATTTCCAAGGCCCGGGAAATTATAATTTCGGGAATACAAGTTTGACTTGAAAAGAAGAGATGAAAAGATATCTCAGGAGAAGCGACGCTTCTGATTCTCCCAAAATTTAAACTTTAATAAATGAAGCAACGCTTCAGATCCTCTGCGCTGAGCGCAACGCGCCACGTGTCAGGCGCAGATGTATCAGCGCTGCGCCCAAGAAGACGCGCCCAATCAGAGCAGAGCTCTATTTGCCTGAAGCAACGCTTCAGTTGCGCTGCGCTCTGCGCTGCACGACACGTGTCAGCGCAGACGCGCTAGCGCAGTTGCGCTGCGCTCTGCGCTGCGCGACACGTGTCAGCGCAGTTGCGCTGCGCTCTGCGCTGCGTGACACGTGTCACGCGCTGGGGCATCTGCGCCAAACTAAATTAAGATTTTTAAGAAATCTTTTCTCTTCTTGTTAAAACAAGAAGATTTTCTTCTGCAAAGCAGAAGCCCTTGGATCAAAGATCCAACGGTGGGGAAAATTCCCCAAATCACTCAGAGGATGATTTCTTTAACAAATTTAACTAATTTGTGAGCACTATAAAAAGGACCCTAAGCCTCAATTCAAAGGCATCAACATTTTTTTGAGAACTCGAGAACTTTAAAGAGAGAGGACTCTGAGAAGATTTCAAGAAAAAAGGTAAAAGAACCTTTATGGATTAGAAGAAATTCCTTCTAATAGATCATTGATCTAAAAACAAGACCAATGATCTTTACATAATAAACAGTGCTTTGCACTTCTTGTGAACCCCTGGTTCTTTAAAAAAAAAACAATAAAAAAAAATATAATAATAGTGCTTTGCACTTTTATGAACCTCTGGTTCTTCAATCAAAGAAAATTTTATTTTTCTTTGATCTATTTCAGATCAAGAAATTAAACAGTGCTTTGCACTTTCCTTCTTGTATCTAAAAGATTATTGGTGCTTTGCACTTCCAAGTTGCGCCGTTGCGCTCTTAAGAGAGCGCCACGTGTCGGCTATAAAACCACTTGCGCTAAGCGCCCTTAAGATAGAGCTTTGCTCTCTAGAATTGGTGCAACTCGCTGAGAGCACGCCACGTGTCGCCAGCGCAACAACGCAGCGCAACAGCGTAGCGCGCTGCACTGTTGCACTTGCGCTCGCCAGAGCATGACACGTGTCATCACCATATGAGCTTGCGCTCAGTGATTGGCGCAAAGCGCCTGACAAATGCAATGCATTTCACTTCCTAAAGGGCCAAGCCAAATTAAAAGGCTTAACAAACTTAATAAATAAAATGCTGTGCATTATTTGGAAGGGCAGAGCCCAATTGAAAGGTCCAATGGACCAAAATAAACGATCTGCATCATAATAAAAAGGGCAGATCCCAATCAAAATGGGCATAGATGGCCTGTAGTAATGCAATGCATTATTTAAGTATGGGCAAAACCCTAGCACAGGTCTAATAAAAAAAAATGATGGTGTTGAACATTTTCAACTGGACTTAGCCCAATTTTGGCCGTAAGTCCTTAAATTAAATTGACTGAGCAAAATGGCTCTCCTAAATCAATTCACGACCGGTTCGAGGGTACATCTCCGAACTCCTTTGACATCCCTCGTTGTAATTCCTCAACGACGTCAAAGAGGTGACGGGTCCCAATGACCACACATCCAAATGGACTGCGGGGTCCTTAAACTCGTGGACCGAAACGTCCCTAAACTAATATCGGACCGAAACGTCCCTAAACTAATGACGGACCACTACGTCCTTAAACTGGCGACGGACCGAGACGTCCCTAAACTAATATCGGACCGAAACGTCCCTAAACTAATGACGGACCACTACGTCCTTAAACTGGCGACGGACCGAGACGTCCTTAAACTAATAATGGACCGAAACGTCCCTAAACTAATGACGGACCGAAACGTCCCTAAACTAATGACGGACCACTACGTCCTTAAACTGGCGACGGACCGAGACGTCCTTAAACTAATATCGGACCGAAACGTCCCTAAACTAATATCGGAACGAAACGTCCCTAAACTAATGACGGACCACTACGTCCTTAAACTGGCGACGGACCGAGACGTCCCTAAACTAATATCGGACCGAAACGTCCCTAAACTAACGATGGACCACTACGTCCTTAAACTGGTATCGGACCGAAACGTCCCTAAACTAACATTGGACCACTACGTCCCTAAATTGGAACAATAGAGCCAATTGCTCTTTTGCCGGATCTAAACGGTCCCGCCTAAGTTGATCTTAGCCCTAAATGCGGTTAATGTGTCCTTAGATATTCAAAGAAACAATAAAACTCCAAATCAACTTTGGTTCAAGGGTACATCTCTGAACTCCTCTGACGCCTGTCGTTGTAATCCCTCAACGACGTCAGAGAGGTGACGAGTCCCGGCGGCCAGATAATTAAATCAATCACTACGTCAAGTCAAATCTCAGTCCAAAACAGGACTAACGTATCCTTGACGAACGTTTAAGTTGATCTTAACCGCAACGCGACTAATGCATCCTTAAACGAAAAACACCAAACCCAAATCTAAGTAAATACGGATTTGGACTAATCCACGTCCTACGGGCGACGGCATTACTCAGTCTCCGTATACAATCCACGGGCAACCACAAACAAAACAAACACACACGACACGAAGTGAAATTCTGGAGAAGGAGAAAGTTGTTACCGCGATGCGGTAGCGTAATTAACTGCAGGGGCTTGCGCCTGCAGGGAAGAGCGTCCCCACAATCAAAAACCCCTCACCCTGAGGGGGAATCTGACGAAGTCTGCTACATCGGCCGCATCCGTCTAAACCTCCGATCCACGGTGCCATAAATCAACTTGGTATCTTCGGAGAGATAGACGGATAAAACCAAATAGCATCTGCCCCGAATCCCAGCGCCAGGACATAGCAGTCCTGTGCGCCGCCTTTCGGAGGGGAACAGCGACCATCATCAACGCCCTCGCCAGCCGAATAGATCGGCTACAGTCCCTCGTGGAGGCGCTCGTCCGCGTTCAAACGGCCGGGCCAGGGCCCCAGATCGCCGCTCCTCCGCCTCCAGAAGGCTCTGCCCTTGTCGGCACGGCTGACTACTGGCAGGCTACGACCCATGGCCACAGATCTCACGGGCCGATACTCCCTGAGGCCCGCTGGGCGCCCCACAGCTCCACACCCAGATCCGCTGCCAGAGCGCCTCGCCTCGAGCCTCCTCGTGACCCTTACCCCCCTGAGGAGATGTCGGTCACCTCGCCTGTCCACAGGCATGATCGACACCCCCTCCCTCGACGGGGTCGTACAGAGGGGGCTCGCCACGACAGCTCGAGGGCCACCCCGACCGGGGATCCGAGGAGCCTCATCGAGAAGAACCGGGGCCGTGCCCAGACGCAGGTCTCCCACAGCAGAGACCAGGGATCACAAGACGCCGAATCCTCGAGGTACCACGGCCGACTCGACGCCCTTGAAAAGAATATCGAAGGCATGCGCCGGGAAGGTCACCTCTCGGGTGACGGGGCTAAGTATGCCGCCGACTCGCTCACCAAGCCATTTACCGAGGGACTGCTCGCTGTCCACGTCTCCTCGAGCAACAAGCCCCCGAAGGTCGTTCGATGGGAAAACCAACCCAAAAGACTATTTGGATGCTTTCACCGCGGAGATGAGCTTCCAGGACCATTCCGACGCCGCCCAGTGCAGGGCCTTCCCAACCACCCTCATCTGCTCTGGTCGGGACTGGTTCCGAGGACTCGAGCCCCGCTCAATCTCGACCTTTGAAGAGCTGGCTACTCAGTTCCTCGGCCACTTCGTTGGGAACCGCCGGCAGAAGCGCACAGTCAACTACCTCTTCACAGTTAAGAGCGGGGACAAGGAGACGTTCAAGGCTTACATCACCCGCTTATATAACACCCTCCTCGAGGTCCCCGAGCACCGGGACGAGATCGTCATCACGGCACTCAGATCTGGTCTTAGGCACAAGGAGTGGTTGCGCTCCTTCGCATTAGCACAGCCTAAGACCATGGCCGAGGTCAAGGCGTGGACCGAGCGCGAGGTTCAGCTGGAGTCCGAGGTGAACGCGAACCTCCCCCGAGCAGAACGGTCCGACCAGAAGAAGAGGGCTCGGGAGGAGAGGCCGGAGCGTCGCAGCCCTATCACCCGAAGTTCCAGAAATACACCTCGCTCAACGTCTCCCTCGTAGTATTATTAGAGGAGGCCCAAGGCGAGGGGTTCTTCAAGTTCCCTCCAATCCCGCGTCAGGCCTCGAAATGAACCTGGGGCCCTTACTGCGCATTCTACCGGACGCTGGACCACGCCACGGAGGATTGTAAGCAACTCCAGGACTGCATCAAGGAGCTCATCCGATCGGGGCACTTCGCTGCCTACTTAAGGGACAAATGGCAGGCCGACCGCGAGCAGGAGCAGCGTCCCCCTCCCGCCGGGCTGACCATCGGCCAGATCATGCTCGTTTCGGCAGATGACCAGTCCGGCGCTCAGGGAGCCCCGTACCCGGTGCCGAGCACAGAAACTAACAAGCCCCTAGGGAGCTCGGGCTGCGCTAATAAGGTCATCTATTAGCATGTACTTTTCTTTTAGGGCAATGTAAACTCTTTCTAGGGTCTGTTGTTAATTTAATAAAAATCAGTGGAACATTGCGAAAAAGAAGGAAAAATCTTATTTATTCAAAAAAGGTATTATGGGCTCCTCAGCCATACATACAAAAAGAAAAGAAAATTATAACAGCGGGGTAAGGGGTGCATGGAGCATCGCTCATGGTACTCAGTAAAGATCTCTGCCAGCCAAGGCCTCGCGAGATCCAACCTCTGCCCTCGGTTCCCCCCGCGCGCGTCGACCCCGAGCCTCAGTTCGTAGCACTCACGGACGAGTGCCACCGATCGAGCCAGCCGACTCGTGGAGATCAGGCCGAAACGCCTCAGAGACCGCAGCTTGCCCACGGCCTTGTCATAGAGTTGCTCGGACAAGGGGTTGTAGAGCCCCGGCGACGCCCTCCAGATGGAGTACATCAGCAGCTGCAGCAGGGAGGAGCGTCGGGAGAGCAGCCGGCCGAAATGGTCTTCGATACTCCCATAGACCAACTACACCGTGTCCTCGGTGCAGTTCTGGTCATAGAGGTATACGTCTTCGAAGTGGATGATTTCGGGGATGGTAAAGGGGAAGTCTTGCATTCTCAACGATCTGTGTACGAAGGAAAGAAGGACCAGTACTCCTTCAGTCTTATATAGCCCACTACGCCCTAACGGAGCTCAACAGTCGCCCGCTTTCGCCCAAAAAGTCGCTGCCACGAGGCGATCATCGAGCCTTCTCTGGCGGAATCGAAACGACGCGACCCTGCCGCTTCGCCTCCCTCCACCTTCAACACGCATGCTACGCGCACGTTCGCCGTGGCCGTTCCTGTTCCCCATACCTGCAACTGGATGGGCGGGCGAAACCTCATGAAGAATCAGCCGAGCAGCTACCCTGCTTGGTTATCCCTGGCCGGTTGCTTCCCCACTCGCAACGCCAGGGATCAAAACCCTCGCCAAGAGGCAACCGCGCAGCTTCACTGCCCGGTTATCCTTAGCAGGCCTCCTAAGGCCCCTCCAACGCTAAGGATCAAAGTCCCCCGTAGAGGCAGCCGAGTGGCTTCCCTGCTCGGCTATCCCTGGCCGGTTGCTTCCCTACTCGCAACGCCAGGGATCAAAGCCCTCTCCAAGAGGAAACCGCGCAGCTTCACTGCTCGTTTATCCTTAGCAGGCCTCCTAAGGCCCTTCCAACGCTAAGGTCAAAGTCCTCCGTAGAGACAGCCGAGCGGCTTCCCTGCTCGGCTATCCCTGGCCGGTAGCTTCACTACTCGCAACGCCGGGGATCAAAGACCTCGCCAAGAGGCAATCGCGCATCTTCACTGCTCGGATATCCTTAGCAGGCTTCATACGGCCCCTCCAACGCTAAGGGTCCAAGTCCTCCTTAGAGGCAGCTCAGCAGCTACCTTGCTCGGCTATCCCCGGCTGGTAGCTTCCTACCACGACCCACAGGGATCGAAACCCCTCCCAGAGGCAGTCGAGCCCGAGGATCCCTCGCTCGGTTATCTTTCAGGACAAAAGCCCTCGCCAAGAGGCACCGGGCAGTAACCCTGCCCGGCCCAGGGTCCTTGGTAGGCTTCTTACAGCCCCTCCCGCGCTAAGGACCAAAGTCCTCCTAGAGGCAGTCGAGTCCTTGCTACGCTATCCCCGGCTGGTAACTTCCTACCACAACCGACAGGGATCAAAGTCCTCACCAAAAGGCACTGGGAAGTAACCCTGCTCGGTCCCCGTCCTGAAGGATCAAAGCCCACGCAAGAGACAACCGAGCAGCTACCCTTCTCGGTCATCTCCGGCTAGTAGCTCCCTACCCATGACGCCATGGATCGAAGCCCTCGCAAGATGCATCCGAGCGGCTACCCCGTTCGGTCATCCCAGGATGGTAGTTGCCTACCCACGACGCCAGAGATCAAAGCCCTCGCCAAGAGGCAACCGTGCAGCTTCACTGCCCGGTCATCCTTAGTGGGCTTCTTACAACCCCTCCAACGCTAAGGATCAAAGTCCTCTATAGAAGCAGCCGAGCGGCTTCCCTGCTCGGCTATCCCTGGCCGGTATCTTTCCTACTCGCAAAGCCAGGGATCAAAGCCCTCGCCAAGAGGCAACCGCGCAGCTTCACCGCCCGGTCATCCTTGGTGGGCTTCTTACAGCCTCTCCAATGCTAAGGATCGAAGTCCTCCGTAGAGGCAGTCGAGCGGCTTCCCTGCTCGGCTATCCCTAGCCAGTGGCTTCCCTACTCGCAAAGCCAGCGATCAAGGCCCTCGCCAAGGGGCATCCATTCATGCTCGGCGCAAACACGGCGGACATCCCTATGCCCATCACATGCAGAGGATCCGAGGCCCCAACAAGAGGCTTCAAGTCTATCCAAGTTTGAGCGATCCCCCTTAACTTCGGGGCCATGGAGATGCCTCCTTCTCAGCAACGCTTGGCACGCTTGGAAAGTGATCGAAATCAACCCGACGAACGATCACTAGACAGATGGCCGACCTGACATGGAAGCCCAACAGTGCAAGCAAAGATATTTTACAAAGCATTCTTCACAGACAGAAGATAAAGTGCAAACCGATGAAACCAAAGAAAAAAGTTTTTATTACTAAAGGCAAAGTCTTTACAAAGGGTATTTTGGGCTCCCCAGCCTTACAAAATGCCCAGAGGCTTAAAAAATTCCAGAAGCAACAAAATAAAAGGAGGAGGAAGATGGGGGCTTTAGGCCTCGAGGCCATGCGCGACCTCGGGGTCCACGACATCCACCACGGGACGAGCAGGGTCCTCGGCGACTTCCTCGTCAGGAATCTCTTTCCCCTGCTCATCGGCGTCCGCGAGGGGGTATTCGGACCGGAGCTCTTCGTCGACGAACCCCGGCATCCGGGCCTTAACGGCGTCGAGGGCCTCGTGCCAGATGAGGGTTGTGGCCATGGCCAGGTCATCATAGAAGTCCTTCGACTTCTTGTAGCCCTACACCGCCTTCGCCGCCTAGAGGTCGGCCAACTTCGCTGCTCTCAAGTAGGCCGACTTCGCCGACTCAGCCGCCGAGCCCAGTTTCTTCCGGAGGGTCTTCACCGTCTTCTTCAGGTTGCCGGCGAGCACCTGAGCGTCCTCAAGCTTAGCCTCGGCGGCCACAGTGGCCTCACGGTACTGGGTAACCTCCCGTTTCCCGGCCTTCACCTCGCCCTCTAGGGCGGCAACCCTCGCCATCACTGCCTCCAGCTCCCGCTTGGAGCTCTCTTCCAGCGAGGCGAGCTGGCTCGCAGCCTTCATCGCTGGGGCTATCACCTCGGCCTCCATGCGTAAGGCGAGGGCAACGTGCTGGAAAACCTGAAAGATAGGAAAGAGATCAGAAAGACGAAGGAGGCACCGAATCTCACAGAACACCAAACACTTACGAGCACGGATTCCTGGGCGATGGATGCCATCTGGGCCCTGAAGGTCCCCCCGAGGACCCTACCCCCGCCGATTTCTCTATCTCATGAAGCAGGCTATCCACGACGGATAGCCCCGAGAGCACCGCGAACTGGAGGCCCCCTTCCTCCACCATGATCGGCGAGGGCGGGCTCCGGGAAGACCTCCAGGAACCCCTCTTGAGCGGCTCCGAGGGAGAGCCGATCTCCTCCTCCGAGACCGGGTCCTCCAGAATCCGAGCCCGCTTCCGGCCCGACGCTCTGCTAGGCCCTGGGGCGGGATCCGCCCCAGAACGCTCACGGGACGCAACCACAGGAGGAGAGGGAGCCGGGGCAGGCTTCACACGAGAAGAGCTGTCGCCTCCAGCCTTCGCGACCTTCCTCGGCTGGCGCATGGAGGATCGGATCTAGTCCATATCCATGGGACCTACACAAAACCAAATGTAAGGAAGTCAGCGACACAAGCAATATACAAGACAAAAAGAAAGCCTAAACTTACCGACGAACTCAACGGGGCTGAGCCCGGCCTAACTCAGGACCCTCTCAGACAACAGCACGTCGAATCGGGGGATGGGCTCCCACGATGCCACTCTCACCGCGGCGGGGTCATTGGACTGATTCCCCGGCAAGCATTTTTCCCTCGACCACTCGGTAGGCACGGGCTAGTCCTTGCCCTTAGGAGGGGAAACGAAGAAGAACTTCTTCTTCCAGTCGTGGATGGAAGATGGCAGGGCCACAACCCCTGTCCCGGCGGCACCCCCCTGTCGCTTTCTAAAAGAGAGGTAGACCCACGTCGGGTCGCCCGCTCGACCCCCAGGATGATTTTTGAATATGAGGGAGGAATCAAGGAGGAAGAGGCTGAAAAGAACCGCCTGTAACTTCAGGCGGATGAGTATTTGTTTGTGCATAAGAAAACTTATAGCTACAAGCAAGTGCCCCATGCCATGCACGGGTCCGGAGAGTTGCCAAAAAATATACTATCGCATAAATGACCAGAACCGTAACTAAATATTACAGAATAACCTTACGAGCATTACATATTGCACTTCAAGCCTTCATCTAATTATGTTTGCATCATCTCCAGTTGAGGACGACCACTGTGACAGCTCCAGCGAGGGTGGCTGTTGTGTTGTTGTGGTGGAAAGAAAGGTGGCATGAATTAGGGTCAGGGCTAAAGGTTGAAGATGAGGGTAATTTTGGGATTTTCTTATATTTTTTATGACGTGGCAAATTTTTATAACGCCGATGTGTCGCGACGATGACGTGTCGTGTTAACACTGATGTGTCGCTATTAGGTATGGTAGTTTCTTATAGCTTTAAAACTTTTTGATAATTAGTTGCTTATATTTTTTATGATGTGGCAAATTTTTATAACGACGATGTGTCGCGACGATGACGTGTTGTGTTAACACTGATGTGTCGCTATTAGGTATGGTAGTTTCTTATAGCTTTAAAACTTTTTGATAATTAGTTGCAGAATATGAAAACTATTTGGTAGTTTTTTTGATTTAAGCCTAATATATAATATAATTCCATGGAAATACTTGATCTTGGAAGGGGCAAAATGTAAATTTACTTAAAAAGAAGAGGCGGAGAAATTTTCCAAGGAGACAAAAAAGGCTTGAAGCTTGGTATCTTTTCTCATATGGAATTATATATAATATATCGTATTACCGTGATTTTATTTTTTATTATGCTTTTAATGTTATACGGGAACATGTTGCTACTCCTATTTTATTTATATTATGTTTAAAATATATATAATTAAAAATATAAAATAATATAGCCGGTCCACGTGTTTTCTCTTTTACAAATTTGTTGAGTCCCTTATCCTTGTCTTCATCCGTGTAGGTCACAGATTTATATCTACAAAGGATTTTGGCCATTTATTTTCTTGCTCTTCTGACCAAAATTTTCTTCTTTAGTTAGGCGGCAAGCGAGTTGGTATCATTGGCCTATGAAAAATCGGTTCCCGAGATTGTAAAAAGGCTTGAAGCTTTTGGCTGTATATCATATCCTATGCCTCAAGAACAAAACAATCACTCTCATTTCCTTATTTTTCCAATGTCTATGGTCTCGTAGCTGCCAACGACATTCTAATTGTATGTTGTGCTCTAAATGCCGAAACTCACCATTTGATCAGCAAAGATGTGTTGGATGCGCTAGGAAAATACGGGGCTGTGATCAATGTGGGCCGCGGGGCCCTCATCGATGAAAAAGAATTGGTGCATTGTTTGATCTGAGGTGAGATTGGTGGTGTCGGGCTTGATGTGTTTGAGAACGAACCTAATGTTCCTGAAGAGCTCTTGGGAATGGATAATGTTGTTCTTTCGTCGCACAAAGCTATGTTTACTAAGGAATCAGAATATGATATGTCCAAACTCGTCGCGGAGAATCAGGAGGCTTTCGTTTCAAACAAATCTCTGGTTCTTGAGGCAAAAATTCGAGGACTGAAGAACCACCGACAAGTAATTATCGGTGCGTAAAAAATGTCTTAAATAAAGGGCTTTTTTTTTTTGGAAAAGGTTTAAAAAATGAGGAAGAAAATTTGAGGCGGGGATGTGTAGTAGAAATTTTTAGCGGGCAGTCAATTTTTTTTAATCGGAGAGCTAGTTCTAACAGAGGATAAGCTAAGCTGTGAGAAAACCGATTGAGATTATTTGAACTTATGCAATGAAGACAAATTAATGTCCCGGTAAAAGTGACAAAATTGTAGTTCATGACGAAACTAGGGATTGAGGTAAATCTACATGAACATGTATAATAGTCGATTTTTATGAAATAAGCCTAATAAGTTTTTTCAGTGCAAGAGTGGTAATTGGAATGAGTGAATGAACCTTATTCTTAATCCAAACTGATCAATCTGATTAACATAACCAATCCAGTATAATTTCCGTATACAAAATTCCAGGAAAGAAACAAAGCGTATAATTGTGTGTATACAAAATTCCAGGATAAAAACTAACATATGATTGTGTGTCGCACTGACGAAAACGGAAGAGCTAAAACGAGCTATTCCGGAAAGAACGGCCTTGCTAACCACAACACCCAAATCTGCCACCACCACATGCACCACCACCACGGCCACCACCATGGCCGGTTCTTATAATCGCTTACCGAAAAAACAACATAAACGATCAATACAGCCATGTATAGCATCAACAGAATAATTCGCAACTCTGATAAAAAAAGCGTGATCGATACAGCCACCGCCAAGGCCGGTATCCAAATCACCTAAATTTCTAGCCATCTTAGTTTTCAGGAACCTTTGATGGTTGCAATGACTTGACGTATCAAATATATAGCAAAGTATTCATGCATGAAATTTCCTGACAACATCACAAAAAGTTTTGTAGATAAACTTATAAGTGCATTGGAATTATAAGCGAGTGGCGACTTGAACTCAAAAGTCTTTGGCCTGAGGAATAGTACGTATAAGTATATATATATATATATATATATATATATATATATATATGCATCTTTCATAATTTTACGTGTATATCATGATTAATTCATGACACTTATATGTGCATGTCAGCGCATGACGTCACCATGGCGGGTGGGGGGATTTGGTGGCATCTTGAAGGGAGATTAATTTAGTTGGGGGGAGGAAGACTTGGTAAATTCATCAACGACTTATGGTATTTGAAGCGTCATTAAGATTTGTCAAAACGTCTACCTCTTTTTATAGGCGTCGTGGATCTCAATTTTCATGGCTTAAAAGCATATGAGCATCATACACTTTGATCATTGATTGATTATTGAATATTCTATCATTGAACCATTAAATTTGCAACCATACAAGTGCAAAATATATATCGATCGAAATCACTTAATATTTTGTGTATATCTGTCTTAGAATACATTGATCAAACCGAACAATACTCTTCATTAAGGTTTTTATATAGATTGTTGACTTTTAGTCTGTCTTGAAGAGTTTTTCCTCGTTTATTAGCCGACCATAGTATTTCTCGAATGAATAACAAGAAGGGAGCAGAATATCATATATAGAGTTTTCATTTGGCATTGTTAGGTAGAGGCAGATTATCCGCATTCCATTCCATGGTGTAATATATGGACGATTGAGTTTTGAAATAAAAATCAAGGATGTTTTCTCTCTCTCTTTTTTTATTTAATCAAATTTTGATCATTTGTGAACCATGGAGAGTAATTAGCCTGTTCCTATTTTAAAATGTCAAATTAGAACTATTCAAGATCTTTACCGACTATAAGTTAGTTGTGTCAGAATTTTTAGTTAATTTATTATTTTATAATTCCAAATTTAATAGTCTTTGGTGTTTTTTCTTTATAGAAAAATAGAATAAAAAGGATCATGTTTGTATTTTAATTATGATTTTAATGGGTTGCTGTTGATATACCCAGCCTCGACGATCACGGGTCCCATTCACTTTTTTCTCTTGATTTCGTCGAGGTGATCGCATCATATTAGTCTGTCAACGTAACAGCAGTTATCTTTTAAAAAAAAACTTAAAATATGACAATAAATTAGAAACTCTCAAAATTTTATTGGACTTCTAGGCTATCTTCATATTCTCACATTATATTAATTACAAACTCTGTTTACATGATTATTTATACTAGGAATTACATGATAAACCAAATCTTTTCAGAATAGGACTCGTAACTCTATCTTCAACCTCACAAATAACTATATGACTCATCTCAATTGTTATAATGTAAATACAAGAGTGGCTTGTGACACTCCAATTTCATTTCAAAGTATAAAGAAATAGAAAATTGAATATAAGTTCTTTAACTTAGACAGTAAACAACAACATAAGTCGCTCTACCAGTCGATACTCTAATTGACATGACGGTAACATTAGATGAAAGAGATGGCCAAGAGATGAAAGGAGAAACTTACGTGAGATTAGGAGTCCAAGAAATCAAAAAGTGGACAAATGAAGGAAGTAAGATAGATTCAAGAATGGTGAGCTGTTACGATGTAGGGAGATCGTCCTGTATTTGGAAGCTTTTTTGGGGTGGAATGCGCCTGTCTTTCTCTCCCTAGGTCGTCGAAGCGCTGAACTTCTTCGGGTGAGCGCCTGACCAGTTAGTGAAGTATCAAAGCCATCTATATATACATTCTTATTTCTTAACTCTCTACGTTATGTAAAAGAGTCGAACACGTCCAATTTGGTCGGGCACGGCCCAAGCGTGTCGAATACGGTATCGAGCGAAGTGTCCGAATTTCTGGATGCCCAATACATGTCGATCGGACACAGACATGGTGAACCAACAGAAGTGTCAATGCTTGTTGGGGTTAAAATTTACATCCCGTTGCCAAAATTAAAAGTATAAAAGTCAAAATCAATGCTCAAACAAATGGATACAGGTCCAACAAACCCGGGCCTAAGCCCAAGTAAGTGGGCCCACACCCAAACCGTCTCAACCCAAGTGAAGCCGGTCGGCTGGCCATCGACAAAGAAAGAGGAAGAAATTTGTAATAAATGAATTTTGTATGCAAAATACATGTAAGAATGTAATACAAATAGGCAAAATGCCAAATTATATAAAACCCATGGCTCATGTGCAAAAAGATGAGCACATGGCCATGAAAGAGACAAAATGCAATTATGTAAAGCCTAAAGGGCAAGATGCAAAAGTGTAAGCCTGGAAAAAATATGGTATATGAAGAAATAGCAGCTTTGATCCCACATTTTCTATTCCTAGGGTTTTGAGCCTGCACTCTCTCGCTCTCTTCAAGGTCTTCTCTTCCTCAAGAGCAAAAAACTCTTATTTTTCATAAGACAAATAGTATTAAACCCATAGATCTATTGAAAAAAGCTTGAATCTTCCATCAAAACCAACAAAAAAAAAGCTTTCGGGTCCTCCTCTCCTTTTCTCTCCAATAGAAGTAAAGAAAGGAAGAAGAAAAAGGAGGACATATTTCTCAAAATCCCATCTGTGAAGGATCCAGAGTATAAGATTGGGAAAATGGCTCCATTTTCTCTCATGCAAGCTTCAAGACTTAAGTTCTAAAAATCAAAAGAGCTCTTTTGGACAAATAAGAGAGAAGGTTGAGGGAGATCCCACCAAAAAGAAGGCCTTTGGACTTATCGTTTGGAGAAACCCATGGGGATGCGGATTTTGATCCGTACTGATTGGTGTATTTTAATCCATATTTTATATCTATATCTATATTTATTTTTCCTATTTAATACTACTCCTGGTATGTTTTAGTGATAACACCAATGGCTGTGGGACCAACCATCGCCCCTCGTCGGGGTCTAAAAACGTATACACAAGTCTACTCTGGAATATCGATACCCGGTCTCGATACTTCTGTGGTTTGGGATATTTAAGAATGTGCTTATGGATTGCTCAGCCCCCACAAGTATGATCTACATCATAACGTTGGTAGTCAAGCAAAATACTACGGGCTTTATCAACATGTATCAGCCATATGTGATATCGAGTAAAACATATGCACATGTTAAGATAAATTCAAACCAAAATAGTATACTACTGTAACGAGTCTTTATCAACATGTATAAGCAATACAAATCAGTAAAAAAACAAGTACACATGTTCAGATAAAGATAACTCAAATAGTACACTATACAACCGAGCAAGATTATCCTGTACATGCAGGAAGGAATATGGAAGGAAAATAGCAATGACTTCTTATAATTTTACTATAAACATGTATACCAGGGCTTGTGATGGGGATGGAGGCGCATGATGCTGAATAATCAAAGTGGGTGGTGATGGTGATGGTCACGTCTGCTGGTTCTCTTCACATGGGACGCACATGATAAGATTTAATATTTTAATACCATAATTTCTGTGCTTGTGCTGATGAGAAAGGATCTACGTACAAGGTACCATCCCATATATTGGTCTCTTGATACAAGTAAAAGACGCCGCATATTTAGGCCTAATTACGCGGAAAGGTTTTTGAAATCTCACGCATGCAAACCGCGGCTTACGAAACCGCGGTTTCCTAAAGTGTAGAATTATTTGGCAACACAATCTTTGAAATCAAGATTTCATTTAAAAGTAAAATTTTTAAAATATAGCGGTTTGAAGTCTTGCAGAACTCCAGACTTCTCAGAGTTTAAAATAGGGGTTTCCATCTCTCGAGACTCTTTGAAACCGCGATTTCTAAACTTTATTTTGGTTGCCAAACATGGTTCCGTTATAATTTTTGGAGTTTGGAGTTGGAAACCGCACCAAACCATGATTTCGGAAACCGTTATCCTATAGCCAAACATGAACTTCACTAATTAGCCAATATTGGCCCTAGATTTGAAGCCTAGTTCAAGTAGGAGTCCATGATTAGGATTAAAGCCTGTCTTTTTGTGATCCTAATTTAAATCTTCTAAGCCTTATCTCTAAATTGGTATAGGATATAAATATAAAGCCAAATAGCTTAGGGTTGGAAGAGCGTTCCCAATATTTCTCCACAATTAAAAGAGGGCAGCAGTAAATCCTGAACCAGCTCTTAGTGTGCCGAGCCTGCTCCGAGCTTGAACGATGTCGGTTGTAATACCAAGAGCAGTGCGGTTTTCGAACATCTTGGTGATCTTCTCTGTCCACACTCAGTGTGGTCTGTTACGGACACATGGTGATCTGAGTGTGGAGCAGCTTCAGAACAATAGAATCGGGTCACTGAAGCACATTCCGAAAGAGGACCGAACTGCATTATAAATGTAATGATACTACCCCCAATTACGAAGGCGTCTTTTGGATGAACCGACTCTCCGGTATTTGAAGAACTCCGTAGTTAAGTATGCCCGTACTAGGAAAATCCTAGGATGAGCACCCCTAGCTACACGTAAAAGAACAAAAATATCATATTTCTCTAATACAATAGTGCTTGTACTATTCCTAGCATCAAAGACTCAGGAGTTTTATGTCATCACTCGCTTATATCAATGCACCAAGTCTACCTACAAAAACTTTTGTGAGTTGCTAGGAAATTTCACGACAACTTTGCCTATATATTTGTAGTCCAGGTCATTGCAACTATCAAAAGGTTCAAGAAAATTAAGATGGATAGAAATTTAGGTGATTTGGATCGAGAGGTTGGCATCGACTATGGCTCCATCGATCACGATTTTTTATCAGGATTGCAAGTTATTCTGTCGATGCTATGCATGGCCGTAGCTATCGTTTATGTTGTTTTCTCGGTAAGCGACTGCAAGAGCCGGCCGTGGTGGTGGCAGTGGTGGTGGAGCCTGTGGTGGTGGCAGATTTGGCTGTTATGGTTACTAAGGCCCTTTTGAAATTTCAATGAGTATTGTCTAATAATAAGAAGCTTGTAATTGCTGTTGTTATATATACAGTTTACTACCGTGAAATATATGCTCTTCTTCCATGAAAGTGACATAATCAAGTAAGTTTCCCCTCTTCATTTCTTTTGTTTCACATGAGTGCAAATTGGCTAAGAAATTTATCATGTGTGAGATGATTTTTGCCCTCGGTTTGAGTAATGCTGAACTGCGAGATAATACCCTGATTTTTCCAACATTTTATATACATATATGCAAAGTCTTGGTTTGAGAATTAAATTCTTTTTTTGTTTTGTGGGAGCTTATAAACTGCGACATAATCTTTTTTCTCTTCTATCTTCTCTCTCTGTTGTTGTATCCTTTTTTCTTTCTCTTCTTGGCTTCTATTTATAGGAGAAAGAAAAGAATCGGTTTGTTCAGCTAATCTCTTATTGAGAGATCTTTGATTGATTTTATAACCAACATGATCTTTTTTTATATACATATTTGCAAGGCGCCCCATGCAAATGTACGGGGTGAACAAATATTTTTCAAAAATGTAGGGGCTGAGCAGAATTTCAGCAGAATTTAGAGACGCGAAGAAAGGGCCAAATGAAATTCTATATGGAATCCAGGGATCGGATTTTCCTGGCGTGTTCTAAGTTGGAAGGGTTAAATGCAAATTATCTTAGATTCTGGGGGGGCTGAGAATAATTTTTCCAACAAATAGATTGAAAATTTATGGAATTGTGTTTTCAAATGACATGAGACCAACGCCCGCTTAGTTATTTGGTGTACTATTCGAATTCTTAGCTCCCATAATTCTACTGTATACTAATGAAATCTCATTGGTCATCTTTTGATCAAAACAAGCTGTTATATTTGTATATCTCATGTGATAGCCCTTTGGACTTTGTTAATGAAAGGGGCGAATTATAGAAAAAGGGGAAATAAGGCAAATAGTTACACAAAAACATATTTGATCTTTGATCTATTCACAAATCAGAAGGGCCTAAGCATTTCACAAATTGATCTTGATTAGGCCCCAACTGATAATTTAAGTTAGACGACTAAATAAAGATTAGCCCAAGTCAAGAAATTTCAAGCTGTATTATAAGAAGCCAATCGAATAAATCAATAAATTATATGAGGATATAGAATATACAGTTCGGGATGAAACATGGTAAGCTTGGACAAGTTTTCAAGCAATTTGTAACCATCCCGAAAATTTAAACCTAAACCTAAAATTGTTTTACCATATTAGATCCCAAAACCCTGGTGTACGAGTTTAGCCGGATTTCAGATGTCAACAGCGGTCAAGTTTTATTTGGTTTTCGGGTATTACGCATTGATTGGATTGATTGGATGTAAATTACAACATATTAGTTGGAAAAAATAAAAAAATGAAATATATAACAGTATAGAAGTTACTACATTCTGAAACTTACAATATTTCATAATTAACCTTGAAAAAAATGAACGATAAAATCATGTTTCCTGGTGGTTGAACCTGTGGGTTTTCGCATTAAGAGTGTAGATTTATTGAAGGAGGTTTGGGTACGAATTTGGGTGGAATGGGTTCCGAGCCAAACCCAAACTTGACCCGAAATTTTTCTAACAAAAGTTAAATCCGCCGGTTTGGAATACTTGAGGAAACAACCTGGATAAAATAAATCGCGGGTTCAAACCAGACCAACCCGACTTTCTCCCCTATAGACAATCAGACAATTGTTACCTTCGGTATTTTCTTTATTGACAGAACATGACAACACACTGTCATACTATTTATTGATCACATCATTTTGCCTTTCTTTCATTTTACCTAATGATTCGATGTATTTGCAAGTTATATATGGATCAATAAACGTATGATTCCATTTATCCCGTTAATATAGTAAATTTTTACAAGGGTAATGTACACTTGTCTCTATTTATTTTGATCATAAACATGAAAATTGCTTGGTCTTCGTTCTTTGAAAAGAAGTTCAACTGTCCAAATCATTGAAGCCTGGTCCAGTTTGACCGACTCAATTTCTACACCAGTAAATGGTAAGCATTAAATATACACAACAAAACAAGTAATTACTACCAAAAATGTACAAAGTTTCTGGAGAAAAAAATTCTTTTACGATCTTGTAAATTTTTGTAAAGAAGAAGAAAGTGGCTTGTATACACAAGCATTCTTAATTTTAATGCCCTAATTGCTCTTAATTGCAATCTCTCAACTTTTTAAATGATGGCATAGCTTGTGTTGATCAACATATTCTAAGCTAGACACACACAAACAAAAAATTATGAGATTTCGATCCCTTTTGCACCTGCATCGATCCCTTTTGCACCTGCATCGGAAGTATGCAAGTAACTGTTTAGCGATGATTAGCATTTTCTAACAGCCAGAGAGTAATAAAATCAAATGAATAAAAGTATAAATATATATAAACACACACACACGGGCACATAAAGTATGCAAAAAAGTGTGTGTGTATATATATATATATATGTGCACCGTTCATCTTGTTCTCCATGGTGTAAAACACTGGCACATAAAGTTTCATGTGATTTCGGTAACATTTGCCCATCGATTTAGCTTTGTAAAATGTTCTATTGTCAAAAACCGTTAATTTTGCAACCCTTACATTGTAAGGGTAAAGTTTATCGAAAACATATGAAATTTGGTAGATCTATGATCTACACCATTGAGAATAAGATGAACGGTGTTGATCATGAAAAAGTATGGTGTAAAAGTCAAATTTTGAGACGACACCTCATTTCTTAGAATGAGATGCCTCCTCATAAACACTTTCGTCGTGTGTGTGGAGTTGATCTTATGAGATCCTACCTCATTTCTTATTTTGAGGTCCACTTTTCAAACACACAATACGTCATGTTTTTCATCGATCTGCACCGATCATCATGATCTATACATGTTAGATAGATTATGTATCAAATTTTACAAGATTTAGAGACTTCTTACCAATCGATCAAATAGACTAAAGAATTGACGGCTTTACGAAAATATAAAAAAGAGATAAAAGGTTGAGTTTTTTTTTTATCAATATGAGAGAACTCTAATATTTTTTTGTTGCCCAAATTTGCCCAAAAGGTAAAAATGATCGACCCACCCCACGCCAAACACACACCCCTCCCACAAAAAAAAAAACAGCCCCCACTCCACACATTATTATCCGATATAAATAATCATTTCCAATTTTTAACTTCACTGGAAGGCATATTTGTAAAATGATTTTTTTAAAAATATATATATTGCATTATATGAAAGAACCCATTATACTAAAAGAAAGTACAATCATGAATAAACTATACTTATAAGGATTTCAAGCATCCCTTGAATTTTAGTCAACTATTATGGCCTATTAAATCCTATGGGCGAAAAAAGAAGGCTAAATTGCAGGAATTGCGATTTTTGCGATTGATACCATAAACTTTAATAATTAGATATAAATACCATGATTTTTTTCACATAACCACCATACGACACAACGTTAATTTTTGTGACTTAACGGACCATTACACCCCTCAAAATTTTAGGGGTCGACTTAGAACAACAACAACTGAGCCTTTTATCCCAAGCATATGGAGGGTTACATGAACCAACATGAGAATCACGCCGAGTCCAGCACATGAATCCTCCGCCTCCACTCACTCCTATAAAACAATATACTTTCATTGAGACCTTTGGCAACCATATCGTTTCATATCACCTCCATCCATGTTTTCTCCGGTCTCCCTTTTGCCCTTTTGCCATTGCCCATATTGAGGGTATCTATTCGTCGAACCGGTGCTTCCATAGGTCTGCGTCGCACATGACCAAACCATCTTAGCCGGTTTTCCCACATCTTCTCCTTCACAGGTGCTATACCAACTTTTGCACGAATATCCTCATTTCGCACCTTATCTTTTCTAGTGTTACCGCACATCCAACGAAGCATGCGCATCTCCGCTACGTGCATCTTCTGTGTATGATGCTTCTTAGGAGCCCAGCATTCTGTACCATATATTAAGGCAGGCCGAATAGCGCTCCGATAAAACTTCCCTTTCAATTTTGAAAGTTACGATCACACAAAATCTTTATTGCACTCCTCCATTTCAACCAACTAACTTGGATCCTTTGATTAACATCACTATCGATCTCCCCATCCTTTTGGATGATGGAACCTAGATATCTAAACTGATCGCTCGGTGATATCTCTTGCCCTTCCAATATTATACCAATATGGTTTTGACTTCTCTGTTTACTAAATTTGCAATGCATATATGTTTTCTTGGACCTGCTCAATCTGAACCTTCGAGATTCTAATGTTTGCCTCCATAATTCCAATTTGGCATTAACCCCTACTTTCGTCTCATTTACTAAAACAATATTTTCTGCGAATAGCATACACCAAGGTACATCATCTTGGATAGTTCTAGTAAGCCCATCCATCACGATGGTAAATAGGAATGGACTTAATGCAGATCCTTGATGTAAACCAATTGTAATCGGAAAATCACTCATTAGCCCACTGCAAGTTTTGACATTTGTCACTACTCCATCGTACATATCCTTAATTATGTCAATATACTTGACGGGGACCCCCTTCTTCATCATTGCCCCCCATAATACCTCTCTAGATACCTTGTCGTACGCTTTCTCTAAATCAATAAATATCATATGCAAATCTCTTCTCCTCTCTCGAAAACGCTCGACAAGTTGACGAAACAAATGAATAGCCTTTGTCGTCGATCGTCCAGGCATGAACCCAAACTGGTTCTCTGTTATCTTAATATTCTTCCTTAGCATGTGTTCAATCACTCTCTCCCAAAGTTTCATGGTGCGACACATAAGTTTTATTCCACGGTAGTTTGAGCAACTTTGAATGTCACGTTCTTGTAGATAGGTACAAGGATACTTTTCCTCCATTCATTTGGCATCTTTTTTGTCTGCCAAATCTTATTAAACAGATCTGTCAGCCATTTAACGCCTATTTCTCCTAAGCATCTCCAAATCTCGATAGGAATCCCGTCAGGACCAACCGCTTTTCTTAAACTCATTCTGTTCAAAACTTCTTTAAGCTCAGGTAGTCTTATTTTACGCATGAAATCACGGTTTATATCTTGAGATTGAATGACAAGTCCATCCAAATTCTTAGTAAAGCTCTCATTGAACAATTTGTCAAAATAATCTTTCCACATTTCCTTGATATCCTCATCTCGAACTAAAACCTTCTGATTTTCATTTTTGACACACTTCACCGCATATAAGTCTCTGGTCTTCCTTTCCCGCATCCGAGCAATCTGGTATATATCATTTTCAGCCTCTTTAGTGTCTAATTCCTCATACACCTCCTTATAGACCTTAGATTTAGCTTCCCGAACAGCTTTCTTAACTTCCTTTTTAGCCATTTTATACTTCTCAAATCTCTCGACATCTTTACTTTTCTTCAAATCTTTATAAGAATCCCTTTTAATTTTAATAGCAGGCTTTACTTCTTCATTCCACCATGATGTGTTCTTAGATGGTGGAGCACCACCTCTCGACTCACCAAGTAGATCTCTAGCTACCCTCTTGATACAACTAGCCATTTTGTTCCATGTTCTGTCTGAATTAACTTCCGACTGCCAATCAGTTTCTTAGACTACACGATCTATAAGTCTTTTGGTTACTTTCTTTCAATCGCCACCATTTAATTCTAGGCTCTACCTTACGTCTAATCTTCCTGGATTCTCTTCTAAATCGAAAATCTAGAACTAAAAGTCTATATTGAATGATTACACTCTCACCTGGTAACACCTTACAGTCGATACAACATCTATCTATTCTTCTCGTCAGAAAAAAATCTATTTGACTAGCACTTGATCCGCTCATAAAAGTGATAAGATGGGACTCTCTTTTCCTAAACCAGGTGTTTGCTAAGATCAAGTCATAAGATAAGGCAAAATCTAGAATCGAGCCACCTCCTTCATTCCTTTGTCCAAAACCAAAACCTTCATGGATAGTATCAAATCCACTACGACTAGTACCTACATGTCCATTGAGATCACCACCAATAAATAACTTCTCTCCACTAGGTATACTTTGCACCATCTCGTCTAAATCCTCCCAAAATATACGCTTACTGGCGTCATCAAGACCTATCTGTGGTGCATAAGCACTAATAACATTAAGGATCTCTCCACCTAGAATAAGCTTAACCAGTAAAATTCTATCACCTTTTCTCCTAATCTCAATTACATTCTCAAGCAACCGTCTATCTATGATTATGCCTACCCCATTACGATTTTTATCTCTACCCGTATACCAAAGCTTATAACCCTAAGGTTCTATGACTCTATTATTTTCATCTATCCACTTAGCTTCTTGCAAACACATAATACCAACTCTCCTCCTAATCATCACCTCCACTAATTCTATTAGTCTACCCGGAAGGGAACCTATGTTCCAGGAAGCTAGACGGATCCTATGAAACCCTTGCTTATTTGTCACTACACCCGGGGTCCGATATACCGCGCCGTTTCTGGACGACGACCTAAAAGCCCTTGCATACTTAACACTACACCCGGGATCCGATATAGCGCGTCGCTGACTAGGGGATGCCCCAACGATATTCTTATTATGGTTCATGTCATAGAATGTGACAAAGTTTTACGTTGGCTGTCACAAGCCTACCACAACCCTCACCCTTTCTCATCCGGACTTTGGACCGACAACGGTGGGTTTAGGGGTTGACTTAGAACATAAGGGTAAAATGGGTAAAACAAGTCAAATATTGATTACGTGCATGGCAGTTAAATATGACGTTTGCAGACGGAAGAAAGGTTTATGGTGTTTAGTTGCAATTAAGGGTGATAGTTCATAGTACTTGTTTGTAATTAAATTAGTTCATGGTATCAATCGCAAAAACCGTGAAAGTTGATGGGTACATTTGTACAATCTAGCCTTAAAAAATATGGCCTAATAAATATTAATACAGAGGATATATGTGAATTTCAGTTTGAAGCGAACTAGAGTGAAAACTTTGAACTAATCAAAAGTTTTCAAGTGAAATATAAAAATTACTAAGATAAGCACTCACTCACCCTTTTCCATGATATGATTCACATAATTCAAAGCATAGATTGCCAATTCAATCTAAGCTATGGCTGATTTCATTAAAATAAAAATAAAAAAGCCAAGTCAATGGAACACTCTAATTTCTTCCTAGCAATGACAACAAAATGCTACAACTTCATGGAAAATCTTCAAGACAGCTTGCCAACATTGACAAGAAATAAAATTGGACTCTACTGCTTGAAAAGTCTCTCACAACTCAAAAAAGCCTACAAGTACCAGCTACACACCAGGGGAATATGCAAGCAGCAACAAGAGACTAGACATGGCAATCACTGTTGAGGCTCAAATCGGCGATAATGCTATGTTCTATGTGATGATGAAATGGCTCTTGATCATTTCGACGATCACGATATTTTCAGGCAGCGATGAAATGTACTCAAAGGCACAAACCAAGAGGAAAGCCCCGAGCTGTGATGGTCGCAATGGTGCTCGCTCATATCGCTCTTGAGAGAGACAATTTTGCTTGCCATGGGTGCTTGATGATTCTGCTTCAATTTTTCGTATCTTTTCTTGTTGTGATAACAGCTTGTAAATAAATCAGATAGCAGTTATGATATATGTTCTCTCTCTCCTGATTTTACTATCTTATTGAGTTCTCTTCTACTGAGTGCCCCTATATCCCGGCGGTGAAGTCTCTTTGCAGTTCAGCAACAGATTTGAGCTTCAAATCTCAAATCTGGCTTGCATCACGCTACGGCCTATTATTCACAAAAGAAGAAGAAGAAGAAGAAGTGTTTTCTACTTCTTCATAATTTAGAAAGGTTTTAGTTCTCTTGTCTAATTATAACTTTTAACAAAAATCTATCCTGGTGATTTATTTTTCTGATAATCACCGTCAACAATCAATTTCAACTAATAACCCGAAGAAATCTAGTCTAATTATAACTTTTAAATAAAATCTATCCTGGTGATTTATTTTTCAGATAATCACTGTCAACAATCAATTTCAACTAATAACCCGAAGAAATCTAAAACATAAAATTTAAATAAAAAAAAACCCATTAATTTTATGGCATTTGATGTTCACCGATAATTTGTTGTCAGTAGTTCTTCAACCATTTTATGAGTAATAGTTGCAGAGATTATTGTTCAGTATAAAGGTGATCACAAAACAGATTATCCATTATAATCATTTTGCCAAATACTTGCTACTTTACTGTTCATTAACTACCATTGCTCTTAGCGGCATGGATTCGGATACGAATACGGGACACCATACGAGTCGGACTCATGGATTTATAATTTTAAAAAAAATTGCGGATACAATTCGTTTTTATAAGCTAAGTTTTTGTTGTATAGCACACAAAACAAAAACATGTCGTCATATCAGAGAATCTAACCTAAAATTACAACTATCTGTTAGTTTTGATGCATAGAAAGTTGATATTTTAGTCATTTAAATATACTGTAGAACATAATATAAGTTATAGGATGTGAACAAAAGGGTTCAACAAGCACAATCCGAAAGCATTCGATATGGACACGAATCCAAAATGGGTATCTCATTGTCAATGAATCTGCAATATAGGCTCCTCGCATTACAATGCCCAACACAATACTAACGATAAACTTAGCTTGCAACCAATGTAAAGGCACACACCTTGATCTAACAGCTCCAATGAACTTAAAACACAGGAGAAATCAAAGGTTTGTTTGAGAAGAAAGCCTCCAGGTTCGCTAAGATAAGGTCAGCCATATCACCATTTGCTTCTTCAGTAAACACAGCCTTATGAGGCGACAACACGACATTATCCATATCAAATAGCTCTTCGGGCACGTTAGGTTCGTTCTCAAACACTTCGAGCCCCACACCACCAATCTCTCCTCGGATCAAGCACTGCACCAACTCTTTCTCGTCAATGAGGGCCCCGTGTCCCACATTGATCAAAACCCCTTCTTTCCCTAGAGCACGCATAACATCGTTGTTGATCAAATGGTGTGTTTCGGTGTTCAGAGAACAACAGACAATTAGGATATCACTGGCAACTGCGAGATCGTAGTCATTGGAAAAATAAGGGTAGGAAAGTGATGGCTTTTTAGTTCTTGAATTGTAGGAGATGGTACAACCAAAAGCTTCGAGTCTCTTTGCGATCTTAGAACCGATTTGTCCAAGGCCACCTAAATGCAATCAATAAGAAAAGTTTGAATAGAAGAGCAAGAAAGCATATAGTCAATGTTGGATATACAATTGAAAAAAAACCAAAAGTCCATATCCTTAGGGCTGGAGACTACTCGCATGACCCATCAGGCCCGCTTTCTAGACTCTTTTACATTTTTGCAGTTTTTGTTTTACTGCTACTATATTTTAGGCAATAAGGGGCTTGCAGGGTCCCCGAATCTATATTTTATTATCTCAATTAATATGGGTTTTTAGCATTTACAGCATCCAATCCTAAGTAGGAGAATTTATTCCTTATGCCAGGTTAGAGGAGAATTTTGGGCAGTCTTGGACAGTGTGTCGGACCTACACTTCTATTTCTTATCTCTCTTACCCGGACGTATACAGCCGGCATAGGGAATAATTTTCCACTGAGTAGATAAACATCCAATGTTGAAATTAAACTTGGTTTTTAATTTGAAGTGATTATGGGGATACGAAGAATCATGAGTTATCTTGGGAGTTGTTCATGCATTATTTAGTGGTAGTCCGGTAGTAATTAGTAATATGAAGAGTCATATGTTTTGATAATAATTGGTGTAGGTTATAAGTTATGGAGTATGAAGCGTCAGTTGTGTCATTTGAGGTGTAAGGTGTGCCAGAAAAGTAAACAAATCAATGAACAGGTTATTTGTCCCCTTTCTATCCTCTTCCAATTTTCTCTTCAAAATTATAGTTCTATTTGTATTTTAGCGAACATCCTCAGGTAAGCAATGCATATCATGTACTCTGTCCAAGATGTCAAGAAGACGGTTGAAGTATGAGTTCATGATTCGTTATTGATTTGTGGATGCATTTTCTAATTGTATTTTTGTTCATTTTCTTATTGTATTTATGATCTGTGGATGCATACTCCCGAGATCAATTCCTTCGGCCACAAAGCATTTGGGCAGAAAGAGCACAATATAAGTAGAATATGGCAAGTTCTGACAATTGACAACCAAATATGTCCACAGTTCACTAATTGCATTGGTAGTAACAATCATAACTTAAACAGGTGTTAATATAGAACTTCCCAACTGCAAATTTCTAATGCCAACTCTTAGCAGACACTTGCTAATAAGTTATTATAAGTTAGCTTAACTGTGTAATGACTATAACCTTAGCTTAACTAAAGGAATCGGCTTAGCTTCATAGATATTACATGTGTAATGCCCAACACAATGGGATAGCACAGGCCTGTTTGTTTTACAAGATTTGGGCAGCAAGTGCAAACCAAGAGTTTAAACTCCTGGTTTTGTATCCCAAACTTGGATAAATTCCACCATTTGTTCTGACACCCAACTCCCAAACTACTGACTCCTAAAATCCGATGTCGCGGGATCGAAATCATGAGATCGAGGTCAAAGCTTTTTGGGCAGGCATGAATGAGATTGTCATCCGGTTCTTTTTCTCTCGTTCCGGACGAGAGTTCTCCAGCAAGCTTTGTTTTCCTGTCTGTTCTATATCCGGGCCCTAAGGCCCTAAATCGAGTGTGTTCCCTCTACAACTTTATGAGAAACGTCGTAAGAATTGAAAAGCCTAAACTAGCTCACTTTTTTCTTAGCCGGTGAAACCAGCGCATTTAAAGGGGCTTAGGAACCAACCTATCAGGTCTGAACCTGACTTCTTATCGGCATTAATCGCAACACATTTATCGTGATTGTCACATCAAATCATTTATGTTTAACTACCATGTTTCTCGCCAAAGGTTTTCTTCCTACTCCTAATTTCCATCTCCTGTCTTTTCACTACTTGTTAAGTGCATTAACAAACACTAGAAATCCAACTCCTGATTTTCTTTCTGCATTGCAAACTTCTCGCAAAACTCCATTCTTTAAAAAAAAATTAAATTAAATCCATTCTATTACTCCATATACACATTAGATAGATGAACAACGCAAAATGCAATTTTGATGGCAAATTCCCCAAAACAACCAAAAAAATTCATACCTTAGATCCAAGCAAGAGCTGATCTTCTTTCTGAGGCCAAGCCCCCAACCTCACAAATCGATCCCCTGCCGAGACTCTCCTCATCACATCGATCAGCAACCCCACCGCGTAATCCGCCACGTCCACCGCGAAGATGGCCCCAGCATTGCAAACCCTAATCCCCCTCCTTCGGCACTCGCCGAGGTCGATGTGGTCGGTGCCGGCGCTGGTGGTCATGATGAACTGCAAAATGGGGAGGGAGGCGAGGACGGCGGCGTCTACGGAGACGTGGGTGGAGACGACGGCGGCGGAGGCGGAGGCGGCGGCGGGGTGGCGGGAGAGAGGGAGGTCGAGCTCCCAGGACTTGATGAGGGCGTAGGTCTGAGAGAGGTCGGGGGGCACGCGGTAGTGCGGCGATGGGGGCGGAGGAGGAGGACCGTTGGGGGCTGGTGGTGGCGGGGGTTGGTGGTGGCCATGGCTGTGTGTGATCCCTGAGTGGAGTGGTGAAAGCTTTGGATTTTTCTAAAGATGTGGTCTTTTTTCTTGGATGACGTCCCTATCCGCAAAAACATATCGGTTTTCGGGTGCTTTCTTGGTCGGCCTACATGACCATGTTTGATTCCATGAAATATGCCGTCACTATCTTAAATTTATTTGAATATTACTTAAATGTATCCTTCTTCAGATGAAAGGTGCATTGCACCACGCCTTAGATGCAAAATAATTTTGCCGTGATGATGGCCGAAAAATTGGTTTAAATGGTAAGAACACTCTCATCTATAAAGTAATGATTTGAAGTAGGCACGTAGATGAATCTAATTATACATATAAAAAAAATGTTTAGATTAGGATCAGTTTATTCAGGTTTTATTGCTGCTCGTTTAGTTAGCTTTTATTTTCTTATTTATCCGTTTTATTAAAATGGGTTTGTAATGATATGATGATGGTCGAAGAGCCGATTTAGATGGTAAAAACACTCTCATCTTTAATGTAACGGTTTAAAGTAGGCTTGTAGATGAATCAAATTAGTCTTGCAGCAGCATGTTTAGATTAAGATCAGTTTGCTTAGGTTTTAGTGCTAATCAAATCAGACGCGTATACTTAGTTTTTGTCTTCTTATTTGTTTGTTTATGTAAAATGAGATTTTAGTGATGACCTTTTTACCATGAACTAAATGGAGTTTAGATCAATAGCATCACCATGGCTGCAATCCCAGCCTTCAAGATTGTGTTGGTTATAATGCCCTCAAGACAATTATTGTAATCGCAGGTAGGCGATTATGATTATTGAAGGAGAACCTATACGAGTAGAACAATCTTACTCGAGATGATAGTATGCGATCAAGTTCATCTCCATCATTATGTGCATATATTATGTGGTATCACGGATCATTATTACATGTTGATAGAGCCCATAGGATTCTTACTTGACTACCAGGGTTATTGTGACGATCACACTTGTGAGAACTGGATAGTCTATAAACAAATCCTTAAATGTCCCTAATCTTGGATATATTGCACTTAAGGCAATTATCATAATCGCAGCAGACGATTATGATAATTGAAGAAGAACCTATACGGGTAGAACAGTATTACTCGAGATGATAATATGCTATCTGGTTTGGCTTTTTCATCTTGTATATGCATTATGTGGTGTTACAGATCACCATTATATGTTGATAGAGCCCATAGGTTTCATGCTTGACTATCAGGATTATGATGGCAATCATATATGTAGGAGTTAGATGGTCTATAAATACATCCTTAAATGTCCCTAGTCGAGAGAGTATCGAGACTAAGCATCGATACTTCGGAATAGACTAGTGTATACTTTTCAAGACCCCGACGAGGGGCGATAGCCGGTCTCACAAACCATTGGTGTCAGTTGGTCACTTAAGATAGTATATAGGTACTCACTGGAGGTGAGTATACTGAACGGACTCGTCAGGAACATATTAGATGGTATTGTACCTATTGTTAGATAGCAGTTCTCAGACGACATGAGTACATGTTAGTCTGTCGACCTGAGATCGTCATTTTTCTTGTGTGAGTTCCCACTTTACTTTAATTGCTACCCTCCCACGGCTCAAAGGAGCCGTGCAAACAGGTTTTAGTTGGGTACAGTCCCGAGCTACATGAACGCAGTGAGCAGATCGTCGAGGATTCATCTCTCCCGGTATTGAGGGTAGATGTCGCGCTGTGCACGGATGGCCATCACCAGAAATCCTTGGCTAAGCTGGATGAGAATTACTGATTTGGATCGGTAGTTTCTCAGTGGGTAATGGATTTCACACTGACATGAAATATCGCGTTATTAGGGGTCTTATTTTACTCACCCCTAGACCCGATATGTGATACTCTAAGACGAACAGACCGGACTGTACGGAGATTGTTACAGACAGGATCAGTAGAGGTATGGATGAGTTTTCTCATCGGCTTTCCTTTCGCTCAATACCTGGATAGCCATTACGTACAGCTAGTGTCGCTGATGTGCTTGTGATTAAACTCACTGCGAGCGTATTGACGAGTCTTTAGAGTCACACACAGAGAGTTTTCCCGGTTCAGACGATATGATATATATGACGTATGTTAGTACATACAGGTGTCCGATTAAATATGTGTACAGGCTATACGGATTTTGTAATACCCCATGTATTATCCGGTATACCCATATATACCAGATAAGCATGGGGGCCCACTATAAAACAATGGGGAATCTTCGGAATACATTTCGAAAGAGGGCAGATCTGTACTATAAATGGAATGATACCGCTCTTTAATACAGATGTGCCTTTTAAATGAACTGGCACTACAGGAGTTTGAGAACTCCGTAGTTAAGCGTGCTCGGGCCAGAGAAGTCCTGGGATGGGTGACCTCCTGGGAAGTGGCCCCTGGTCGGGTCTAGTTCGTCCCGAAGGACAAAACCGTGCGGCTTCGGTCATAGCGGACAATACTCTCTGTATTGGGGGTGGGGTATGACAGAATGGTATCAGAGCTGGTTCCTCAATAGTAGGTCTGTGGTTTGAGAACGAACTATTGTTCTAAGTGGGGGAGAATGTAATAATACCCCATGTATTATCCGGTATACCCATATATACCAGATAAATATGGGGACCCACTATAAAACAATGGGGAATCTTCAGAATGCATTCCGAAAGAGGACAGATCTGTAGTATAAATGGAATGATACCGCTCTTTAATTTAGAGGCGCCTTTTAAATGAACTGGCACTACAGGAGTTTGAGAACTCCGTAGTTAAGCGTGCTCGGGCCAGGGAAGTCCTCGGATGGGTGACCTCCTGGGAAGTGGCCCCTGGTCGGGTCTAGTTCGCCCCGAAGAACAAAACCATGCGGCTTCGGCCAGAGCGGACAATACTCTCTGTATTGGGGGTGGGGCGTGACAGAGGACAGATCTGTAGTATAAATGGAATGATACCGCTCTTTAATTTAGAGGCGCCTTTTAAATGAACTGGCACTACAGGAGTTTGAGAACTCCGTAGTTAAGCGTGCTCGGGCCAGGGAAGTCCTCGGATGGGTGACCTCCTGGGAAGTGGCCCCTGGTCGGGTCTAGTTCGCCCCGAAGAACAAAACCATGCGGCTTCGGCCAGAGCGGACAATACTCTCTGTATTGGGGGTGGGGCGTGATAGATTTTGATCGGACGGTTGATAATACTAGCGGTTTAGGATTAAGCCGGATTATTAAATCAAGTTTTTATTTAATAATTTTTATATATTTAATATATGTATTCTAGTATTATTGTTCACTATTCATTTTCTCTCTTGGCTATTTGTATTTTTATACGAATACGTGTATATATATTTCAATATGTATACCGGCTTGTATTTCGTATTTATACGAAATATTTTCTAGAAGATGAACACCTCATTATATGGTTTTCTTTTTAGAAATCGTTCGCAAATGAGATGGAGGGTGAGGTAGCATTGAATATGGTTGGAGGTATGTATAGAAGAATGGGCTTTATTTATTTATTGCAAATGGTATGATATTTTGTATGGCAGCAAAATAGCCATTCTTTTCTACATGCTATTCTATTACACATTCATTCTCTCATGTGTCTTCTTGAGTTACTCATATCTATGTTTCCTCATCTCCTCCTCCTTCTTTAGTTGCTTAATTGAGCTTTAGAATTGAGAGAAAAAATAGTAAAAAATTCCTACATCCCCACTCTCCATTCTTAGCGAGCTTGGAGCGTCGGTTGTTTGGCTAGAAGAAACTGGAGCTTGGATTGGTTCTCTCGTATGGATCATCTACGGTGAAGGAAGACCAGCTTGCAAGTGTGATCCGGAGCTCTTGAAAAAAGCTTGAGGATGTGAGTATTCTACACATAGTAGATTAGTTTAGCTCACTAGATTTTTGTTAGAAAGTTCTAACTCTTTAGTTCGATTCATAGTTTTGGAACTTTAACAAACTAGAATTTTTTTGAAATTCATGTTGCGATCTTCAAAAATTAGTTTTCTAGTGTGTCTAAATTTCCTGTAGTGATATCAGAGCTACGAGAAAGGGATGTTGAACCATGGGGGGTTCTTACTGTGTGACAGTAGTGGCGAAGCGCGAGCTCTTACCCTCAGGGCGCCCCGTACGGATTGATCCGGCAGGTTGTAGTCCGTCGCGAGGAGACAACATAAAAAATAGTTGCTAAGAGACCTTTGGGCGCCACGGTGAGCTTCCGCTGCACTGACTAACCTTCAGTGGTATCAGAGCCACACTAAAAGCTTGACTTGTTTGCATAAATTTAGAGTTTCGATCAATGGAATTTTCCGATTCACATTTCCAAATTCGTGCTTGCTGTTCGAATTTCAAAATTGTTCAAAATTTTTTTTCAGTCTGCATTAAAATTATGTGCAGGCAAAATCAGAACTAGAAAAAACATTTGGACACCTAAGCCCAAAATTCAACCACTGATCCGCTGCTAAATGTGCCATTGGCCGCTGATCCGTGGCCCAATTTTGGTTTCAGTGCCCTGTTCATACCAGAATATTGCATTATTATATTCCCCATTCTTATGTATTTTACAAATAAACAGGTGCTTTTGACCCATGTCTGCTACATAGTACAGGTTACAGGTTCTTGGGAGAAAAACAGTGAAAAAGATAAAAAAAACGATGCAAAAGTGGGACTACGACCAACAAATAGAAGGATCTTGATCAAGCCTACATGAAGATCAGTTCACAAAGGATAAGGCAGTGCAAGGTTCAAGACTTCGTCACGAAGCAACGGTAAAAGTCCACTACAATTGTTCATTGGGAGATCTGGAAAAGACATGGAAGATATTATGAAGAACCAACCATGGAAATAGGAAGACAAACAAGCACATGACCAGCCCCAGAAGTTGCAGAGCCCAATTCCACTTTTTGGCCGTGGAACCGCGGCCAAATCCTGGCTGCGGCCGCGGTTCCGCGGCGGGGTTAAGGAAATAGAGAATAAAAATTTTACTATAATAATTGCGGCGCTGGCTAAGTCTTCCCAAGGGTATTTTGGTAAATACAGACATGCGGCAATTGTAAACCTAGGGTTTTCTATATCCTATAAATAGAAGCCCAATTCCTTGTATTAGTTTATGCCTCCCTTCATTAATAAAATTCAGAATTCTTTTTGGAGAGCATCAATTTAGGAGTAAAGTTTTCAATTCTTGCCCTAGATAATTTCTATTCTTGCCCTAGTTAAATTTAATTCCTTGTCCTAGTTAGATAGTTAGATCTTTTATTCTCTGCCCTAGATAAATATTTTTCAATTCCCTAATGAGCGAGTAGTCTCCTCGCTTGTTAGGGTTAGCTTTGGGGAAGCTTTGAGAGATGAAGATCTCTCACCCCTTTCTTGCCCATCACATATAATTCATAGGACTTCATGCATACATGCACACACCGCTCCCTACGGCACCCTATCCCGCGAGGTAGCGGTGATATCGTAGTATAAAGGCCCGGTTGCGCGTGTTTTCCATGGAGGTTAGGGTAAGGATTGATAAAGGAAGGACAAGAAGCTAGAGGAAGAAACATCTTCCCGATGGTTCTAATCCCCTTTATTAATAATTACCATAACTCCTAATAAGATCTTAATATGGGTATAGAAAGCGGTGAGATTTATTGACTTTCCAAACTTAACCTAAACCTAACCCTAGGAAGATTTAGATCTAGATTAATTTAGCTTTTAGATTTAATTGATCCATTCACACCGTTTGGAATTAACTCGTAAGAGCGATTAGGAAATTCACAACATCCCTGTGGACCGACCCGTACTCACCGGCTAGCTACCAAGCGACGACGTTCTTGATTGCGGTTTAGAAATATTTTTGACATACGAACCAAATGGCGCCGTTGTCGGGGATGGCGTGTTATTTCCTTTTTGCAATTTCGGGTTAATATAAATTAAAAAAATCATAAAAACTGAAAAATCCACAAAAAATATAAAAATTTATCATCTTTGTATTTTGTGAAGGGTATTTTTGTCTGAATCTTTGCAGGATCGACGGATCTGGAAAAATCCAGAGTGCGAAACAGAAATCGGTAGATCAGAACAGAGGGGGAATTCAGCAAAAGAACAGCAGCAAAAATCCAGAGATCTGTGCCTTCCACGAAACCGCGGAACCGCCGCCGTATAGCTGCTCCGACCGCGGAAGCGCGGTCATCTCGTGACATCATCAACTGAAATTTTTTCTCGGGCACCGAGCAGTCAAGCAGACCGCGGAACCGCGGTGGGAGGCTTGTTCTGACCGCGGAAGGGCGGCGCGGTCGTGACGACAGCAAGCAAACTTTGCACTGTTATCTCCTTTTTTTCTCTCCTCTGCAACCTACAATATATCTTCTGAAAAATCTCCTGCAGGATTCTTTGCGCTTTAAAAATCTTCCCCCTTCCAAATAACAAATCTTGTGCAGGATTCTTTGCGCCGCGCTTAAAATAAAAGTTGATTGCAAGTAATCTTTTCTGTTGTGCATACCTTTAATCTTTTTGCAAAAATTTCCAAATAAAGAGAAAAAGGAAAAAGATTTTTTTTAAAAAAAAAAAGACTTGTAACTTTTGTCGGTAAGAAATCCGTGCACCCCAATCTTTTTTCTCTTCTCATTCTTCCATCATGGGTACCCCATATTACAAATCTCTTGCCGAACTTTGGTATCCCGAACCTAACTTTGCCTCATACGTCAATTGTTTCGGTCGATTTAAGGAAGATCCCTCCATGCCCAAAATTTCTTTGAAAGATCAAATAGAAGCGTCTAGGAAAAACAGTTCGACGTTGCAATCCACCTTGTGTCAACCATGTCCACCTTCACCACCTTCGTACGTTGATGTCACTTTTTCAAGTCCCATTGTAACTCCTAAACCGATGTCTATTGCTGAGCATATTGCACAATCTCGTAGCCGATCTTTCACTCCTCCCACACATCCAGTTATAGGGATCAACAAGTCCATTCACCTTTTTATCCAATGTTGATCCTACTCTTGTCCAACCATCCAATTCCTACCAGTCCTGCCCGACTTTCCCTCCTTCACTAGATATTGCTTCTACACAGCCAGTTGGGAGTTTCACGTATTCAAACAATTTCGATTTTTTTACCGAAACCCCTTCACAACCCATGTCTAGTTTGGAATAGTCGTTGGAAGCTTATATTTTAGCAATAAACAAAATGGTTAGGAATGTGGATGCATCCATTGCCGCCCTTATGCCACCTAATGAACCGGCAGATAGTTTCCAACTAGCTTCAAATTTTTCAATGTATGATGAGGCGGTTGGACAGAGTGAGAATTTGAGAGGAGAGAGTGAGTTTTACACCGTTCCAAATCAAACCTACCCATACCCAATTGAAGCCTACAACTCCGGCTTTCTATCGATTGTCCCAAATTTTTCACAAGTTAAAAATAAAACATCTAACGAGCTATGCGACTTTGTAGTACTTGATTTGCCAGATTGTGAAGAGTCTCTTTTGAATGAAACCACACTTAATCCTTTCGATCTTTACACCTCCAATCTAGAACCTGAATTTATAAATATCCATGCTGTTGATGAGGTGTCATAAAAAATTGATTTTCACTTGATTGAGGATATAGACGCCGGGAATATTTTGGATGATGAACCCGTAGATTTGATTGAAATTTTATGTCCATTTCATCATCCCGAGTCATTAAATATTTCTCCCGAACTTCATATGCGTCTTGATTTTGATGATAATGGCATGGATAGGCTAAATTTTGAGGAGAATATTGAGGAAATTATTGAGGATGAACCAGTTTTATTTGATGAGTCGGATTTCCCAATTCATCATGTCCCTTCCACTGATTGTGTACACCCTCCTGAATCTTTAACTGATACCATTCCTCACTCACTTCCCTCCATCCTCGTTCTGACCTTGCAAGAGACCATTACGCTTTCATCTCCAATACCAAGTTCGACGTACCCATGTTTGCTCACGAATCTTGAGGGATTTAATCTCATTTTTCCGCGGGTTGATAGATTCGCACAATCGCTTTTTACACATCGGTCATTACAAATTGTGCTAATTTATACACTCCATCCTCGCCCTCAAGTTCGTATTCCCACTTTCTTTGGTTCTTCTAATCTTCCTTTAATGATACCGAGTGTTGATGAATCACAATCCGATATTTTGAGTTCGATAATTTTCAATTGGACTCTCGATGAAAGTTTTGAAGATATTTTCGCCGACGAACTCGCATTCTTAAACGATACGGATTTTGTGATTACTCAACCTCCCTTCGAAGAAGTAGAACCACTACCATTTCTTTTTCCCTTCCGTCATTCTTCTCCTTCACCGAGACCGTATACCGTTTCTACCTCCACACGGTCTCGTGTGCTTCTTATTTCTTTTCTTTCCACTCCATTCTTTCACCAACTCTACCATTACCACGATAGAATTTTTGAATGGTTGGTGCTAACCTTTGGCTTGTGTAAGGCCTTGCTTCAGTTTGGGGGGAACCTTGTTGTATATATATATTTTTGTTTTTCTTCTAACAATAATTTTTTTTTTATAAATAAATAAACAGGGGAGTGCCGACAATTTTGACTCTCTTGGTGTAGCATGGCAGTGAGGACACTTGTTCCCCTCCGAATGGCGGCGCGCAAGACTGCGATGTCTTGGCGCTGAGACTCGGGGCAGATGCTAATTGGTGCTATCCGTCCACCTCTCCGAAGATGCCAAGTTGATTTATGGTACCATGTATCGAAGGTTTAGACGGATGCGTCCGATGTAGCAGACTTCGTCAGATTCCCCCTCGTTTGAGGGTTTTTTGATTGTGGGGACGCTCTTCCCTGCAGGCGTAAGCCCCTGCAGTTAATTACGCTACCGCATTGCGGTAACAACTTTCTCCTTCTCCAGATGGTCACTTCGTGTCGTGGGTGTTTGTTTTGTGTTTTGTTGCCCGTGGATTGTTTATGGAGACTGAGTTATGTCGTCGCCCGTAGGGCGTGGACTAGTCCAAATCCGTATTATCTTAGATTTGGATTTGGGGGTTTGGTTTGAGGATACGTCAGCCATACTTGAGGCTAAGATCAACTCAAACGTTTGTTAAGGATACGTTAGTCTAACTTTGAGACTAAGATCGACTTAACGGGATCGTTTAGATCCGACAAAGGTGCGTTTTAGGCTCCATTGTTCCAGTTTAGGGACATAGTGGTCCATCGTATGTATGGCCGTCGGGACCCGTCACCTCTCTGACGACGTTGAGGGATTACAACGACGGATGTCAGAGGAGTTCAGAGATGTACCCTCGAGCCAGAGTTAATTGGGGGGATTCATAGTCCAGTCTGTTTGAAGGTTTAAGGATACGTTAGCCATCTTTAAGGCTAAGATCAACTTAAACGGGACCGTTTAGATCCGACAAAAGAGCATGCGGGGCTCTATTGTTCTAGTTTAAGGACATTGCGGTCCATGGGTAGTTTAAGGACGTTGCGGTCCATGGGTAGTTTAAGGACGTTGCGGTCCATTGTTAGTTTTAAGACATCTCGGTCAAGATTAAGGACGTCGTAGTCCATGGGTTTAAGGACTCCATAGTCCGGTATGTGCTCTGGATGCTTCACACGGGTTCACTGCCGTGCTTGGCGAGGACCAGGCTCCGCTCTGGGCGTTTTCCGCGGGGTCAAAGAGTGACGTTATCCGCGTTCCACGTAACCAGGAATTTTGCACTAGATGCTTCACACGGGTTCACTGCCGCGCTCGGCGAGGACTAGGCTCCGCTCTGGGCGTTTTCCGTGGGGTCAAAGAGTGACGTTATCCGCGTTCCACGTAACCAGGAATTTTGCATTAGACACGGGTTTAAGGACCCCACAGTCCATATCAATGTGTGGTCGTCGGGACCCGTCACCTCTTTGAAGACATTGAGGGATTACAATGCCAAGTATCAAAAGAGTGAAGAGATGTACCCTAGAACCGGAATGGCTTAAATAGTCCTTGACCCAATTTGGGATCAAGACCGATTAATTATGTTATGAGCCCATTAGCCCAGTTAATTACGAATTGAAGACTCATGGCCTAGCTTGGGCTAAGTCCGATCATGTCTGGGATATTGGCTTCTTGTTGGTCCATTGAAGGAGAGGCTTTGCCTCTATCCATTTAGCCAATTGGGCCAAAGCCTAGTGTTAAATACTACAGAGCAATCAGTGTTGAACACTGGGAATGAGGTTGACAAGTTAGTGTTTAACACTAAAAGATAATTGGTGTTAAACACCAGCAACAAGGCTTTCAAATTATCATAAACACTAAAACAGATCAGTGTTGAACACTGGCAATGGAGATCTCAGATTAGTGTTAAATACTAAGGTAATCAGTGTTGAACACTGCGAATAAAGTTCTTTGATTAGTGTTGAACACTAGGGCCCAACAGTGTTTCAATACTGGATTCGAGAGTTCCAATTTAGTGTTGAACACTAAGGCAAGAGGGGTCACGTGGCAACACGTGAGAGCGCCCTCCCTGAGTTTATTCTGCTGAGATTATCGCATCTTTCAGAGCATCACGTGCCATCACGTGACGGGCATTCAAATGCTTGTGTGTTAAAGCTTCTGTCAAGGGTCACGTGGGTCACGTGGGGCACTGCCTCAAAGGGGCCTTCTGTAGGTCTTTTGGGGGGGGGTCACGTGGTGGCACGTGACCCTGCCTCTATGTATGTTGTTTAGAGGATCTGTTAATCTTTTCCAGGAATTAAATTCCTCGTAGAGTTGAACCCTGACAATAATTTCAGAGGAATTAAATTCCTACTTCCTTTCGAAGATTTATATTCCGGAATAGAGTTGGACTCTGAATTTTCTGTAGGAATTAAATTCTTCATATATGTGAAGAACTGAATAGGGTTAAACCCTAATAAAAGCTTTTAAGGAATTAAACTCCCATTCTCTGTTAAATTATGATTAAGGGAATTAAATTCCCGCTGTTTCAACAGAACTAGGTTCTTAATTAGGGTTAAACCCCGTTTCTCTTTGTTCTGAAGGAATTAAATTCCCATGACACAGGGTCAAACCCTAATTTTATTTTAAAGGAATTAAATTCTTATAGTTCTGTGAGAATTAAATTCTCGTGCTTCCGTTTCTTCTCTATGTTTTGGATCTGCATGGCAGGATCTCGACCCATTGAGAATTAAATTCTCAACTTCAAGTGGAGATGTGCACTTTGCAGATCCTCTATCAAAGAGAGAAGAAATATGTTCTTCTGTTTTATATATCAGAGTTAAACTCTGTTGAGAATTAAATTCTCCTTTCTTTCAAGGAGCCTTCCCTTTCTTACCTAGGGTTTTCTTTTGCAGAAGATCCAAGTTCTTCCAAGTATCAAGGCTCTCTCTCCCTTTCTTCCCTCTGCGTATATCTGTCTTTTTTTGTGTCTCTTGGCTCCTATTTATAGGAGAAGCAGCCGAATCAATTAGTTTTTGACGAATCTTCATTGAGAGATTTGATTTGCATCCGTCATTCGTTTTTTGACCTTTGGATTATTAGGTGAATTTTATTCACCATTGGATTTCAAATCCAGGGATTCTCTTTTGTTATCTCGGTTAGATTTAAAGGGGAAATCTTTCCAAACCCGAGATTTTCCCATAAATAGGTGATATTCAATCAGCTTTAAATCTTTAATTCGATTGGTTCCAGATAATCGCTTTCCTTTGGAAAGATTCGAATCTCTTTCAGAATTTAATTCTGTTAACAAAATGGGCTTTGAAAGCCGGTCACGTGTGACCACGTGACCCATGGTCACGTGTGGGCACGTGACCCCCTTGGAATGAGCCTTCTTCTTTCTTTCTGCGCTTTGCTTTCTGTTCTCTGTTTAGCTGTCACGTGCCACCACGTGACAACTGGTCACGTGTGAGCACGTGACCCTGGCATGGAGCCTTCTTCTCGATTTAACCGGAGAATGAGCCTGATGTTTTGAGTGTCACGTGCCAACACGTGACCCTGGTCACGTGGGAGCACGTGACCTCTTCTGAAGCCTTTTTCTTGATTCTATCAGGGAACCGTTGTGTCTTTGCCGCTGCTTTTAAATGTCACGTGCCGACACGTGACCCAGGTCACGTGGGAGCACGTGACCCTTTCTGAAGCCCCTTTCTTTGACGTATTTGGGAAACTGAATTTGCCTTGTCGATACTTTTAGGTGTCGCGTGCCCACACGTGACTGCTGGTCACGTGTAAGCACGTGACCCTCTTCTGAAGCTTTTTCCACAAGCTTTCCTGATTTTAAATCAGGAAACAAATGCCCCCACAGCGTTGTTCTCACGTGTCAGCACGTGAGTGCAACGCTGTCACCTTTTATGACCGTTGGATTCCTTTAGGAATTTAGGGAGATGAAGCGTTTCCATCGCCTTCTATAAATACCACTGTCTCTTCCGAGGAGCCTTCACTTTTCTCATCTTCTTCTTCTGAGAACTTTTTCCTTGAGAATTTAATTCTCGCTTCCAGAGCTTAGTTCTTTGTCTTGAAACAATCTTCAGAGTTTAACTCTGTTCAGGTGACCCTTTTTTTTTCTCAGGTAATGTTCTTGGACAAACAGCGAACTTCCACATTCCTTTGGATTTTAAATCCAAAACAAGGGTTTTTACCCATTTTTCTTCATGTTTTTCCATAAGAACATGAAACCGCTTAACCTTCAAACTGTAGATCTTTTAGGGTTTAGATGATCTTTGGGGAGATGATGATGGCGTTTCAACTCCATGGAATTTAATTTCATCCAAAAATGTTTCTGGGAATTTAATCCCCTTTTCTTAGTAAGGAATTTTAATTCCTATGAAGAACTCGATTTCTTCACACGGAGGCTTCCTGGGGTCTCTTGGCCCGAGGTTGTTCTTCTGCAATTAATGCAATGGGAGTTTTGTAATGATTCTCGTGACTTTTACTTCAGGTATCATGGATGCCCATCTGTATAGTCTTGACGAGATCATTTCCTACGGGAATATTCGTGCGCTGGGCCGCAGTCAGAACCAGGAGTTCACCGATGCTCAGTGTGCCGAGATCATGAGCCGCTTTGACGAGTACAACCATCGTCTACTCCCCCGTCGCTCTTCTCTTCTGAGGCTGATCGTGCTGGCGATCCGGGAGGCACTTCCTCTCTTTTGCACCGGCATACCGCTCGGGGCCTTGGACACTGCCGAGGATAAGGTGCATTCGGTGTACCTTATGGGCTTGATCTCAAAGAGGAGGCGAGATCACCTCATCGATCTTTTGCACCAGGCGTTCCAGCAGTCGGCCATACTTGCCGCCTATCGGAGGGTGGAGGACATTCGTGAGGACCCCGACGCTTGCGACCGCGAGAGGAAGCATACTCGGGAGGTTCGAAGTGCTTGGAGAATTTTGGACAAAGTTAATCTCGAGTTTCTCAACCCATGCCCCGCGTCTGAAGCCTTGCCATTGTAAAAGTTTTCTTTTTATTTTGTATGACCTTCTTGAAGTCTGGATGATAAGTTCTATTGTGTTTTTGTATGTTTGCATGCTTTTTTGTGGGATTTTATCATTTCACTATTGTTGTTGCTGGTGCTTTTAATATGCATGGTGCTATTCTATTTTCTAGTGCACGTCAAATTTGGGCCTCACGTGTTCCGCACGTGGGATCATTTGATGGGACCGTTCACAAAATTTTCCATGCCGCATCTTTAGCGCGCAGTATCAGATGCAGAAAAGGAGCCTTGGAAATAGTTCCATCTCCTTGATTTTCGATGCCTTTCCTTTTTTGGGCCTTGGAAATAGCTTTCGCATGCAAGATTTTCCGCGCATAGCACTTAATGCACCTCTTTATATCTGAGGCAATGGCCTTCCTTTTCTCTTCACAGAGAACTTTTATTCCCATTTTGACGCGATTCAATTCGAGAATAACTAAGTGCCATGGCCTGCAATCGTTTACACGCCCGTCGACAGCCATGGGAAGTGCCTATCGAGGAGATGATTCCTCGCTTTGCTGCACGATTGGTGGACCCTCTCCTGACCGACGACGAATGTGACTCAGCGGCATACGAGCTCTCGACTCGCAGGGGGTCCCCTCTTCCAATGGGCTCTCTCTGGCTCCGAATGATTCTTGCTGTTGTGCTTGCCGACGTCCCTCCTCACCCGGCGGAGATGACCCTAGCGATGCTCGATGCGGCTGAAGAAAAGCTCGAGGGCTTTCATGAAGCGTGCCTGATTACTCAGGCTTTGAAAGATCGCTCAGTTCATCTTTTGAGCGAAATAAGAGCCCGACGGGCTGTTATGTCTGCTTTTGCAGATGGCCATGGTGCCAATCGATGGGGAGCGACTTCTCGCGAGAACCGTCGCTTTGATGTGTTGGAGAGAGCAGAGAGAGAGATGGAGAACCTTGTTCTTTGTTTTGTTAACCCTTGTATTTCTGATCCCTTGTTTGGTGATCTTTTCCCACCAATGTAGTGTATTTGAATCAATGTACTCCTTCAATCATTGGTGGTTTGTATGCTTTCTGTTGAATTTTCATGCTTGTCAGATAGTCGTACGTGTGTCTTGCTTGCGTAAATGAGCCGTTTGTTTTTCTTTAATTACGAGCACCATCGTTACGTTGCATGCACATCAGTGCCTCAGGCAACATTTCCTTTTAAACATTCGTACAGTTGCAAATGCGTGCCTGATAGGATACAGATCAGAAACTTGCCACGTTATCTCCCGTATCGGGTGTTTTGCGCTGGCTTTAGATCGAGTATTGTTTGTTGAAGGGAGGTTTATCAATGAAGACATATTCTTCTCTTCAATGGTGTGTCCCCTTTTTATTGAATGTATTCTGCGGATATTCTATCTTGATCTCCTTGCAGGACAGCGATGGCTCAGGGTTCAGGGTTAAGATCTGCTTTCTAAGGCTTTTGCATCTTATGAGCCACGAGGGTCTCATAAAGAGTTTTTCTCCCTACAGGTCGAGAGGATCCCATAGGTGTAAGTTCTTCTTAGAGATCGTGAGGATTCTTAAGCGGGTTTTCCCTTGAGAGTCGTAAGAATCTCACAAGGGAGTTTTTCTTCCCCGCAGGTCGTGAGGACCTGCAAGTGTTGGATGTGGTCGCCCTTATCCGTGTTTCACGGGGTCAGGGGTCGCTCAAGGTATCGTAGTTTAGAGACATCACGGTCAAGGTTAAGGACCTCATAATCCGTGGATTTAAGGACTCCACAGTCCGCTGTTAGTTTTAAGACATCACGGTCAAGGTTAAGGACCTCATAGTCCGTGGATTTAGGGACTCCACAGTCCGATGTGTGGTTGCAGGGACCCGTCACCTCTTTGAAGACGTTGAGGAATTACAACGCCAGGCATCAAAGGAGTGAAGAGATGTACCCTTAAACCAAGGCAAAATCTGTAAGGAATCGGGGTGTTTGATCGTTAGTTTTAAGACATCACGGTCGAGGTTAAGGACGTCATAGTCCGTGGATTTTAAGGACTCCACAGTCCGGTATTTGCTCTGGATGCTTCACACGGGTTCACTGCCGTGCTCGGCGAGGACCAGGCTCCGCTCTGGGCATTTTCCGCGGGGTCAAAGAGTGACGTTATCCGCGTTCCACGTAACCAGGAATTTTGCACTAGATGCTTCACACGGGTTCACTGCCGCGCTCGGCGAGGACTAGGCTCCGCTCTGGATGCTTTACACGGGTTCACTGCCGTGCTCTGCGAGGACCAAGATCCGCTCTGGACGTTTTCCACGGGGTCAAAGAGTGACATTATCCGCGTTCCACGTGACCAGGAATTTTGCACTAGATGCTTCACACGGGTTCACTGCCGCGCTCGGCGAGGACTAGGTTCCGCTCTGGATGCTTCACACGGGTTCACTGCCGTGCTCTGCGAGGACCAGGATCCGCTCTGGACGTTTTCCACGGGGTCAAAGAGTGACATTATCCGCGTTCCACGTGACCAGGAATTTTGCACTAGATGCTTCACACGGGTTCACTGCCGCGCTCGGCGAGGACTAGGCTCCGCTCTGGATGCTTCACACGGGTTCACTGCCGTGCTCTGCGAGGACCAGGATCCGCTCTGGACGTTTTCCACGGGGTCAAAGAGTTACATTATCCGCATTCCATGTGACTAGGAATTTTGCACTAGATGCTTCACACGGGTTCACTGCCGCGCTCGGCGAGGACTAGGCTCTGCTCTGGATGCTTCACACGGGTTCACTGCCGTGCTCTGCGAGGACTAGGATCCGCTCTGGACGTTTTCCACGGGGTCAAAGAGTGACATTATCTGCGTTCCACGTAACCAGGAATTCTGCTGATTGTATCCGCATTTCACGGGATGGAGGTTTGACTATTGGCGATATGTATACCACCGAGCCGTGAAACTGGGAGTTGCCGCTGTTCCGCTTAGCTTGAAGTTGTGTCCGTTGTTACGAGACGAGTGTTGGGATGATCTCTAGGTCGCTTGTGGCCCGTCGAGATTTAGCTTCTTTCTTTGGTGAAACCTGGGGGAGGGAGGTATGTTCCCTTTTTGTTTATGCCATTGGATTGTATACAGGGTGTGATGGAACATCACCTGTAAGGCATACATTTTATTTTTATTTTATTTCTTTTTCCGCGATGCTCTATCGTTTCAGCTTTTATATCGCGAAGGTCGCGATTGCCCCATCATTTCGGCTATTTTTCGCGGTGCCCAATCATTTCGGCTATTTATTTATTTTTTACTCGCTGCTTTTTATTGCGAGTTGCCCCATCGTTTCGGCTATTTTTCATGCATACATTTTTACTTGCTGCTTTTTATTGCAAGTTGCCCCATCATTTCGGCTATTTCGTAGGCATATGTGGCTTGCTAGCTTTTTCGCCGCAAGCTTGGATTTTAGACACCGATTTCGGCATCAGCACCGCTGCAACTGGGATGTTGCCAGGAGCGAATCATCATTTGCCTCTGTCGATATTGAACAAAGGTGGCTTAGTAAACAGGGTTAAGGGTCCTGTCGACCAAGACTTTTGATTTCATGAGCCGTAAGGGTCTCACAAAGGTATTTCTCCCTACAAGTCGTGAGGATCTTGCAGGTGTATTTTCTCCTTAGGGATCGTGAGGATTCCTAAGTGTATGTTCCTCTGCAAGTCGTAAGGATCCTACAAGAGGGCTTTCTCCTTATGGGTCGAGAGGACCTACAAGGGTTGCTCATCATATGGGCATATCCCTAGTCACGGGTGGGACTTTGCTGGGGAAATGTTTTTTCGCGCCCGTGGATTGTATACAAGGGTCAGTATTGAGCCTCTTGTAGGGCAATATCGAAGGTTGTGGAGGATTTACTTAAGAACAGGTTTAGGTTTCTGTAACTTAAGACTTTCAAATCTCATGAGCCGTGAGGGTCCCATAAGAGAATTCTCCTTACGAGTCGTGAGGATCTCGTAAGTGTATTTTCTCCTTAGGAATCGTGAGGATCCCTAAGTGTGTTGCTCCTTTGTGAGTCGTAAGGATCTCACGCAGGTGGTTTCTCCTTACAAGGTCGAGAGGACCCTACAAGTGTCTTTTAACGAGGTTGCGCCCTTTTGGGTTTTCACAAACACTCGCCGGTAGTCCTGCTGTTTTTACTCATGGAGCTCTTTCGGGTTTTCATCCGTGCCCATTTTGCTTATGGACATACCGTTTTTTTTTATTCTTTTTCATATATTTTTTTTTTCTTTCTCTCTCCTTTTTTTTATCTCGTCAGCCTAAAGATACTGCGGTAGTAGTTTTAGGGACGTTTCGGTCCGTCGTTAGTTTAAGGACGTTTCGGTCCGTCGATAGTTTAAGGACGTTTCGGTCCGTCGTTAGTTTAAGAACGTTTCGGTCCGTCGTTATGGGAAGGCCGGCTGCTGCTTGTAAAGTCTGAGCCTAGGAAGATAGTGAGCGGACATAGTCGTCGTCATCTATCATTGACCCAGGCTGTGGCTTATTAAGCATAGTATTTCTTTAAGAAGCGGCCGTTTATTGGCTTGAAAGACCTTTCACCGTGCATGTCCGTGAGTAGGTAGGCTCCACCCTGGTAGACCTTGTCCATGATGTACGGGCCTTCATAGTTTGGCTCAAATTTTCCTCGCTTGGCACGATTGGGGATCATAGGTCTTTTGACCACTAGTACGAGTTCGCCTTGGCGGAATGTCCTCGGCCTGGTCAATCTTTTGTACGAGCGCGTCATCTTTGCTTTGTAGGCCTCTAGATGTTGTTGCGCTATGAGCCGGGTTTCGTCGAGGGCATCAAGCTCCTCAAGCCGAAGGTGAGCATTTTCTTCGTTCGTCAGCTCGTGGTGGACTGCTACTCGTAGAGAGGGTAACTCTATCTCGAGGGGGAGCACTGCTTCCGTCCCAAATACCAACGCGTACGGCGTTGTGTTTGTGGCCGTCTTGAATGTAGTTCGATAAGCCCAAAGGGCTTCTTGCAGCCTTTCGTGCCAGTCTCTCTTATTCCTGGAAACGGTCTTTTTTATGATCTTCGTCAAGCTCTTATTGAAGGCCTCGGCCAGACCGTTAGCTCGTGGATTGTAAACCGAAGAATATCTCCAGTCTATATTGTGCTGCTGTGCGAAGCGGCTAATCTTATGGCTTCGGTAGGCCGGCCGATTATCGGAGATAATCCGCCGTGGAGTTCCGAACCGATAGATGACGTGCGTCTTGAAGAAATGGAGGATATTCTCCGTCTTCACTTCCCTCAGTGGTACCGCTTCTGCCCATTTGGAGAAGTAATCAGTTGTCGCCAGGATAAAACGGTGTCCCCGGGATGATGCTGGCTCAATGGGGCCGACTATGTCAGTCCCCCACATTTCGAACGGCCAGCTAGCTACCGTTGGGTGCAGTGGATTAGGATGTTGGTGGATGAAGTCTCCATGAATCTGGCATGAGTGGCATTGCTTCGCATACTCGAGGCAGTCCTGGATCATCGTGGGCCAGTAGTAACCCATCCGTTTAATTTTTAACTTCATCTTTGGGCCTGCTTGGTGAGAACCGCAAAGTCCGTCATGAACTTCCTGAATGACTCTTTCTGCTTCGTCAGGTCCTAAGCATCTCAGCCATAGAGAATCAAACGATCTCTTGTATAGAATATCGTTGACGAAAGCGAAAGATAGAGCTCGTTTCATGAGCTGATGTCTTGAGGACGCTTCTTTGGGCATTCGGTGGGACTTAAAGTAGTCTATGAAGACTTCCCTCCAGTCTTCGGCCTTCTCATGGTCTTTTATTTGTAGGGTCGTCTGCTCAGTCGCTCCCTTTTCTTCGCATGATTCCGGAGATATTTCTGCCGGGGCGAGCACTCGACGGCTTTGTACCACGATTCTGATATCATCGAGGTTCTCGTCAGCCAGTTCTTTAGCAAGTTTAGCCAACGCGTCTGCTTTGCTGTTTTCCGCGCGCGGTATGTTCTCCAAAGTATAGGAGGGAATTTGGGTCAATAGTTGTTGCACCTTTTCGCCGTACTTCACCAACTCCGGTTTGCACGTTTGGTAGTCACCTTTTACTTGACTAACGACCAGTTGAGAATCCCCGTATATAAGGAGGTCTTTAATTCCCAGGTCGATGGCGACTTCGAGGCCTGCTATCAGAGCTTCGTATTCAGCTTCATTGTTTGTCCTCGGCTCTGTTAAGGAGAAGGCGAAGCGCATTATCCCTCCTTGTGGAGTTGCAAAGACGAGGCCTATCCCCGATTTGGTCATTGGGATACCTTGTTTCTGTTTTTTTACGGAGGACGCTCCATCGAAATAGAGTTCCCATCGGGCGCTACCGCCGTCAATCGCAGCAAATGCATGCTCGTCCGGCAAATCACAGTTCAGAGGAGAATCGGCCGGTATTGGGTGCTCAGCGAGGAAATCGGCAATGGCCTGGCCTTTCATTGCCTTGAGAGGTTGATACGTTATCGAGAACTCCATCAAGAGCAGGGCCCACTTAGCGAGTCGTCCCGTTAATATGGCTTTCGACATCAAGTATTTAAGGGGATCCACCTTTGAAATGAGACGGACTTCATGCGCCAACGCATAGTGCCTGAGCTTTGTTATCGCAAAGATTAACGCCAAGCAATGTTTTTCAATGGGAGAGTAGTCGCTTTCTGCCCCCAATAGAACTCGACTTAAGTAGTAGAGTGCCCTCTCTTTCCTCTGATCGTTCTCTTGTGCCCATAATGCGCCCAAGGAACCTTCGAGGGCGGTCGTATAAAGAATGAGGGGTTTTCCCTTGACCGGCACAGCCAACACTGGAGGGTTCTGCAGGTACTGCTTGATCTCGTCTAGTGCACCTTGACATTTGTGATCCCAAGCGAATGGAGTGCCCTTTTTCATCAGGTGGCTGTAAGGACGGCATTTGCCCGAAAGATTAGCGATAAACCGCCGGATGTATGCGAGCTTCCCTTGGAGAGACCGCAACTGCTTGAGGGTTCTTGGCGGAGGCATTTCCATGATCGCTTTAATCTTTGACGGATCTATTTCAATACCTCGGTGTCGAACGATGAATCCCAGAAATTTGCCCGAGGAGACTCCAAACGCGCATTTGAGGGGATTCATTTTCAAATTATATTGCCGAAGGCGTCGAAATACAGTCTCTAGATGCTTTAAATGATCTTCGTATGACATGCTCTTTACTACGAGGTCATCGATATAGCACTCGACGACGTCGTGTATGAGGTCATCAAAGATCTTTGTCATGGCCCTTTGATAGGTAGCGTCAGCGTTCTTTAGACCAAAGGGCATAACCCTGTAGCAGAATATACCCAAAGGGGTCCGGAAAGCGGTGTGCTTTTGGTCTTCGGGATGCATCTTTATCTGATTGTATCCTGACGAACCATCCATAAAGGAGAAAACCTCGTGAGTGGACGTGTTATCTATCATTAGCTCGGTTACTGGCACTGGGAAATCATCCTTTGGACAGGCTTTATTGAGATCCCTGAAATCCACGCATATGCGTACCGTCCCATTCTTCTTCATTACCGGGACGATATTGGCGATCCAGTCGGGATATTGGACTTCTTGGATAAATCCAGAATCGATCAGCTTCTTGACTTCGGTGTTGATGCTCATCTCAAGCTCGAGTCGCATCCTCCTTGGCGCCTGCTTGACTGGCTTGATATCTGGGGATATTGCTAATTTATGCACAGCAATCTCCGGATCTAATCCTAGCATCTCGGAGTAGTTCCACGCGAAGCAGTCTTTATGCCGTAGAAGCACGTTTTTTAACGCAGCCACCCTTTCTTCGGATAGCAGCTCGCTGACAAATGTCGGTCGCGGGTCGTCTGCCGATCCCAACTCAATCTTCTTGAGGTTATCTGCAGTAGTATGTATACCATCTTCCAGTTCTTTAGGAGCGGGCGGAAATTCTGAGATCACCTCATCATCGCTGTTCTCAAAGCACCGGGGAAGGTCATCTACGTTCTCGGGCTCTTCTCTTAATATCGTAATCGTATAACAGGTGCGAACCCGCTCCCCGGACTGAGGTGGACCCGGTTCTGCTCTTGCGGCCTTGGGTTCATGCTTTTATGGCGGCGTTACCCTCCAGCCGTCGGATAAAGCGAATCTGCCCTGTTGGTACTGGTCCTCGACCCAGTTCTTGAAGGTGAAGCAGTCTTCGGTAGGATGTCCTATGGCTCGGTGATAAGAGCAATAGTTCAGATGAGAAGCCTTGTTAGCTTGCTCAGGATGTCTAGGCTCTGGAAGCGCGATCATTTGATGTTTTATAGCGAGCTTGAGTAACTTCTCCGTCTTGTCTCGGGGGAAGGAGTACGCTCGACTCATTTTCTTCATGAGGGACAAATCCGAGCCGTGCAACACCCGACCATGTAACCCTCTAATCCTGCGTCGTTGTTGTCGGCTCCTCTTTCCGCTTCTTGATTTATTTCCGTCTCTGCGTCGGGCCTTTCGTACAATGGATTGACGAGGATGAGCGTCTTTGTCTTTTGCAGCCTGTTGAAATAGACGTTGCGTCCTGGCCTTCTCGTAGATGGCTATTTTGCGGTTGTGGTCTTCCCGAGCTTTCTGACCCACTTTCCTGATAGGCTTGCCATTCGTTCTTCAAACGACGGACTCGGCGCTTCAATCGCGGGGCCTAGTTTTGATGAGGGGTTGGCATCTCCCGACGAGGCGTCCTCTTCTTCATCAAAGGTATATATGGCGTAGCTACTGTGGGCCCGTTCCCGTTTTCCGGCTCTTGCGTATCCAAGCCCGAGTGTTTCCATTTTCCCGTTGGGCAATTTGCGTTGAGTTCCGGGGACATCCCAAATCCTGTTGTAGAATTGAGCCTGCCGAACAGTCTATTTAGGGGTACTCCTTGGCGCTTCAATAGCTTCTTTAATCCTTTGTATAGTATCTGGGCAGAGGGATGGGTTGGAGCCTGTCAAGTGTAGCATCCGCGCCATGCCAGATCTCTTTCTCTATTTTCGACTCTGAGGATCGGTAGAATAGGATCACCTTCTCACCCCTTTGCCTGGGAGGGACGTAAAATGTTTGCAGGTCCTGCACATGGTGAGCCTGAAGCGTGTCGAGATCCTTGTAGTGTTCTCGCGGTACCATGGTGATTTGCAAACTATGGTCATCGCCAAGGGGTGCTTGTATTGACAGCCGATTGGAGAACACAGCATTAACTTCATCTTCTGAATCACTTCCGAAGACTAACATGGGGGCGGGCGTCCCCAGGTTGTTGCGTTGAGATGGCCCTGCATAAACTATCTCTTCCTCTTCTTCGGTATCGCTCCCGAAAACAGGGATGGTGGCGGCGGTTTTGTTCTCCGGATTGCGACACCTTTCTGTATCCTCGAAATCTGGCAAAAAGTACTTCGCATCTTCGTATTTGCGGACTTCGTTCACGGAAAATGGGTTTAGCTCTCCTGTTACAGCATACTCGAAACCATCCTTAAAGTATTTCATACACTGATGTTGTGTAGAAGGGATGATGTTGTACTCGTGTAGCCAAGGACGACCGAGCAGGGCGTTATAGCAGGTCTTGGCGTCAATGACATGGAATTTGATGTCTGTGACGAGAAATCCAAAGCGTAATGTTAGTATCACAGATCCGAGAGTCCGTGACGATTGTGAATCGAAACCGGAGATAGTAATTTTGTCACGAGCGAGGTGTTGCACACTCATGCAGATTCCCTTCAACACCCGAACATTAAGGAGATTGACGGAGGATCCATTACCCACCAGGATCTTGCCTATCTTGATATCATGGCAGTATCCGGAGACATATAGGGGACGGTTGTGGTCGCACGTCCCGAGAAGGAGGTCTTCATCACCGAAAGTGATGTCGGCCGTATGCACTTCCTCCAGTTCATCCTTCATCTTTTCAGTGGCGAGGAAGGCTTGGAATTGCTCGGGTTCTTGTAACGCCTTAATTAGTGAGTCTCGCGCTTCTTTTGATAATAGGAGGGCATCGAGAATGCTAAGCTGAGAAGGTAGCTTCCTTAGGTGCGCGAGGATGTTATAGTCCACCTTACCCTTCCTAGGAGGGTCTTTGGCAGCCAGCTCTCTCATGACTTGGTCATCTAAAGTGATATCTTCAGTGACCTTTTCCTTTCCCTTATCTTTTCTACTCACGGGCCCGAGATTCTTTTCTGGGAGTGTGCGATTGCGCAGCTGAATGTTCTCGCAGGCCTCCGATTTCTCCTCTTTCCCTAAAGCGGATTCTTTAAAGAGAGGGTCCAGAGCCATTTCTTCATCAGAGTCGCTCCCAAAGGTGAGAACTTGTGACCCCCTGGCGTTAACCATGTAACAGTTACCAGTAGTTCTGTTGTGCCCATCGACGGTACTTCTTCGCTCCCGACGGATCTTGCGTTTCATGCGCTTAAAATGTTGCCGATGAGCAACATATCCTTGCCACCATATCTTAAAGGCGTCGCACTCCTCCGTGGGGTGCGATATTTTCCGGTGATATGCGCAATAATCAGGGTGCCTCTCCACTCCATCGTGTGTGTTTCCTTCCGAGGGCGGTAGCTTCATCCCCATTGACATGGCTTTGGCAAACCTTTTTCTCGTCTTGAATATCTTCTTGTCTACTTCGGATGCCTTTCGCTCTGGCAGGGGTAGGTCAACTCTTTCGTTCAGTTGCCCGCATTTGGCTCCTTCCGATGCGGCCATCTCACGCTCCCGATCTGCTTTACTCTTTAGACGAATCTCGTCCAGAAAGGCGTCAATCATTTCATCTGTTGGCCACACAAGTCCTGGCTCAGGGTGTGCCCCCAGTTTCTCGGTGCTAGGAGTTTTCTCATCTTCCGAGTGGGAAATCGCACGACAACTTGCCACATATCCCTCAGATTCATCCGATGAGCTCTCTTCCTCATCTTCCTTCTGAAAGACGTGGTTGAGGAACTCTTGCAGTGTGACGGGAGTCCGTGCCTTTTGATTGTACTCCTCCAGCGCGTCAATCTGTTTCTGCAAATCCGTGCGCTTGTTTCCAGGCTTCACGGGCTTTTTGGATTTCCTCTTCTTTTTCTTCGAAGATTTTGACGGTTGGGCGTGAGTACTTGGGCCATCACCACGAATCTTTGTAGTTGGGCGGCGCTTCAACATCCCTTCGATAATTTGAGGTTCAAGAGGGTCCTTCCATTCGATCGCAGGGCACGCATGAAGGTCTCTCAGCATTCTTTTGGTTTTAGTTGATAGCACGACCTCCCATGGAGCTTCTTCAATAAAAGAACAGGTTGCCCCCGGTGTATCTGCTTTCTTAAGAGTATGCGGCTGTGGTGGGTTCACCTTCCACTTTTCTGACAGTATAAACTTCCCCTGGAGGTATTGATCTTCAACCCATCCTTTGAAGACGAAGCAGTCTTCAATCGGATGACTTACCGTTTGATGGTAAGGGCAATAATTAGGGTTATTCGCCTCAGTGGGTTGTGGCGGTCGCCTTGGATTTGGTAGGTTTATAAGCCTGTTGCGCACTGCCAGCTCGAATAACCGTTTCGTCTTGTCTCGTGGGAACGAGTATGGACGCTTCATCTTCTCGTTATAATACCGGCGTCTTTCTTCCAATTGATCTCCCGGCTTCGGGGTGTTAGGTTGCTGTTGGGCATTCGCAACACAGGTTGCCCTTCCTTTACCCTTGTCATTCCGAGGTTCCGACTTCGGGGGAGGTGGTCTATGACCCATCTGGTCCATCTGAGCCAACTTGTCGATTAAAGCCTGGAATGTGGTTGGCTTAAAGAACATCATAAACTGGGAGATAGTTGCGTGGGGGTCTAGGGTTCCCACGAACATGCCCACTGCAGGTGCCTCCTCAATGCGTTGTTCACATCTCGACCACAAGTTCCGCCAGCGTATAGCATACTGGACCCAGGTTTCGCCTGGTTTTACCCTGGTGTTAATCAGTGCAGTTATTGGAGTGCGTTCGCTGGCACTTGCGAATCGCTGAGTGAATAACAACTCCATTTCAGCGAACGTTTTGATAGAATCGTTCGGGAGTTCCGAATACCATTCGAACGCAGTTTCTGATAAGCTGCCCACGAACTGGCGGAGCAACAGTTTATCATCACCGCCGGTGTTACCGCAGAGGGCCCGGAACTGGGCGACATGTTGATGGGGGTTGCCCGTCCCCTTGTACACGTGGAATTTTGGTATCGTATAGCCTTGCGGGTATTTGATTTGGTCGTACCAGCTTGGATACGGCCGCCCCGTTTTCACGACTTGACCAGCTGCCTCAGTCGCGTGATGAACCCGGATTTGCTGGGCTATGTAATCAACCAAGTCAGCCTTAGAGATTGCCTCCTCCTTGGCCGTTGAGAGGGCCGGTGGTGGATTTGACGTTTCTCTTCGGTCGTCTTCAAGAACGATTGGGGGATCCTCGGCGGGTAAGTCCTGCTGGATCATCATTCCTATCATATCTTGGAAGAGAAGGCCCATACGTTGTATGTTGGCCGCTTGTTCAGCAGCCTCTTTGTCCTTTTTCTCCAGTATCCGGCGAAGGAATTCAGCGTCGGTTTCTTCCTCCTGGCGTGCGTCTGAGGACGTTTCTGGGTTTTCTTTTGGCCCGGTAAGTGTGGCCATAGCATTCATCATTTCCTGAAGCTTTTGTTGCTGCTCCTGGGCTTTCGTTACGGATCGGGTTAGCGGTCGGTGGCCCGTAGAAGTGCGGCTTTCCTCCTTTCCAGAGGCCATGTAAACAGTGTGCACCACCATGCCCCCAGACTTAGGGCGTCTGGGCTCAGTGCTTTTAGTCGTCGTTGCATGCTGGGGGGTCTTCTCTGGCCTCCTCTTTTTATGAGCCATGGAGGTTGAGGGGGCCGTTGAGGTGGGCGTCCAGACAGCCTTTTGGGGTTTAGCCTGGTGACCAGCTTCCGGTTGGATTTTCAGCTTCTTGTGCTGGCGGGAGAAGTTTGGATCGATGATCGAGTCTTGGGCCTGCCGCCAAACCTTATAGATTTTGGAAGACAGCCGTTGAGGAGATCGGGGCTGTTCTGGTTTTATTTCCACAACCTTTTTTAATGGGGGAGGAGACCTCTTCAGCACTGCAGCAGGAGAATTCCTTCGCACCTTATTTAGCATTTCGAAGCTGTTCCCAGTTGGAACAGCAGCATTAACTTCTGCCACCGGGGCTGATGGAGTCAACCCGGAGGGGGAGTTGCCTCCAGCCTTCCTTACTCGGCGCCAATGGCGACGTCGAGCGTGTCGAGCGGAGGGCGTTGGTTCAGCGGTGAGAATGGCTTCGTATTGCCCCCTGTGTAGGTGGGGGGTCGTTGTTGGTATTAGCCTGTCAAAGACCGATGTCCTTTGGGCAGCTGGAGCGGGAGCTGAAGCCGTCAATCTTGTAAAGACCGACCTTTTGGCCGGAGAAGCCGCCTTGACGATTTCGGGGGCAGGAGCGGTCATTTTCTTAGAAGCAGCCTTCTCTGGGATTGTGGGCCCCATGATGGGTCCACAGGATTTTTGGCCCAATCTAGAGAAGACCGAGGCGCTGATGTTGGGCGACCCGTGGGGATGAGCCGCGGCAGGGGTAAGACGATCAAAGACCGACTTCTTGGGAGTTCCCTTTGTCAGCACTGGCGCCGTGAAGCTTGTTGGTGGGAGTATAGTCCCGAAGAACAATCCGGTAAAGGCCTGAGTCACCTGGTCCACCGGCATTGTGAATAACGAAGCAGCTTGGGGTTCGTAGGCTATACCTCCTGGCGAGGCAAAGCGTTAGTCGCAATTGCAGTCTGAGCGGTTGGAGAATTTTACGGAAGTAGAAGCCATCGATCCTTTGCTTTCTGCAATAAGCGAGACGCCAATTCTTAGTATCTTGAAACCCAAGGGCCACCATTAGCGAACCGCGATTGGTTCGCGAATCACGACACACGAAGTGTGGAGTAGAAAGAGGAAAAGGTCCCACCGGGCGTGCCAGAATCTGTTCCCCTCCGAATGGCGGCGCGCAAGACTGCGATGTCTTGGCGCTGAGACTCGGGGCAGATGCTAATTGGTGCTATCCGTCCACCTCTCCGAAGATGCCAAGTTGATTTATGGCACCATGTATCGAAGGTTTAGATGGATGCGTCCGATGTAGCAGACTTCGTCAGATTCCCCCTCGTTTGAGGGGTTTTTGATTGTGGGGACGCTCTTCCCTGCAGGCGCAAGCCCCTGCAGTTAATTACGCTACCGCATTCCGGTAACAACTTTCTCCTTCTTCAGATGGTCACTTCGTGTCGTGGGTGTTTGTTTTGTGTTTTGTTGCCCGTGGATTGTTTACGGAGACTGAGTTATGTCGTCGCCCGTAGGGCGTGGACTAGTCCAAATCCGTATTATCTTAGATTTGGGTTTGGGGGTTTGGTTTGAGGATACGTCAGCCATACTTGAGGCTAAGATCAACTCAAACGTTTGTTAAGGATACGTTAGTCTAACTTTGAGACTAAGATCGACTTAACGGGATCGTTTAGATCCGACAAAGGTGCGTTTTAGGCTCCATTGTTCCAGTTTAGGGACATAGTGGTCCATCGTATGTATGGCCGTCGGGACCCATCACCTCTCTGACGACGTTGAGGGATTACAACGACGGATGTCAGAGGAGTTCAGAGATGTACCCTCGAGCCAGAGTTAATTGGGGGGATTCATAGTCCAGTCTGTTTGAAGGTTTAAGGATACGTTAGCCATCTTTAAGGCTAAGATCAACTTAAACGGGACCGTTTAGATCCGACAAAAGAGCATGCGGGGCTCTATTGTTCTAGTTTAAGGACATTGCGGTCCATGGGTAGTTTAAGGACGTTGCGGTCCATGGGTAGTTTAAGGACGTTGCGGTCCATTGTTAGTTTTAAGACATCTCGGTCAAGGTTAAGGACGTCGTAGTCCATGGGTTTAAGGACTCCATAGTCCGGTATGTGCTCTGGATGCTTCACACGGGTTCACTGCCGTGCTTGGCGAGGACCAGGCTCCGCTCTGGGCGTTTTCCGCGGGGTCAAAGAGTGACGTTATCCGCGTTCCACGTAACCAGGAATTTTGCACTAGATGCTTCACACGGGTTCACTGCCGCGCTCGGCGAGGACTAGGCTCCGCTCTGGGCGTTTTCCGCGGGGTCAAAGAGTGACGTTATCCGCGTTCCACGTAACCAGGAATTTTGCATTAGACACGGGTTTAAGGACCCCACAGTCCATATCAATGTGTGGTCGTCGGGACCCGTTACCTCTTTGATGACATTGAGGGATTACAATGCCAAGTATCAAATGAGTGAAGAGATGTACCCTAGAACCGGAATGACTTAAATAGTCCTTGACCCAATTTGGGATCAAGACCGATTAATTATGTTATGAGCCCATTAGCCCAGTTAATTACGAATTGAAGACTCATGGCCTAGCTTGGGCTAAGTCCGATCATGTCTGGGATATTGGCTTCTTGTTGGTCCATTGAAGGAGAGGCTTTGCCTCTATCCATTTAGCCAATTGGGCCAAAGCCTAGTGTTAAACACTACAGAGCAATCAGTGTTGAACACTGGGAATGAGGTTGACAAGTTAGTGTTTAACACTAAAAGATAATTGGTGTTAAACACCAGCAACAAGGCTTTCAAATTATCATAAACACTAAAACAGATCAGTGTTGAACACTGGCAATGGAGATCTCAGATTAGTGTTAAATACTAAGGTAATCAGTGTTGAACACTGCGAATAAAGTTCTTTGATTAGTGTTGAACACTAGGGCCCAACAGTGTTTCAATACTGGATTCGAGAGTTCCAATTTAGTGTTGAACACTAAGGCAAGAGGGGTCACGTGGCAACACGTGAGAGCGCCCTCCCTGAGTTTATTCTGCTGAGATTATCGCATCTTTCAGAGCATCACGTGCCATCACGTGACGGGCATTCAAATGCTTGTGTGTTAAAGCTTCTGTCAAGGGTCACGTGGGTCACGTGGGGCACTGCCTCAAAGGGGCCTTCTGTAGGTCTTTTGGGGGGGTCACGTGGTGGCACGTGACCCTGGGTGGATCTGTTAATCTTTTCCAGGAATTAAATTCCTCGTAGAGTTGAACCCTAACAATAATTTCAGAGAAATTAAATTCCTACTTCCTTTCGAAGATTTATATTCCGGAATAGAGTTGGACTCTGAATTTTCTGTAGGAATTAAATTCTTCATATATGTGAAGAACTGAATAGGGTTAAACCCTAATAAAAGCTTTTAAGGAATTAAACTCCCATTCTCTGTTAAATTATGATTAAGGGAATTAAATTCCCGCTGTTTCAACAGAACTAGGTTCTTAATTAGGGTTAAACCCTGTTTCTCTTTGTTCTGAAGGAATTAAATTCCCATGACACAGGGTCAAACCCTAATTTTATTTTAAAGGAATTAAATTCCTATAGTTCTGTGAGAATTAAATTCTCGTGCTTCCGTTTCCTCTCTATGTTTTGGATCTGCATGGCAGGATCTCGACCCATTGAGAATTAAATTCTCAACTTCAAGAGGAGATGTGCACTTTGCAGATCCTCTATCAAAGAGAGAAGAAATATGTTCTTCTGTTTTATATATCAGAGTTAAACTCTGTTGAGAATTAAATTCTCCTTTCTTTCAAGGAGCCTTCCCTTTCTTACCTAGGGTTTTCTTTTGCAGAAGATCCAAGTTCTTCCAAGTATCAAGGCTCTCTCCCCCTTTCTTCCCTCTGCGTATATCTGTCTTTTTTTGTGTCTCTTGGCTCCTATTTATAGGAGAAGCAGCCGAATCAATTAGTTTTTGACGAATCTTCATTGAGAGATTTGATTTGCATCCGTCATTCGTTTTTTGACCTTTGGATTATTAGGTGAATTTTATTCACCATTGGATTTCAAATCCAGGGATTCTCTTTTGTTATCTCGGTTAGATTTAAAGGGGAAATCTTTCCAAACCCGAGATTTTCCCATAAATAGGTGATATTCAATCAGCTTTAAATCTTTAATTCGATTGGTTCCAGATAATCGCTTTCCTTTGGAAAGATTCGAATCTCTTTCAGAATTTAATTCTGTTAACAAAATGGGCTTTGAAAGCCGGTCACGTGTGACCACGTGACCCATGGTCACGTGTGGGCACGTGACCCCCTTGGAATGAGCCTTCTTCTTTCTTTCTGCGCTTTGCTTTCTGTTCTCTGTTTAGCTGTCACGTGCCACCACGTGACAACTGGTCACGTGTGAGCACGTGACCCTGGCATGGAGCCTTCTTCTCGATTTAACCGGGGAATGAGCCTGATGTTTTGAGTGTCACGTGCCAACACGTGACCCTGGTCACGTGGGAGCACGTGACCTCTTCTGAAGCCTTTTTCTTGATTCGATCAGGGAACCGTTGTGTCTTTGCCGCTGCTTTTAAATGTCACGTGCCGACACGTGATCCAGGTCACGTGGGAGCACGTGACCCTTTCTGAAGCCCCTTTCTTTGACGTATTTGGGAAACTGAATTTGTCTTGTCGATACTTTTAGGTGTCGCGTGCCCATACGTGACTGCTGGTCACGTGTAAGCACGCGACCCTCTTCTGAAGCTTTTTCCACAAGCTTTCCTGATTTTAAATCAGGAAACAACACTGTCAAGTTTAAGTTTGGGAGTATGCTCGGTAAGCCTTCTTCCTTCGCATTCATGTGTATATTTTTGTTTTTATAAATAAATAAACAGGGGAGTGCCGACAATTTTGACTCTCTTGGTGTAGCATGACAGTGAGGACACTGTCAAGTTTAAGTTTGGGGGTATGCTCGGTAAGCCTTCTTCCTTCGCATTCATGTGTATATTTTTGCATTTGCATACTTATTTTAAAACCCATAAAAATTGAAAATTTTCAAAAATTATAAAAATTAATGTATTCAATTTTGGCCTAATTGACTTGAGTTTGACAAAAAGATTAACTAGCTAGGAACAACTAGATCTTGGACTTAGTAAATTAAAAATCCTAAAAATAACCTTTCTTAAAATTTAACGGTAAAAAGTATATGTCTTTATAGTTTATTTAGAAATAGGCAAATTTTGAGTTCACTTCTTGGGCTAAATCAAAACAAAGGAAAAGTATTGATGTTTTTATTAAAGTATAAGTTTGAAAAATAATTTCTAGCTTAAGTTTAAATTCTGAAAATGTATACTCTACAACTTGCACAAACACGCACCTTGAAACTTGGAATAGTAGAAGAGACCTTGAAATGCTCTTGTCTAAAGTCCTTAGTACGAAAATAAAAAAAATACATGTGTGAATAAAGAAAAAAATGAACACAGGTTTTTGTGATTACTTAAGGCTGCAAAAATAGAAAAATATTTAGCGAGAGTGCTTCATCACCTAGTGCCTTAGACCAACTGGTTTGGGAGTCACTGCTAAAGCCTTATGTATTGCAAGACTAGGAATTACGTTTAAATGTGCAAACACATTTTGTAATCGGTCGTTGATACCTCAAGAAGTATTAACGGTCGCATGAAGGATGTGTAAGCAAAATTCATTTAAAAATTCACCAATTAATAAGTACTTTGGACAACGGTCAAGAGTATGATTTCTTGATTTGAATTTCCAAGTGTCGGGGTGATCTATACACACACGTAGGGGTATGTGATTGCGATTTAGATAAAAGATAGGAATGAAGAATAGAACTTGTATCTTTAGTAGAGATGATAAAAATTCCTAAGTGGAGATGGAACCCTAGAAGGAAAACTTAAGAGATGCCAAAACCTAAATAGGTCTGCAAAACATATATAATCTTAAGTTAAATGATAAGGAAGCGTGAAGAATATGGGTGGATAATTTATGAGTCGAAGATAATAGAATTCCTTGTTAGAAAACCTAATTGGAGAATAAAAGTTAATGGGCCTAATTGATAGGATTTTGTGGGTGTAATCCGCTGAAAACCCTCAGGAGACAACACTCCTCCTACTAGGGACACCTAGAGCTTTAACGGCTTGTTGCACGAGCTTAGTGCAATCGCGATTCCCTGCGAAAGTGCGGTTAGGTTTTTGTCGAGAATAAAACTAGATTTGCTCGAGGACGAGCAAAAGATAAGTTTGGGGGTATTTGTTCATACCAGAATATTGCATTATTATATTCCCCATTCTTATGTATTTTATAAATAAACAGGTGCTTTTGACCCATGTCTGCTATATAGTACAGGTTACAGGTTCTTGGGAGAAAAACAGTGAAAAAGATAAAAGACGATGCAAAAGTGGGACTTCGACCAACAAATAGAAGAATCTTGATCAAGCCTACATGAAGATCAGTTCACAAAGGACAAGACAGTGCAAGGTTCAAGACTTCATCACGAAGCAACGGTAAAAGTCCACTACAATTGTTCACTGGGAGATCTGGAAAAGACATGGAAGATATTATGAAGAATCAACCATGGAAATAGGAAGACAAACAAGCACATGACCAGCCCCAGAAGTTGCAGAGCCCAATTCCACTTTTTAGCCGCGGAACCGCGGCCAAACCCTGGCAGTGGCCGCGGTTCCGCGGCGAGGTTAAGGAAATAGAGAATAAAAATTTTACTATAATAATTGCGGCACTGACTAAGTCTTCCTAAGGGTATTTTGGTAAATGCAGACATGCGACAATTGTAAACCTAGGATTTTCTATGTCCTATAAATAGAAACCCAATTTCTTGTATTAGTTTATGCCTCCCTTCATTAATAAAATTCAGAATTCTTTTTGGAGAGCATCAATTTAGGAGTAAAGTTTTCAATTCTTGCTCTAGGTAATTTTTATTCTTGCCCTAGTTAAATTTAATTTCTTACCCTAGTTAGATAGTTAGATCTTTTATTCTCTGCCCTAGATAAATGTTTTTCAATTCCCTAATGAGCGAGTAGTCTCCTCACTTGTTAGGGTTAGCTTTGGGGAAGCTTTGAGAGATGAAGATCTCTCACCCCTTTCTTGCCCATCACATATAATTCATAGGACTTCATGCATACATGCACACACCGCTCCCTACGGCACCCTATCCTGTGAGGTAGCGGTGATACCGTAGTATAAAGGCCCGGTTGCGCGTGTTTTCCATGGAGGTTAGGGTAAGGATTGATAATGGAAGGACAAGAAGCTAGAGGAAGAAATATCTTCCTGATGGTTCTAATCCTCTTTATTAATAATTATCATAACTCCTAATAAGATCTTAATATGGGTATAGAAAGCGGTGAGATTTATTGACTTTCCAAACTTAATCTAAACCCAACCCTAGCAAGATTTAGATCTAGATTAATTTATCTTTTAGATTTAATTGATTCATTCACACCGTTTGGAATTAACCCGTAAGAGCGATTAGGAAATTCACAACATCCCTGTGGACCGACCTGTACTCACCGGCTAGCTACCAAGTGACGCCGTTCTTGATTGCGGTTTAGAAATATTTTTGACATATGAATCATGCCCCAAATTTTTTCTGGGGCTCTAATTCATGGAAATGAGACTTTTGGAATATTTTGTTTTGGTCTAGATTTGTTTGTGTACTGGTTTGTACTTGGGGCCAATGCGGAAAGTTTTAATCGATCGAAATTTTAAATTCGTATTTTTCTGTGCATTTGTTTTTGCGACCGTGAATATCATAGTGCGGTATAATCTGACCGGTTGTTATATGTACAATCGGATGGGTTTACGAACATGATATTCGCGTTGATGTTCTATGTTGCTCTGTTGATTATGGTTATGTTATATTTGTCGCGATCAATAGCCTGCAGTATATAGTATTTGATGTAGCTCTTTATGATGTAATTTATATTCATATTGCGTGACGATATGTGGATTGCTGTCATCGCAGCTTGTATTATTCTTTAGGGGGCGTCCAGGTTTCAAACGTAGTCACCATTGTATATTCAGTTTTTCATTACATGCACTAGAATTACCCCGCGGTGGAGTGCTCGTGTAACGACTCTAAAATTCTTATACCTCTGAGTATCGTTTCTTTAATAAAATAATATAATTATTTATTTTTGATATATTTTGTTTTCTAGTAAATATATTATTTTATCACTTCATCTAGTTTACCCATTCTATAATTTTTCAAAATCCAAAACCCAAATCAAGACAATTCCATTTGAGTTCTTTCTTTTTTTTTTCTATACCCACTTTCTTTTTAAGGTACGACATATATTTAATTCTTGTTAAAAATGTTCATGAACAAACTTGTAGCTCATTAATTAAGTTCTTACATTGTTATTCCATATGTTACACGTTCAAATTCTCATTCTTGTAATTATTTTTTATCAATTTTTATCTTTTTCATAACTTACAAATAAGATCTTTCATTCTCAAAATGAATGGTGATCTTTTATTTCTCTTTTAATTCCCATGTTGAATGCATATATTATTAAAAATAATTCACCATTAGACCTTCTTTATTTGTCCTCCTCTTTCTTTTTCTTTCTCGTATTTTTCTCTCTCTCCATTCTCCCTCTTCACCTAAAGTTCTAGAAGAAGAACACAAAGAAGTTTTCAAGAAAATCTCGCTAGTAACATGAGGCTATTGTCGGATAGACAAATTCGATGACGATACCAGCTTGTGCATGTAAGTCCTTTCTCCTCCTCCTTTTCTCTACTTGAAATTCATCCCCTTATCATGCCTCCATCATGTCGAATCTTGAGATAACTAGTTAGTCTCATGATAATATTTTTTGTTAAATTAAAAAATGGTTGGAATAAAGTATATATGTTTAGTTGTAAAATCTTGCGTGCAATAGTTGATAACATAATATTATTATTTTAGACGGTTAATCATGACCGGATCATATGTTTGCTTTACATATGTTAATTTATGTTATTTATTTCTGAAATTTTAATTATTTATATTTACTTTTGTATACAAGAAGACAAAGTTATAAATAAATACCATATATTTATCATTTTCAAATACAATCTTGCAAAACCTTTATCTTTAAAATAATTTTAATAAATTAATTCACACTTCTGGAAATTTCAGGAAATTTACATATGATAGAATATTTTTGTACATGCTATAAAAATTTCAGATCAAACTGTATAACGGTTTAAGAATTACATAGTTTTTATTCATTATTCGTAAAACAGAAAACTGCAATTATCGGTCAATTCCTAGAATATATAATTTGGTATACTGATATCCAAATTGAGCAAATTCAGATGTTTTGGACATCTGCATCAAAATATCTAGATTTTCTTAGTTTTAAGTTTTTACTGAAAACCGACGAAAAATATAAAAAACTGCGTTACAATATTAAACGATGAATCTGAACAGAATATGTCCTGATGCGCACACTGTTTTTAAATAGAACATAACTCAAACTCTCGATATCCGTTCGTGACAAAATTTAGATGTGTAGATGCACAATTGATAGAGCTATAATTTCCTGTATATTAGATTACTTAGAAATGCATGAAACAACCCGATATAGGTTTTGCAATATAACATATAGTTGCGGTCTAGAAATCTGAATTTCTATTTTAAACCCTGACGTTAAAATGACCATAACCAGAGCTTTAGAAATCCAAATCACGCAAAACTTAGTTGTTTGGATAAGTACTCCGAAAGACCTACAACTTTCTTATGATTTTTGTAACCTGAAATCCGATAGAAATCAATTCAAACCGCGTTTTAAACATATATGACGGTGTTGAATAGATTCTGATCTATTTTGCTCGATGATACGAAAACGGGTATATCTCCCAAACCGGTAGTCGTATTTAGGCGAGACTCAAACTCACGCGTACACAATACTTAGATCTATATTTTTGTTTATATTCCGAAATTGATTAACTTGATTGATTAGTCGTAAACAACACTTCTTTACAACATTATTTATGGTCGTTACTTAAATAATATACATGACTCATTTCATACTATTCGAACATATATACCTTATTTATCTTGATTTTTTAATTGTTGCATGTACATGAAGACATAATTAAATATTATATGTTTAACATAACTCAATTAAATGCTAGACTTGAGTTGACCCTAACCATGAATACAACATAACATGAATACTTAAACTTGACATGAATACTTAAAACGTGACATGAATACTTGATCTTGACATGAATTCAATCTTGAAAACTTGATTTATTCATGGATTTGGACTAGACTTGTGAGTTTAACTACAATCTAGTATATGCGGAATCCAACCGAATCTCATGAGTCCCATTAATACAAATCATGCTGTTGTGGTACTGGGCTGAAACGATATAAATCATGCTGCTGTGGTACCGGACTAAAACGGTATATCATGAATTCACTAATAAGGGCATGTGTTTCCAAACCCCTGGATGATAGCCTGTTGGATTTGGAATACTTCAATAATAATCGAAGTCCCAATTACTTTTGGGCCCGTGATTCTGTCACGACCCAATTTAAGAACGCGACCGGCATTTAAATCACGTAACGTCTAAAGGCGTAACGTAATTCAAGTAAGCCGAAAACCCAGAAATTTAAACCATGAAAAGATAGAGTGGTAAAATAGTAAAACAACATCGCAACATAAAACAAAAGCCGGCTCACACGAGCACGACACCTAAAGTCACATATGATACAAATATCGAATATCTCAGTCTCGCCTCTAAGTCAAATACATATAGGTGGTAGATGGAGAGTACTAGATACAAACTAAGATATACAGGTGGAAGTATATGGATACTCGCGCAAAAGTACACCTACAAAAGATCTCACGCCCAAAAGTGGGGGTATCCATAAAAATAGATGAAATAGAGTGCCCTGTCGCGTCTACTCTGAGGGTCAACCCTGCAAAACATTGTGGCACAACGGGACGAGTTGCCAACTCGTGAGTAGTAAATAACATCGTACATGTAATCACAAGCATGCACGAAAAATGAAAAATCCTACGTATGCAGTCATGATGGCATATGCATAATAATATGAGATGCAGTATCAATCAAGGTACTATATCGGGGTACAAAAACTATATGTACAGAGTATATCATAAAAGTTCTGAGTGTGGGATAAAACAGGGTCATCATCAATAAATCCTTATCATAGAAATCCGGTGTCCATCAACGACACCCAAATCCCAATATCTCTGGCGCTGTTACTCTGATCGGCCCTCATATCCATCTCATCATATAACTCCGAACGGTATCCTCCGGATATCCGCCGAGTTTCCATACAATCACCGGTAGGCAGTGCTCCCTTGCCGGGCTCATCGCCTTTCTATACGATCTTCTTGTCCCGGGGTACCTTACCGGGCCCACCATGTACCTGCAAACGGTTCCTCTTCACTCCTCGAGTCGGGTATGCTCATAGTTCAGAACCGAGAAAACTCACGGTGGACATGAAATATCATATCAAGGGAAAAACCACCTTTTTAAATAACTCAAGTTTCAAAATGTACTTTGCGGTTTCCCAAATCCACAAAATAGAAATCTCATAAAATATCATATGAGAATATATCACTATAGCAATGTATGTATGATGCTAATCATGATGTGTACTAGTACAAGAATCAATGTCTAACTGTCAATAATGAATGCGGTACAATGTATTCATCCATTACAATTTCTATAGTGTGCGTGACATGGCAATTACCAACGGTGTATGTGGGCATATGAATCAGTGCTCGTGCAACATGAACCGTTAGTAATGGTGCAGTGCCCCTATTTATATTATGTCAATGTACAACATGTAATAGGATGCACAATATGATACGCATGGACAAGTCACAACATATAAACATATAGTACAAGATATTATCACTTGAATCTAGCCATCGGTGCTTAACGCCATACAGACGATTCCCCGATAGATGTTAAATCTACTTACCGGATGATCTCGAGTTAAGTGAATCCGATCACCTCTTTCCTTTTCCCGACTGCGTCTGAATTCCCCGCAAGTGATCCCTGTATCACACAAAACCATAACGGTGAAATTAGTAAACTTTCCGATAACATACGGACACAACGCCCAACCAACGAATCGACTCCCATAAGCTACCAAGTGTTAGCTTAGCGGGCTAAACATGTGCAGTGATATCCTAGACCACTCCTATGGCAGTTAACTACACGAAACACCTAAACGAAAGTCGGATAAATCCGCATCGCACATTATTGAAACGCTTAAATTATAGCTAAACGGTCACAGATTTTTCTATACAAGGAATTAGAGAAAATTGCACATGCCATAAGCCTATACATAACCCCAGAGACCCCATGATAAACGCACACACACAGATTCCCTACTTTGGCCGCAAATTGTGGTCAGAAAGAATAAATCTGTGGCCAAAATATTAGGGGGAAGGCTCAGGTTTTGGTGGTGTATTTTAGGCCTCTAAACTATCTCTCTATGATGACAACTTCTCAAAAAAATGTCTTGGTCGATAACAGATTCAAACAGAGAACCCAACCTTAAACAAAATACGACATTAACACTAAACTAAAGCATAAAGGTATTTTAGTGAAACTATTTAACATAAGAATTTCCCTTAGAGCCTAATTAAGAGTTTATCATCATTAACTCACCAAAACTTGGATGAAACCCTAGCCATGCAAGTTCCAAGACTTCTCAATAGGGTTAAACATACTTAGTTGACGGTGAGATTTGATGTTGATTTAGGTTTAAGCTTAGTGGAGAAAATATTTTCAAGAGGGGATTTTTTTGGTGAAGAAGAAGAAGAGGAAGATAAATGAGAGGGAGTGAGGGTTGTGAGGGAATGAGAAAATGAGAGAGTGAGGATGAGAGAATGAGAGCCATGCACTTTCTCTCATCTCATTAAATGCCCCCCATGACTTGTCCCCCATACCATCATGCCTCCATATTATATTCTTTTCCCTTTCTTTCCTTTTTAAAACTAAAAATCTTTTATTACTTAAAACCATATATATATATATATATATATATATATATATATATATATAACATGACATAATATGGTTAAGTGGCATGGCTAACAAAGCATGATTAACACATCCTTAATCCTAGATTATCATGCACATGTGTGTGCATAACCACAACAAGTACAAAAGTAATTAAATAAAATATTAATTAATTATAAATAAATATGTGAAAATTAATTATTAGTTAAATTTATTAAAAACCCGCATTATATTGCTTAATTAACTCTAATCGCATTTTAAGGTGTTACAATCTTCTCCCCTTAAAGAAATTCCGTCCCCGAATTTAAAAATCTTATTATGCGTACCTTCGAAGAGATGAGGGAATTTCTTTCGCATCTCGCTCTCGGCTTTCCATGTGACCTCTTCGCTATTTGGTCCATGCCACAGAACCTTCACTGACGGCAAGATCTTTGACTGAAGCTTCTTCACCTGCCGGTCCAAAATGACTACCGGCTGCTCGGTGAAGAAAAGATCGCGCTCCAGCTGGATGGTCTGGTGTTGAATCATGTAAGAAGGGTCATGAAGGTACTTGTGAAGTATCGATACATGAAATACGGGGTGTACATCTGGAAAACTTGGCGGAAGTGACAAATGATTGGCATCGGTACCGACTCGCTCAAGGATCTCGAAAGGACCCACAAATCTGAGACTAACCTTCCTTTTCTTTCCGAATCTCATTACACCTTTCATTGGAGAAATCCGTAGGAAAATGTGATCACTCACTGCGAACTCAAGTCTGCGATGACGACGGTCGGCATAAGACTTCTGCCTGCACTAGACTGCCCTCATCATGTCCTGGATCAACTAGATCTTCTCCGTAGTCTCCTGAACTAGCTGTGGTCCCAAAGTCATTCTCTCGCCGAGTTTGGTCCAACAGACTGGCGATCGAAACTTTCTCCCATACAAGGTCTCAAAAGGTGCCATCCGAATCGTCTTCTGAAAACTGTTATTGTAGGAGAACTCTATCAAAGGCAAGTGACGATCCCAACTGCTACCAAAATAAAGCACGCACGCTCGAAGTATATTCTCGAGAGTCTGTATAGTCCGTTCTGACTGACCATTGGTCTACGGATGGAAAGTGGTGTTGAAACTCAATCGGGTACCCAAAACTTCCTGAAGTTTCTGCCAAAAACGGCTGGTAAACTGGGTGCCTCTGTTGGATACAATGTATGTCGGAACACCGTGCAAACGCACAACCTTATCAATGTACAGCTGAGCATACTGAGCAAATCTGAAAGTGTTCTTCACTGGAAGGAAGTGAGCCTCTTTCGTCAACCGGTCAACAATCATCCAAATGGAGTCATATTCTCAACTGGACCTCAGTAGACCCACAACGAAATTCATGGATGTCACGCCCCGCTTCCCAGTGTATGGGCAGAGGACACGACGAGGCCGCTACGTATTTACTCTGAAGTAAATACGCTATGCGTAACTAAACAATATAAAAGAAGTGTACACAAGTGACAAAAGGTATAATTGAACAACAACTTTATTTATTAACATTCTTTTTACAATACATGGAAAAATAAATACAACTGAATGAAAGCAATGCCTAAACAGTGGCATAACAGAAATGAAAAGTACTGAAATAAAAGTGTGTACAATGAAGCTAGAGCTCTGGGTCGTAGGAAAACTGGTCTAAGTCCTCACTAGTAGGCTCAATCTCCTGAGTGTCCAGATCACCTGACAACATTCCAAAGAAGAAAGAAAAGGAACGTCGTCAGTGAACAATCGCTCGGTAAGTCCCAAAGATAAGAGAGAAATATAATAGACAGAGGGAGAGAGTAGGTTTTAAAGTTGTATTATATTGTTATAATGTTTTATTTAGTTTTAACGCTGTTGTTTGTAGCTTGGTACAGAAGAATTCCAGTGTATACGAGAGGAGTCTCTATATGCTAGAGATTAGAGCAAACGGAATGTACAAGGCTCCGTTATACAACCCGGAACAACGGCGATTGGATTCAGGTTAGGTGTCTTAATCTTTTAGTCTCGTGCCACTTTTAATACCTTCCGTACCAATCTACCCCTTAAACCCCGTGATGTCTTGTTTGTCTTGTTTGTATTATAAATTGTATTGCCACTTGTATTGTCTTGTAATATAGATTGTATAATTGTATAATTGGATGACTTGCCGAAACCATGATATCAGTAAATGGATGTAACTAGAGAATTATGGATGTAACCAGAGAATCATGTAAATGGAAGTATATCCATGGTTCGGTTCAGTCAATATAGATTGAATAGACTGAACAGATTAATTATATATATTCATGGATTCATATTGAATTGTAGTATTGTAGATTGTACTTGAATCATATTCAAATCAGATTATTATAATGAGACTCAGTCTGAGTCAGAACAATTAGAAAAGAAATTGAAGTCCTGAATTAGGTTTTGATGTTATCAGTAACCGCTGCACATGGGCGACAGGATTTGTGTCTTTTTTAAAGACGATTATCGTGTTGATAACACCATTGTTAAGTTGTCTACCTTAAATAGGCAAGCACCCACTTCTCCGGCTCCGTGAGGCTCAAGAGATTGGTCCTGCTTAAACCTATATTTATTAGGGTCAGGGTAATTTATAGAACTTGAGGGGGTTTTATGTAAAAAAATACTTTTGTATAATTTTCAAAATACACCCCAAAATGTTTATTTATCGTCTTTAGAGTTGTAATAAATGTAGATTTTATATTTGTGACATTTCTAATGAGAATAACCTAATTTCATAATATTGGGTATTTAATTGTAATATTGACCTTGTATGGATTTCATGGTATTTTAATGTAAAGTGATCCTTGGAATATTTAGAAAAAATTGGAATATTTATATTATTATAAAATAGATATTTTAATGATACATATATATATATTTATATAAAAATAAATTTTTAATATATATTATATTTCTAGAAATCTCATTTTCTTAAGATATTCGTATTTTAAATCTTCGAGACCGATGCTCCTTGCGGAGGTCTGAATCTCACACTACTAAGCCCAGGGATGTACGATAATCCGCACAATCCCAGTCGAGTTCCCCAAAGTGGGTTGTAGCGGCACTTTGCAAACATTTGTAAAATACTTAATCTTTTAGAAAACGGTTTTATTAGTAAATAGTATTTATTTGAAAGGTTTCGTTTTCCCGTATTCTATGTTCTCGAAAAGTATTGTGCTATATTGCATATGAGTGTTGTGAGGAGATAGGTCATTATCTCATGATCTACTTAAAGGTATAGTAAGATTGTGATGTTTTAATGTCGAAATGAAACTACATGGTATTTTAATGAAAAAGAGCGGTAAAAGTTACAAAATGAAATAGATTGTCATGAGACTTGTTCAACATGTTTATTAATATTTAATAGTCAACATGTAATAGTTTGGTATGATTTGTATTTAAGAAAATGTTGATTTTTTTAGAAAGAACTGAATCGGAAATCAGATTAATTCCGATTCCGTCGGGTTTTAAAAATACGGATTTTGAGAATAGTAAAGTGAAGAAGGAATTGGGACTTACGGGTTTAGAAGTTAGGGATGAGGAAGATGATACGGGAGGAGGCGCCGGTGTGTCGTTTCGTCGCCGGGAACTCCTAGAGTTGTCGTCGGAAAATCGCGGAAGCTTTCGCCCTTCGCTACTCCAAAAGTACACTAAGCTTCTAGAAATTTTCTTGAGAGTTTTGTTCAGAATTTTGGAGTGAGAGGTGTGTGTGTAGGGGTTGTATTTATAGGATAAGGCTAGGGGTTAGGGTATGTGAAAGGTTGAAATGAAAAAAATGTGATAAAATGTATTAAAATGTAATAAAATGGAGTAATTGGTGTTTTAAAGTGTCTCTATTACTGGTCTGAAGAAATAAAAGATACAGATATGCAGGGAATGTGAAAAGCCAAACTTTTCATGTTGGGGACTTGGCGGTCCGGCCGGCGGCGGCGGCCCGAGTCGGCCGAGTCGCCGGCCGATTCGGCCGATCCCGGCCGAGTCGGATGGTCAGAGGGTCCCTTGTCGGTTCATGTAGCCTCTGGTACTGTTAGGTTTTCATGTGTAATGGGGTTTTTGTGAGTTATGCACGTGTAAACCCTTGGTATTCTAAAAATTCAAAAAAAAAATATTAAAAATAATGTGGGGTGTGGGATTTGAACTCTGGTGGCTTGGTTCAGCAGTGCAAAGTCTTACCAATGAGCTACAAGCTCTTTCTTGGTATTAAAATGCAAAACAAACTTATATCTTGTGCTCAGGCAAAAATACCTTTTTCTGTAATTTTGAAAAAATTTCTACAGAAAGTTGTACCGAAAGTTTGGGGTTGTTACAATGGAGATCTACTTCCATTTCCACTCCGGAATGAACAAAGGCTGCAACTCTCCTGCCGGTCTCTGATGCTCAGCCTTGAGTTGCTGGCAAGTCAGGCACCTCGAAACGAAGTCTGAAATATCTCTCTTCATCCCTTCCCACCAGTAGATATCTTTCAAATCACGATACATCTTGGTGGAACCTGGATGAACATTGTATGCTGACTGATGTGCCTGCTCTAGGACCTCGCGTCTCATCCCCTCGGAATCTGATACATATAGACGAGTCCCAAAACGTACCACACCCTGATCATCAATCACAAACTCCGAAACTCTACCCCGCCGAATATGCTCCAAAATCTCAGACAAACGAGTATCGTCGGACTGCGCCTCACGGATACGATTAAGTAGAAGTGGACGGGTGAGGACATAAGCAAGCTGCCTTCCAAAGGAAGTGAACTCAAACTGTACTCTACTATCGCACAAGATCTGCCAATCTGTAGAAGACTGTGTCTGAATCGCGCTCAAATGGAACAACCTACTTCCGGGCCTACGGCTCAAAGCATCAGCTACCACATTCGTCTTGCCCGGGTGATAAAGGATTTCACAATCATAATCCTTCACAAACTCCATCCAACGACGCTGTCTCAAATTTAGATCCCGCTGCTGGAAGATGTACTTTAAGCTCTTGTGGTCCGTAAAGATCTTACATGACTCTCCGTACAAGTAGTGTATCCAAATCTTGAGCGCAAAGACCACTGCGGCCATCTCTAGATCATGAGTCAGATAGTTCTGCTCGTGCTTCTTCAACTGCCGATAAGCATAAGCGATAACTCTATCATGCCGCATTAATACGCAACTAAGCCCCACTCGAGAAGTATCACAATAAACAACATAGCCACCTGATCCAGAAGGTAAAGATAGAACTGGTACGGTCGTCAAACAAGTCTTCAACTGCTAAAAACTCTGCTCATTTGCCTCAGTCTAAACAAAAGGAACCCCCTTCCGGGTCAGTCCGGTCAGCGGTGCAGTGATACTCGAGAAATCCTGCATGAAACATCGATAATAACCGGCTAAGCCTAAGAAGCAGCGGACCTCTGTCACTGATACAGGTCTGGGCCAAAGCTGTACGGACTCGATCTTCTTCGGGTTCACTCGTATACCATCTCCCGTAACCATATCACCCAAGAAGTAAACACTATCAAGCTAGAAAGCACACTTCGAGAATTTAGCAAATAGACGGTGCTCTCTCAATGTCTGTAATGTAATCCTCAGGTGCTGCTCATGCTCCTCTCGACTTCTGGAGTAGACCAGAATGTCGTCAATAAATACAATAATGAACTGGTCGAGGAACGACCTGAAAATCCGGTTCATCAAATCCATGAATGCTGCTGCGGCATTGGTAAGTCCGAACGATATCACCAAGAACTCATAATGCCCGTAGCGCGTCTGAAAAGCAGTCTTTGGAATTTCATCATTCCGGACCCGCAACTGATGATAACCTGACCTCAATTCAATCTTGGAAAAATGTCCCGCACCCTGGAGCTGATCAAACAAATCATCAATGCGAGGTAAAGGATACATGTTCCGCACCGTAACTCGATTCAATTGACGATAATCAATGCACAATCTCATACTGCCGTCCTTTTTCTTGACGAGTAGGACATGGGCTCCCCAAGGAGAAACACTCGGATGAATAAGTCCCCTGTCAAGCAAATCTTGCAACTGATCATTAAGCTCTTTAAGATCCGCCGGGGCCATCTGATAAGGCGGTATAGAAATAGGCCCCATGCCAGAAATCAAATCGATGCAAAACTCGATATCGTGCTCTAGCGCTAATCCAGGTAACTCATCAGGAAATACATCGGGAAACTCTGTCACGATCGGAACCTGATCCAACGGATCTACTATGGCTCCAGTATCATGAATATAAGCTAAGAATCCCCGATATCCTTTCCTCAAGGGCCGACTAGCGCAAATGGCAGAAATTAAACTGTGAGTGGCGGCGCTGCGGTCCCCCTGCATAACAAGAAATGACTCTCCCAGAAAACAAAACCTAACTGCCTTCTCACGGCAGTCCACGGCATAACAAGTAGCTAACCAGTCTTTGCGGTTTTCTAAATCCACGAAATAGGAATCTCATAAAACATCATATGAGAATATATCACTATAGCAATGTATGTATGAAGCTAATCATGATGCGTACTAGTAAAAGAATCAATGTCTAACCGTCAATAATGAATACGGTACAATATATTTATCCATGGCAATTTCTATAGTGTGCGTGATATGGCAATTACCAACGGTGTGTGTAGGCATATGAATCGGTATTCGTGCAACATGAACCGTTAGAAATGGTGCAGTGCCCCTATTTATAATATGTCAATGTACAACATGTAGTAAGATGCACAATATGATACGCATGGACAAGTCACAACATATAAACATATAATACAAGATATTATCACTTTAATCTAGCCATCGGCGCTTAACGCCATACAGACGATTCTCCGGTAGATGTTAAATCTACCTACCGGAAGATCTTGAGCTAAGTGAATTCAATCACCTCTTTCTCCTTCCTGGCTGCATCCGAAATCCCTACAAGTGATCCTAGCATCACACAAAACCATAACGGGTGAAATTAGTAAACTTTTCGATAACACACGGACACAACGCCCAACTAACGAATTGACTCCCACAAGCTACCGACTGTTAGCTTAGCGGGCTAAACGTGCGCAACGACATCCTAGACCACTCCTATGGCAGTTAACTACATGAAACACCTAAATTAAAGTCGGATAAATCCACATCGCACATTATCGAAATGCTTGAATTATAGCTAAACGGTATCAATTTTTTCTACATAAGGAATAGAGAAAATTGCATATGTCATAAGCCTACACATAACCCTAGAGACCCCATGACCAACGCGCACACACATATTCCCTACTCTGGCCGCAAATTGCGGCCAGAAGGAATAAATCTGCGGCCAAAATATTAGCGGGAAGGCTCAGGTTTTGGTGGTGTGTTCTAGGCCTCTAAACTATCTCTCTGTGATGGAAACTTCTCAAAATAATGTCTGGGTCGATGGCAGATTTAAACATAGACCCCAGCCTAAAACAAAATACAACATTAACACTAAACTAAAGCATAAACATATTTTAGTGAAACTATTTAACACAAGAATTTCCCCTAAAGCCTAATTAAGAGTTTAGCATCATTACCTCACCAAAACTTGAATGAAACCCTAGCCATGCAAGCTACAAGACTTCTCAAGAGGGTTAAACATGCTTAGTTGAGGATTTAGTGAGGTTTGATGTTGATTTAGGCTTAAGGTTAGTGGAGAAAATATTTTCAAGAGGGGATTTTTTTGGTGCAGAAGAGGAAGAGGAAGATAAATGAGAGGGAGTGACGGTTGTGAGGGAATGAGAGAATGAGTGGGTGAGGATGAGAGAGTGAGAGACATGCTCTTTCTCTTACTTCATTAAATGCCCCCCATGCCTTGTCCCCCATGCTATCATGCCTCCATATTATATTCTTTTCCCTTTCTTTCCTTTTTAAAACTAAAAATCTTTTATTACTTAAAACCATATATATATATATATATATATATATAATATGGTTAAGTGCCATGGATAACAAAGCAAGATTAACATATCCTTAACCCTAGATTAGCATGCACATGTATGTGCATAACCACAACAAGTACAAAAATAATTAAATAAAATATTAATTAATTATAAATAAATATGTGAAAATTAATTATTAGTTAAATTTATTAAAAACCCTCATTATATCGCTTAATTAATTCTAATCGCGTTTTAAGGTGTTACAGATTCCTTGCCTCTGGACAATAGCCATGGGTTTGAGAATACTCTTGAAATTAGTTGATATTCACACTTGAGCTCACGTTAGTGACTTTTACCATTTTAGAGAATTTTTAAGACTCTTTCATTCACTTCATGTTCACTATATCTACACTCCACGGCCATATTATATTTGTTTGACATGCTGATATAGTTGAAATATACATTACCATGCACGCTACTATATTTGTTTACATATTTATGATTTATATCCATACTATACCATATATCGCATTACACCTTACATTTCATTTATATACATCACACCATCCTTTTGGGAACTTACCGAGTGTTAGTTCGCTGACGGGCATTCCATCCATCTTTCTTTCTTTCTTGAAATGTTCATTAGGTGATCTAGGGACTAAGGAGGTGGAACATGAGTACAATCAGTTCACAGCACATGCCGCTCTCTAGTTTCTTTCTGCTTTCATTTCAGTAAGACACATGTTTAGGCTTTTATGTTTATATTTCTTATTTCATACATCATATATCAGTTTAAACCTTGTAAAGTTGGGAATGTAAATATATAAAGTGATTAGATTTTATTTCACTTGTCTATTCTTGTTATTGTTATACTACTTACATTACGATTAACATATTTGTTTTGAGAAATGACGTTCCTGAAATAAATACATTGCGGGCTTGCTATGTCATAGTTTCCGTCTACTGAGAAGCGGGACGCGACATTTTTTGTTGATGGCCCATGCAGATCAGTTCTGCATGAAATCTTAAGCAAAATACTACAAGAATTAATGAATTCAACGACTTTACATTCCTTGCATTTTATATCTCTTTGAATCCTTTAAATCCATCTTAATTTCACTTTCGACTTCCATGAAGATCATCTATTGAGTTTTGAATTCTTAACTCTAGTTCACCCTTTTTACTTCTATCTCATAGGCCAATTAGCTCAATAGGTTAGAGTATCGATCGACGAAGCCCTAAAACGACGTTATCCTTAGTTTTTCTAGTTGTCTTATCGCGACATACTCCTTAAGTGAATTTCACGGACGAAATTCTTTTAAGGAGGGTAGACTGTAACGTTCGCACTATCACGCCCCGCTTCCTAAAATACGGAAATTTCGGGACATAGCAAAGCCGACCATGCTACTTACAGAAAGGAAATATCCTTCCATACTCACATTAAGACTGTTAATCAGTAATCAAGAACAATAAACTATTAAATCTATCTATCACATGTCCAATAGCCACAAAAACAATAACTGGAAAAGATAGCGGAAGCAATAAAAATCCAAGGAATAACTAACCATCAATAAGAGCTATATCGGTGAGATGGTCCTCACTGATCGGTGATCTTATTGAAGTACTCATGTGCTAAGTCAAGTATCTGGGCTATACAAAACCCAAACATCACTGTGTCATAAATATCATAATAATAAACTGAGTAATGTATTATATAAACACTCATAGGTATAACAGCAGGCTATACGTATGTCACGTGTATCCTAATGTCTGTATTTCTAGGTTATCTATCCTAACGGTATTTGAAACCAATTAATGTAATTCTCATCGTAACTCAATAGTATCCGTGCGTGTCTGGGACTACGGTCATGACTCTCATGGCTAAATCCGAGACGTGCCGCTAGGCAGTAAAAACAATATCATGTATAGATGAATGATGTCAGCATCATCATTCCGGGGAGCGAACCCTGTATCGACAGATCAGTCTTTGAAAAGTAGTGAGCTGTTGAGTTACAAGTCGGATTTTATTATTGATTTCCCCTTTTCCCTTAGGTTTCGTGTTTAAGTAAGGTATTAATAGAATGCCTATCTAATACCAACATAGGAATAATCGTATACAGGTCTTGTCTAGCAAGACAACACGTTAGGTCAATCAGGATAACAATACAATATTGTTGGCATCGATAAGTATTACATGTAACAGGTGCAAACAAGGGCAGTAGGTCACAGGCATGTCAGGTATTGATAATATCTACCTAATTCCAATACAGAAATAGGCAGGTATAGGTTATGTCTATTTAAATAACAAGTCACGTCCATCAGGACAATAAGTTAGGATTGTTGGTATTGGTAAATAATCTGTCACGCCCCGCTTCTCGGTGTACGGTAAGGAGACGCGACAGGTCACGCGGCGTATTTACTCAGAAATAAACACGCTAAGCGTATCTAAGCAATATAAGTAAAGTACACAAGAGACATGAATGTAAATGAACAACAACTTTATTTATTAAACATTCTTTTACAAGTACAATTGAAATGTAAATACATGAATAGAAAGCGATGCCGAAACAATGGCATAACTGAAATGAAAATGTACAAGTGCCTACAGCTCTGGGTCAAACGCTAACTGCTCCAAATCTTCAGTACTGGGCTCGATCTCCAATGAGTCCGAAACACCTGGCAACATTCCAAAAGAAGAAGAAAAGGAATGTCGTCAGCGAACAAATCGCCCGGTAAGTCCCAAAGGTGAGTAGAGATAGAATAGACAGAAAAAGAATATAACTTATAAGATTTGATTATATTGTTAACGCTGTTGTTTATAGCTCGGTACAGAAAATGCCAGTGTATATGAGAGGAGTACCACTATTCCGGAGACTAAGGTATACGGAGCACAAGGAACCGTTAAGCCGTGGTACAACGGCAATGGATATTCAAGTTAGGTGTATTATGGTTACAGTCTCGTGCCACTTCTAACACCTTCCGTACCAATCTACCATATATAAAAACCCCGCGATGTCTTTTGTATTGATTGTATTGTCTTGTTATATAGATGGATGACTTGCCGAGACCATGATATCAGTAAACAAAATGTATATAAATGGAGAGTCAAGTAGACAGAGTATATCCATGGTTCGGTTCGGTCAATATAGATTGATATAAATTGAATAGACGGATTCATGTTGAATTGTAGTTTATACTTGAATCGTATTCAAGTCAGATTAATTAGATTGAGACTCAGTCTGAGTCAGACACTTAAAAAGAAGTTGAAGTCCTGAATTAGTTTTGATGTTATCGGTAACTGCTGCACATGGACGGCAGAATTTTTGTCTTTATCCAAGACAATTACCGTATTGATAACACCGTTTGTTAGATTGTCTACCTTAGATAGGCAGGCACCCACATTCTCCGACTCCTTGAGGCTCAAGAGAATTGTTCCCACTTAAACCTATATTTATTAGGGTCTTTATTGTAATTTAGCATAACTTGAGGGGGTTTTATGTAAAAATAGTTTTGATATGTTTTCAAATTACACCTCAAGTATTTAATTATCGTCTTTAGGGTTTTCATAGATGTATGTTTTATAAATGTGAAATTTCTAGTGAGTAGAACCTAGTTTTCATAGTATATGGTATTTTATTGAAATATTAGAATTTTTTTGCATTTGGATGGTATTTTCATGTAATGGTGATATCTTTGATTTGGAAAACTTAGAATATTTATATAATATAATTAAAATAGATATTTTAATAATAGTTATATATTTAATAAAAATAAATTTTATTTATTCTTGTAGAAATCTCATTTTCTAAAGAAAAATGCATTAAAAATTCCATCGAGATTGAATGCTTCTTTCGGAGGTCTGCATCTTGCTCTTCTAGGCCCAAGAATGTGCGATAATCCGCACCATCCCAAACAGGGTCCCCAAAAGTGGGTTTTAGAGGCGCAATTGCAAGGAATTGTTTAATACACTTTTTAAAGAAATGGTTTTGCAAGTTTGATGGTATTTATTTGTAATGTTGTATTATCCCATAACTATATTCCCAAAACTTTATCGTGCTATGTCAAATATGTGTGTTGTGATGAGATAGGTCATTCCTCGTGAGTTATCTAAAGGTAATACAAGTTTTATGTTGTCAGAAATGAAGTATGTGGTATTTTACTGTAAAAATACGATAAAAGATTATTTTGAATTGAAACTTGTTTAAAGTGTTTGTTAATGTTTTTTAAATATTATATGAGAGTATGGTATTGATTGTTTAAGAAAAATAACTTTTTTAAGGAAAAACCGAATCGGAAGTCGGATTAACTCCGCTTCCGTCAAGTTTTAGAATTTAAAGTTTTTAGAATAGAAGATGAGAGGGGAAGATGAGACTTACTGGTTAGGTAACAAGAGAAGAGGGAGAGAAATCTAAGGAAGGTATCGAGGCGTCGTTTCGTCGTTGGAATCTTCTTGGAACGTCGCCAGAACTTTACCCTTTGCTAACTCCACTTGCACACTAAAAGGACTTGAGAATTTTTGAGAGTTTTGGCAGGGAATTTCTGAGTGAGCATATGTGAAATGGAGTGTGGTATTTATAGAAAAAATTAGGGCTTAGAGGGTTAAAGATTGCATTGAAAATTTTCATTAAAATTAGATTAAAGGTGATTTATTATTCTCTGGAAAATGTGCAGAGAAAATAAACAATGTGAGAGAAGTGAGGTAGCTGAAGAAGTGCTCGGGTAAAAAGATGGAGGCCTTTCCTTACGAGCGGCCCAGCGGTACCGGCCCCATCAAGGAATTTCGCCGGTCCAAACTGGTGAGATAGGTTCTAGATTTGTGCCATGCGACCTCGGAACGGTAATGAAAAGGACCTTGTCGTCTCGTATACCCTCGTGCACATATTTATTTATTCTGTAACTTAACATATTACATGTAGTGCACGTGCAAATCCTTAGGCTTCTAAAATATTAAAATAAAATTAATTAAAAAGATAATGTGGCTGGGGGAATTCGATCACAGGGACTACGCCACAGCAGTGCAAGTCTTTACCAATGTGCTACAAGTACTTTCTTACTGTTCTAAAGTAAAACAAATACTTATAGTGTACACAGTATTGCAAATACCCTAATTGTACATTGAAATTGGAGTTGTTACATAATCCAAATTACAGGTATAGTAATAGTAAGATAACGTGCCGTGCACATGTCAGGTAGTGTGTATTAAATAGGATAAATATTTAATTGCATAACCAATCACAATAAAAGCAATAATATAACAGTCATGGTTATCTAGCTATAACGGGATAGTATTACTTGTTTAAACATGAATATCTAACAGTATTTATTTCACGACTGTTACTTATTGTAAACTAAATGATATCTACTTGAATAGTTTGCGTCGGTAATTTTTTTATAATTTCATCAGTTGTAACTACACACGTATCAACATTACTAGATAATATAGTACGGACTATTTTATTAAATTGTATATCGATAATAGTTGCAAATTATAAATACATGTATACTGTAAATATATATGGTTTGGTATATATAAAATAGCATGTTGCAAGTTAGAAAACTTGTCTCGAATGCGATCATGAAGACGAACACGTTTACGGGAACAACACGAAGACACGACACGCAAACGCAAAGTGTTCCAAGATAGATTCCTGGACTACACGGCATTGGAAAAGAGGCGATGAAGATGATGCGTTCGCCGGAATTGGCTTGGTAGTTGCGAGGTGGAGATGGAATTAAGTGGAGATGGGTCCATCTGACCTGGGTGTTGCGCAGGGGCCGTGCTCGAGGCTGTAGGTCAGTATCCGGTGGTGAAGTGAAAGGAGATGAGGCAGCGGGGCACTGTCAAGGATGTTGGCGGTTGGGTTTGACGTTGGCAGTGGTAAGGGACTTGGAATGTGGGTTTGTATGTGAGGGTGCTCGGGTGAGTTCAAAGGAGAGGCCTATCTGCGATGATGAAATAATGGTGACGAGGCCGCCGGAGCTAAGCGGTGGCCATAGGTGATGTAGGGGCTAAGGATTTGTGTAGGGAGGCTACGGTGAGGTCTCGATGTATGTTCTAGGGAGATGAAGTTAGAGATGATGGAGGCAACGATGATGGCTGGACAAGAAGAGGGAACTGTCGACAGTGAGGATGGGTCGAATGTGCGGGCTTGGCTGGAGTTGGTTGCACCTGTTAGGGTGAAGGTGAAAGGAGATGGTGATGATGATAGAGAGGTTTAGGCGCTTGCTTGCGAGAGGCGGAGGCATGAGACACCGGATGTTGAGGTGGGTGAGGGCTTGGGTGATGAAGTGAAGTCGGAGGTGAGGTTTGAGGTGCATGGGTAAAGGCTCGGGGATTAAGACGTTTGGGGGGGGGGGAGAGAACGGAGAGAGAGAGAGAGAGATTTTGTTTAGTAGAAAAAATATAAAGTATATTATATATATAGTATGTTTTATATTAGGTTATAATGTATATTATAGTTTCAATGCATATAGATAATATTAAACTACACTCAATCTCCACCAAATCTCACCAAAGATATGCTTTAGACAAATAATACATATTCGTAAACTTTCTAACTCTAATGCAAAAATGTAATTTAAATAACTTATACCCCCATATTTAAGATTTAAAAAGATTCTAAATATATATCTGAATCTAGTAAATATTTGATATTGGGTTACATGATAAATATTAGTATAAAATATGGAATGCTGAAATAACAAGATGACAATGAATATGATTTATCTCTAACATGTGGCTACTAGAAGATATTTGCATATAATTTCAATACTAGAATATCAATTACACTAGATTCACATGGATTTAGTTCACCAGTAAATATTAAACAAAATATAATCCATTATCATAATGGGTCTCACACATGCTAATCGGGTCTAATAAACACTTATATTATTTGAATCAATTGCAACCCAAATAAAATAAAATAAAAATATAAATCAAGATTTAAAAATACCAATTAATACCGTATGAACGTGCTAGGGTATTGCACGCACCGTCAATTCATCTCTTTGAATCTTTTCTTGATTTCCATGACAATTGTGTCTCGACGTAAAGTAAACGAAACTGCGAACGCTTCATCTCTGTTTGATCTTATTTTGTAATTTTCTTGATTTCTTATTAAATTTATCACATTGACTCTGATAGTAAAATTTGGGTGACTTAGATGGAGTTACGTGATTATAATTATGTACAGTGACTTGATTATAATGCGGTACTCTGCTTAAGTAAGTTTGAGTTCTACTCTTGATTCATTTTTATTTGACTTAATTATATTGTCTTATATTATTTCCCTCTCTATTCAATTTCTTTCAAATCCATCTTGAACCTTAAATCGAACAACCGTGTTATTTTTATCTTATCCAGTATCAACACAAATTTTCTTAGAACTTCCTTATTTCTTTCAATTCATAATTAGTCTTCTTTTTTTGAATCTGTTAACCAATTTTGTCACGTGATTCTAAACGATCTTTGTTAACTTAGATACCATCCTAGCAGTTCTTGTTTGGCATTCGAATTTTTCAGAAACGTTCCTTACTTATGCCTTCTTATCGACAAGAATACAGACTGATGGGCGGGACGACGAAATACGACTATATTCTCGAATCACATCTCTTTGTTTCCCTAAAGATCATGTCTCGATGCGACGGAAACGGATGTAAACTCTTTCATCACCATCTCGATCTTTCTTGTGTCTCTCTTGTTTCCTTATTCGGTTGCATCATCTACCTAAGTAATTTCGAGGTCGAAATTATTTTTAAGGAGGGTAGTATGTAACGACCCTAAAATTCATATAATTTCGCGTATCATTTCTTTAATAAAATATTGTAATTATTTATTTTTGGTATATTTTTTTTGTAATAAATATATTATTTTATCACTTCATCTACTTTACCCATTCTATAATTTTTCAAAACCCAAGCCAAGACACTTCCATTTGATTTCTTTCTTTTCTTTTTCTAAACCCACTTTATTTTCAAGGTACGACATATATTTAATTTTTGTTAAATATATACATGAACAACCTTGTATCTTATTGGTTAAGTTCTTGTATTGTTATTCTATAGATCACATGTCCAAATCCTTATTCTTGCAATTATTTTTTTATTAATTGTTATCCTTTTCATAACTTACAAATGAGACCTTTCATTCACAAAATAAATGATGACCTTTCATTTCTCTTTTAATTCCCATATTGAATGCGTATATTATTAGAGATAATTCACCATTATACCATCTTTATTTGTCCCCCTCTTTTTTTTTCTTCCTCATATTTTTCTTTCTCTCCCTTATCTCTCTTCACCTAGAATCCGAGAAGAAGATCATAAAGAAATTTTCAAGAAAGTCTTGCTAGTAATGCGAGGCTATCGTCGGATAGACAAGTTCGGTGATGATACCAGCTTGTACATGTAAGTCTCTTCTTCTCCTTTTCTCTAGTTGAAATTCATCCCTTTACCATGCCTCCATCATGCCGAATCTTGAGATAACTAGTTAGGCTCATGATAAAGTTTTTTGTTAAATTAAAAAATGGTTAGAATAAAGCATATATGTTTAGTTGTAAAATCTTGCATGCAATGGTTGATAACATGTTAAGTATTGTTATTTTAGACGGTTAATCATGACCAGATCATATGTTCGCTTTACATATGTTAATTCATGTTATTTATCGCTAAAATTTTAATTATTTATATTTAATTTTGTATACAAGGAAACAAAGTTATAAATAAATGACATAGATTTATCATTTTCAAATACGATCTTACAAAACCTTTATTTTTAAAATAATTTTTATAAATTAATTCCTACTTATGAAAATTTTAGGAAATTTATATATGATAGAATATATATTTTTGTACATTCTATAAAAATTTCAGATCAATCCGAATAACGGTTTAGGAATTACATCATTTTTATTCACTGTTCGTAAAATAAAAAACTGCAGTTATCGGTCAATTTTTAGGACACATAATTTGGTATACCGATATCCAAATTGAAAAAACTCAGGTGTTTTAGATATCTACATCGAAGGATCTAGATTTTCTAAGTTTTAATTTTTTTTACTGAAAACCGACGTAAAATATAGAAAACTGCGTCACAATATTAAGCAATGAATCTAGACAGAATCTGTCCTAACTCGCACACTGGTTTTAAATAGGATATAACTCGAACTCCTGATATCCGTTCATGTCAAAATTTAGATGTGTAGATACAAAATTGATAGAGCTATAATTTCATGTATATTAGATTACTTAGAAATGCATGAAACAGCCCGATACAGGCTTTCCAATACAACATATAATTGCGGTCCAGAAATCTGAATTTCTGTTTTAAACCTCGACGTTAAAATGACCATAACTAGAGCTTCAGAAATAAAATCGCGCGAAACATAGTTGTTTAGATAAGTTCTTCAAATTACCTACAATTTTCTAATAATTTTTGTAAGCTGAAACCCGATGGAAATTAATTCAAACTGCATTTAAAAAAAATATGACGGTGCTGAATAGATTCTGATCTGTTTTACTCGACGATATGAAAATGGATATATCTCCCAAACCGGTAGTCGTATTTAGGCGAGACTAGAACTCACGCGTGAACAACATTTAGATCTATATTTCTGCTTATATTCCGAAATTGATTAACTTGATTAATTAGTCGTACACAACAGTTCTTTACAGCATTGTTTATGATTGTTATTTGAATATTATACTTGACTCATTTCATGCTATTCGAACATGTATACCTTGTTTATCTTGATTTTTAAATTGTTACATGTACATGAAGATATAATTAGATATTATATGTTGGACATAATCCAATGAAATGCTATACTTAACTTAACTCGATCCATAAATACAACATGACATGAATACTTGAACTTGACATAAATACTTAAAATATGACATGAATACTTGATCTTGATATAAACTCAATCTTGAAAACTTGATATATTAATGAATTCGGACAAGACTTATGAGTTTAACTGCAATCCAGTATACGCAGGTGTTGGGGTAGTTTGAGTATGAATCCAGTGGGATCTCATGAATTCCATTAATCAAATCATGTTGCTATAGTACCGGACTGAAACAGTACAAATCATGTTGCTGTGATATCGGGCTGAAACGGTACATCATGAATTTACTAATAAGGGCATGCTTTTTCAAACCCCTGGACGATAGCCTGTTGGGTTTGGAATACTTCAATAATAATTGAAGTCCTAATTACTTTTGGGCCCGTGATTCCTTACCCCTTGACAATAGTCTTGGGTTCGAGAATACTTTTGAGCTTGGTTGACATTTACACTTGAACTCACGTTAGTGACTTTTACCATTTTAGAGATCTTTTAGGACACTTGTATTCACTTCATATTCACTATACCTACACTCCACGGCCATGTTATACTTGTTTACCATACTGATATAGTTGACATACACATCATCATGCACGCTACTATACTTGTTTACATGTTCATGATTTATATCTATGCTAAACCATATGTTGCATTACACCTTGCATTTCATTTATATACATCACACCATCCTTTTGGGGACTTACCGAGCATAAGTTCGCTGACAGGCAATCTACCCATCTTTCTTTCTTTCTTGGAATGTTCGTCAGATAATATAGGGACTGAGGAGGTGGAACAGGAGTACAATCAGTTCACAGAACCGGCCGATCTCTAGTTTCTTTCTGCTTTCATTTCAGTAAACCACATGTTTAGGCTTTTACGTTTATATTTCTTATTTTAGACATCATATATCAGTTTAAACCTTGTAAAGTTGGGAATGTAAATATATAAAGTGGTTAAATTTTATTTTCACTTGTCTATTCTTGTCATTATTATACTGCTTACATTACGCTTAATGTATTTATTTTGAAAAATAAACTACTCGAAATAAATACATTGCGGGCTTGCCACGCCACCATTTCCTTCTACTGGGATGCAGGGTGTGACAGCTCGAGCAATCGAGTTCTAGAGGGCAATGGGCCTCCATCTCATGGCGTTGAGACCAGGGTGCCTTACTCCAGAATGACGGGGTATTCGCCGCACTCGTAGGGGTATAGGTTTGACCCGCAGGGATGCTCAAATCACCGGATTCTGGGAGCGTTGGGTGGCCCATTCACTTCGTTGATTGGGGTTGCCACGCTTCTGGGATTACTGGTGGCTTGTCGCACTCATAGGGGTCTAGGATCCGATACTACGGGCTATCCACATGACCGAAAAATTGCATTTCATATTTGGCTCCATTGAAATGTACTTTTCCTAGTTTATCCGCATTTCCATATTGTGTTTGCTTCCGCTGTGATTCTGCTGTGATATTTCTGTGATGTTACTTGATATCATGCGTGAGACGAATGTTCATATATTATATATATATAGTAGATGCTATATATGTTTTGCATCTGCGCTAGTCCTCTCTTCGCCCTGCCGTATGTTAAGTAACTTTACGGTGAAGACCAAAGACCCTGTGGCGAATGCGGATGGCATATATGTGCATACCTATTTTCGTTTCTTTTCTGGCATGATATGATTAATTGATGGGATTGCATTAATTCTGATTTATGCAAGGAAAAAAACCTATATGATATTGTCGGAACCAAATTTGAAAACTATAGATGTTTACTTTTGTTTTGCGTCAAGGTATTCAGTAAAGAATATCACGCACCTCATTCGATGAGGAAAGAGCCTAGATCCCTTCGCAGGGAGTGACCTCTTTGGCAAAAATTTACGTGAGTATAAACTACTTGGTTTTCTTCAAAACCAGCGGTTTTTCTACAAAACCACTCATTTAAAAAATACGGAGCCTAAACTACTCTTTTTCAAAACTGCTCAAGTTCCTTCAACGATATCAAATTCATTACGTTAAACGGTTTTCACCAAAAACAGCCGTAGCTCTCCATCATTTCAGATGGGTATCAACTAGTATTCATACTATGTGTTTTGACCTTCGCCAATGCATAGTGTTTGGTAGCTAGGGGATACTTGTCTGTAGCATAGATATATGCATTAACCTAAGATAGGCGTACAGCTGTTTTGACCTTCGCCAAGAGTTAGTACGAATAGGTCTAGATTAATCATGACAATGACGGGTTGAACTTGACTTGCGATTTATGATGTTTTGAACTTCGTCAAGGTCATAAGCGCTTGGGGCAGAAACCATATCGGGAGTTTCAAATATAAGGAAAACCTGCCAGGTATGCGCATAACTTTTGGAGTGTGGTGACTTGAGTGACTTCCATCTGGTTATCACACGATGATGGTTGGGTCCCGATTCCCACTAATGAGTAGATGTTACTCCTCGGGTGATTTTCAGATGATCCCGACTAGTTCTGCTTTTAGAGTTTGAAGGAGAATTCGAGGAAACAGTGGGAGCCATCCTAATTAGATGAAGTGATTAACCAATCTAATTTAGGTTAGAATGCACAATGAGTGTTACTTTTCTCTCTCTCTTTGGTAGCGACCATGACCTGATTTTAAACTAAAACTCACAAATCAAGTTAATCGAATCTTCTTACACACTTTGGTTTTGGATTGTCATGATTCACGACAAAACCGCATATATCCCTGCCACTCCTACTTCTCCTTTGTATTTCTTTAAAACACTCTGTATCACTATGAAAATCCATACTGCTTGGGCATTCCATCGCATAGTTACATACGAACTCGAAAAAACTTGTTTCAATTCGAGAATGGATTATGGTTATGGAGAAATTGAATAGAATTATTCGGTTGTCTTTTCTCTTTACCTTCTCTCAGATTGTGAGGGATCCTAGTATTAGGAGTACACCCATTACGTGTAACGACTCTGAAATGCCTGTATAAAATTATTTGTTTAAATGTATAGAAATGGTATTTCAACCTGATTAGGAGTTATAAGTTATTTTTGTTTAATAAAAGTAAGAAGAAATTTGTAGCTCACCGGTAAAGCCTCTACACTGCTGTGATATAGCCTGTGTGTTCGATTCCCATCGGTCCTAATTATTTTTAATATTTTTCTTTTTAACTTTTTGGAAGCCCAAGAATTGCACGTGCAATACACGGAGAATCGAAAAATTTCAAAAAAATCAAACGGGATAAATGCAGAGTTAACACTGATTAAAGCAGGTGGCACGAATCTCGAGATGATTGGACCAAATCCAACCGCCCAAAACACCATTCCACCTTCTATCGATGGTTGATGTAGCCCCGATCGACTCCGTGCTTTGCCCACACACCTCTTCAACTCTCCTCTAATGTCCTACACCGTTTGATTTTCCTGCAATCAAATAGAGACTCTTCAAATCCCTAATTAACTCCATTTTAATTCTTTTTATTCAAATTTTTAATTCTCATACCCTAAATTATTCACTATAAATACCACCCCATGCCCTAGCTTTCCCCCATTCTAAATTTTTATCAAAATTCTCTCGAAACTCTATAAGTACCAAGTGGAGTTAAGCAATCAAATGGAGTAGCAAACCAATCTCGACGACCGGAGCTTTCCCGACGCTACTGCGACGCCAAGAAGACCCCCCTCTTCCTTACCCTCTTTTCAACACTACGCAACCAGTAAGTACCTATTCTTTCCTTTCCTTTTGACTCAAACCGCATTCTTAAAACACATCGACAAAGTGAAGTTAGCTCTGATAATAGTTTCTTTTCAACCTTTTAATCAACTTAATGAGTAAATTAAGTCACACCAACACTATAAAACCACTCTTAATCTTATTTGCATCGTTTAACCTTTTAGCGTAATAAAATTTTCCATATGAAATAATCATATAACGAGCATTTTCAGAAAAATACCATAAACTTTAGGATAACCGTTATTTCGATAACTAGTATATATACCTCTAGGAAGTTCATGGGGTAATGACCTACCCCACACGTACACTTTTGATTCATAGCACGATATTTGGTTAGAATTCTAATTAAGTGCAACAATTTTTGCAATAAAATACCATCTCATTATAAAACAAGTTTTTTAATTGATATTTTTGGATCCTTGGCAATTGCGCCTCTACAATCTCGTTAGGAGACCTGCTAATGGATAGTGCAGATTATCGCACATTCTTGGGATATTAGAGCGAGATGCAGAACTCCTCACGGAGTATTCGGTCTCGAAAGGAAATTAAAATACAATTTTTAAGAATACGACTTTTCTAAACAATACTAAACTTTGAAATTTTTTATAAAATTATGAATCCGTATTTTCAATAAAAATAAATTATGAAATTATTTTTTTAAAATGAAAAATTAAAGTTTAAATGAAAATACCACCAAGTTTACAAAAAGAGTAGTTTTTATTAAAATACCATAAACTTTTAAAAAGTTAGGTTTCATTGCTAAAATACCACTAAAATTAAAATATATGTTCCTAAAAACTCTTAACATTCTAAATCACGCTCGAGATTTATTTTTTTACGATATTAAAATATTTTTCATAAAACCCCCTCGAGAAATGCAAACAATATAAATACAAGGTAAACAACAATAATAAATCTCTAAGGACTCTAGATTAATATAGGTTTAAGCGGTATTGTTTCTCTTGAGTCTCAGGATGCCGGAGAAAGTGAGTGCTTACCTATTCAGGTTAGACAATAAATTAACGGAGTTATCAAATGCTAATTGTCTTGGAAAAAGACACAAATCCTATCGGCCATGTGCAGTAGTTTTCCGATTACTCCCGAACTTAAGAATTTCGACAGTTAAATCCATTTACAAGAAATGTCTATAAATCGAATCCAAACTTGAATTTAAACTTGAACTTGAATCCAAACTCGAACTCTAATCCAACTCGAATTTAAACTTGAACGTAAACTCGAACTCAATCTACTCGACTAACTCGACTCGACTCATTTAACATCATTATTCACCTTTTGCAATCTTTCGTTTCGATCAAGTCATATTATAATCAACCAATCGAATCAACTAAGGTTATCTTATAGTTATACTTGATATTATACTCAGGGTGTTTGGGATAATTTCTTATGTGAATCCAACGGAGGTTCAGGAGTCCCGTATTAACCTATTTTTTCTTTTACTCGAATCTCAGTAAGGTCGACTCCTCCACAACTTGGAGTCCCGATGCTAACACATGAAATGAGCCCGTGTTTCCTTACTCTTGGGGCCTACTCTTGAGCTCATGAATATTTTTACGGCTGCGTTGACATTCACACTTGGAACTTAACGTTAACATAATGACCATATAGAGACTTATAGATACATATACCCATATTCAGATCTACACATTTTTACTGGACATTTACAGTATTTCTGCTATTATCTACTTGTCACTTTTCACTCTTACCTTTGAGACTTACCGAGCGCTAGTTCGCTGACGAGCATTTCACCCACCTTTGTTTTCTTGGAATGTTCGTCAAATACGGTCGAGATGGAGGAAGCGGAGGCTACCAAGGAGGATTACGACCAGATCGCTGCTCAGGATTAGCTTAACTTTTGTTTTCTTTCAACTTATGTATGCCACATGTTTAGGCATTTTCTTTATTGTATTTACTTTACAGCTGAAACTCATTATACTTATAAATATTTCAAGTTGAATATAAATAAAGATATTTGTTGAAAAATTTACAGTCTCCATTTATTCATGCATTGTGTAATATTATTTCAATACGCTTAGTATATTTATTTAGGGAATGATATTCTCTGAATAAATATGCCATGAGCTTGCCACGTCATCGTTTCCGTCTACTGGGAAGCGGGGTGTGACAGGTTTTGTTGGTGGCCCATGCAGGCCAGTTCTGTATGAAGTCGTAAACAATATACCATAAGAATTAATGAATTCAACAAACATTTATATTTCTTGCATTTCAAATTCGTTGAATCTATCCAAACTTATTTTTTATATCGAGGTGATGGACTTTCCGAACAATACCAGCACAAACGTCAACGACAATAATCCACCTCCTACACCACCACCACCACCTACCATGCCTGCTCCTATCAATGAGCAAACAGTACTGCTTGAGGCTATCAAGTGCCTATTGGAGGGTCAACAGCAACACACTGCTATCCATATGAACCTCCCCGTGGCCGAAGCACCTGGAGTAAAGCAGTTTCGGGCCTTACACCTAAAGAACTTCTCGAGTAAGAACAGCCTGCTTGAAGCCGTAAAAAGGGCTTAGGCGATAGAGGATGATCTGGCGATGGCCCAAGTGCCAGATATAACTTGGGTAAGAGTTACTAAGTTGCAACTGACCAATAATGCTAGAGTATGGTGGAAGGCTGAGGACAGCTGTCTCGAACAACCAATATAGTGGAAAACATTTCGAGACCTCTTCGATGCAAAGTACTTTCCATAGTCTGCCCGCTTTGACATGGAGCAGTAATTCATCCACCTACAGTAAGGCTCGATATGGGTTAAGTCTGTGGATGAATATGATACTGAGTTTACCATGCTCAGCAGGTAAAATATAGTCTCAAGTTCAATTTTCCTATCTCACTTAAACACTGCTAACACAAGGTCTTAATAGGTTCGCTGCACACCTTATTCCCACCGCGGAGATCCAGGCACGACGATTTCAGTAAGGGTTAGACCATGAAATCCAAATTGCACTCGCTACAGGGGATTTCCTAACCCATGAGCTTGCTTTGAAGGTTGCCTGACGCAATGAGGCAGTTGTGTAGAAGAAAGGCAGACCGTAGTCGGTCGGTGTGAAATGCTCATTGCACCTGATCACAAAGAGGGGACTCTTCCAGGCCAGTTTTCAATGGACCATCTCGGAGACCAGGAGGTTCGCTCACCAACAACAGGCTAGACTTTTACAGCTACTGCAAAAGAACAGGGTATCTAGTGAAGAACTGTCGTAGGGTGAACAACTTGTGCTTGATCTGCGGGTCTTCTACTCACGCTATTGGAGCATACCCCAGAACCGAGGACCTAACAACCCTCCAGCTAGACCGGAGATCCAAGCTCCTCCTACCCGATTAGCTCTACCAGCACCAGCTCCCCGCACCCAAACCGCTCAACATCAACGCCGAGTGTTTAACCAAGCATAGAGGAAAGTGCTGCGACACCAAACATTCACTATGTCGGTCGAAGATGCCGAAGCTCCTGGTCAGGTTATCACTGGTAGATCTCTTTCCTATTTCCTTTCAAGTTATTTCATATCCTAGCCATCTATATTTGTTATACCTAAACCCATCCCACACGACTTAGGTACAATCTTAGTAGCCACCTTACCTGCACTCGTGCTCTTCGACACTGGGGTATCGCATTGCTTCATATCACAACGGTTCGTAAGAACTCATGCGATTCCAGTTAAGCCGCTCGTATCTAGCTGGAATGTCAGTTCATGGAACGGTGTTCTAAAAGCAACTATGGGATACGATCTGTGTCCAGTGGTCATTTGCAGTCGAGAATTCTATATGGACTTCAAGGTGCTGGACATACTAAATTTTGACGTAGTCTTGGGAATGGACCGGCTGGGAACTTTCTTCGCTACCATCGACTGTCGCCAAAAGAGGGTAGTGTTTGAAATACCAGATCACCCAGTATTCTATTTCAAAAGCGGAGACCGAACTTTGGAGCTGAGCATCTACCGAGCAAAACCAAAGAAGTCAGAGATTACATCATTGCAAGTGGAAGAATCGAAACAAGAAGTAGTTCGAGAGTTCGAGGATGTTTCCTTGAAGATATATCAGGTTTGCCTCCCGATCGAGCTCTTGAATTCAGTATTGATTTTCAACCCAGCGCACAATCAGTAATAAAAGCTCCGTACCGACTAAGTCTGGAGGGATTGAAGGAGATCCGTATTTAGTTGGATGAACTACTGATGAAAGGTGGGATCCGACTTAGTACTTCAAGTTAGGAATCTCCGGTGCTGCTGGTAAAGAAGAAGGAAGTTATCTACAGGATGTGTGTAGATTATTGAGCTCTGAACGAAGTAACGATTAAGAAAAAGTATCCACTACCATGCATCGATGACCTTATCGATCTGTTAAGTGGATCTTGTGTTTTCTTAAAGCTTGATCTTCGTTCGGGTTATCATCAGGTGATGGTCAAGGAGTCTGACATTCCAAAGACAGCGTTTAAGACTCGTTATGACCATTATGAATATCTCGTAATGCCATTTGGAGTAACCAATGCACCTGCCATCTTTATGAACCCGATGAGCCAAGTTTTCCGAGAGTATTTAGACAGGTTTGTTGTTATCTTTATTGTCGACATCCTGGTGTATTCAAAGAATCGGAAAGAGCACGTCGAGCATTTATAGATCGCCCAGGAGACACTACGACGGCATCAACTCTACGCCAAGTACAGAAAGTGTGAATTTTGGCTATATCAAGTCGGATTTCTCGGACACATCGTTTTAGGAGAAGGAATCTTTGTAGATCCAGCTGAGGTGTCAGCAGTCAACAAAAGACTGACACCAAAGACGGTGAAAGATATAAAAAGTTTCTTGGGCTTAGCAGGATATTACAGACGCTTCAATGAAGGATTCTAAAAAATCACAGCACCCTTGACCAAGCTCACACGTAAACATGAAGCATTCGTGTGGTTAGAAGCATGTGGGAAGGCTTTTGTAGAACTCAAGTCAAGATTAACCTCTGCATCTATTCTCGTAATACCAAATCAATCTGGAAGATTCGATGTACATTGTGATGGGTCTGGTAAAGGTTTCGGATGTGTTCTATGTAAGTCCACGTTGCCCACCCCGGTTCTTACGGTGAGGCGGAATAGGTAAAAAACGATTTTTTTTCTCAAGGCAACATGGACTAGAAACAAAGGATCTTTGCTAAACAAAAACCTAGCAAACTAACTACAAGTTTAACTACTCGGTTAGAAGGTTATACCTAGGTCTTGAACTCCTTCTCTTCTTGCTCCTTGGAGTGGTTTGAACGGCTCCTCCTCGTCGTCTTCTCTTTGCCGAAGAAGGATCCACCCGAAGGCCTCTACCTTGAGCTCCTATCTCAACCTAGAGGTAACTAAAGTGCCTGGCTTGCTAAACCTAGAATCCTAGAATGAGTAGAGATGAGTTATGGTGGTTTTACCACAAGAGCTCATGGTTCTCAACACATGAGAGATGAGAGCTTTGAGAGAGAGGAAGAGGATGAGCTAATGGATGAGAGAGAGTGAGCAAGTGAGAATAAGATAGCTTTTTTACAACCATACTCTCAAAATAAGAATAGTGATAATGATAAGAATAATTAAGAAATTGTGATGGTTAGTTTATGAATGACCATTATCATTTCATCATTTAATGCATTTGCAAGAAACAAGAAGCATCTTTGAAATGAAATGATGATGGTCAACATGTCAACAATAGTCAACCGGTCAACAAAGTCAACAAGTCAACAAAAGTAAAATGTTTAACTCAACCATGGCACAATTATCCTTAATTAATATTATTAATCATATTTCTCATTCTCATTAGGGTTTAGAAAAAGTCAACGGCCAACAACCCTAATGAGATTCCTTTGCCTCTGTCAACTGTGCATACACACCCGCATCCGTGTTCCGAGGAACACGAATACAATGAGATAAAACCAATCCCAAAACAAATACTAGGATCTGGCTTAAACCAAAGCCCGCTAGTAATAACTGCCCGGACACCAAACGTGCACAAGTGCGCGGATGTAAACGAACCCCGTTGCAAAACCATGCGACCTCTACTCTGTTTTGCCCAAAGGCGAATAGCCCTCTGTGTGGGACTCTAAAGACTCGACACTACGCTGGCAGTGGGTTTAACTACAGGCCGCAAGCGGTACTAGCTGTACGTAATGGTCCCCAGGTAGATGCCGATAAGAAGACTGATGAGGTGAACCCATCCGAACTCCTACTGAGCCTGAATGTGACAATCTCCGTACAGTCCGGTCTGTCCGTCTGAGAGTATCGCATGTCGGGCCTAGAGGGTGGTAAACGTCAGTCCCCTAATAACGGTACAAGTCATGTCGGAGTGTAGCCCAGAACACCTTGAGATAACACTGGAAACGCTACCATTATATCTCGCTTGCCCTGGCCAAGGACTTTATGTAATGGCTCTCCTAGACACAGCGCGATATCAACCCCCAATACCGGGAGAGACGAATCCTGTCTAACCGTCACTGCCTCCAAGTGCTTCAGGACTGCACCCAACTACTACCTGTTTGCACGACTCATTTGAGCCGTGGTAGGGTAGTAATCTAAGAACAGTGGGAACACATTCAAGACGAAGTGACAGTGTCAAGTCAACGGACTATGCTGTACTCATGTCACCTTGGAACTGATAACTGACGATAGGTATAATACCAAACCAACAGTTCCCAACGGGTCCTGTCCAGTGTACTCGTAACCTAACGAGCACCTGCATACTATCTCCAGTACGACGTACTGAGGGCTGTGGGACAGACCATCCCCCTCCTGGGATGAGAAGCATATATACTAGTCTACTCTGGAGTATCGATGCCCTGTCTCGATAATCCTATGACTAGGGACATGTATAAGGATATGCTTGTAGATCACCCAGCCCCCACTAGTGTGACTGCCATCATAACGCTGGTAATCAAGCAAAGATCCTAAGGGCTCCACTAATGTGTATATGTGATATGCTAAAAGAAACACATGCATATATTAAAGTAGAAACAAACCAAGTAGCATACTACCATTTCGAGCAAGATTGTCTATACAACTGTGAATATCCCAAGCTTCCATCAAGTAATATACAAACTAGTATGATACAGTAATGGCCTCTACGGCATATACACTAACAATTTCCCACTTGCACTAAGGCCATGTACTGGCGTATCGAAGACCTATCATCTCGATCAGCCGCTCGAACTGAGTCTGGGGTATGGCCTCCGTGAATGGATCTGCAGTGTTATCTTCTGTAGCAACCCTCCGAACCTTGATCTCCCGGCGATCCACGATCTCCCTGATCAGGTGATACCGCCTCAAGATGTGTCTGGACTTCTGATGGGACCTGGGTTCCTTCGCTAAAGCTATAGCCCCGTTGTTGTCACAATATAGAGGTATTGGATCAACAATGGATGGAACCACCTGAAGTTCTGTCAAGAACTTCCTCATCCAGACGGCTTCTTTTGCGGCATCAGATGCAGCGATATATTCCGCTTCCATCGTCAAGTCAGCAACGGTTTCTTGTTTGGAACTCTTCCAACACACCGCCCCTCCATTGAGGGTAAAGACATAACCTGACATGGATTTGGAGTCATCCTTGTCACTCTGGAAGCTGAAGTCAGCAAAGGCCTCCATCTGAAGGTCTTTTCCACCGTAAACCAAAAACATATCCTTAGTCCTTCTCAGGTACTTCAGAATGTTCTTTACCGCTATCCAGTGTTTCTCCCCAGGGTTTGACTGATACCGGCTTACCACACTCAGTGCATAAGCTACATCTGGTCTGGTACACAACATCGCATACATTATAGAGCCTACCGCAGATGCGTAGGGTATAATAGACATGAGATCCCTTTCCAAATCAGTCTTGGGAGACATCTCTTTGGAGAGGGTGATCTCGTGACAAGCCGGTAAATTACCGTGCTTGGAATCTTTCATACTGAGTCTTTTCAGTATGGTGTCGATCTACCTGGACTGTGAAAGTCCTAATATCCTCTTAGACCTATCACGATGGATCCGGATCCCCAGAATGTAAGAGGCATCACCCAGGTCTTTCATGGAGAATCTGTGTGACAAGAACCCTTTGATAGATTGTAGCATAGGAATGTCATTTCCTATCAAGAGAATGTCATCCATGTATAAAACGAGGAATACGACGGTTCGTGCTACAACTTTACTATAAATGCATGGTTCATATGGATTTTTGATAAAGCCAAATTCTTTGACCGTCTTATTAAAACAGATGTTCCAACTCCGCGATACTTGCTTTAGTCCATAAATGGACTTAAGCAACTTGCACACTTTCCTGCTGCTCCCACTCTGAATGAAACCCTCTGGCTGGTCCATATAGACACACTCCTCCAAATTTCGATTTAGAAAAGCGGTCTTTACGTCCATCTGCCAAATCTCATAATCGTGGAAGGCAGCAATGGCAAAAAGGTTCCGAATAGATTTGAGCATAGCCACTGGAGAAAAGGTTTCGTCATAGTCCAAACCAGGTCTTTGACGATAACCCTTTGCAACAAGTCTAGCTTTATATGTCTCAACCTGTCCATCTACACCAATCTTCCTTTTGAAGATCCATTTGCAGCCTACGGGTTTTACCCCTTCTGGAACAACATCCAAAGTCCATACTTTGTTGGTGTACATGGATTCCATCTCGGTCCGCATTGCATCCAGCCATTTTACCGAGTCAGTGCTCTGAATGGCCTGCTGGAAGCTAGTCGGCCCATCATTATCAATGATGCAATTCTCTCTATCCCCGTCTATGAGAAAACCGTAGTACCTCTCGGGCGGATGAGACTGCCTACTACTCCTGCGGAGCGGCGCAGGAATGTCCTGTTCTTTCGAACCTTCTGGTTCTTCTAACCTTTCAGTAATAGCTTGTAGTTCTGGAATTTCTTCCAGTTCTATTACGCTCCCACTTATTTCTTTTTCTAAGAACTGATGTTCCAGAAAGTGGGCATGCCGAGAGACAAAAACCTTTTGTTCTTCTGCGTAATAGAAAAGATACCCCCTGGAGTTCTTTGGGTATCCCACAAACTTGCACTGTACTGAGCGTGCCTCGAGTTTGTCCGCATGCTGCTTTTTGACAAAAGCTGGACATCCCCAAATCTTCAGACATTGAAGATAGGGTTTCTTCCCACTCCACATCTGATATGGTGCGGTAGGCACAGTCTTAGTTGGAACTCGGTTCAAAAGATATACAGCTGATTCTAGTGCATATCCCCAGAAAGATCGCGGTAACTCAGCGTTACTCATCATGGAGCGTACCATATCCAATAGGGTTCGGTTCCGTCTCTCCGGTACACCGTTATGTTGTGGAGTGTATGGAGGAGTAAGCTGAGAGAGAATTCCATTCTCTTTTAGGTAATCCAGGAACTCGGCACTCAAGTATTCACCACTTCGATCAGATCTCAGTGTCTTAATACTTTTGCCTGTTTGTTTTTCTACTTCATTCTTATATTCCTGGAATTTTTCAAAGGCTTCAGATTTATGCTTCATTAAGAAGAAATGCCCGAACCTTGAAAAATCATCCGTAAAAGTAATGAAGTAAGAATAACCACTTCGCGCATGTGTAGACATTAGACCGCATACATCGCTGTGTACGAGTCCCAAGAGCTTGCTCGCTCTTACTCCATATCCAGTGAACGGAGTCTTTGTCATCTTTCCTTTGAGACATGATTGACAAGTTGCATATGATTGGTATTCGAACGGATCCAAATATCCTTCTTTATGTAACTTAGTCAACCTTCTCTCATTGATGTGACCCAGTCTACAATGCCATAAGAAAGTATGATTTATTTCTGGAGACTTTTTTTGTGTATATTCTGGACATTGAAAATCTGTGGTTGGTTCAATACGTATATACCGTTGCTTAATGTACCCGACCCAATCAGAACATGATTAAGGTGAATGTTTACAACATTGCTTACAAATGCAAAATCATAATCTTCTTTAGACATTAAAGATACAGATATGATATTACAAGTCGCACTGGGTACAAAATTACAATCACGCAAAATCAAAATATGTCCATCTGACAATCCCAAGTGATAGTCCCCACGGACTCAGCATCCATGCCAGCTCCGATTGCAACTCTGAGGGTCATATCACCTGCCTTCAAAACCCTACGTTTTCTCAGTGCCTGCAAAAAATTACAGATATGAAATCCTGATCCGGTATCCAATACCCAGAAAGTAGAGTTTACTGATAGACAATTTTCAATAACGTACACACCTGAAGCCGAAGCCATAACTTGCTTCGGGTCTTGGTTCTTGGCCTTCCAAGCCCTGCAATCGTTCTTCCAGTGTCCTTTCTTATGACAATAAAAGCACTCTTCTTTCCCCACAAGATGTCCCGCTACCTTTGCCATTTTTGCATTTTCCTTGGCTTCCACTTTACTAACACCGCCCCTTGGTTTGGTGGGGGTTTTCTTCTTCTTTCCTTTGGCTTTCGCCTTGGACCTAGAAGAAGAAGGTCCTCCAACAGATAAAGCGGGTGTTTCCCTTACTTTCTTCAGGGTGCCCTCTGCACTCCTCAACATGTTAAGGAGTTCCGGAAGTTCAACTTCCTTTCCTTGCATGTTGAAGTTCAGGATAAACTGGGCGTAAGTGGAAGGAAGGGACTGGAGAATTAAGTCAGTGTAGAGCTCGTTCTCTAACGTGGTCCCGAGGTCCGCGAGCTCTTCAATGTAGCCAATCATCTGAAGCACGTGTTCCGCTACAGATGATCCGACGGCCAATCTCGCCGAAAACAACTTTTTCGAGACTTCGTATCTGGCGATACGGGATTGCTCTCCATACAGATCCTTTGTATGGAGAAATATAGATTCTAGGTCCATATCCTCGTGCCTCCTCTGATGTTCATTGTCCATAGAGGCAAGCACGATGCACTTGGCCCTCGCGCAATCAATCTCCCAGGTCTTACGGATTTCCTTATCCGCGATGCTGGATTGAGGACCTGGGACAGGGGGAGCTTTGGTGGTAAGAAGATACCCTAACTTGTCATAAGTGATTGCCATTTTGATATTCCTGAGCCAATCTTTGTAGTTTGGCCCTGTCGGTATATTTTTTTCTAGTAGTAACTTAAGTCCGGTCATGATGTTTGGTCGCTGCAATTAGGAGAGAGAGAAGAAACACTTTAGCATGATGCTCTTGCAAGTTTAGAGTGGTTTTTAGTTTGTCTAAACAGGATGGCTCCCGCTGTTTCTCGAATCCTTCCTCAAACCAAAAAAGAAGAATTAGTCGGGATCAATCTCACCGTACAATACTTGCTTAACCGTTCAGCCAGGCCAGTGTTGGTACTTCGAGAGAGGTTTTACGACGCTTTCGCAAAGTTCCTTAATTAAATAACCTCTTTTCCCTGTGGGCGTAGCCCCGCTAATACCTTTCTAGACATCTACTTGGTTTATAGCATTGATCGTTAAGTAAGAAGGTTTCCCGAGGAGTAGCGTATACTCACAGTAGGATCGGGATCCAAATATCATCGTGTGATAAAGCTGAAGGAATCCTACCAGAATCATCACACTCCAAATGGTATGCAGCACTAGCAAGTTTCAGTTTCTTTAGAAACTTCCGATGTGGATTTTTGCCCCATGCTCTTATGACCTTGACGTAGGCCAAAATATCATAAGTAACATGTCAAGTTCTACCCATCATTTACCAGGTTAATTTGAACCCACCCTACATACCCTTGACGTAGGCCAAAATGGCAGTACGACTGTCTCAAACCAATGCATCTATCTATGCAACAGATAAATATCCGGCAGCTACCAATCACTATGCCTTGACGTAGGTCAAAATACATAGCTTGAATACTACCGAATATTTAACTGAAATGATGGAGGGCTACGAATGGTTTTGGCGAAACCGTGAACGTAGTGAACTTGATATAATCGAAAGAACCTGATAGCTTTTAAAAGGAGTGGTTTAAGCTCCGCGTTTAAAAATTGTTTTTGAAAAGAAACCGAGTGGTTTTGAAATTGTTCCAACGATTTTAACTTTGGTTTATTTTCTTGCATTAATTTAATGCGTCCCATCAATTAATCCTATCATTGCAGAAAACAACGAAAATATGACGTACGCTTATGCCATCCGCATTCGCCACGGGGCCCCGTCATCACCCGTTAGGCTACTTAACTAACGACAGAGTGGGGGCTGGACTAGCGCGGATGCAAAACATAAGCAACGCCTACTAGATATCATATATAGATATATATATATATATTCGTCAGATGCAATGATAGCCATTCCAGATCACAGATGAACACATTGGATATGCTAGGAATCCGTGTTTCGTTCGAGCCTGCAACGAAAGACGGATTACACGATCGCGATGAATAGCCAAACCCCACTCTAGACCCCTACGGGTGCGACAAACTACCCGCCAAGTACCCGAAGTGAAGTAACCTCTCTCAACAACGTGAGTAGGCCACTCGGCACTTCGAGGTACCCGGTAATTTGTGTACCCCACCTTGGGTCTATCCTAGGAGCAAAAACAGTAAAAGAAATAATATACAATGGCGGCTACAACCTCATCCCGGATGTGCGGCCATAAAAATAATATTACATCAATTTACATATTACATCAAATGAAAGAAAAAGAAACTCTCATCTCACAAAACCCCGGCTATTCATCCGCGACAATCCAACGAGTTCATATACACAATCCAATAACATTACAGATCACAGATATGCACAACCCCCACTAATCGACGTATAGCGATTAGTCGACGTTCGGTGCATATAACACATTACAGATATAACTAATTAGCTAAAGTCTACAGAACTTCGATCAAAAATACGGATTTGCAACTACCCCAAACACAACATTGTTCTCTGGATAATCTGGGGAGAAATAAAGTATTTTAAAAATCACAAAACGTCAAAATAAGAACATTGCAACAAATCCGAGTCGCGACCGAGTTGACTCGGCCGCGGATCCGCGGCGAAACGCATGGTTTCACTGTGCTTCTGCGGCGGTCTGGTCGAATCTGTAGGGTTCCTAGGCACTCCCAAGAGGTCTCACAAGGCATCAACCATGCCAATTTCTAATTTTAACGGTGCCGAGAAACCCGACTACGGATCGTTGACTAGATATATAGGCGAAAAAGCAAATTAGTTAACACTTAACTACAAGAATACGGAAATACAACCTTTGTAGATCCGGTGCTCCACCTCCACGGCTCCGCAATGAAGTCCTCTCCGCTGTCCAAATGAATTCCCGGGTTCTAGCGTCGGCTTCGTCGGAGAAATGGCGAGCTAGGTCGTCGATGTCCATGCCGAAGATGATCTACGTCGAGGCATCGCTAGATCAAGCACCACCTTCACCAAGCCTTGAAAACTTGTGAAGGAAACACACTCTACTACTTGGCAAGAGGTAGAGGATGAAGAAATAGGAAGTGGGTAGACTTTAGAATTGGATTTCTCACTCTATTTCTCACTTTGCCATTAAAGCTTTCAAGCTTTTTCTTGAAGTGAAGAAGAAGAAGAAGATAAAGTTATGATAAGTTAATTCCAAAAAGAAAATTAAAAGAATACTTATCATAACCAAACCATGGTCAAGTGTAGAGAACTAACTAAGGTTATAAGAATGGTTAGGGTTAAAAGAACAAGACAAAATGGTCACTTGGTCAAAGCTTCATGAAAGTAATTAAAATAAAGAAACCATTTTCCTTTTCCTTTTATGCTTTTATTAATATCCAAAAGGAATAAAAAAATAATTAAATGAAAAAGCAAAACCCTAATCATTAAGTTAACCATGGTTTAATTCTATACACTTAACCAAATAAGCATGTATCATCAAACATGATACAAACATTTGTACAAAAAGTATATCACATATACAACTTGTACAACGAAGTGAGAAAATCCATTTAAAGTGAACCAATACTAGTTAATGCAAAGTAATATATCAAATATATATAATTATACAATAAATCATTAAATCAACACTTGATTTAACGATCCGGTCATATCGCATATAACCGACTAGTATTCAATGTATCGGCTTATCGAATCAACCATCGATTCGATAACTAGGTTATATCGCATATAACCATTCGATACATTCATCGCGAGAATGGAATACGGTATCACATACACGCATTATTCTCGGTCCCGCACATATCTCATATGCGCTCCTATTTCGTTTCGCTTGAGCCAGGAAACCTCTGTGTAGGACTCTAAAGACTCGTCAATACGCCGGCAGCAGGTGATGATCATATCAAACACCCACAAGCCGCAAGCGGTCTGCTAAACGTAACGGCCATCCGGGTATTGAGCGATCTGAAGATCGACGAGCAAGCCCGCTCACACTCCAGTGAATCCAACCAGTAACACTACCGTACAGTCCGGTCTGATCGTCTGATATGTCGCATATCTCGCCTAGGGGTGGTAAAAGTCAGACCCCAATAGCTCGATAAGTCGTGTCGATATGAGGTCTATAACAATTCGAGAAACTACTGGTAACACTTACCAGTAAATCTCAGCAACCCTGGCCAGGGATTTCCTGTTATAGCCAATCGAATACAGCGCAACATCAACCCCCTATACCGGGAGAGACGAATTCCCTCCTATCGCTCATTGCCTCCATGTGACTCGGGACTGTACCCAAAAACCACCGTTTTGCACGCCCTCTTGGACGTGGTAAGATGGAAATCAAAGCACAGTGGAAACCACACAAGACTCTATGACGATCTCGGGTCAACAGACTACTCTGTACCAGTGTCACCAGAGAACTGCCATCTGACGTAAGGTATAATACCATCTGGGAGTTCTCGGCGAGTCCGTCCAGTGTACCCAGTCTCCACTGAGCACCCGTACATCATCTCTGATGTCAAACACCAATGGATATGGGATCATCCATCGCCCATCTGTATGGGTCGAGAAGGTATATGCTAGTCTACTCTGGTATATCGATGCCCCGTCTCGATATACCCACGACTAGGGACCTTGAAGGATGTGCTTATGGACTACCCTGTCCCTACTAGTATGATCCGCATCATAGTCCAGGTAGTCAAGTACACATCCTAAGGGCTTTACCAACATGTAACAGAGAGACAATCAGTGTACACGTTAAGGTAAAGATTAACCAGATAGCATACTATCATGTCGAGCAAGAAAGTCCAACCTATATATGTCCAAGCATCCACTACAATATACATCCTATGTATAGTAATGGCCTCTAGGGCATACATATAACTAACAATCTCCCACTTGCACTAGGGCCATCTGTAGCAGTGGTTGTAGTATCTCATACTCAACCATCCCATAAAAGTCTCTCTCTGGGAACATGCCTTTGTGAGTGGATCCGCTGTGTTGTCCTCTGAGTCTACTCTCCTAACCTCGATCTCCCTGGAGATCAACCATCTCCATGATCAAGTGATACTGCCTTAGAATATGTCTGGATCACTGATGGGACCGGCGTTCCTTGGCATAAGCCACAACTCCATTGTCACACAATGGGAGGAACATAGTTCATCTCATGAACCAATATACACCCAAACAGCCTCTTTGGTAGCATCTTAAGTAGCGATGTATCCAGCCTTTATCGTCTAGTATGTCACGGTATCTAGCTTGGAACTCTTCCAACATACCGTCCCTCGATTGAGGGTAAAGACAATGCCTGTGACTGACACTCAGTCGTATTTATCACCCTGGAACACTTCCAGTGATTCTTCCCAGGATCGATTGATACCATCTCACTACAGCTAGTGAGTATTCTAACATCCATTTAGATCTATCGCATAGATCCAAAATCCAGGATTTAGGAGGTATCACTTTGATCCTATTATGGAGAATTCTTGTGATAACCGGAGATTGACCGTGCGTAGCATAGGAAACTCCTTCCCTATCAAGAGTATGTCATCCACGTACTCTACGAGGATCGTCACCATACTCCCTACTACCTTTTTGTATATACAAGGTTCATCTACCATTTTGATGATGTCAAACTCTTTGACCGCTTCATCAAAACAGATGTTCCAACTCCGCGATGCCTGCTTTATCCTATAAAGCATCTTGCACACGTTTCCGCTGCTCCCACTGTTTATGAAGCCCTCTGGCTGTGTACTTATAGACGTTCTCTTCTAAAACATCATTTAGAAAAGCAGTCATGGCACCCAACCGCCAGATATCGTAGTCATGGTATGTAGCCGTGGCAAGTAGGATCTGGATGGACTTAAGCATAGTTACTTGAAAAGGTTTCATCATTATCCACACCTGATCAATGATGCAAACTTTAACAAGTCTAGCTTTGAAAGTCTCAACTTTTCCATCTACACCAAGTAATCTTCTCAAGATATACTTGCTCCTGATGGGGATTTAACCCTTCAGATATAGCAACCAAAGTCCATACTTTGTTGGTGTATAAGGATTCCATCTCAGATCACTAAGCATCCAGCCATTCTTACAGAGTCTTCACTCTCGATGGCCTGCTCGAAACTAGTTGGGTCATCATCTCATGATGCAATCCTCGCTCCCACTGTCATAGAGAAACCGAAGTATCTCTCAGGTGGGTGAGGAACCTTACTAGATCGGCGGAGAGGCCGAGGTTCGTTGGAATCTACTGAATCCTTTGGTTCTACCAAATCATCTGCTGTTGTTTGTATAGCTGGAACCTTTCCAGTTGTACATAACAGATCTTGCCTCGAGCTTGTCCGGATTTTTCTTTTCAGACATAGGCTGGACAACCCCAAATCTTAACTAGCTTAAGACATGGGCTCTTCCCTTTCCATATCACATATGAAATGGTAGGCAACTGATTTGATTGGAACCCTATTCAATAGGTGTGCAACTTCATAAGTGCATAACTCCCTAAAGGAAACAGGTAACTCAATAGTACTCATCATAGAGCACACCATATCATATAGGGTGTGATTTCTCCGCCCCGATATACCATCGTGCTATGGTGTATTCGGAGGAGTAGTACTGAGAGAGAATCTCATTCTCTTTTAGAATAATTCAGGAATTCCGTGCTCAAGTAATCTCCTCCTTGATCTCATCAAAGGACATAATACTTATACCCGTTTTGGTTCTCTACTTCTAAATCATATTCTGTGAATATCTCAAAAGGTTCGGACTTGTGTTTCAACAGGAATATATGTCTGAATCTTGAGAGATTATCAGAGAATGTAATGAAGTACAAAGAACCTGTCCTGGCATGTGTAGACAGGGGACCTTACATACATCAACATGTATCATCCCAAGAGTTTACTAACTCTTTCTCTGTTTCCAATAAACAGAGCTGTGGTCATCTTATCTTTGTGACATGACTGGCGAGTTTCACAAGATGTAAATTCAAACTAATTTAAATATGCATCTACATGTAACTTCAGCCAGTCGGATCGCATTGATATGACCCAGTCTACAATGCCTTAAAAAGGATTTGTTCATTTCTGAACTCTTCCTCTTTTGTGTGTTTGGTATACTAAAGAACTGTAGTTTGATTTAGAACTTCAATGCTTTTAGATAACGTGCCTAAACCGATCAACTTTTGATATAGGAAATGTTCAAAACATTATCCAACAATACAAAATTATATCCTTTCTTTACTAATAAAGAGACTGATATGATTTTGTATATCAGGTTCGGTATCTAACAACATTCGTTCAGAATCAATGTATTGGTAATACAGGGTGACAGTGACCAACAGACTTGGCTGCAACACTTGCCCCGTTTTCTGCCTCATGAAACTTATCACCCGTTCTTAGTTCTCTACCTAGCTGTAGCCCTATGTAACAGATTACATATCTGGGATCCTGATCTGGTATCACATACCCAGGACGTAGAGGATACAGAGAAACAGTTCTTTGTAACGAACACACCCGAAGGAGATGCATCATATGCACTTTCTTCGTTTGGGCGGCACGGGAAATCTGGTATTCCCCAATTTCCTGCTCTGTCTTATAACAATTATAAGTTGGAGCGGGACCAACGTTCCCCAGTTCAGTATAACAAGCGGGTTCGGTCAAATATCCGTATTATTATCTTGATTAAGGCGTGATATGGTCGCTACCTGGAGAGAGAGAGACGAAAACACTCAGCGTGCGCTCTTGCAAGAATAGATTGGTTATTATTTTATCTAATCAGGATGGCTCCCACTGGTTTTTATCAAATCTTCCTTCAAACCCTAAAAGGAAAGACTAGCCGGGATTAATTACACACTACAAGTTCGCCAATCTTTCAGCCAGGCCAGTGTTGGTACTTTGAGGGAGGTCCCCCGTGCTTTCGCACGAACCTAATTAATGTAAACCTCGTTTTCCCAGAGGCGTAACCTCGTTAACACCTTTCTAGACACCTACTTGATCGGCTAATTGTAATGTATAAAACTCTCCCAGGAGTAACTCTTACTCGCAGCGGGTATCGGGATCCAACTATCTCATAGAAGGTATGCAATCTCATTGCAAATTTCAACACTTGAAATTCCCGATAATATTTTGCCCCTAACGTGCTATGACCTTGACGAAAGCCAACAAACCATAGCCCGCTAGTCAAGTTCAACCCGTACATTTCTTGATCGAATTAAACCCACCCGCACGACCCTTGACGAAAGCCAACAAAGCCTCACGACTACCCTAATCCAATCGCATCGTATGCTAGCAGATAAGCAGCATATAACTACCGCACACTGCACCTTAACGAAAGCCAACAAATGCAGCACGAATACTATATACAACTTATCTGAAATGACGGAGGGCTACGACAGGTTTTTCTGAAAACCTATTGCGTAATGAACTTGATATCGTTGTAGAATCAAATGAATTTTGAAATGGAGTGTTTTTGAGGCTTTTCTAGTTTTGCTAAAGGAGTCACTCCCGGTGAAGGGATCGTCGGTCCTTTCCTCGTCGAATGAGGTGCGGGATATATCGTATATATCACTGTGCAAAGCAGAAACTATAGAAGCTATCAAAAGACAAACCGAGTGTGTAGCATCTGCCAGTTATTGCTAAAGGAGTCACTCCCGGTGAAGGGATCTCGGTCCTTTCCTCATCGAATAAGGTGCAGGATATATCACATATACCGCTATGCAAAGCAAAAACTGTAGCTACCTGTATTTATTTTGAAATTCGATTCTACAACATCTTAGGTTTCTTTTATTTTCATTAATCACATTAATGAAGTCCCATCATATAAATACCTAAACATCACAGATAAATACGACGTACACTTATGCCATCCGCATTCGCCTCGATGTCCCCTCGTGCACCGTTAGGTTAGGTAACTAACGGCAGAGCGGGGCAGGGCTAGCGCGGGTGCAAAACATAAGTAACGTCTATATAATATATCATATATACTATATACTGTATCTATCACAGAACATCACATGATCACATCACAGATATCGCAGCAGAAGAATCATATGAAATATTGGATATACTAGGACGTCCGTGTTTTCAATACGAGCCAGTATAAAACACGGATTCCACGGTCGTGATGAATAGCCAAACCCACACCCCTAGACCCCTACGAGAGCGGCAAGCAACCCTACCAATTCTAGAGTTAGGAGACCCGGACTCGACTCCTCAAGTTGGTCTCCCACTGGACTCCAGAACCCGATTACTTGTGCTCCCCTCCTTGGGTCTATCCTAGTGCAGAAAAGTAAATAATATACAAAGGGTGACATCTTCCGCAACCTGGAAGTGCCCCAATAAAAGAATATTACATACAAGTTTTTACATGAATGAAAATGAAAAACACTCATCTCACATAAAAACCCCCGGCTATTCAAACACGACGATCCAATATAACATATCCAGCAACACATAACATCACATGTCATCAACGTAAGTAAATATGTGCATCCCAATTGTCGTTGACATATAGCAACGAAACCGGCGACATCACATATTACACTTACGGTCACAGAAAAGAAAGTGTAAAACTACAACAGTTGGAATCCGCAACCTCTTTAGACATCGCATGCCTAATCAAATGAATTACTTAGACATCGCATGCCTAACAATTATAAACCCCGCATTTTAGTCCCATCATCGAAAACACTTTTCAATATCAAGTCGGGCAATTCAACAAGATTCCCGACATCCTGATCGAATGCTCGTCGCAAACTTTAATAGACGGCTGCACCCCCGATACCGTCGACGAAGTGTACCAAGGCGGAACACCGCTGCCGCGAGCACCCGAACGGATGCTTTCGGCGACGGGGTTCTCCTACAGTCACTTGGTCGGGGCTATGGAGTGAGGCTGTCTATTAAGTTTACCCGGCGAGTATCCGCGTACGCTACGTGATTGCGACGGACTTTTGATCACATCAAAATTCCGTGGCAACCGATCAAGTGAGACTAAATTGCTAGATTTACAACATTCATTCAGTTATCTCATAACATATTGTGAATTCCAATTATTGTATCCCATTCCAGATAAATAGAAAATGTTAAACTTTCCGATCGAACATTCAAACACCCAAGTTTTCCCGATACAGATCAACACATGAAATAAGTCTAACCACATTCAGTTCGTGCCTCAGTACCAACGGTCCAGCCGTAGAAGGGTCAAGCCAACGCCTCACATGTGGCACGCCGTACTGCCCCAAATCCTAAGGTTCAAAAGGCAGTTCAAGACGGTCACATAATCGAGTTAAGGTTTGTTGTCTTCTAGAGGGTCCATCGCGTTACTTGCACTACTTAGAACGTCGTTAAACTACGGAAAAATCCAACACTTGGAAATTTCCCGACAGGGGAAAAATTGGGTATTTATATCCGGTCGAACTTTTTAACATATTCAAAAATTATCCGGAAAGCCAAATAGACAAAGTCTGATAAACCCGATCGAATCATCGAAGCTCCAAAACATCCCAGATTATTCAACTCTTGAATAAATATTAAAAATACCCAGAGAACTCATCACTGTAAAATAGGAATTACTGTGCAAAAGTCAACGCAAGAGGAGACCATAAGGCCGCGGAACCGCCGCACATGCCAAGCACGTACCGCGGTTCCGCGGTGGTTTAATTGAATTAGGCCCCCGTATTTCACAGTAATTCATATAATACCCTGCTTAATTTTCTGCATATTTTTAATGTGGAAAATGCACTGTTTTGAAAAAAATACAGAGAGCATGGGAAAAATGGGGTTTCGGGTTCGATCGGGATTCAAACGTCGTCTAGACTTCGCCTAAGGCTCTAGCTAGTCTCTGATACCACTGTAGGGTTCCTAGGCACTCCCAAGAGGTCTCACAAGGCATCAACCATGCCAATTTCTAATTTTAACGGTGCCGAGAAACCCGACTACGGATCGTTGACTAGATATATAGGCGAAAAAGCAAACTAGTTAACACTTAACTACAAGAATACGGAAATACAACCTTTGTAGATCCGGTGCTCTACCTCCACGGCTCCGCAATGAAGTCCTCTCCGCTGTCCAAATGAATTCTCGGGCTCTAGCGTCGGCTTCGTCGGAGAAATGGCGAGCTAGGTCGTCGATGTCCATGCCGAAGATGATCTACGTCGAGGCATCGCTAGATCAAGCTCCACCTTCACCAAGCCTTGAAAACTTATGAAGGAAACACACTCTACTACTTGGCAAGAGGTAGAGGATGAAGAAATAGGAAGTGGGTAGACTTTAGAATTGGATTTCTCACTCTATTTCTCACTTTGCCATTAAAGCTTTCAAGCTTTTTCTTGAAGTGAAGAAGAAGAAGAAGATAAAGTTATGATAAGTTAATTCCAAAAAGAAAATTAAAAGAATACTTATCATAACCAAACCATGGTCAAGTGTAGAGAACTAACTAAGGTTATAAGAATGGTTAGGGTTAAAAGAACAAGACAAAATGGTCACTTGGTCAAAGCTTCATGAAGCTTCAAAAAGCTTCATGAAAGTAATTAAAATAAAGAAACCATTTTCCTTTTCCTTTTATGCTTTTATTAATATCCAAAAGGAATAAACAAATAATTAAATGAAAAAGCAAAACCCTAATCATTAAGTTAACCATGGTTTAATTCTATACACTTAACCAAATAAGCATGTATCATCAAACATGATACAAACATTTGTACAAAAAGTATATCACATATACAACTTGTACAACGAAGTGAGAAAAATCCATTTAAAGTGAACCAATACTAGTTAATGCAAAGTAATATATCAATATATATAATTATACAATAAATCATTAAATCAACACTTGATTTAACGATCCGGTCATATCGCATATAACCGACTAGTATTCAATGTATCGGCTTATCGAATCAACCATCGATTCGATAACTAGGTTATATCGCATATAACCATTCGATACATTCATCGCGAGAATGGAATACGGTATCACATACACGCATTATTCTCGGTCCCGCACATATCTCATATGCGCTCCTATTTCGTTTCGCTTGAGCCAGGAAACCTCTGTGTAGGACTCTAAAGACTCGTCAATACGCCGGCAGCAGGTGATGATCATATCAAACACCCACAAGCCGCAAGCGGTCTGCTAAACGTAACGGCCACCCGGGTATTGAGCGATCTGAAGATCGACGAGCAAGCCCGCTCACACTCCAGTGAATCCAACCAGTAACACTACCGTACAGTCCGGTCTGATCGTCTGATATGTCGCATATCTCGCCTAGGGGTGGTAAACGTCAGACCCCAATAGCTCGATAAGTCGTGTCGATATGAGGTCTATAACAATTCGAGAAACTACTGGTAACACTTACCAGTAAATCTCAGCAACCCTGGCCAGGGATTTCCTGTTATAGCCAATCGAATACAGCGCAACATCAACCCCCTATACCGGGAGAGACGAATCCCCTCCTATCGCTCATTGCCCCCATGTGACTCGGGACTGTACCCAAAAACCACCATTTTGCACGCCCTCTTGGACGTGGTAAGATGGAAATCAAAGCACAGTGGGAACCACACAAGACTCTATGACGATCTCGGGTCAACAGACTACTCTGTACCAGTGTCACCAGAGAACTGCCATCTGACGTAAGGTATAATACCATCTGGGAGTTCTCGGCGAGTCCGTCCAGTGTACCCAGTCTCCACTGAGCACCCGTACATCATCTCTGATGTCAAACACCAATGGATATGGGATCATCCATCGCCCATCTGTATGGGTCGAGAAGGTATACGCTAGTCTACTCTGGTATATCGATGCCCCGTCTCGATATACCCACGACTAGGGACCTTGAAGGATGTGCTTATGGACTACCCTGTCCCCACTAGTATGATCCGCGTCATAGTCCAGGTAGTCAAGTACACATCCTAAGGGCTTTACCAACATGTAACAGAGAGACAATCAGTGTACACGTTAAGGTAAAGATTAACCAGATAGCATACTATCATGTCGAGCAAGAAAGTCCTCCCTATATATGTCCAAGCATCCACTACAATATACATCCTATGTATAGTAATGGCCTCTAGGGCATACATATAACTAACAGAATCGTGGGCTCGTTTTTCTTGTGTGTTCCCGGAAAACCCTGCACGGATTTTTAAGATGTGTGGAAATATTTTTAGGGCTGTTTTAAAAATCGGCAGAAACTTGAGGATTTTGACGTGTTTTGCGATTTTTTCTCGGATCGAAATTCTAAATACTTTGCTAACATACTAGTTGTTGTTTAGCTAGGCTCTGATACCACTGTAAGTCCACGTTGCCCACCCCGGTGCTTACGGGGAGGCGGAATAGGTAAAAAATGATTTTTTTCTCAAGGCAACATGGACTAGAAACAAAGGATCTTTGCTAAACAAAAACCTAGCAAACTAACTACAAATTTAGCTACTCGGTTAGAAGGTTATACCTAGGTCTTGAGCTCCTTCTCTTCTTGCTCCTTGGAATGGTTTGAACGGCTCCTCCTCGTCGTCTTCTCTTTACCGAAGAAGGATCCACCTGAAGGCTTCTACCTTGAGCTCCTACCTCAACCTAGAGATAACTAAAGTGCTTGGCTTGCTAAACTTAGAACCGTAGAATGAGTAGAGAGGAGTTATGGTGGTTTTACCTCAAGAGCTCATGGTTCTCAACACATGAGAGATGAGAGCATTGAGAGAGAGGAAGAGGATGAGCTAATGGATGAGAGAGAGTGAGCAAGTGAGAATAAGATAGCTTTTTTACAAGCATGCTCTCAAAATAAGAATAGTGATAATGATAATAATAATTAAGAAATTATGATGGTTAGTTTATGAATGACCATTATCATTTCGTCATTTAATGCATTTGCAAGAAACAAGAAGCATCTTTGAAATGAAATGATGATGGTCAACATGTCAACAATAGTCAACCGGTCAACAAAGTCAACAAGTCAACAAAAGTCAAATGTTCAACTCAACCATGGCACAATTATCCTTAATTAATATTATTAATCATATTTCTCATTCTCATTAGGGTTTAGAAAAAGATAACGGCCAACAACCCTAATGAGATTCCTCTGCCTCTGTCAACTGTGCATACACACCCGCATCCGTGTTCCGAGGAACACGAATACAATGAGATAAAACCAATCCCAAAACAAATACTAGGATCTGGCTTAAACCAAAACCCACTAGTAATAACTACCCGGACACCAAACGTGCACAAGTGCGCGGATGTGAACGAACCCCGTCGCAAAACCATGCGACCTCTACTCTGTTTTGCCCAAAGGCGAATAGCCCTCTGTGTGGGACTCTAAAGACTCGACACTACGCTGGCAGTAGGTTTAACCACAGGCCGCAAGCGGTACTAGCTGTACGTAACGGTCCTCAGGTAGATGCCGATAAGAAGACTGATGAAGTGAACCCATCCGAACTCCTACTGAGCCTGAATGTGACAATCTCCGTACAGTCCGGTCTGTTCCTCTGAGAGTATCGCATGTCGGGCCTAGGGGGCCGGTAAACGTCAGTCCTCTAATAGCGTTACAAGTCGTGTCGGAGCGTAGCCCAGAACACCCTGAGATAACACTGGAAACGCTACCAATATATCTCGCTTGCCTTGGCCAGGGACTTTGTGTAATGGCTCTCCTAAACACAGCGCGATATCAACCCCCAATACCGGGAGAGACGAATCCTGTCTAATCGTCACTGCCTCCAAGTGCTTCGGGACCGCTCCCAACTACTATCTGTTTGCACGACTCATTTGAGCCGTGGTAAGGTAGTAATCTAAGAACAGTGGGAACATACTCGAGGCGAAGTGACAGTGTCAAGTCAACGGACTATGCTGTACTCATGTCACCTGGGAACTGATAACTGACGATAGGTACAATACAAAACCAACAGTTCCCAGCGAGTCCTGTCCAGTATACTCGTAACCTAACGAGCACCTGCATACTATCTCCAGTATGACGTACTGATGGCTGTGGGACAGACCATCTCCCCTCCTGGGATGAGAAGCGTATACACTTGTCTACTCTGGAGTATCGATGCCCTGTCTCGATAATCCTACGACTAGGGACCTGTATAAGGATCTGCTTGTAGATCACCCATCCCTCACTAGTGTGATTTCCATCACAACGCTGGTAATCAAGCAAAGATCCTAAAGGCTACACTAATGTGTATAGGCGATATGCTAAAAGAAACACATGCACAAATTAAAATAGAAACAAACCAAGTAGCATACTACCATTTCGAGCAAGATTGTCTATACAACTGTGAATATCCCAAGCTTCCATCAAGTAATATACAAACTAGTATGACACAGTAATGACCTCTAGGGCATATACACTAACATTCTACACCAGCATGGAAAAGTTGTGGTTTTTGTATTAAGGCAATTAAAAGTTCATGAACACAACTATCCAACACATGCTCTGGAATTAGCAGATGTAATTTTCGCACTCAAGATTTGGCGTCAATATCTTTTGGGAGAAAGAGTGGATATATACTGACCACAAAAATCTGAAGTACGTATTTACTCAGAAGGAACTCAACATGCAGTAAAGATGATGGCTCGAGCTCATGGCGGACTTCGACATCAACCTACAGTATCATCCTGGAAAGGTGAACATAGTTTCTGATGCACTTAGTCGCCAGCATTAGCAATGAACCTCACCGCCTAGTGGAGAATACAACAAGAAATGCATGGATTGGAGATTGAAATAGTCATGCCAGGTAACGCTTCATCATTGATGAACTTACAAGTACAGTCTACTATTGTCAATCAAATCAAGACAGCTCAAGCAAATGATACCAAGCTACAAAAGATCCGAGAACAAGTAGAAAGTGAACGTTGAACTGACTTCATCATCCATGAAGATGGATCCTTACGGTATGGGATCCGTTTATGCATGTCAGTCGGCCCTGTTCTAGAAGAGTTGATGAAAGAAGCTCCCGGCTCTCCTTATTCGATACACCCCGGCGGCATAATTATGTATAAGGATCTACGACAAAATTACTGGTGGTATGGAATGAAGCAAGAAGTAGCAAGGAGTGTAACAAAGTGTTTAGTACGTCAGCAAGTGAAGGCTGAATATCACAGAACTACTGGTCTATTTCAGCCATTACCAATCCCAGAATGGAAATGACAGCATATTACCATGGACTTCATGACTGCTCATCCTCGCAGCACGAAGGGTAACGACACAGTTTGGGTTATTGTAGATTGACTCACTAAGTCGGCTCACTTTATCCATTCAGAGTTAGCCAGTCAACTGAGACGTTGGTAAGGAAGTACATGGAGGAGATCGTGAGATTACATGGAGTACCTGTCTGCATCGTCTCCGATCATAATTTTGGCAGAGTCTGCAAGCTAGCCTGAGAATGAGTCTGAATTTCAGCACGACATATCATCTACAAACAGATGGACAGTCCGAGCGAACAATCCAAATTCTGGAAGACATGCTGAGAGCTTGTATGCTAGACTTCAGAAGTTCATGGTAAGATCAGCTACACCTTATGGAGTTCTCATATATCAACAGCTACCAGGCAAGCTTTAGAATGGCACCATTCGCACCACTCTACGGACAAAAGTGTAATTTCTTGCTAAGTTGGGACGATGTTGGAGATCATGAACTCCTTGGACCAGAGATGATCGTGGCAACTGTGGATGTAATTCGCACGATCAGGGAAAAGATGCGCATAGCCCAGGACCGACAGAAGCATTGTGCAGATGTAAAGCGTAGACACCTATAGTTTCAACCTGGAGAGCATGTGTTTATGAAGATCTCTCCGAATAGAGGAGTGAAACGTTTTAACAAGAGGGGTAAACTAAGTCAAAGATATATCGGACCGTTCGACATACTCGAATAAGTTGGAGAAGTGGTATATCGTTTGGCACTACCACCCTCATTGGAAGGAGTGCACAACGTGTTCTACATACCCCAGCTACGACGATATGTGAGCGACCCTAACCACATACTTGATCACTCAGAGCTCACAATACAGACTGATCTGACTTGCGAGCAGCAGCCAGTTGAGATCTTAGATCGAAAGGTGAAGACATTGCGGAACAAGAAAGTAAACTTAGTTCGGGTAATGTGCAGGAAAGATTCGCCAGGAGAATGGACTTGGGGGAGAGAGAATGATATGCGTGCAAGATGCCCTTACCTTTTTGAAAATTAGTCTCTATGTAAATTTCGAGAACAAAATTTTTATGAGGGTAGAATGTAACGACTCTGAAATTCCCGTACAAAATTATTTGTTTAAATGTATATAAAGGGTATTTCAACCTGATTAGGAGTTATAAGTTATTTTTGTTCAATAAAAGTAAGAAGCAAGTTATAGCTCACTGGAAAAGCCTCTACACTGCGGTGATATAGCCTGTGTGTTCGATTCCCATCAGTCCCAATTATTTTTAATATTTTTCTTTTTAACTTTTCGGAACCCCAAGAGTTTCACGTGCAATACACGGAGAATCGAAAAGTTTCAGAAAAATCAAATGGGATAAATGCGGAGTTAACACTGATTAAAGCAGGTGGCACGAATCTCGAGACAACTGGACCAAATCTAACCACCTAAAACACCATTCCACCCGCTACCGACGGTTGATGTAGCCCCAATCGACTCCGTGCTTTGCCCACACACCTCTTCAACTCCCTTCTACTCCCCTGCATTGTTTGATTTTCCTGCAATCAAATAGAGACTCTTCAAATTCCTAATTAACGCCATTTAAATTCTTTTTATTCAAATTTTTAATTCCCATACCCTAAATTCTTCACTATAAATACCACCCCATGCCCTAGCTCTCCCCCATTCTAAATTTCTATCAAAATTCTTTCAAAACTCTATAAGTACCAAGTGGAGTTAAGCAATCAAGTGGACTATCGAACCAATCTCGACGACCGAAGCTTTCCCAACGCTACCGCAACGCCAAGGAGACCCCTCTCTCTCTTCCTTACCCTCTTTTTAACACTACGCAACCAGTAAGTACCTATTCTTTCTTTTCGTTTTGACTCAAACTGCATTCTTAAATCACATCGACAATGTGAAGTTAGCTCTGATAATAGTTTCTTTTCAACATTTTAGTCCACTTGATGAGTAAATTAAGTCACACCAACACTATAAAACCACTCTTAACCTTATTTGCATCGTTTAGCCTTTTAGCGTAATAAAGTTTTCCATATGAAATAATCATATAACGAACGTTTTCAGAAAAATACCATGAACTTTAGGATAACCGTTATTTCGATAACTAGCATATATACCTCTATGAAATCCACGGGGTAACGACCTACCCTACACGTACACTTTTGATTCATAACACGATATTTGGTTAGAATTCTAATTAAGTGCAACAATTTTTGCCATAAAATACCATCTCATTATAAAATAAGTTTTTTAATCGATATTTTTGGATTCTTTGCAATTGCGTCTCTACAACCCTCGTTATGGGACCCACTAATGGATAGTGTGGATTATCGCACATTTTTAGAATAGTAGAGCGAGATGCAGAACTCTTCATGGAGTATTCGGTCTCGAAAGAAAATAAAAATACGGTTTTTAAGAATACGACTTTTCTAAACAAAACAAAACTTTAAATTTTTTTATAAAACTATGAATCCGTATTTTCAATAAAAACAAATTGTGAAATTATATTTTTAAAATGAAAGATTAAAGTTTAAATGAAAATACCACCAAGTTTTCAAAAGGAGTAATTTTCATTAAAATACCAAAAACTTTTAAAAGTTAGGTTTCATCGCTAAAATACCACTAAGATTAAAATATATGTTCATAAAAACTCTTAACATTCTAAATCACTCTCAAGCTTTATTTTTTTACGATATTAAAATATTTTTCATAAAACCCCCTCAAGGAATGCAAACAATATAAATACATGGTAAACAAGAATAATAAATCTCTAAGAACTCTGGATTAATATAGGTTTAAGCGATATCATTTCTTTTGAGCCTCAGGGAGCCGGAGAAAGTGAGTGCTTGCATATTCAGGTTAGACAACAAATTAACGGAGTTATCAAATAGCAATTATCTTGGAAAAAAACACAAATCCTGTCGGCCATGTGCAGCAATTGTCCGATTACTTCCGAACTTAAGTATTTCAACAGTTAAATCCATTTACAAGAAATTTCTATAACTAGAATCCAAACTTGAATTTAAACTCGAACTTGAATCTAAACTAGAACTCTAATACAACTCGAACCTAAACTTGAACGTGAACCCGAATTCAATCTACTCGACTAACTTGACTCGACTCAAGATTGCAATTGACATGACTCGCACTTTACTTGACCCACTCGACTTTATGATTCATCTTTTGCAATCTATGGTTTCGATCAAGTCATGTTATAATCAACCAATCAAATCAACTAAGGCTATCTTGCAGTTATACTAGATATTATACTCGGGGTGTTTGGGTTAGTTTCTTGTGTGAATCCAACGGAGATTCAGGAGTCCCGTATTAACCTATTTTTTCTTTTACTCGAATCTCAGTCGGGTCAACTCCTCCACAGCTTGGAGTTCCGATACCAACATATGAAATGAGCCCGTGTTTCCTTACTCTTAGGGCCTCACTCTTGAGCCCGTGAATACTTCTACGGCCGCGTTGATATTTACACTTGGAACTTAACGTTAACATAATGACCATATAGAGACTTATAGATACATATACCCATATTCGGATCTACACATTTTTACTGGTCATTTACAATATTTTTGTTATTATCTACTTGTCACTTCTCACTCTTACCTTTAGGACTTACCGAGCGCTAGTTCGCTGACGGACATTCCACCCATCTTTGTTTTCTTGGAATGTTTGTCGGATACGGTCGAGACGGAGGAAGTGGAGGCTACAGAGGAGGATTACGACCAGATCGCCGCTCAGGATTAGCTTAATTTTTTTTATCTTTCAGCTTATGTATGCCACATGTTTAGGCATTTCCTTTATTATATTTACTTTCCAGTTGAAACTCATTGTACTTGTAAATATTTCAAGTTGAATGTAAATATAGTTATTTGTTGAAAATTTTACAGTATCCATTTATTCATGCATTGTGTAATATTTTTTCAATATACTTAGTATATTTATTTAGAGAATGACATTCTCTGAATAAATATGTCATGGGCTTACCACGTCACCGTTTCCGTCTACTGGGAAGCGGGGCATGACATTACGCTTATTGGATAGTTTTCTTCCAAATCTTAGGCCGGTGTCGAAAGGTAGGGAAGAAGAAAACCAATTAGCCTAAATATAGAGTACATAAGTTAAGAAGTAAAGACATAGAAAGGTTTTGCAGTGAGAGCAAGGAAAATTGCGACTACTGTCATGAATTTGGATAGTAGAAGAGGCATTACTAATAATACCCGGCCACCCCTCGAAACATTTTCATGTTTCAGTATCACTGTACGCTGTTAATTGAAAACTGCTTTCTCAATTAGTTTCTGACTCCATGGTATATATTTACCAGACTTGATTCTCACTTCTGTATGGCGTTACAGATGCTGAGTAGGAGTAGAATATTATGAATTGGGTGATTAGATCCTCAATATAAGAATTCTTTATAATTGGTGATATTTGAGGAAGTCACCTGGGTTTTGGTTAACGGCAAATATTTGGTTTTGAATATCCGTTGTTATGCACCAATTTCAAACTGATATATCTGTACCTTTATTTTGTAAAGTGAGATGTAACCTTTTGAAATTATATTTATGACATTTACCTTTGTCAGTTGATGATTAGGTAAAGTGTATTCAATAACGGTGTAATTCTTTTTAACCATAATACAGTTTTCAATCTACGACGCACAGGGTTTGAGTTATTAAACTCAAAGACTTATACAAAGTAATATATATCGTCCGATATCCATTAGTACCAGGGGATTAGTACTCGTACTATATTCCGTTTAATTATGCCTTCTATGGTTTTAGACATGTATTCGTTAAAATACAAGGTCCAGATACTTTGTGGGAGTAGGATATTGAGAACCATATGTTGCAAGTATCAGGATTCTTCAAGGTGATCGAAGATATAAATACTTATACTAGGTATTCCATTGTAAGTAATACATTTGAGAACTTTCTTCTCTCTCAGGTTACTCATCCATGGATGCGCACCTTGATGAGTAATGCTGCATGGCCTTTTGATATTTATTCATAATACACTGGAAACAGCTGCATGTATTTTGAATTTGGTTCCAATTAAATTTATGCCTTTGTTTCTGTATTGGATATAGAATGGATTTACATCTTAACGATGTTAAGCTATATGGAGTTGTCCGGTTTATGCTTAAAACCAAAATTCAGATAAACTCAAGGCACGTTTCAGTAATGGCAGTTTGTGGGTTATCCCCGACTTTGACGAGGATTAGTATTTTACCATTTATTGGATTAATAGTTATATTTTCCTTAACTCGACACCTCTTTAGTAAAATGAATTATGTTCCCTCATAAAATGAGGCGGCGCCTCACGTGAAAGACACGTGAGCTCCGGCATGTAAAGCATGTGGACATTTGTCTCTGGTAGGATTAAATCCTAAGGCAGCACCTCATGTGAAACACACGTGAGCGCCGGCTCCAGTTTTTAGCAGGATTAAATCCCATACCAGCGCCTCACTTGAAAGGCACGTGAGCGCCATCGTCCAAATTAAAGTGGTTCTGCTTGGGTAGAATTAAATTCTACATGGAAAATATTTCCATAAATATTCCCAGTTAAACAGATCAGTTGGATCAAAAATCCAATGGTGATTAAAAATCATCAAAAGATAGAATTGAATTCTATATGAGAAAATATTTACCTAATCTTTTTAAATAAGAAAGGTATACTCTGTTAAACAGAGAACCCTTGAATTAAAAATCGAATGGTACTTAAAAATCACCGTTTGAATTAAAAGATAGAATTAAATTCTATGCACGGGAAAATATTTCCATAATCTTGTTAAAAACAAGAAAATATATTCTGTTAAACAGAAAATCATTGGATCAAAGATCCAACAGTGGATAAAATTCCCCGAATAATTTTTGAGACTAATTAAATCAATTGGTATCTTGCAATGAGAGATTTTCTCAAAACTGATCAACAATTTACAATCACTATATAAAGAACTTGAGACTTCAAGTCTAAAAAAAAGAGATATATAGAGAGACCCCCATAAGGTTTGGCATCTATTACTGAGAATTCAATTCTCTTGCTGAAGAAAATTCCTTACTCCTTTCAAAACCCTAGATAAATATAACAGAGATTAAAAATATCTCTTTTGCCTAATGTTCCCCGCCGAAACACGGAGACGCGACCGCGCAGGTCCGTCTCGCCTGAATTTCGAAGGCATATGCTAATTGGTGCTATCCTTCCACCTCTTCGAAAATTCCAAGTTGATTTATGGCACCGTATATCGGAGGTTTAAACGGATGCGGCCGATATAGCAGACTTCGTCAGATTCCCCCTCATTTGAGGGGTTTTTGATTGTGGGAACGCTCTTCCCTGCAGGCGCAAGCCCCTGCAGTTAATTACGCTACCGCATCGCGGTAACAACTTTCTCCTTCTCCAGATGGTTACTTCGTGTCATGGGTGTTTGTTTTGTTTTTGGTTGCCCGTGGATTGTATACGGAGACTAATTTATGTTGTCGCCCGTAGGGTGTGGATTAGTCCAAATCCGTATTTTCATTGATTTGGGTTTTGGTTTGGGTTTAAGGATACGTTTGTCTCATTTGAGACTAAGATCAACTTAAACGTTAGTTAAGGATACATTAGTCTAATTTTAGACTAAGATCTACTTAACGGGATAGTTTAGATCCAACAAGAGAGCATTTGGGCTCTATTGTTTAGTTTAGAGACATTGCGGTCGATTACCAGTTTAAGAACATGGTGGTCCAATGTTAGTTTAAGGACATCTCGGTCCATGGGTTTTAAAGAACCCCACAGTCCGAGGTTAAGGACATCATAGTCCATGAAATGTATGGTTGTCGGGACCCATCGCCTCTCTGAAGATGTTGAAGGATTACAACGACATATATCAGAGGGGTTCAGAGATGTACCCTTAAACCAATTTTGGTTGGTGGATCTATAGTCCAATTTGGAACTAAGATCTGTTAAAAGATTTATGAGCATGTCGGCTCAATTAATCTGAATTGAGGACTTATGGACAATCTTGGGCTAATTCCAATCGAGTTAAAAATGTTTTAACATTTATTTTGGGCTGTTGGAGCCTTTATTTGGGCTTGGCTCTTTTAACAATGCTGAGCATTGAATTGCGTTCTGACAATGTTTTGTATTTTATTGAATACTGAGCATTCATCATAGCTCTGGGATTTATTAGAGAACAATTTATGTTCTGGCAGTGCAACACATGGTGCGCTTGGCGCTTTGCGCCAGTCAAAGAGTGTAGTGCGCTTCTGCCAAGTAGCGCACATGTAAGGGACACGTGTCGCGCTCGGCGCTAGGCGTCAGATGATGAGCGCATGATGCTAATTTATGAGCGCAGAGCACTAATTCATGAGCGCATTGCGCTTTCAGTTTTGTGGCGCACACGTGAGTGACACGTGGTGCGCTTGGCGCTGAGCGCCAGCCCATGAGCGCAGTGCGCTATTTCAGAAGCGCAAGGCGCTAGTTGTTAAGCAGTACATGCGCGATTGACACGTGGCGCATTTGGCGCTGAGCGCTAGTCCAGAGAGCACAGAAGCGCAGTTCAAGAGCGCAAAGCGCATCTGATCAATTTTATGATCTGAGAAACAATTTATGTTCTTTTAAAAGAGACTTTGTCTCAGGATCTAAGAACAACCGTTCTTATTTTGTTTCAATCTCTTATATTGATGAAAGGCTTTGCCTTTATGGATCTATGATCCTTAAGAGAATTGAATTATTCTCTCCTCCTTTTTATAATGAGATGTTCATGATCTTTTTGAGAAAGACTTTAGTCTTATAGATCTATGATCAGTGAGAAATAAGTTCTTCTTTTATTTTATGATGAGATCTTTTGATCTCTTTGTGAAAGACTTTTTGTCTTTGTAGATCTATGATCTTTTTAAGAAAATGAATTCTTCTTTCTTAATCATGAGATGATTTCATCTCTGTGTTCATCATTATTCATTCTTACCTTGAAGAAAAATCTTCTTGCAAGAGCTTGCTCTTTTGAATTTCTCTAAGTTTTTTGGGGAGGTTTCTCTCTCTCTTTTTGTATATCTCTGTATATCGAGACTTGAAGTCTAGGGGCATTTATATAGGGAAAGCTGGTTTGTTCAATCAGTTAAGGATATCTTCTCTCCAATTGATTTGGGGAATTTCCCATCGTTGGATCTTTGATCCAAGGGCTTCTGATTCACAGAAGGCAATCTTCTTGTTTTTAACAAGATTGATAAATCTTTCCATACAGAATTTATTCTGTCTTTTGGTAATTTTTATTTACCATTGGATCATTGATCCAACGGTGCTCTGATTTACAGAGCACAATCTTGTTATTTGGAAAGATTTTGAGGAATCTTTCGTTAACAGAATTTAATTCTGATTAATTAATGATTTATCATTATCATTAGATCTTTGATCTAATGGTGGGGAGCTTTTAGTTCCAGCTCTAGCGCACATGTGCTTTGCACGTGGTGCGCTGCTTAAAGAGCAGCGCACATTGCGCTAGCGCACCCGTGTTTGACACGTGGTGCGCTGCTTAGAGCGCAGCGCACCTAGTGCTACCGCACACATGGTGCGTTGCTTAAAGCGCTGCACACCCAGTGCTAGCACCCACTTGCTTTGCACGTGGTGCGCTGCTTAGGGCGCAGCGCACTTGGCGCTGCATCTGAAGCGTTGCTTCTTTTCGAAATTTGAATTTTAAACAGAGTTTTGCTCTGATTGGGGGAAACAAATTCCCCCCACCGTTGCGCTCACGTGGCCCACATATGAGTGCAGCGGTGGCAGCATCTGCGCCCTTGGATCAACTCAGAAGTTGAAACGGCCCTCAGTGCCTATAAATAGGACCTTCGGTCCTTAGGATGATTTCTATTCATCTTCTTCTTGTTTTACGAGATTTTTTATTCTCCCACAGAGCATAGCTCTTCATTTTAAGAAATTTCAAGAGTCAAAACTCCGTCAAAATTTAGGTAAAGATTAAATTTTTTAACGATCTAGGGTTTTACCCATTAACAGAGCCTTGCTCTTCATAGATCTTTGATCTAAAGAAAACCCTTTTAGGGTTTCATTAACAGTGCTTTGCTCTCTCGAAACTATAGATCTAAAGAGATCATTTTTCAGGGTTTCTTAACCCATGAACAGAGCTTTGCTCATAAAGAACTCTTAGAGTTTGTTCATAGATCTTGAAGATCTCAGAATTTTCATTCATGTATAAAAATTGATTTCAATTTTTTTGATGGATTATTCCATCATTTTCATCCAGAGCAAGCCTCTTGAGGAATTTTTATTCCTTCATGATTAGAGTTTGACAAGTGTCACTCTGTCACAGAGCACTGCTCTCAAAGGGAGATTTACTCCTTAGCCCGAGGAAATTCTCATTAAATGAGAATCAATTGTGGATTTCCTCATTTAATTAACAGTCTCATCAAATGATGAGACTGTTTTATTAATGATGAAGTATCATCTAGATTTTGTGGGCCCCCTTTGGTCCCTCTCTACTGCATTGCAGTGTGGTACAAATTCTAAAGTACCAAGTGTCAGAATTTAAATTAAATTATAGCACTGACAGTTGACTTTTGTCCCTTTTCGCGCAGGCGACATGTCTTTCGATCCCTTTTTTCCCATTTGTTCATTCAGAGGGAGGATTCCCTGGAGCGCCTGTGGACCGGGAAGTCTTAGCATTGATCAAAGATCATGACCCGGAACATAAGAATCTTCACCTCTGGGGGACATGATACAATCAAATTATTAAGGGTTGGTAGAGCTCTTCGTGCGCGATACCCTCAGAGCCCATCATGGCGATCCATTACGCCGACCCACCCCCGGTGAATTATACCGTGGAAGAAGTCAACTGGACTTCGGGAGGTCTTCTTCAGCCTGCTATAGCTTCGATACCTGTTCAGCCTCTAATAGCTTTGGATACCCTGGGGCGACGTATTTGTCAAGGCGAGGCGCGACCGTGGGGACAACCATATATGATTGGCCTAATTCCTCGTCATCCAGCTGGCTAGCTGCAATGGGCCCATTATATTCTGTCAGCGAAGAAGTCGCAGTTGTTGAGGCTTGGGTTGTATCCCGCTATTTATGCTTCTCTTTTCCAGTATTCTACGCTTCCCGCCTGGTGGTTAAGGCCTTTCTGGAGCAGTGGAATATTCCTACTCACACCTTCCTTTTGCTGGACCGAGAAGTATCAATTTCTTTAGAGGAATTTGCAGAAGTTTCTGGCTTACCGGTTATGGGGGAGCATTATGAGGAACTGCTTCCTACGGATGAATACGTTTTTGGTGCCAAGCCAGTGATGACAGGCCTTACCCCGGAGAACGCCATTCAACACCAATTTCCTAGTTTGATCAAAATGTTGAATATTTTTGAGGGCCTTTTCCTCGAATCTGGGAGCCGCGGGGTTAATTTCGAGGATTTCATTACTCGTTTTCTCCATCTGGAAGTCTTTTCGAAGGAGGATACTAAATTCGCCACGCTTGACAACTCTTTCGGCTTAGGTTTAAACAACCTGCCAACGGCGGAGGCAGATCAAAAGAGTTTCTTCCTTCCCAACACCCCAGTCGTTTCTTTTGCGGAGGTTGCAGTTCCTGGGATTGATGTGGAAACGTTCTTTTTAGGGTTTCTTAGGTTATGGCTGAGCTGGTTTGCGCTCCCGATGCACCCTCGCCGTATGAGGCCGTCTGTCTTCTACCTAGCTCACTGAATGGTTATTGGGGTGAAAGTGGCTATCGGGGTTGCCGGGTTAGCTCATTTGTATTACGGCCTCAGCCAAGCGGCGGATACTATTGAACCCGGAATGCAGCATGTGAACTTCTCGATGCATTACTTCATGTCATGGCTCGAGCTACATGCACTTGGCGTTTTCGGTATCCATAAAAGGCCTTCTTTCTATGACAGGTGCGGCTTCCCCCGGATTATGCGATTAGTCGGCGCATCTATTGTAAATCTGTCACTGCGGGAAGCTAGAGGTTTGCTCCTTCGTCCTCGTACGGTTGGAGATGGCATGACCTTCACCGACAAGATTCTGACCATCGGCAAAGAGTCCGCAACAACATGCAGTCATTGCGGGACATTCTTAAAGATGGAGCCTCTGTTTTGAAAGCTCGGGAAATCCTTCATTTATATTCCATCAGACCGGGCTTTCTAGTGTTTAGGCAAAATGATGCGGCGTTATTCATGAGATACAATCCACATCGTTTCGCCCAGCAGCTGAGCTACAATCAGGAAGTCCCGCTTGAGGCTTTCTTGTTAGAACTTGCTGTCACTAAAGAGGGAATGCGAAATGCGCTGCATCATTTTATGCGCGTGAACACGGGGTTCAACTTCTTTATTAGCGAACCGGGCTGTGTCCCGAAGGCCCTTAATGTGTACGTGGCGTGGTATCAGCATTCAATGGGCGCCGTCATCAGGGAGAAGAAGCGACTGCTGCTCGATCGCAAAGGTGCACCCCCTACTGGTGATCGAAATGTCCCTTTGAAGCGACGAACCATTGTCTCACCTCCCTTAAGAGAAGCTGCCGTGATCAAAGTCCCGCATGAAAGGCCCGAGCTACCGATACCCGAGGCTCCTGTAGAAATGGCGACTGAAGCTTCCCTCGATTCTGGCGTGGGTTCAGATATCGGGACTCGTCGTCCCAAGGTTCCCACTAAATGTAAACTTGTGCTTGCGGCGACCGGAGCTCGCTCGCAGAAGAGGAAGAAGAAGTCGATCCTCTCTGCCGACGTTGTATTTGGTCAGGAGCCTCATGTTCCTTATAGTGAGGGCTTGGGCGAATATGGGACCAACGGAGGTCTATTCGTAGCGCTGGACGATACCGACCTCGAAGCTGCTATTGTAGCTTCCGAGCGACTAGCAAGCTACAAAGCAGGACTGGCCATCCTTGCGTGATCGAGTAAACATTAGCCGTACCTTTTGTCATTGCATCATATTTTTATCATCATGTTTTGACTGACACTTTTCCTTCTTTAACAGGCATTTCCACCGAAGAAGCTCTCGCAGTTTCTCTCAAGACTTTTGAGGAAGAGGAAAGACTTCGAGCATCCTTAGGCATCGGTACATTTCGGTTCACCGCGTCTCCACTCCCGTTTCTGTAATCTGACCCCTCCTTTTCTTCTTATTACAAAAACTACCTCTACTCAGGTTATTCCAGGCGTGGCACCGACTTCGCAGGGCGGTGCGGAGACGCTTCCCGGGTCGGCTATCGAAGTCTCAGTTCCGCCGGTATTGCCGAAAGAAGCTTCACTTAAGCAACCGATGACGGATGCCATAACGGCTCCAGAGGTAATCCTTGGTGCGGACGATGACGTCCCATTGATGGAGGTTTTTAGAAGATTCGCTCTCATGGCCCGAGCGGAAAGGAAGCGTAGAGTGAGCTCAGCAAGGGAGCGTAACGTTGCCTTGGCCGCGGGTGCAGGTTCGAGCGCTTCTACCCCTGCCCCTACTCCTTCATAGGATGCTTCAGCTGCCTTGTCTACCGCCCACAGACAGGCAGCACGTGCGGCTCGGGAAGCAATTTAAAAAGCGACCCAAGGTAACGTGGCATTGGGTTCTTTTGTCAAAGTTTTAATTTTCAGGTTCTCATATATCCTATCTTGCAGGGCCGAGTCTTGCCGAGGAAGTGGTGGGTGATGTAGCGGCAACCACCAAGCCTGAGGTAGCGGTAGGTGAGACGACTACAATCTCCGAGCCCGAGGTAGCGGTAGATGAGATGGCTATAATCGCTGAGCCCTAGGTAGCGGTAGGTGAGATGGCTACAATCGTTGAGCCCGAGGTAGCCACTCTTTCTCAAGAGTCGGGCACTGCTCCAATCGTCACTCTTTCCCCTTGCGGGTCCTTGCCGTTGCCGGGCGCTGCGAGTGTCACGACGATTCTCGTAGAGTCGGGGGATGAGGCTATGGGTGGCGAGACCGTTCCGATGGAGGAGGGTGAAGCATTCGCTGCATCCAGTGACGCCCTTATTGCGGTTTCGAACGGCGACTCACCAGGTAGATTTTGGGTCATTACTCTCCTCTTTATTCTGCAATCCCTTTCAATTTCTTTTGATAGCGTTTCTCTTATTTCTAATGCAGGTGTGATGAGCGTTGGGGTTGTACTACCCGAGAAAGCATCTCAAGTTGCTGCTTTGATGGTGACCGCTCCTTTACCCTCACTCGTACCCTCTCAAATGCTGGAAGGTGCGGATTTGTGACCCATCAGCTTCATTGTAGGCAGCATACTTTATGTACTGATATTGCATTATTATATCCTCGCAGGAGTCCTTTTTGATCACCTGTATCAGGTGCTACACCCACACTTCTCGTTTTAGTCAGAGATTGCCTCTTCTAGCGGAGCTGGTGAGTACAGCCTTTAGCTAACGTCTCTTCTTTTCTTTTACGGGTAGTAAAATCGTTTCTAATTCTTCTTTGTTTTAATTGCAACCCTACAGATCGAAAGAGGAGACGAAAGAACAGTTGCACCACCGGTACTCTCGGTCTTGCCACCTGCTGCAGCCGGTATAGTAAACTCCGTTGTTCATGAACCTCCTTTTTTTCTTGAACCGTTATTTGACTGTGATTTGCTTTGTAGCTGTGACATCGACTTCAGCTCCGTTCGAGTCTCAAGTTATAATGCCAGCAGGCCCCTTCTGTCGACGTCCCTCTTCCAAAGGTGCTGTGAATAGCCTGCGCATGTTGATCGATCACCTCAAGGAGCTTGATGTGGAGACTCCTGCCCTTGCTACAGATTTCGCTGCCGAGGTTAATCCCATGCTGGCGACGCTCGTTCACTTTCATAACGAAGGCGTCGTGGAGTCCTGGGTTAATCACTACAGAAAAATCAAGGAATGTCTGCATGAGTTGGAGTTTAGATGTCCTGCCCCCGAGGTCTTGGCTGTGAACTCCCAGCGGGCTGCATGGGTCGAGAAAAGCACTCCCTACTTCCGCCATCTTGAACAGGAAGCGGCCTTAAAGCGTAAGGAGTGCGAATAGACTTCAAGCGAATCTGCTCGATTGCATGCTCAAGTTAATGCAAACGCTGCACAGTTGAAAGTTATCTTCAAAAGCCTTCTATGATGTATTTCTGACGGGCTCACGCTGAGGCAAAAGATCGAACTCATCGAGCGAGATGCACAGAATCGTGGGGCAGCTCAGCGGGTCATCGAAGAGCAACTTTCATCCTACTTGTAGCAACGAGCCCAGGTCGAAGCAGAGTTGGCCGCGGCAGCTGACCAAGAAAAGGGGCCGAGGGAAGTGCACGAGCGACTGATTGGTCTATTGAAAACGCTTCCCTCTCAATAATTGTTCTTGTACCATTTGTAATTTTGAATAAAATGTATCCATTTTTTTATTCTTTCATATGATGTATTTTGTACCCAATTGAATTTATGAATAAAAGATATATTTCTTTCGCAATGTCTTATGTCATCTCTTTGCTTTCGTCTTTTCTTTGTTATCAGCATGTCACTTTAGTAAGCGTAGCATGCAGATGATAGAGAGAGCATTCCGTTTTGAATTCTTCGAGAGGTAGTGATGGCTTAGAAAGCAGGTTCAGATCTGCTGCCTAAGACTTTTCAACTTCATGAGCCGTGAGGGTCTCATAAAGATTTTTCTCCCTACGAGTCGAGAGGATCTCATAGGTATATTTTCTCCTTAGGAATCGTGAGGATTCCTAAGTGCGTTTTCTCTTATAAGTCGTAAGGATCTTACAAGAGAGTTTTCTTCCTTACGGGTCGAGAGGACCCGTAAGTGATTGATGGTGTTGCCATTATCCATATTTCACGGAGTCAGGAGTTGCTCTAGGCATTTCCTACGGGGTCAAGATTGACTTTAGCCGTGTTCTACGGGACCAGGATTTGCTCTGGATGCTTCCTACGGGGTCATGATTGACATGAACCGTGTTTCGCAAGGACCAGGTTCCACTCTGGACTTTTTCCACGGGGTCAGAATTGACATAGGCCGTGTTCTACGTGACCAGGATTTGCTCTGGATGCTTTCCACGGGGTCAGGATTGACATAGGCCGTGTTCAGCGAGGACCAGGATCCACTCTGGACGTTTCCCACGGGGTCATGATTGACATAAGCCGCGTTCCACGAAACCAGGATTTTGCTCTGGATGCTTCCTACGGGGTCTGATTGACATAGCCGTGTTTTGCGAGGACCAGGCTCCGCTCTGGACGTTTCCCACGGGGTCGGGATTGACATAGGCCGCGTTCCACGAAACCAGGATTTTGCTTTGAATGCTTCCCACGGGGTCTGATTGACATAGCCGTGTTCTGCGAGGACCAGGCTCCACTCTGGACATTTCCCACAGGGTCATGATTGACATAGGCCGTGTTCCACGAAACGAGGATTTGCTCTGGATGCTTCCCACAGGGTCGGATTGACATAGCCGTGTTCTGCGAGGACCAGGATCCGCTCTGGAGATTTCCCACGGGGTCAGGATTGGCATAGGCCACGTTCCACGAAACCAGGATTTTGCTCTGGATGCTTCCCACGGGGTCGGATTGACGTAGGCCGTGTTCTGCGAGGACCAGGCTCCGCTCTGGACGTTTCCCACAGGGTCAGGATTAACATAAACCGTGTTCCACGAAACCAGGATTTTGCTCTGGATTCTTCCCACGGGGTCGGACTGACATAGCCGTGTTCTGCGAGGACCAGGCTCCGCTCTGTACATTTTCCACGGGGTCAGGATTGACATAAGCCGCGTTCCACGAAACCAGAATTTTGCTCTGGATGCTTCCCACGGGGTCGGACTGACGTAGGCCGTATTCTGCGAGGACCAGGCTCCGCTCTGGACGTTTCCCATGGGGTCAGGATTGACATAGGCCGCGTTCCACGAAACCAGGATTTGCTCTGGATGCTTCCCACGGGGTTGGATTGACATAGCCATGTTCTGTGAGGACCAGGATCCGCTCTGGACGTTTCCTACGGGGTCAGGATTGACATAGGCCGTGTTCCACGAAACCAGGATTTTTCTCTGGATGCTTCCCACGGGGTCTGATTGATATAGCCGTGTTCTACAAGGACCAGGCTCCGCTCTGGATGTTTCCCACGGGGTCAGGATTGACATAGGCCACATTCCACGAAACCACGATTTTGCTCTGGATGCTTCCCACGTGGTCTGATTGACATAGCCGTGTTCTGCGAGGACCAGGCTCCGCTGTAGACGTTTCCCATGGGGTCAGGATTGACATAGGCTGCGTTCCACGAAACCAGGATTTGCTCTGGATGCTTCCCACGTGGCCGGATTGACATAGCCATATTCTGCAAGGACCAGGATCCGCTCTGGACGTTTCCCACAGGGTCAGGATTGACACAGGCTGCATTCCACAAAACCAGGATTTTGCTCTGGATACTTCCTACGGGGTCTGATTGACATAGCCGTGTTCTGCGAAGACCAGGCTCCGCTCTGGACGTTTCCTACGGGTTCAGGATTGACATGAACCGCATTCCACGAAACCAGGATTTTGCTCCGGATGCTTCCCACGGGGTCGGATTGACATAGCCGTGTTCTGCGAGGACCAGGCTCCGCCGTGGACGTTTCCCACGGGGTCAGGATTGATATAGGCCACGTTCCACGAAACCAGGAAGGGTTGACTTTATCTGCATTTCACGGAGTCAAGGGTTGACTCTTGGTTGTCTGTGTACCGCCGAGTCATGGAACTGGGAACTGCCGCGGTTCCGCTTTGTTGATGTTGTGTCTGTTGAAATGAGACGAATGTTGAGACGATCTCCAGGCTGTCTGTGAACCATTGAGATTTGGCTTCTTCTTCTGATGGAGCCTGGGGAGGGAATGTTCTTTCTTTGTTTGCGCCCCTGGATTGTATACAGGGATTGATGTGATATCACCTGTAGGGCAAAAAGGTTTCATTTTATATATTTTTCTTTCCGCGATGCTTTATCATTTCAGCTTTTTATATCGCGAAGGTCACGATTGCCCAATCCTTTCGGCTATTCTTTGCGGTGCCCAATCATTTAGGCCATTTGTTTTATTCTTACTCGCTGCTTTTTATTGTGAGTTGCCCAATCATTTCGGCTATTTTGTATGCATTTATGGATTGCTGGCTTTTCGCTGCAAATTTAGGATTTGATACCGATTTTGGCATCAGCATCGCTACAACTGGGATATTTCCAGGAGCGAATCATCATTTGCCTTCGTCGATGTTGAACAAAGGTGGCTTAGTAGACAGGGTTAGGATCTTGTTGACTAAGGCTTTTGACTTCATGAGCCGTAAAGGTCTCATAAAGGTATTTCTCCCTATGAGTCGTGAGGATCTCGTAGGTGCGTTTTCTCCTTAGGGACCGTGAGGATTCCTAACTGTATGGTCTCTTATAAGTCGTAAGGATCTTACAAGAGTGCTTTCTCCTTACAAGTCGAGAGGACTTACAAGGGCTGTTCACTATGTAAACATATCCCTAGTCCCGGATGGGACTTTGTTAGGGAAATGTTTATTCGCGCCCGTGGATTGTATACAAGGGTCAATATTGAACCACTTGTAGGGAAAAATTGGAGATTGTGATAGCTGCTTAAGAACAGGTTCAGATAGCTGTAGCTTAAGTCTTTTGAATCCTATGAGCCGTGAGGGTCTCAAAGGGGGAATTCTCCTTACGAGTCGTGAGGATCTCATAAGTGCGTTTCTCCTTAGGAATCGTGGGGATCTCTAAGTGTGTTGCTCCTTTGTGAGTCATAAGGATCTCACGCAGGTGGTTTCTCCTCACAAGGTCGAGAGGACCTTGCAGGTGTCTTTTAACGAGATTGCGCCCTTTCGGGTTTTCACAACACTCACCGGTAGCCCTGCTGTTTTTACTCATGGAGCCCTTTCGGGTTTTCATCCGTGCCCATTTTGCTTATGGACATACCGTTTTCTTTTTCTTTCTTTCTTTCTTTCTTTTTTTTGTGTCAGCCTTGGGATACTGCAGTCCGTAGTAGTTTATCGACGTCTCGGTCAACAGCCAGTTTTAGGACATAGCAGTCCATTGTTAGTTTAAAGACGTTTCGGTCTGTTGTTAGTTTTAGGACATTTTGGTCTGTCGTTAGTTTAAGGACGTTTCGGTCAGTTGTTAGTTTTAAGGACGTTTCGGTCCGAGAAAAGGAAGCCGACTACTACTTACAGAGTTTAGGCTTAGGAAGATAGCGAGCGGAGATAGGCGTCGTCATCTATCATTGACCTAGACCGTGGCTCATCAGGCGTAGTATTTTTTTAGGAAGCGACCGTTTATTGGACTGAAAGATCTTTCACCATACATGTCCATGAGTAGGTAGGCACCACCCTGATAAACTTTATCTACGATATACAGGCCTTCATAGTTCGGTTCGAATTTCCTCCGCTTGGTACGATTGGGGATCATGGGTCTCTTGACCACTAGCACGAGTTCGCCTTGGCGGAATGTTCTCGGCCTAGTCAATCTCTCATATGAGCGCGTTATCTTTGCCTTATAAGCCTCCAGATTTTGTTGCGCCATGAGCCAGGTTTTATCAAGGGCGTCGAGCTCCTCAAGCTGAAGGTGAGCATTTTCTTTGTCTGTTAGCTCGTAGTGAACTGCCACTCATAGAGAGGGTAATTCTATCTCGAGGGGGAGTACCGCTTCTGTGCCGAATACCAATGCATACGGCGTTGTGTTCGTGGACGTTTTGTACGTAGTTCGATACGCCAGAGAGCTTCATGCAGTCTCTCGTGGCAGTCCTTCTTATTTCAAGACACTGTCTTTTTCACGATCTTCATCATGGTCTTGTTGAAAGCCTCAGCTAGACCGTTAGCTCAAGGATTATAGAATGGAGAGTATCTCCAGTCCACGTTATGCTGTTGTGCAAAACGGTTGATCTTGTGGCTTCTATAGGCTGGCCCGTTATCGGAGATAATCCATCGCGGAGTGCCAAACCGATAAATGACGTGTGTCTTGAAGAAATGGAGGATATTCTCCTTCTTCACTTCTCTTAGCGGTACCGCTTCTGCCCATTTGGAGAAATAATCAGTTGTCGCCAAAATGAATCGATGTCCTCGGGACGATGCTGGTTTGATGGGCCTGATTATGTCGGTTCCCCACATTTCGAACGGCCTGCTAGCCACCGTTGGATGTAGTGGATTTGGATGCTGATGGATAAAGTCACTGTGAATCTGGCACGAGTGGCACTGCTTTGCTTGTTCGAGATAGTCCTGGATCATCGTGGGCCAATAATAGCCCATCTTTTTGATCTTCAGCTTCATCTTTAGGCCGGCTTGGTGAGAACCGCAGAGTCCGTCGTGAGTTTCTTGGATGACTCTCTTTGCCTCTTCGGGTCCCAGGCATCTTAGCCATAGAGAATCAAATGATCTCTTATACAGAGTACCATTAACAAAGGCGAAGGATAGAGCTCGTTTCATGAACGGATGCCTTGAGGATGCATTTTCAGGCGTTCGACGGGATTTGAAGTAGTCTATAAAGACTTCTCTCCAATCCTCAGCCTTTTCCTGGTCTTTTATTTGTAGGGCTATCTCTTTGGTCGCTTCTTTCTTTTCAGACGACTCCGGAGATATTTCTGCCAGTGCGAGAACCCGACGACTTTGCAAAACGATCCTCACGTCATCGAGGTTTTCGTCGGCCATTTCTTTAGCGAGCTTGGCTAATGCATCCGCCTTGCTATTTTCCGCACGCGGTATGCTTTCTAGGGCATAGGTAGGGATTTGAGCCAGCAATTGCTGCACTCTCTCGCCGTATTTCACCAACTCTGGTTTGCACGTTTGATAGTCACCGTTTACTTGACTAACGATCAGCTGGGAGTCTTCGTATATGAGGAGATTCTCAATTCCCATGTCGACGGCGATTTCAAGACCTGCTATCAAAACTTCATACTCGGCCTCATTATTTGTCTTCGGTTCGGTTAAGGAGAAAGCAAAGCGCATTATCCTTCCTAGTGGAGTCACAAAGATGAGGCCTACCCCTGATTTAATTATGGGGGTGCTTTGTTTGCGCTTCTTCATGAAAGATGCTCCATCGAAATAAAGTTCCCACCGGGTATCATTCTCTCTTCTCTCACCGTCGATCGTGTCAAACGCGTGCTCGTCGGGTAACTCGCAGTTCAAAGGAGAATCGACGTGTATCGGATGCTCAGCGAGGAAGTCGGCGATGGCCTGGCCTTTCACTGCCTTGAGGGGAGGATAAGTTATCGAGAACTCCATCAAGAGTAGGGCCCATTTAGCGAGTCTTCCCGTTAATATAGCCTTTGACATCAAATATTTGAGAGGATCCACCTTTGATATGAGATGGACCTCATGTGCCAATGCATAGTGTCTGAGCTTCGTTATCGCGAAGATCAACACCAGGTAGTGTTTTTCAATGGGAGAGTAATTGCTTTCTGCCCCCAGTAGAACTCGACTTAAATAGTAGAGGGCTCTCTCCTTCCCTTGATCGTTCTCTTGTGCCCACAGCGTGCCTAAAGAACCTTCGAGGGCTGTTGTGTACAGGACGAGAAGTTTTCCTTTAACGGGAGCGGCCGGTACTGGCGGATTCTGCAGGTATTGCTTGATTTTGTCCAGTGCGCTTTGGCATTTGTGATCCCAGACAAAAGGAGTCCCTTTCTTCATTAGGTGACTGTAAGGGCAGCATTTGCCGGAGAGATTGGCTATGAACCGCCGGATATACGCGAGCTTTCCTTGGAGAGACTGCAGTTGCTTGAGAGTCTTTGGCGGGGGCATCTTCATGATAGCCTTGATCTTCGACGGGTCTATCTCGATGCCTCGATGTCGTACGATGAATCCTAAGAATTTGCCCGAGGAAACTCCGAACGTGCATTTGAGAGGGTTCATCTTCAAGTTGTATTTCCGAAGGCGCTGAAACATGATCTTCAGATGTTCTAAATGTTCCTCATATGATTTGCTTTTAACCATGTGGTCGTCGATATCATGTATGAGGTCATCGAAAATTTTCGTCATGGCCCTCTGATAGGTGGCACCGGCATTCTTTAGACCGAAAGGCATCACCTTGTAGCAGAATATACCCAAAGGGGTTCGGAAAGCGGTATGCTTCTGGTCCTTGGGATGCATCTTTATCTGATTGTATCCCGATGATCCGTCCATGAAGGAGAAGGCTTCGTGAGTGGACGTATTATCTATCATCAGCTCGGTGACCGGTACTGGAAAGTCGTCCTTAGGACAATCTTTGTTGAGATCCCGAAAGTCCACGCATATACGCACTGTCCCATTTTTCTTCATCACTGGGACGATGTTGGCGATCCAGTCAGGGTACTGAACCTCTTGGATGAAGCCAGAGTCGATTAATTTCTCGACTTCGGCATTGATGCTCATCTCAAGCTCGAGCCGCATTCTTCTAGGTGCTTATTTGATCGGCTTGACGTTCGGGGATATTGCCAATTTGTGTACAGCAATCTCTGGATCTAGTCCTGGCATCTCGGAATAGTTCCATGCGAAGCCATCTTTGTGCTGCATGAGCATGTCCTTTAGCGTAGCCACCCTTTCTTCAGACAACAGCTCACTGACGAATGTCGGCCGCGGGTCACTTGCCGTCCCCAAATCAATTTTCTTGAGGTTATCTACAGTAGTATGTATTTCATCTTCCAGCTCTTTTGGCGCCAGTGGAAACTCTGAGATCACCTCGCCATCATCGTTTTCGAAGCACCAGGGGAGGTCATCCATATTCTCGGGCTCTTCTTCTGACAGCGTTATCACGTGGCAGGTACGAGATCGCTTCCAGGACCGACATTGATCTGGTTCCATTCTCGCTGCATACGGGGCTTTCGGTTCATGCTTCTGTGGAGGGATTACCCTCCAACTGTTGGATAGAGCGAACCTGCCGAGTTGATATTGGTCTTCAACCCAGTTCTTGATGGGGAACCAGTCTTCGAGAGGATGCCCTATTGCTTGGTGATAAGAGCAATAGTCTGGGTGAGAGACCTCGTCTGCTTGCTCGGGATGCTTGGACTCCGGGAGTGTCATCATCCGATGTTTCATGATAAGATTGAATATCTTCTTTGTCTTGTCTTGATGAAAAGAATATTCTCGACCCATCTTCTTTATAAGAGACGGATCCCGGCTGCTCGATTCTTGATCGCGTCGCTTCTTAGACCCGCTTGGCCGCTGTCGAACGTTTTTTTCGTTCTTTGGTTTATTTTTGCCTCTGCACCAGGTCTTTTATATGACAGGTTGGCGACGAGGAGCATTGTAATTCTCAGCGGCCTGTTGAAGGAGGCGCTGCGTCCTGGCATTCTCGTAAATGGCCATTTCGCGGTTATGGTCATCCCGGACCTTTTGACCCGCTTCCCTTATTAGCTTGTCCATCCGTTCTTCAAACGACGAACTCGGCATTTTGATGGAAGGACCTTGTTTTGGTTTAGGATCAGCGTCTTTTAATAGAACGTCTCCTTCTTCATCGAAGTCATGTATGACGTAGCTGCCATGGACTCGCTCCCGTTTTTTGGATTGAACATATCCAAGCCCGATTATTTCCATTCTCCCGTTGGGCAACTTTCGCTGAGTTCCGGGGACGTTCCAGATCCTGTTATAGAACCGTGCTTGTCGAGCAGTTTTCTTAAGGGGTCCACCTTGGCGTCTCAAGAGCATCTTCAATCCTTCTGTGTAGTATATGGGCAGTCGGATGGGCTGAAGTCTGTCAAGTATTGAGTCAGCACCATGCAAAACCTCTTTCTCCACTTTGGTTTCCGTGGATCGATAAAAAAGGATCTCCTTTTCATCATTTCTCCTGGGAGGGACGTAGAATGTCTGCAGTTCTTGCACACTATAGGTATCAAGCGCGTCAAGCTCTTTGTAATGCTCTTGCGGAACCATGGCAATTTGCAAGCTTTGATCTTCATCAGCGAAGGCTTGCCTCGATGGCCGAGTAGAGAATACGGCATTGACCTCATCTTCCGAATCACTGCCGAAGACCAGAATAGGGGTGGACGGTCCTGGCTTGTTGCGTCGGGGTGGCCCTGAATAAATTATTTCTTCCTCCTCCTCGGTATCACTCCCGAAGACCGGAATAGTGGTGATAGCTTTGCTCTTGTCCTCCGGTTTGCGATATCTTTCTGTGTCTTCAAAATCAGGCAGGAAGTATTTGGCATCCTCATATTTGCGGACTTCGTTCATGGAGAATGGGTTTAGTTCTCCTGTCACAGTGTACTCGAGACCATCCTTGAAATACTTCATACACTGATGTTGTGTAGAAGGGATGATATTGTACTCGTGTAACCAAGGCCGGCTGAGCAAAGCGTTATAGTAAGTCTTAACGTCAATGACGTGGAATTTAATTTCAGTGACTAGCAGGCCAAAGCGCATCGTCAGTATCACAGACCCGAGCGTCCATGACGACTGGGAGTCAAAACCGGAGATGGTGATTTTGTCACGAGTGAGGTATTGAACGCTCATGCAGATTTCCTTCAACACTATTATGTTAAGGAGATTGACGGAGGACCCATTGTCGACCAGGATTTTACCTATCTTGATGTCATGACAGTATCCGGAGACATATAGGGGACGGTTATGCTCACATGTCCCGAGGAGGAGGTCTTCATCCCCGAAGGTGATATCGGCCGTGTGTACTTCTTCCAGCTCGTCCTTTATCTTTTCTACGGCGAGGAAAGCTTGGAATTGCTCGGGCTCTTGCAGTGCCTTGATCAAAGAATCTCTTTCTTCTTTTGATAGTAGAAGGGCGTCGAGAATGCCGAGCTGCGAGGGCATCTTCCTCAAGTGTGCCAGAACGTTGTAGTCCACCTTGTTTTTCTTTGGCGGGTCCTTGGCTGTCAGCTCTTTGACGACTTGATCTTCTAGGGCGATGTCCTCAGGGACCTTTTCTTTTCCTTTATCCTTTTTGTTTGAAGCCTGGTTGGCGGGTCCGAGATTCTTTTCAGGCAGCGTGCGATTGCGCAGCTGAATGTTCTCGCAGTTCTTCGGTTCTTCCTCTTTTCCCGAAGTGGATTCTTTGAAGAGAGGATCAAGAGTCATTTCTTCGTCAGAGTCACTCCCGAAAGTGAGGACTTGCAATCCCTTAGCGCTGACCATGTGACATTTGCCGGCAGTTCTCTTACGTTCCTTAGTCGTATTTCTTTGCTCCCGACGAGCTTTGCACTTCATCCGCTTAAAATGTTGCCGGTGAGCAACAAATCCCTGCCACCAGTTTTTAAAGGCTATGCACTCTTCAGTAGGGTGCGCAATCCTTCGATGATATAGACAGTAGTTAGGATGTATATCCGCTTCATCAGGAGTGTTTCCTTCGGAGCCTTTTCCTCGTCTTGAGTCTGCTTTTATTTGCGGAGGATGTACTTTGATCTGGTGGGAGTGTTTCAACCCTTTCGTCTAGTCGCCGGCGTCTGTCTTTTTCAAATATGGACATCTCACGCTCTCGAGCAGTTTTGCTTTTAAGAAGGTTTTCGTCCAGGAATGCATCAATCATTTCGTCTGATGGCCGTAGAAGTTCCGGCTCAGGATCTACCCCCAGTTTCTCTGCATAAGGAGCTTCTTCATCATTCATTGACGAGTGAGAGATTACATGGCAACTTGCCACGTAATCCTCAGATTCATCCGACGAGTCTTCTCCACTGTCATCATCTCCGTCCTCAAGGACGTGGCTGAGAAATTCTTGGAGTGTGACTGGGGTCCGCGCCTTCTGGTTATATTCTTCCAGCGCATCAATCTGTTTTTGCAAGTCCGTGCGCTTGTCACTAGGCTTCACGGGCTTCTTGGCTTTCTTCTTCTTCGAATACTTTGACGGCTGGGTGTGAGCGTTTTGACTATCATCACCAATTTTTGGAGTTAGGCGCGGCTTCAGCATTCCCTCGATAATCTCGGGTTCCAGTGGATTCTTCCACCTGATCGCCGGGCATGTGTGGAGATCTTTAAGCATTCTTTTAGTCTTGGCTGAAAGAACGACCTCCCATAGAGCTTCTTCTATGAAAGAACATGATGCCCCCAGTGTGTCCGTCTTCTTGGGAGCGTGTGGCTGTGGCGGGTTCACCTTCCAATTCTTGGACAGGGCAAATTTTCCCTGTTGGTATTGATCTTCGATCCAGCCTTTAAAGACGAAGCAATCTTCAATTGGATGGCTTACCGTTTGATGGTAGGGGCAATAATTGGGACTATTAGCCTCACCAGGTTGCAACGTTCGTTTTGGATTTGGCAGATTAATGAGCCTGTTGCGCACCGCCAGCTCAAACAATCTCCTCGTTTTGTCCCGGGGAAATTAATAAGGGCGTTTCATTTTCTTATTATAGTATCGCCGTCTCTCGTCTTGTAGATCCGTTAATTTTGGACCACTGGGCTGCTATTGAGCATTGGCGACGAAGGTCGCTTTCCCTTTTTTATTCCGCGCCTCCGGCTTCGAAGAGGAAGGCCTATGGCCTATCTGGTCCATTTGAGCTAGCTTGTCAATCAGGGCCTGGAACGTGGTTGGCTCAAAAAACATCATGAATTGTGAGATGGTCGCTTGAGGGTCAAGAGTGCCTACAAACATTCCCACTGTCGGCGCTTCTTCGATGCGCTGTTCGCATTTCGACCACAAATTCCGCTATCGTATTGCGTATTGAAACCATGTCTCGCCAGGTTTCACCCTGGCATCGATCAATGCCGTTATTAGGGTGCGTTCGCTAGCACTTGCGAAACGCTGGGTGAATAGTAGCTCCATCTCTGCAAAGGTTCTGACAGAATCGTTTAGAAGCTCCGAATACCACTCGAACGTCGTTTCCGATAAGCTACCAACAAACTGACGGAGCAGAAGTTTATCATCACCTCCGGTGTTGCCGCACAAAGCTCTGAATTGAGCGACGTGCTGATGCGGATTTCCCGTCCCTTTATATACATGGAATTTAGGGATCGTATATCCCGGCGGGTATCTTATTTAGTCATACCAGCCTGGATATGGTCGCCCAGTTTTAACAATTTGGCTGGCCGCTTCATTCGCCTGGTGAGCTCGTATTTGCTGAGCGATGTAGTCATCCAGGGCAGCTTTGGAGATGGTCTCCTCTTTGGCTGCTGAAAGAGCCGGAGGGGGGTTCGATGTCTCCCCTATGTCGTCTTCAATGATGATCGGGGGGTCTTCAGCTGGAGGTTCCGGCTGTAACATCATCCCAGCCATATCTTGGAACAAAAGAGCCATTCGTTTGATGCTGGCTGCCTGTTCCGCGGCCTCTTTTTCTTTCTTCTCGAGCATTCTTCGGAGGAATCCAGTATCAGTTTCTTGTTCCCGACGCTGCTCTGAGGTCTCTGGATTTTCTTTCGGCCCAGTGAGTGCGGCCATTGCAGTTAGCATCTCCTGAAGTTTCTGCTGCTGTTGTTCCTGAGCCTTCGTTATCGATCGGATAAGCGGTCGATGACCCATGGAAGCACGACTTTCCTCTTTCCCGTAAGCCATATAAACGGTATGTGTTACCATGGCCCCAGACTTGGGGCGTTTAGATTCAGCGTCTTTGCAGTTCGCCGCGGTCACAGGGGCTTTCTTCGGCCTCCTTCTCTTGTGAGCGGCTGATGTTGAGGGAGCCATTGCAGCGGGCACCCAGAAGGATGACATCTTCTGTGGTACCATGAGATGGCTCTTTTCTTGCTGAGCTTTAAGCTTCTTTGGCCGGCGAGAGTAGTCCTGGTTAATCACCGATTCCTGGACCTGTCGCCAGACTTTATAAATTTTAGAGGACAGCCGCTGAGGGGGCTGCTCCGGCTTCTTTTCTGTAGTAATCTCCATAGGTGGAGGAGATCTCTTCAGCACGGCAGTCGGAGAGTTCTTGCAAACCCTTCTAAGCGGTTCAAAGCTGTTCCCAGTTAGAACAGTAGCATTGATTTCCACCATGGGAGCTGGTGGAGTTAGTCCAGAAAGGAAGCTGCCCCCAGCCTTCCTTACTCGGCGCCAGTGACGACGGCGAGCATGTCATGCGGATGGGATTGTCTCAGCCATAGGGGTGACTCCCTCATGCCCCCTGTGTTGGTCAGAAATTGTCATTGTCATCCTATTGAAGAATGATGTCCGCTGTGTGGGGATGGACAACCTATCGAAGGCAGACTTCCGAGTAGGGGAAGCAATCTTGATGATTTCGCCTGGAACAGGAGCTGAAATAGTCTGTCTTGTGAAGACCGACCCTTTAGCAGGAGAAGACGCCTTGACGACTTCGGGAGCAGGGATGGCTATCCTTTTTGGTATAACCCTTTCTTGTATCGCGGGCTTCTTCATGGGTCCAACTGAGCTTTGGCCCAGTCTGTCAAAGACTGAGGCGTTGGAGCTGGACGACCCGTTGAGAGGGGCCGTAGTAGTTGTAAGCCGATCAAAGACCGACTTCTTCTGAGATTCTTGTGTTGGTATAGGAGCGCTGAAGCTCGTTGGTGGGAGCATGGTCCCGAAGAACAATCCAGTGGTGGCCTGTGTGACCTGTTCCACCGGCATAACGAAGATGGAGGCCGCTTGGGGCCCGTAAGTCACTCTTCCGGAAGGGACGGAGCGAGAGTTGCAGTTGCAGTTAGTGCAGGTTGAAGCCATTAATTCTTCTGTTTTCTGCATGGAGCAAGACACCAAATCTTAGTACTTCGAACCCAACGACAACCATATCAAACCGCGATTCGTTCGTGAACACGACACACGAAGTGTGGAGTGGAAAGAGAAAAAGGTCCCACCGAGCATGCCAGAATCTGTTCCCCACCGAAACACGGAGACGCGCCCGCGCAGGTCCGTCTCGCCTGAATTTCGAGGGCAGATGCTAATTGGTGCTATCCGTCCACCTCTCCAAAGATACCAAGTTGATTTATGGCACCGTATATCGGAGGTTTAAACGGATGCGGCCGATATAGCAGACTACGTCAGATTCCCCCTCATTTGAGGGGTTTTTGATTGTGAGGACGCTCTTCCCTGCAGGCGCAAGCTCCTGCAGTTAATTACGCTAGCGTATCGCTGTAACAACTTTGTCCTTCTCCAGATGTTCACTTCGTGTCGTGGGTGTTTGTTTTGTTTTGGTTGCCCGTGGATTGTATACGGAGACTAATTTATGTTGTCGCCCGTAGGGCGTGGATTAGTCCAAATCCGTATTTTCTTAGATTTGAGTTTTGGTTTAGGTTTAAGGATACGTTAGTCTCATTTGAGACTGAGATCAACTTAAACGTTAGTTAAGAATACGTTGGTCTAATTTTAGACTAAGATCTACTTAACGGGATAGTTTAGATCCAACAAGAGAGTATTTGGGCTCTATTGTTTAGTTCAGGGACATTGCGGTCGATTACCAGTTTAAGGACATGGTGGTCCAATGTTAGTTTAAAGACATCTCGGTCCATGGGTTTTAAAGAACCCCACAGTCCGAGGTTAAGGACATCATAGTCCATGAAATGTATGGTTTTCAGGACCCATCGCCTCTTTGAAGACGTTGAAGGATTACAACGACATATATCAGAGGGGTTCAGAGATGTACCCTTAAACCAATTTTGGTTGGTGTATCTATAGTCCAATTTGGAACTAAGATCTGTTAAAGATTTATGAGCATGTGGGCTCAATTAATCTGAATTGAGGACTTATGGCTAATTTTGGGCTAAGTCCAATTGAGTTAAAAATGTTTTAACATTTATTTTGGGCTGTTGGAGCCTTTATTTGGGCTTGGCCCTTTTAACAATACTGAGCATTGAATTGCATTCTGACAATGTTTTGTCTTTTATTGAATGCTGAGCATTCATCATAGCTCTGTGATTTATTAGAGAACAATTTATGTTCTGTCAGTGCAATACATGGTGCGCTTGGCGCTTTACGCCAGTCAAAGAGCGCAGTGCGCTTCTGCCAAGTAGCGCACATGTAAGGGACACGTGTCGCGTTCGACGCTAAGCGCCAGATGATGAGCGCATGATGCCAATTTATGAGCGCAGAGCGCTAATTCATGAGCGCATTACGCTTTCAGTTTAGTGGCGCACACGTGAGTGACACGTGGTGCGCTTGGCGCTGAGCGCCAGCCCATGAGCGCAGTGCGCTATTTCAGAAGCGCAGTGCGCTATTTCAGAAGCGCAAGTTGTTAAGCAGTACATGCGCGATTGACACGTGGCGCATTTGGCGCTGAGCGTCAGCCCAGAGAGCGCAGAAGCGCAGTTCAAGAGCGCAAAGCGCACCTGATCAATTTTATGATATGAGAAACAATTTATGTTCTTTTAAAAGAGACTTTGTCTCAGGATCTAAGAACAACAGTTTTTATTTTGTTTCAATCTCTTATATTGATGAAAGGCTTTGCCTTTATGGATCTATGATCCTTAAGAGAATTGAATTATTCTTCCCTCCTTTTTATAATGAGATATTCATGATTTCTTTGAGAAAGACTTTAGTCTTATAGATCTCTGATCTGTGAGAAGTAAGTTCTTCTTTTATTTTATGATGAGATCTTTTGATCTCTTTGTGAAAGACTTTTTGTCTTTGTAGATCTATGATCTTTTTAAAGAAATGAATTCTTCTTTCTTAATCATGAGATGATTTCATCTCTGTGTTCATCATCATTCATTCTTATCTTGAAGAAAAATCTTCTTGCAAGAGCTTGCTCTTTTGAATTTCTCTAAGTTTTTTGGGGAGGTTTTTCTCTCTCTTTCTGTATATCTCTGTATATCAAGACTTGAAGTCTAGGGGCCTTTATATAGGGCAAGCTGGTTTGTTCAATCAGTTAAGGAGATCTTCTCTCCAATTGATTTGGGGAATTTCCCATCGTTGGATCTTTGATCCAAGGGTTTCTGATTTACAGAAGGCAATCTTCTTATTTTTAACAATATTGATAAATCTTTCCATACAGAATTTATTCTGTCTTTTGGTAATTTTTATTTACCATTGGATCATTGATCCAATGGTGCTCTGATTTACAGAGCACAATCTTGTTATTTGGAAAGATTTTGAGGAATCTTTCCTTAACAGAATTTAATTCTGATTAATTAATGATTTATCATTATCATTAGATCTTTGATCTAACGGTGGGGAGTTTTTAGTTCCAGCGCTAGCGCACCTGTGCTTTGCACGTGGTGCGCTGCTTAAAGGGCAGTGCACATTGCACTAGCGCACCCGTGTTTGACACGTGGTGCGCCTCTTAGAGCACAGCGCACCTAACGCTAGCGCACACATGGTGCGCTGCTTAGAGCGCAACATACCCAGCGCTAGCGTCCACGTGCTTTGCACGTGGTGCGCTGCTTAGGGCGCAGCGCACTTGTCGCTGCATCTGAAGCATTGCTTCGTTTTGAAATTTGAATTTTAAATAGAGCTTTGCTCTGATTGGGGGAAACACCTAACATATAAAATACAAGGGTTTAACTCTCTAAAAGAACTTAGTTCTTTCTTTGGATCTGAGATCCGCAAAGCAAATCTGCTATAAGTTGAGAATTTAATTCTCATCGGGATGATTTTGTTCTTCAGATTCAAGATCTAGGGAAAGACTAGGTATGAGAAAAGAAATAAAAAAGAAGAGAAAAGATGGAAGTTATATCCTGGGAAATTAATTCCCTTGAAAACAAGGTTTAACCCTCTATGAAGAATTTTGTTCTTACAAAAAAAAAGAAGAACAAAAGAGCTTAGTTCTAAAAATAGAAAATATGATCACCAGATCCTCAAAACAATGATCTCAGTGATCATTAATGGTCAAAATGGCATTAATAGAAGTTTGACTTCTTTTAAAAATATATACAGAGAGTAAATCTCTAAAGGGCTCAGTGCATCATGTGTTTCGCACGTGAGCACCTGAAAGAAAACTTAGCGCCTCACGTGAAACACACGTGAGTGCCAGAAAGGAAAAAAGATTAGTGCTTAACACTGTTGCAGCGTCGCACGTGATAGCACGCGAGCGTTAAGAAACTCAGCGCCTCACGTGAAAAATACATGAGCGGTGAACAAAAGTGGTTAGCACTATATATATAGTCAAAAGACTAAGTGCTTAGCACTGCTGAATGAGGGGAAAGCCCAGGACCGAGCTTAAATTGGCTAAGTCTCTGAAACTTCTTTACATCTGTAACAACTCTGAAACCCCTGTACAAAATTATTTTCTTTAAATGTATATAAAAGGGTATTTCAGCATATGTAGATGTTATAAGTTATTTTTGTTCAATAAAACCAAGAAACAACTTGTAACTCACTGGTAAAGTCTCTACACTGCTGTGACATAGCCTGTGTGTTCGAATCCCATCAGACCCAAAGTTTTTAAAGATTTTTCTTATTAATTTTTCGGAAGCCCAAGAGTTGCACGTGCAATTCATGGAGAATCGAAAGGTTTCAAAAAAATCAAACATGCGCAATGAGGAGTAAACATAGAATATAATTCGTAGCATGAATCTCGAGGCAGATGGAGTAAATCCAACAACCTAAATCCTCTTTTTGGCCACCACCGACGGTCGAAATAGCCCTAATCGCTTCCATTCTTTACTCGTGCATCTCTTTGACTCCCCACTACTTCCCTGTAGTGTTTGATTTCTCTGCAATTGACCAGAGACTCTTCAAATCTCCCATTAACATCATTTTAATTCTTTTTAATTCACTTTTTAATTCTAATACTCTCAAATTTCACTATAAATACCACTCCATCCCCTAGCTTTCTACCGTTCTGAAATTTTTATCAAAAATTCTCTCTAACTCTCTGAGTACCAAGTAGAGTTAAGCACCCAAGTGGAGTAGCAAACCAAGCGCGACGATCAGAGCATCTCTGACGAGACTACGAGCCCCGAAGGTTTCCTCCCATCCTTGTTAATAAGCTAAACCTGTAAGTTTCCCTTCTCTCTTTATTTCTTTTATCTCAAATCGTCTTCTAAAAGTACATCGACAAAGTGGAGTTAACTCCGATATAATGTTATTTTTAACATTTATGTTCCACTTTATAAGCAAAATAGGTCAAACTAATATCCTAACACCACTCGTAACCTAATTTACAATCATTTAGCTTTTAGTTTAATAAAATTTTCCCTGTGAAATAATCATAAAACGAAGTTTTCATAAAAATACCATGAACTTTAATATAACCGTAAATTCAATAACTAGAGTAGATACTTTTAGATCATTCACGGGGTAACGACCTACCCCATACTCACACTATGGTTTCATAACATGAGGTTCTAAAGATAGGGTTTATTTAACATATAGGTTTTACAGTAAAATACCACATTTTTTCAAAACGTGTTTCTTTTAATCAATATTTTAAATCCTTGACAATTGTGCCTCTAAAACACTTGTTTTGGGGCCCGCTAATGGATGGTGCGGATTATCGCACATCCTTGGGATAGTAGAGAGAGATGCAGAATTCCTCACGGAGTATTCGGTCTCGAAAGGAAATAAAAATACGGTTTTTAAGAAATACGGTTTTTCTAAACAAAATAAACTTTGAAAAAAATTATATAAAGTTATGAATCCGTATTTACAATAAAAACAAATTATGAAACTATAATTTTAAAATGAAAAATTAGACTTTTTAATAAAATACCAACAAGTTTGCAAAAGTAGTAGTTTTTATAAAAATACCATAAACTTTCAAAAAACTAGGTTTTAGCACTAAAATACCATACCAATTAAAATACATGTTCATGAAAACCCTAAAAATTATAAATCATCCTCGAGGCTTATTTTTAAACAATATTAACACATTTTTCATAAAACCCTCTCGAGATATGCAAACAATATTTTAAGGACTCTAGATTAATATAGGTTTAAACGGTATCATTTCTTTTGAGCCCCGGGGAGCCGGAGAAAGTGAGTGCTTACCTATTCAGATTAAACAACTTATCGGAGCTATTAATGACAATTGTCCAGAAAAAAGACATAAATCCTGCCGTCCATGTGCAGCAGCTGTCGATTCTCCCGAACATAAGATTTTAACAATTAAATAAATTCATATGAAAAAGACCTGAAATCGAATCCAAACCCGAATCTAAACTTGAGCTGAAACTCATGTACATGTAAATATTTGAAGTTGAATGTAAATAAAGATGTTTGTTGAAAATTTTCAATCTCCATTTATTCTTACATTTTGTATTATTGTTTCAATACGCTTAGTATATTTATTTAGGGAATGACCTTCTCTGAATAAATATGAAGCGGGTTTGCCACATCATCGTTTCCATCTACTAATAAGCGGGGCGTGACAGGTTTTGTTGGTGGCCAATGTAAGTCAGTTCTGCAAGAAATCGTAAACAATATACCACAAGAATTAATAAATTCAACAAATATTTACATTTCTTGCATTTCAAATTCCTTAAATCTATCCTAACCTACCTTTTATATCAAGGTGATGGACTCTCCGAACAATACCAGCACAAACGTCAATGGCAATACTCCACCGCCTATACCACCACCACCACTTACCGTTGCAGCTCCTATCAATAAGCAAACGGTACTTTTTGAGGCTATCAAGAACCTATTGGAGGGTCAGCAACAACATACTGCTATCCTTATGAGCCGCTCCAAAGTCGAAGTACCCGAAGTTAAGCAATTTCGGGCACTGCATCCAAATGACTTCTCGGGTAAAGAGAGTCTGCTTGAAGCAGAAGAATAGGATCAAGCGATCGAGGATGACCTGGCAGCAGCTCAAGTGCCAGATATATCCTGGGTGAGAGTTGCTAAGTTGCAACTAACCGATAATGCCAGGGTATGGTGGAAGGCTGAGGAGAGCCATCTCGTGCAACCGATATAATGGAGAATTTTTCAAGACCTCTTCTATGCCAAGTACTTCCCAAAGACTGCCCACTTTGACATAGAGTAGCAATTCATCCATTTACAATAAGGCTCGATGTAGGTCAAGTTAATGGATGAATATGATGTTGAGTTTACTATGCTCGGCAGGTAAGATATAGTCTCAAATTCAATTTTCTAATCTCACTCACAAAACTGCTAACACAAGGTCGTAACAGGTTTGCCACACACCTTATTCCCACTAATGAGATCCAGGCACAACGATTCCAGCAAGATTTGGATCCTGAAATCCAAGCCGCACTCGCTACAGGGGATTTCCCAACCTATGAGCTTGCTTTGAAGGCTGCCCGACACTATGAGGCAATTGTGAAGAAGAAGGGCATGCTGCAAACCGCCGATGTCAAATGCCATATGCACCAGATCACAGGAAGGGCCTCTTCCAGGCCAGCCTTTAATAGACCATCTCGGAGGCCGGTAGGTTCATTCGCTGACAACATGCCAGACTTTTGCATCTACTGTAAGAGAACAAGACATCTTGTGAAGAACTGTCACAGGACGAACAACTTGTGCCTGATCTATGGGTCTTCTACTCACGCCATCGGAGCATGCCCCCAGAACTATGGACCCAACAACCCTCCAGCTAGACCAGCGATCCAAGCTCCTCTTACCCGGTTAGCTCTACCAGCTCCAACTCCTCGCATCCATACCGCTCAACCTCAACGCCGAGTGTTGAACCAGGCACAGAGGAAAGTGCCGCGACGCCAAGCATCCACTATATTGGTTGAAGAGACTGAAACTACGGGTCAGGCTATCACTGGTAAATCTCTTTCCTATTCTCTTTCAAGTCCTTTCAATTCATAACCATCTTATACCTAAACCTATCCCACGCGGCTTAGGTATAATCTTAGTAGCCTCCTTACCTACACCCGCGCTCTTCGACACTGGGGCATCATATTGTTTTATGTCGCAACGGTTCATCCGAACTCATGCGATACCTATTAAGCCGCTCGTATCCAGCTAGAATGTCAGTTCAGGGAACGACATTCTAAAAGCAACTTTGGGATACGATCTGTGTCCAGTGGTCGTTTGCAGTCGAGAATTCTATATGGACTTCAAGGTGCTGGACATACCGAACTTCGATGTAGTCTTGGGAATGGACTGGCTGGGAACTTTCTTCGCTACCATCTACTGTCGTCAAAGGAGTGTAGTGTTCGAAATACTAGATCACCCAGTGTTCTACTTCAAAAGTGGAGACCAGGCCTTGGAGCCTAGCAACTACCGAGCAAAACCAAAAAAAACAGAGATTACAGCGTTGCAAGCGGAAGGATCGAAGCCAAAGGTAGTTCGAGAGTTTGAGGATATATTCCTGGATGATATATCAGGTTTGCTTCCCGATCGAGCTCTTGAATTCTGCATCGATTTACAACCCGGCGCACAGCTAGTAATAAAAGCTCCATACCGATTATGTCCGGACTCATGGTATTATTATTTGTGCAAATGTCACATTTTATGATTGATTTAATGTGTTGAATTGATAAGAGGAGAGAGAGGGGCAGCCATGTTATGGTTGTGAGCTCTTGTATTATTGATCTCTCTCTCATTTTATCATTCCAACATCACAAAAGAAAAGAAAGAAAAACATCTTCTTCTTCCACTTTCTTCTCTAGATCCTAATCTCCATCAATGGCAACACTTTCAACCTCCACCCATCTCATGGATGCAAGAGACAAAGTGATCACAAACATTCTCTACAACACCTTGGACACGTCGACTAGCACACTTCGTGCCCGAGTTGCTTCGGATGAAGCGGGAGCCCGTAAAAGGAATCGATGATGTGGTGCCCTTTCCGACGAGGAGATCGAGACCGGAGATGCCGCGAGGTGTTTGGGATGGTGGCCAAAGACCGAAGGATACGGATCGATCGGTATAGCCTTCCAACCCTCTCTCTAGATAGCTAGTTGTAGGTTAATGGTTCGATCCGGGTTTTAAACATACGATAGCGCCGGTTTTCTAGTCTAGAAAAATTTTCGTTTCCGCATTTTGGCCTCGGAAAGACGGCCGGGGCGCTACCGTAGTCTTACATGGTATCAGAGCCACGCCATTAACCTTTACTAGCTTGCTCTAGTGTGTTTAGAACTTCGATCGGACGAAATTTCCAAAAACCGCGTTTCCAATTGTTCAGTTTCTGTCGAATATGTTTTGTGCTCTAAAAATTTTTTTGGGCATGTCAGAAAATCAGGCAGGGTTTTTTAAGAGAACTGAGAAAATTTGGTGGGCTGATTTCACTGTAGCGCGGCGGATTCGTGGCCGTACCCACGTTTTGGCCGTGGATCCGCCGCCGTACTATAGCCACAGTGCACGAAATTTTCTCAGGTGGTCTCTGACTTGGAAATGTGGTTTCTGGTATTTTTAGTTTGGGCCCAGATTTGTTTGAGTACTGGGTATTGTGCTTGGGGCCCACTTCGGGAAATTTAGTCGATCGAAACTTTTAAACATGTTAGTTCACAGTATTTACGTTATATCTGCGACCGTGAATGTCATTTGATCGGTAAATCCTGTCTAATTGCTATAGTTCTTTTAGACGGATTTGCGAACGTGACATTCACGTTGATGTTTTGTGTTGTGCTGTGATGTTGCGGATTTGTCGTGGTGGATAGCCTGGATGCAATGTTAGTATAGTTTTGGTATTATTATGTACATTTGCTATTGCTGGGCGAGCGTCCGACATGTGGACTGCCGTCACTGCCTGTTTGTATATTATTCTTTTGGGGCACGACCGGGATGAGGTCGACGTACCCGTTGTATATTTTACTTTCTGTACTAGGATTACCCCGCGGAGGGGTGCACGGGTAGCCGGGTTTTAGAGGGCAACGGGCCCGCATCTCATGGCTTTGAGACGGAGGGGGCTTCACTCTAGAATTGGCGGGCTATTCGCCGCACTCGTAGGGGGTACAGGTTGACCCAAGAAGGGGTGCTCAAGTTACCGGATTCCGTGAAGTGCTGGGTGGTCCATTCACGTTGTTGAAGGGGGCTGCCTCGCTTCAGGTTTTGGTGGGTAACTTGCCGCGCCCATAGGGGTCTAGGATTTCATTGCACAGGCTATCCACACGACCAGGGGAACGTCGGGTTTCAGTAGCAGCTCTATGAAACCCGGGGATCCCTGATTATCTGTATTGTTCTGTGATGCTTATTACATTTCTGTGATATTGCATTTTATCATGCCTTGAGTGATTATTATATATTGATATATATACTAGTAGATGTTGTATATGTTTTACACCCGCGCTAGTCCAGTCCCCGCTCTGTCGTTAGTTAAGTAACCTAACGGGTGATGACGGGACCCAGTGGCGAATGCGGATGGCATATACGTACATCATATTTTCGTTCTTTATTGGTGTGATCAATTGATGGGACTGTATTGATTCGGATCAATGCAAGCTAAACAAACCTATTCTGATGTTGTTGGAACATTTTTCAAAAAGCTGTTATTGCAAGGACGTTCTCTTTTGTTTTGCACAGTGGTATTCGGTTATGAATATCCAGCACCTCAGTCGACGAGGCAAGGGCCGAGATCCCTTCACCGGGAGTGACCCCTTGGACAGGAGTTTGCGTCAGGGTAATAACTTCATTATAGCCGATTGCCTTTTTGCTTTGCATCGTGGTATTCAGTTGGAATATCCTGCACCTCATTCTACGGGGAAAGAGCCGAGATCCCTTCACCGGGAGTGACCTCTTTAGCAAAGGGTTTTCGCCACTATATTTTTATAAAAAGCTATGCAGTTCTTTCAACGATATCAAGTTCATTACGCTAAAGGTTTTTCGCCAAAAACAAGCCGTAGCCCTTCGTCATTTCCTAAGGGTATTATTTAGTATTCGTGCTGCGTTTGTTGACCTAGTCAAGACGTAGTGTTCGGTAGCTAAGTTGTACTTGTTTGTTGCATAAATGGGATTGGTTAGGACAGTCGTGCAGCCTTGTTGACCTAGTCAAGGGTACGTACGGATGGGTTTAATGCAATCCAGAATAATGACGGGTTGAACTTGACTGGCGGTTTATGGTTTGTTGACCTAGTCAAGGTCATAAGCCGCTTGGGGTAAAAATCACATCGGGAGTTTCTAAAGAAACTGAAACTTGCCAGATATGCGCATACCTTCTGGAGTATGATAACATGAGTGGATTCCGTCACTTTATCATGCGATGATAGTTGGATCCCGATTCCCACTGATGAGTTGGTTTACTCCTTGGGTGATCCCGACTAATTCTTCTTTCAGGTTTGGAGAAGAATTTGAGGATACAGTGGGAGGTTTCCTGATTAGATAAATTGATAACCATTCTGATCTAGGTTAGAGTGCACGCTGAGTGTTTCTTTTCTCTCTCTCTTTGTCAGCGACCATGACCTGATCCGTGACTATGACTCAGTGACCAAGTTGACCGAACCTTCTTATAACACTGGCTTTTGGATTGTCAGAGTTGCATACCTCATTGCCACTCCTGCTTTTACCCCTTTCTCCAGAACATCCCGTATTACTACAAACGTCCACTTCCATTGGATAAAACTATCGTATGGTTATATACGAACTCGAAGGAACTTGTTCCAGATTCGAGGATGGTTTCCGGTTCTGGAGAAAATGAATAGGACTATTCAGTTGTCTTTTCCTTTTACCTTCTCTCAGGTTGCGAGTGCTCCTTGGATTAGGACGGTATACCTATTACGCTAATTGGATAGTCTTCTTCCAAACCATAGGCAGGTGCCGAATGGTGGGGAATGAAAAAAACCAATTAGCCTAACGGCGGTGTACAGAAGGTATTAAGTTAAAACAAATAAAGGGATTAGAAAGAGGGCAAAGTAAATTGCGACTGCTATTCACGACCAAACCAAGTATTTCATCGCCACTCTTACTTCACCTTTATATTTCTCCAGGACAATCCGTATCACTACGAAGATCCACAGTTATTTGGATACTCCATCGTATGGTTATATACGAACTCGAAGGAACTTGTTACAGTTCGTGGATGGATTCTGGTTCAGGAGAAATAGGAATAAGATTTATTCAGTTGTCTTTTATCTTCACATTCTCTCAGGTTAAGAGTACTCCTAGGATTAGGAGAGTACACCCATTATGCTTATTGGATAGTCTTCTTCCAAACCATAGGCTGGTGCCGAACGGTAGGGAAGGAAGAAAACCATTTAGCCTGAGAGGGTGTACAGAAGGTAATGACTAAAGACATATAAAGGGATTTGGAGAGATGGTAAAGAAATGTACGGTTACGGTCATGAATCTGGATAATAGAAGAGGCATTACTAGGAATACCCGGATACCCCTTCGAAACATTTATATGTTTCAGTCTCACTGTATATTGTTAAGAGAAAACTGATTTCCCAATCATTCCTTGCTCCAGAGTATGTATTTACCAGGTATGATTCTCATATCTGTATGGTTTTACAGATGATGAGTGGGAGTAGGCTATTGGGAATTAGGTGATTGTCCTCATTATATCGGAATTCGTTGTAATTGGTGATAGTTGAGAAAATCACCTGGGTTGTTTGCCGGACGGCAAATATTTGGTTTTGAATATCCGTTGTTATGCACCAATTTCAAATTGATATATCTGTACGTTTATTTTTATAAAGTGAGATATAACTTTTTGAAATTATGTCTATGACATTTACCTATATCAGTGGATGGTTAGGAAAGAAGCATTAAACAGCAGTGTAATTCTTCTTAACCATAAGTACAGTTTTCAACCTACGACACACAGGGAATGAGTTATTAGACTCAAGGGACTTATACAGAGTATTGTATGTTGTCTAGTGTCCATTATGACAGAGGGGTTGGTGCTCGTACTATATTCTTTTTACTTGTGACTTCTCTAGTTCTTAGACATGTATTTCGTAGAAATTCAAGGTCTAAGTTTTGAGAAGTTATAGGTATAAGAATAAAGTAAAGAACCAGGCGTTGCAAGTATCAGGATTCTTCAAGGTGATCGAAGATGTAGATACTTGTGTATGGTATTCAGTTGATAGTAATGATTATGAGAAACTTGTTTCTTTTTCAGGTTACTCATATCTGGATGCATTCCTAAGTTGAGTAACGCTGATCGGCCTCCTTCCATTTAGTTGACATGCACTGGAGACAGTTGCATGATTTGAATCTGGTTCCAATTAAATCAGTGCCTCTGTTTCTATATTGGATATAGAACGGTTCAATCTTAACGATGTTAAGGTACGGGGAGTTGTCCGGCTTATGCTTAAAACCAGACTCTGAATAACTCAAGGCACGTTTCTGTAATGGCTGTTTGTGGGTTGACCTGGGCTATGATGAGGGTTAACTTTCCACCATCTGGAAGATCAATAATGATATTGTTCTTGACTCGCCACAGTTTTAATAAAAATGGAATTTTTTTCCAGAAAACAGTAGTGGGAGTATGGTAGAACTGGAAGTGATTCCAGAACCGTAAACGATTACTGAAAATTTGATAAGAACCTAAAGATTCGATCTGGTTTGACATTCCATTAGCCACTCCGCAGATATGGTGGGTAATCTCAGGCACTCGAGAGGTACTTCGGTATGCTCAAAGACGGTGACAGGGAGGTTCTTGTTTACCCAGACTTGACACTACTGTTGTTCCAGGCTATGAGACCCGGCAGGAGGATGAGTATAGCGTCATTCTGAAATAGCTTTAGAAGTGCACGTGTCTGTTATTTTGCCAGAGGGTTGTCGTAGTCAGTGGGAGTAGCGGAAGCATAGTGGACAAATAGCTTATGTCTATTTATAGACTAAAGCAGATATAGCGGAGATAGATCATCTATTTCTGATGTGACAGTCATAGGTTTGACTTCATTAGAATAGGGGATGGATCTGTTAAGAAGGTAGTAGGGTGTGATGTCCTGATATTTGGATGACATACACAGAGTAGGAAGTGAAATTCCTATACTACGATCGGTTATACTTTGGTTGTCACACAGTGGTTTCTCCACATAGGAATTGGATATTATATCTGGCATTCTGGTTACTAGATCTATAGTTTTAGATCTAGATTTGGGTAGTTTCCCAATCTGGGTACTTAGACAGCATTCTACAGGTGTTTTAGAATGGATGACTCCTGGCACGGTAGTGTACCTGCAGGTGATGGAGTCACCCTCTCTAAAGGTGTCTTACAGACTAAAGGGGAGAGGGATATGCATGATTGGCAAATCACTTACTTAGGCAATTGAGTTGATCATGAGATGTTAAGTACCACACCCGATGTTGTTTTTGCACGAGATGCAATAAGATGATACTAATCCAATTCTGGAGAAACATTCGGAAGCAGTTTAGAACATAAGTTGATGTTCTAGGGATATGATAACGGCATCCTCCTTCAGGAGACGGTTATCATTCCAGGCTTCCAAGGTGACCTGGATGACAGAGTGACTGTCAGAGTTATAGTTTTCCCTCTGACGTGGGGCAGTGTTTTGGACAGGTGATCCAAGCGGACACCGAGGGAGGCATTATGCAGGATACTGATTAAGTTCAGTTGACGATACAGTCTTAGAAGTTTGGATTTAGAGTTCATTTATGAGCTAGGTCCCATCAGATATCCAGACATATTCTAAGACAGGTATTGCTCATTTCGGGAGATGGCTTTCTCCGCGAACTTGAAATTAAGAGAGACATAGAAAGAAACATCAGGGCGGATCCACTAGCTGAGGCTATTTCTCGAAGGCAATAGTTTCGCAAACGAGCTTTGTGAAACTGACTAGTAGAGGAGTTGGATGTTCGGTATCACACGGGCTGTGAGTATGCGACATCGCAATAATTAGCCTTGAGTGCAAGTGGGAGATTGTTGGATATATGCCCTCAGAGTCAATTATTGGATCGCAGGCACGTGATTGCAATGATTGAGGGAGGACCTATACCTGTAGGACAGTCTTACTCGAGAGGTTTGTATACTATCTGGTTTGTCTTTATCATCATGTACATGCTTTAGTTCACTATTACACGTTGATAGAGAATAGTATGCTACCATGGTTTGTCTTTATCAGTCGTGTACAGGTTTAGGTGACATGTTCATTATTACACGTTGATAGAGCCCTTAGGATCCTGCTTGACTTGTAACAGTATGATGGCTATCATATACGTGAGAGTTGGGTAGTCCGTAAGCACATCCTTAAAAGTGGTCCCTAGTCGTGGGAGTTTCGAGACAGGGCATCGATAGTCCGGAGTAGACTAGTGTATACAGTCGAGACCCCGACGAGGGGTGGTGGCCAGTCTCATAAGCCACTGGTGTCAGTTGGTTCACCTAAGATGTATACAGGTGTGTTCCCCTCCGAATGGCGGCGCGACATGACGTCTTGCCTGAGGTTCGGGGCAGATGCTAATTGGTGCTATCCGTCCACCTCTCCGAAGATGCCAGATTTATGGCACCGTATATCGAAGGTTTAAATGGATGCGTCCGATGTAGCAGACTTCGTCAGATTCCCCCTTGCTTGAGGGGTTTTTGATTGTGGGGACGCTCTTCCCTGCAGGCGCAAGCCCCTGCAGTTAATTACGCTACCGCATCGCGGTAACCACTTTCTCCTTCTCCAGATGGTCACTTCGTGTCGTGTGTATTTATTTTATGTTTGGTTGCCCGTGGATTGTATACGGAGACTGAGTTATGTCGTCGTCCGTAGGGCGTGGACTAGTCCAAATCCGCATTATCTTAGATTTGGGTTTGGGGGTTTGGGTTTAAGGATACGTTAGCCTCCTTTGAGACTAAGATCGACTTAAACGTTTGTTAAGGATACGTTAGTCTAGTTTTTAGACTAAGATCGACTTAACGGGACCGTTTAGATCCAACAAGAGAGCAATAAAAGGGGGGGCTCTGTTGTTTAGTTTAGTGACGTTACGGTCGGTAGGTAGTTTAAGGACATTGCGGTCCATGGGTAGTTTAAGGACATTGCGGTCCAATGTTAGTTTTAAGACATCTCGGTCAAGGTTAAGGACCTCATAGTCCATGGGTTTAAGGACCCCACAGTCCGTTGTTAGTTTTAAGACATCTCGGTCAAGGTTAAGGACCTCATAGTCCATGAATTTAAGGACCCCACAGTCCGTTGTTAGTTTTAAGATATCTCGGTCATGGTTAAGGACCTCATAGTCCATGAGTTTAAGGACCCCACAGTCCGTTGTTAGTTTTAAGACATCTCGGTCAAGGTTAAGGACCTCATAGTCCATGAGTTTAAGGACCCCACAGTCCGTTGTTAGTTTTAAGACATCTCGGTTAAGGTTAAGGACCTCATAGTCCATGAGTTTAAGGACCCCACAGTCCGTGTCAATGTGTGGTCATCGGGACCCGTCACCTCTTTGAAGACGTTGAGGAATTACAACGCCAAGTATCAAAGGAGTGAAGAGATGTACCCTTGAACCGGGGTGGATTAAATAGTCTTTGGCCCAATTTGGGATCAAGACCAATTAATTATGTTATGAGCCCATTAGCCCGATTAAGTCTGAATTGAGGACTTATGGCCATCTTGGGCTAAGTCCAATCATGCTTGGAATATTGGCTTTGAAAGAGAGGCTTTGCCTCTGGCCATTTAGCCAATTGGGCTATCGTTAATTCAGCAATGTCGAACACTGGGATCAAGTTAGTGTTTCAACACTAAAAGACAGTTGGTGTTAAACACCAGCAACGAGGGGTTCAAATTAGTGTTAAACACTAGAGCAAATCAGTGTCAAACACTAGCAGCAGAGGCTTCAAATTAGTGTTAAACACTAAGAAATTCAGTGTTAAACACTGCAAATAAAGTTCTTTGATTAGTGTTGAACACTAAAGCCAAACAGTGTTTTCATACTGGATTCAGGGGTTCCAATTTAGTGTTAAACACAAAGGCAAGAGGGGTCACGTGGTAGCACGTGAGGGCGCCCTCCCTTCATTTGTTCTGCTGAGAATAGTGCATCTTTTAGAGCATCACGTGCCATCACGTGACGGGAATTTAAATGCCTGTATGTTAAAGCTTCTGCCGTGGGTCACGTGGGTCACGTGAGGCACTGCCTCAAAGATCCTTCTCTGTGGTTCTTTTCGGGGGTCACGTGGTGGCACGTGACCCTGCCTCTTTGTATGTTTTTTAGAAGATCTGTTAATCCCTTTTTAAGAATTAAATTCTTCGTAGGGTTGAACTTTAACGATAAATTTAAGAGGAATTAAATTCATATTCCCTTCTGAAGATTTATATTCTGGGATAGAGTTAAACTCTGAATTTTCTGTAGGAATTAAATCCCTCATATATGTGAAGAACTGAATTCTATCATAGGGTTGAACCCTAATAAAAGCTTTAAAAGGAATTAAATTCCCACTCTCTTTTAGAGAGGTATGAGATTCTGTCATAGGGTGAAACCCTAAGGAATTAAATTCTTGTTATTTTTCTAGGGTTGAACCCTGATTCTGTTCATTCTGAAGGAATTAAATTCCCATAACATAGGGTTAAACCCTAATTTTATTTTAAAGGAATTAAATTCCTATAGTTCTGTGAGAATTAAATTCTCAAGCTTCCATTCCCTCTCCATGCTTTGGATCTGCATGGCAGGATCTCAACCCAATGAGAATTAAATTCTCAATTCAAAAGGAGATGTGCACTTTACAGATCCTCCACCAAAGAGAGAACTATGTTCTTCTGTTTTATATCAGAGTTAAACTCTGTTGAGAATTAAATTCTCTTTTTCTTTCAAGAAGCCTTCCCTTTCTTACCTAGGGTTTTCTTTTGCAGAAGATCCAAATTCCTCCAAAGTATCAAGGCTCTCTTCTTTTTTTTTTTTTACGTATCGATTCCTTTCTGCATGTATGTCCCTCTGTGTGTCTCTTGGCTCCTATTTATAGGAGGAGCAGCCGAATCAATTAGTTTTGTGAATCTTTCATTGAGAGATTTAATTTGTATTCACCATTCGTTTTGGACCTTTGGATTATTATGTGAATTTTAGTCACCATTGGATTTTAAATCCAGAGATTCTCCTTTGTTATTTCGGTTAGATTTTAAGGGAAATCTTTCCAAGTTCAGGCTTTTTCCATAGATAGGTGATATTTAAGAATCTTTAAATCTTTAATTCAATCGGTTCCTTTGGAAAGATTTGAGAGGCCTTTTCTCAGAATTTAATTCTGTTAACAGATAGGCTTTGAAAGCCGGTCACGTGTGGCCACGTGACCCCTTTGGAACGAGACCTCTTCTTTCTTTTTGCGCTCTGCCTTTTGGCTGCCGCTTAGCCGTCACGTGCCACCACGTGACCCCTGGTCACGTGTGAGCACGTGACCCTCGCCTGGAGCCTTTTTCTTGATTTGATCAGGGAATTGAGTCTGCTGCTTTTGAGTGTCACGTGCCAACACGTGACCCTGGTCACGTGGGAGCACGTGACCTCTTCTGAAGCCTTTTCCTTGATTTGATCAGGGAACTGATGTGCCTTTGAAGCCGCTTTTAAATGTCACGTGCCAACATGTGACCCTGGTCACGTGGGAGCACGTGACCCTTTCTGAACCCTTTTTCTTTGATGTAGACGGGAAGCTGAATCTGCCTTGCCAATGCTTTTAGGTGTCACGTGCCAACACGTGACTGCTGGTCACGTGCTAGCACGTGATGCCTCCTTTGTAACTTTTCCTGATTTTAAATCAGGAAACAAATGCCCCCACAGCGTTGTTCTCACGTGTTTGCACGTGAGTGCAACGCTGTCACTTTTTGTGACCGTTGGATTCCTCTAGGGATTTGGGGAGATGAAGCGTCTCCATCACATCCTATAAATACCCATGTCTCTTCAGAAGAGCCTTCACTTCGCTCATCTTCTTCCTTTGAGAACTTTTTCCCTTGAGAATTTAATTCTCGTTTCCAGAGCTTAGTTCTCTGTCTCAAACATTTTCCAGAGTTTAATTCTGTTGAAGGATCCTTTTTCCTCAGGTAATGATGTTGAACGGTCGAAGCACCTTTATTTTAAAAGAACTCTCTGGATTTTAAATCCACATTAGGGGTTTTACCTCTTTTAATATGAACCCATTTTTTGAATTTATCAGCGAAAATGGAGAACCATTTAAACTTCGAACAATGGATCTCCTAGGGTTCACTTGATGCTTTTAGGGAGATGATGAGATCCGTTACCTCTTTTTTAAGGAATTTAATTTCGTTTGAAGAAAATGTTTCTGGGAATTTAATTCCCTTCTCTTAATAAGGAGTTTAATTCCTATGATGAACTCAGTTTCTTCACATGGAGGCTTCTTGGGGTCTCCTTGCCCTAGGTTGTCCTTCTGTACTCAATGCAACAGAAGCTTTGTAACAATTCTCATGACCTTTATTTCAGGTATTATGGATGCACATATGTATGGCCTTGACGAAATCATTTCCTACGGGAACGTTCGCGCACTGGGCCGCAGTCAGAACCAGGAGTTCACCAATGCTCAGTGTGCTGAGATTATGAGCCGCTTTGACGAGTACAACCATCGGCTACTCCCCCGTCGCTCTCCTCTTTTGAGACTCATCGTGCTGGCAATTTGGGAGGCGCTTCCTCTCTTCTGCGCCGGTGTACCGCTCAGGGCATTGGACGCTGCCGAGGACAAGATACATTCGGTGTATCTAATGAGTTTAATCTCGAAGAGAAGGCGCGACAACCTCATTGATCTCTTGCACCAGGCATTTCAGCAGTCGGCCGTACTTGCCGCCTATCGGAGGGTGGAGGACATTCGCGAGGACCCCGACGCTTGTGATTGTGAGATAAAACATACTCGGGAGGTTCGAAATGCTTGGAGAATCTTGGACAAAGTTAAGCTTGAGTTTCTCAATCCGTGCCCCGCGTCTGAAGTCTTACCATTGTAAACGTGTTCTCTTTATTTTGTATGACCTTCTTGAAGTATGGCTGCTAAGTTCTATTATGTCTTTGTATGTTTGCATGCCTTTCTGTGGGATTTTATTATTTCACTATTGTTGTTGCTAATGATTTTAATATGCATGGTGCTGTTCCATTTCTAGTGCACGTCAAGTTTGGGGCTCACGTGTTCTGCACGTGGGATCCTTTGATGGGACTGTTCAAAATTTTTCCATGCCACATTTTTAGTGCACAATATCAGATGCAGAAAAGGAGCCTTGGAAATAGTTCCATCCCCTTGATTTTCGATGCCTTTCCTTTTTTGGGCCTTGGAAATAGCTTCATCATGCAAGATTTTCCGCGCTCAACACTTAATGCACTTCTTTATATCTGAGGCTATAGCCTTCTTTTCCCTTCACAGAGATTTATATTTTTTCTTTCTTATTTTGGTGTAATTTGTCTTGAGAAACAAACGAGCGCCATGGCCTGCAATCGCCCTCATGCTTGTCGACAGCCATGGGAAGTTCATATCGAGGAGATGATCCCCCGCTTTGCTGCTCGGTTGCTGGATCCACTCCTTACCGACGATGAATGTGACTCGGCAATGTATGAACTCTCGATCCGTAGGGGGTCCCCCCTCCCGATGGGGTCCCTCTGGCTTCGGATGATTCTCGCGGCCGTGCTTGCCGACATCCCTCCTCACCCGGCGGAGATGACCCTGGCAATGCTTGACGCGGCTGAAGAAAATCTCGAGGGCTTTCACGAAGCGTGCCTGATTACTCAGGCTTTGAGGGATTGCTCAATTCATCTGCTGAGCCAGATAAAGGCCCGGCGAGCTATTATGTCTGCTTTCGCGGACGAACACGGCGCCAATCGATGGGGAGCGACTCCTCGCGAGAACCGTCGCTTTGATGTGCTGGAGAAAGCAGAGAGAGAGATGGAGAATTTTGTCCTCTGCTTTGTTAACCCTTGTGCCATTGATCCCGTGTTTGGTGACCTTTTCCCGTTAGCGTAGCATTTTTAAATTAGTCCTTCTTTTTGTATGCTTTATGTTGAACTTCCAAGTAGGCTCGGTACTCGTATGTATGTTTTCGCTTGCATGAATAAACTTTGTGTTCTTTTTATGAAAACTTCCTTTAATTATCAACACTGTCATCATGTCGCATGCACATTAAAGCTTCGAATTTTATTTCTTTTTCGGATGTTCATATGATTGCGAACACATGCTCGATAGGATAAACATCGGAAATTTTCTCGTTGCTTTTCATACCAGGTGATGTGAGCGCATTTTAGATCGATTATTGCTGTCGATCGGAAGCCCATTTATATGGTCTAGAGCGTTCCTATCCTGTTTCAGAGGCTGCGGTCGTGACAGTAGGCTTAAATGGCCCGACAAGGCGACACGTGGCGAACGTATTGTTGTGCGGGGAAATGGTTCGGTCGTAAATTCTCGAAGATGGAGTTGGCTTCTAAGGCGCTGAGCGAGCTTCAGGCCAGCCTCACAGCCAAAGCCAACAAAGCATACGAACTCTGGCGGGTGCTTCAGGAGTCCATAAAAGAGGTGGTGGCTCTCGATAAAGCTGCCACGTTCACTCGTGAGAGGGTCGAGGCTCATAAGGTCACCGAGAAAGAGCTTGAAGGCCGGCTCGCTTCGTATCAGGCCCAGCAGGCGCAGGCGGAGGCTCGTCTTCTGGAGATCTTGCGTCATGAAGCCGTGGCTCAGCAACAGAAAGATGAGCTGGTAAAATTGCTACATCGCCCGCCGGCTTGAAGACTTGTATCTTTTCTTTTCTCTTTTTGTACATACTCATGGATGAGAGTATCTTTTTTTTGTTTCTTTCATGAATTGTACTTTGTATCCATTTTGGTTCATGAATAAAAGATACATTTTTCTTTTCAACGGCGTGTCTCTTTTATCGAATGCATTCCGCGGACAATTTATCGTGATCTCCTTGCAGGGCATCGGTGGTTTAGGATTCAGGGTTAAGATCTGCTTCCTAAGACTTTTGTACTTTATGAGCCACGAGGATCTCATAAAGAGTTTCTCTCCCTATAGGTCGAGAGGGTCCCATAGGTGTAAGTTCTTCTTAAGAATCGTGAGGATTCTTAAGAGAGTTTTTTCCTTGAGAGTCGTAAGGATCTCACAAGAGAGTTTTCTTCCTTACAGGTCGTGAGGACCTACAAGTGCTGGATGTGGTCGCCCTTGTCTGTGTTTCACGGAGTCAGGGGTTTCTCAAGGCATCGTAGTTTAAAGACGTCGCAGTCAAGGTTAAGGACCTCATAGTCCGTGGATTTAAGGACTCCACAGTCCGATGTTAGTTTTAAGACATCACGGTCAAGGTTAAGGACCTCATAGTCCGTGGATTTAGGGACTCCACAGTCCGTTGTTAGTTTTAAGACATCACGGTCAAGGTTAAGTCCTCATAGTCCGTGGATTTAGGGACTCCACAGTCCGATGTTTGGTTGCAGGGACCCGTCACCTCTTTGAAGACGTTGAGGAATTACAACGTCAGGCATCAAAGGAGTGAAGAGATGTACCCTTAAACCAAAGCAGAATCAGTACAGAACCAGGGTGGTTGATTGTTAGTTTTAAGACATTATGGTCGAGGTTAAGGACATCATAGTCCGTGGATTTTAAGGACTCCACAGTCCGGTATTTGCTCTGGATGCTTCACACGGGTTCACTGCCGTGCTTGGCGAGGACCAGGCTCCGCTCTGGGCGTTTTCCGCGGGGTCAAAGAGTGACATTATCCGCGTTCCACGTGACCAGGAATTTTGCTCTGGATGCTTCACATGGGTTCACTGCCGTGCTCTGCGAGGACCAGGCTTCGCTCTGGATGCTTCACACGGGTTCACTGCCGTGCTCTGCGAGGACCAAGATCCGCTCTGGACGTTTTCCACGGGGTCAAGGAGTGACGTTATCCGCGTTCCACGTAACCAGGAATTTTGCACTAGATGCTTCACACGGGTTCACTGCCGTGCTCGGCGAGGACTAAGCTCTGCTCTGGATGCTTCACACGGGTTCACTGCCGTGCTCTGCGAGGACCAGGATCCGCTCTGGACGTTTTCCATGGGGTCAAAGAGTGACGTTATCCGCGTTCCACGTAACCAGGAATTTTGCACTAGATGCTTCACACGGGTTCACTGCCGTGCTCAGCGAGGACTAGGCTCCGCTCTGGATGCTTCACACGGGTTCACTGCCGTGCTCTGCGAGGACTAGGATCCGCTCTGGACGTTTTCCACGGGGTCAAAGAGTGACGTTATCCGCGTTCCACGTAACCAGGAATTTTGCTGATTGTATCCGCATTTCACGGGATGGAGGTTTGACTGTTGGCGATATGTATACCACCGAGCCATGGAACTGGAAGATGCCGCTGTTCCGCTTAGCTTAGAGTTGTGTCCGTTGTTACGAGACGAGTGTTGAAACGATCTCCAGTTCTCCTTTGGCCCGTCGAGATTTGGCTTCTTCTTCTGATGAAACCTGGGGGAGAAGTATGATCCCTTTTTTTTATATTTTATTTCTTTTTCCGCGATGCTCTATCATTTCAGCTTTTATATCGCGGAGGACGCGATTGCCCTATCATTTCAGCGATTTTTCGCGGTGCCCAATCATTTCGGCTATTTTTTTCATTTTCACTCGCTGTTTTTTATTGCGAGTTGCCCCATCATTTCGGCTATTTTTCATGCATACATTTTTACTTGTTGCTTTTTATTGCAAGTTGCCCCATCATTTCGGCTATTTCGTATGCATGTGTGGCTTGCTAGCTTTTTCGCCGCAAGCTTGGATTTTAGACACCGATTTCGGCATCAGCACCGCTGCAACTGGGATGTTGCCAGGAGCGAATCATCATTTGCCTCTGTCGATGTCGAACAAAGGTGGTTTAGTAAACAGGGTTAAGGGTCCTGTCGACCAAGGCTTTTGACTTCAAGAGCCGTAGGGGTCTCACAAAGGTATTTCTCCCTACAAGTCGTGAGGATCTTGCAGGTGTATTTTCTCCTTAGGGATCGTGAGGATTCCTAAGTGTATGTTCCTCTGTAAGTCGTAAGGATCCTACAAGAGGGTTTTCTCCTTATAAGTCGAGAGGAATTATAAGGGTTGTTCACCATATGGACATGTCCCTAGTCACGGGTGTGACTTTGCTGGGGAAATGTTTATTCGCGCCCGTGGATTGTATACAAGGGTCAGCATTGAGCCGCTTGTAGGGCAATATCGATGGTTGTGGGGGATCTTCTTAAGAACAGGTTTAGATTTCTGTAACTTAAGACTTTCAAATCTCATGAGCCGTGAGGGTCCCATAAGAGAATTCTCCTTACGAGTCGTGAGGATCTCGCAAGTGTATTTTCTCCTTAGGAATCGTGAGGATTCCTAAGTGTGTTGCTCCTTTGTGAGTCGTAAGGATCTCACGCGGGTGGTTTCTCCTTACAAGGTCGAGAGGACCTTATAAGTGTCTTTTAATGAGGTTGCGCCCTTTCGGGTTTTCACAAACACTCGCCGGTAGTCCTGCTGTTTTTACTCATGGAGCCCTTTCGGGTTTTCATCCGTGCCCATTTTGCTTATGGACATACCGTTTTTTTTTTAATTCTTTTCATTTTCTTTTTCTCCCTTTTTTTTACGAGGCCGCGCCCTTTCGGGTTTTCACGAACACTCGCCGGTAGCCCTGCTGTTTTTACTCACGGAGCCCTTTCGGGTTTTCATCCGTGCCCTTTTTGCTTATAGACATACCGTTTTTATTTATTATATTTTTTTTATCTCGTCAGCCTAAGGATGCTGTAGTATTAGTTTAAGGACATTTCGGTCCGCTATTAGTTTAAGGACATTTCGGTCCGTCGTTAGTTTAAGGACATTTCGGTCCGTCGTTAGTTTAAGGACGTTTCGGTCTGTCGTTAAGAGGCTGGCTACCGTTTATAAAACTTGAGCTTAGTAAGATAGCGAGCGGGCATGGTCGTCGTCACCTATCATTGACCTAGGCTGTGGCTCATTAAGCGTAATATTTCTTTAGGAAGCGACCGTTTATCGGCCTGAAAAACCTTTCACCGTGCACGTCCATGAGTAGATAGGCCCCACCCTGGTAGACCTTATCTATGATGTACGGGCCTTCATAGTTTGGCTCGAATTTTCCCCGCTTGGCGCGATTGGGGATCATAGGTCTTTTGACCACTAGTACGAGTTCGCCTTGGCGGAACGTACTCGGCCTGGTCAATCTTTCGTACGAGCGAGTCATCTTTGCTTTGTAGGCCTCTAGATTTTGTTGCGCTATGAGCCGGGTTTCATCGAGGGCATCAAGCTCCTCAAGCCGAAGGTGGGCATTTTCTTCGTCCGTCAGCTCGTAGTGGACTGCCACTCGTAGAGAGGGTAACTCTACCTCGAGGGGGAGCACTGCTTCCGTCCCAAATACCAATGCGTACGGCGTTGTGTTCGTGGCCGTCTTGAACGTAGTTCGATAGGCCCAGAGAGCTTCTTGCAGTCTTTCGTGCCAGTCTTTCTTATTTCGTGACACCGTTTTCTTTATGATCTTCATCAAGGTCTTGTTGAAGGCCTCGTCCAGACCGTTAGCTCGTGGACTGTAAACTGAAAAATATCTCCAGTCTATATTGTGCTGCTGCGCGAAGCGGCTAATCTTATGGTTCTGGAGGCCGGCCCGTTATCGGAGATAATCCGCCGTGGAGTTCCAAACCGATAGATGACGTGCGTCTTGAAGAAGTAGAGGATATTCTCTGTCTTCACTTCCCTCAGCGGTACTGCTTCTGCCCATTAGGAGAAGTAATCAGTTGTCGCCAGGATGAAACGATGTCCCCGGGACGATGCTGGTTCGATGGGGCCGACTATGTCAGTCCCCCACATTTCGAATGGCCAGCTAGCCACCGTTGGATGTAGTGGATTCGGATGCTGGTGGATGAAATCCCCGTGGATTTGGCACGAGTGACATTGCTTCGCATACTCGAGGCAGTCTTGGATCATCGTGGGCCAGTAGTAACCCATCCTTTAATTTTTAACTTCATCTTCGGGCCTGCTTGATGAGAACCACAGATTCCGTCATGAACCTCTTGAACGACTCTTTCTGCTTCGTCCGGTCCTAAGCATCTCAGCCACAGAGAATCAAACGACCTCTTATACAGAGTATCATTGACGAAAGCGAAAGATAGAGCTCGTTTCATGAGCTGATGTCTTGAGGATGCTTCTTCGGGGATTCGGTGGGACTTAAAGTAGTCTATGAAGACCTCTCTCCAGTCCTCAGCCTTCTCACGGTCTTTTATTTGTAGGGTTGTTTGCTCAGTCGCGCCCTTTTCTTCGTATGACTCGGGAGATATTTCTGCTGGGGCGAGCACTCGACGGCTTTGTACCATGATTTTGACGTCATCGAGGTTCTCGTCAGCCAGTTCTTTAGCGATCTTGGCTAGCGCGTCTGCTTTGCTATTTTCCGCCCGTGGTATGCTTTCCAAAGTGTAGGAGGGAATTTGGGTCAATAGTTGTTGCACCTTTTCGCCGTACTTCACCAACTCCGGTTTGCACGTTTGGTAGTCACCATTTACTTGACTAACGACCAGTTGAGAATCTCCGTATATAAAGAGGTCTTCAATTCCCATGTCGATGGCGATCTCGAGGCCCGCTATTAAAGCTTCGTATTCGGCTTCATTGTTCGTCCTCGATTCCGTTAAGGAGAAAGCAAAGCGCATTATCCTTCCTTATGGGGTTACAAAGATAAGGCCTACTCCTGACTTGACTATAGGGGTACTTTGTTTGCGCTTCTTTATGGAGGACGCTCCATCGAAATAGAGTTCCCATCGGGTACCACCGCTGTCGATCGCGTCAAACGCATGTTCGTCTGGCAAATCGCAATTCAGAGGAGAATCAGCCGATATCGGATGTTCAGCGAGAAAATCGGCGATGGCCTGGCCTTTCACTGCCTTGAGAGGTCGATACGTTATCGAGAACTCCATCAGGAGTAGAGCCCATTTAGCGAGTCGACCCGTCAATATAGCCTTTGACATCAAATATTTAAGAGGGTCCACCTTCGAGATGAGACGGACTTTGTGCGCCAACGCATAGTGCCTGAGCTTTGTTATCGCGAAGATCAACGCCAAGCAGTGTTTTTCAATGGGAGAGTAGTTGCTTTCTGCCCCCAGCAGAACTCGACTTAAGTAGTAGAGTGCTCTCTCTTTTCCTTGATCGTTCTCTTGTGCCCATAATGCGCCTAAGGAACCTTCGAGGGCGGTCGTATAAAGAATGAGGGATTTTCCCTTGACCGACGCAGCCAACACCGAAGGGTTTTGCAGGCACTGCTTGATCTCGTCTAGTGCACCTTGGCATTTGTGATCCCAAACGAATGGAATTCCCTTCTTCATTAGGTGGTTGTAAGGGCGGCACTTGCCTGAAAGATTGGCAATAAATCGCCGGATGTATGTGACTTTCCCTTGGAGAGACCGCAACTGTTTGAGGGTTCTTGGCGGAGGCATTTCCATGATTGCCTTGATCTTAGATGGATCTACTTCGATACCTCGGTGTCGGATGATGAATCCTAGGAATTTACCCGAGGAGACTCCGAACGCGCATTTGAGGGGATTCATCTTCAAATTATATTGCCGAAGGCGTTGAAATACAGTCTCAAGATGCTTTAAATGCTCTTCGTATGACATGCTCTTCACTACGAGGTCATCGATATAGCACTCGACGATGTCATGTATGAGATCGTCGAAGATCTTTGTCATGGCCCTTTGATAGGTAGCGCCGGCGTTCTTTAGACCAAAGGGCATAACCCTGTAGCAGAATATACCCAAAGGGGTCCGGAAAGCGGTATGCTTCTGGTCTTCGGGATGCATCTTTATCTGATTGTACCCTGATGAACCGTCCATAAAGGAGAAAACCTCGTGAGTGGACGTGTTATCTATCATTAGCTCGGTTACCGGTACTGGGAAATCGTCCTTCGGGCAAGCTTTATTGAGATCCCTGAAATCCACGCATATGCGTACCGTCCCATTTTTCTTCATTACCGGGACGATGTTGGCGATCCAGTCGGGATATTGGACTTCTTGGATAAATCCAGAATCAATCAGCTTCTTGACTTCGGCGTTGATGCTCATCTCAAGCTCGAGTCGCATCCTTCTCGGCGCCTGCTTGACTGGCTTGATATTCGGGGATATCGCTAATTTATGTACAACAATCTCTGGATCTAATCCTGGCATCTCAGAATAGTTCCAAGCGAAGCAGTCTTTATACTATAGGAGCACGTTCTTTAACGCAGCCACCCTTTCTTCAGATAGCAGCTCGCTGACGAATGTCGGTCGCGGATCATCCGCCGATCCCAACTCAATCTTCTTGAGGTCATCTGCAGTAGTATGTATGCCATCTTCCAGTTCTTTCGGAACTGGCGGAAATTCTGAGATCACCTCATCATTGCTGTTCTCGAAGCACCAGGGAAGGTCATCCATGTTCTCGGGCTCTTCTTTTAATATCGTAATCGTGTAACAGGTGCGAATCCGCTTCCAGGACTGAGGTGGATCCGGTTCTGCTCTTGCGGCTTTGGGTTTGTGCTCTTGTGGCGGCGTTACCCTCCAGCCGTTGGATAAAGCGAATCTGCCCTGTTGGTACTGGTTCTCGACCCAGTTCTTGAAGGTGAAGCAGTCTTCGGTAGGATGTCCTATGGCTCGGTGATAAGAGCAATAGCTTAGATGAGAAGCTTTGTTAGCTTGCTCAGGGTGCTTAGACTCTGGAAGCGCGATCATTTGATGTTTTATAGCGAGCTCGAGTAACCTCTCCTTCTTGTCTCGGGGGAAGGAATATGCTCGACTCATCTTCTTCATGAGGGACAAATCCGGACCGCGCAATACCCGATCACGTAACTCTCTAATCCTGCATCGTTGTTGTCGGCTTTTCTTTCCGTTTCTTGATTTATTTCTGCCTCTGCGTCGGGCCTTTCATACAACGGGTTGACAGGGATGAGCATCTTTATCTTTTGCAGCCTGTTGAAACAGACGTTGCGTCCTGGCTTTCTCGTAGATGGCCATCTCGCGGTTGTGGTCTTCCCGAGCTTTTTGACCCGCTTTCCTGATAAGCTTGTCCATTCGTTCTTCAAATGACGGACTCGGCCCTTCAATCGCGGGATCTAGTTTTGATGAGGGGTTGGTATTTTCTGACAGGGCGTCCTCTTCTTCATCAAAGGTATATATGGCGTAGCTACTGTGGGCCCGTTCCTGTTTTCCGGCTCTCACGTATCCAAGCCCAAGCGTTTCCATTTTCCCGTTGGGCAATTTGCGTTGAGTCCCAGGGACATCCCAAATCCTGTTGTAGAACCGAGCTTGTCGAACAGTCTGTTTTAAGGGTACTCCTTGGCGCTTCAATAGCCTTTTTAGACCATTTGCGTAATTCTGGGCAAACGGATGGGTTGGAGTCTGTCGAGTGTAGCATCCGCGCCATGCCAGATCTTTTTCTCTACTTTCGTCTCTGAGGATCGGTAGAATAGGATTACCTTCTCACCCCTTTGCCTGGGAGGGACGTAAAACGTCTGCAGGTCCTGCACATTGTAAGCTTGAAGTGTGTTGAGATCCTTGTAGTGTTCTTGCGGCACCATGGTGATTTGCAAGCTCTGATCATTGCTAGGTGATGCTTGTATTGACGGCCGATTGGAGAACACGGCATTAACCTCATCTTCCGAGTCACTTCCGAAGATCAACATGGGGGCGGACGTCCCCGGGTTGTTGCGTTGAGACGTTCCAGCATAAACTATCTCTTCTTCTTCTTCCGTATCGCTCCCGAAAATAGGGATGGTGGCGGCGGCTTTGTTCTCCGGCTTGCGACACCTTTCTGTATCCTCGAAATCTGGCAAAAAGTACTTCGCATCTTCGTATTTGCGGACTTCGTTCACGGAAAATGGGTTTAGCTCACCTGTTACGGTATACTCGAAACCATCCTTGAAGTACTTCATACACTGATGTTGTGTAGAAGGGATGATGTTGTACTCGTGTAACCAAGGGCGACCGAGCAAGGCGTTGTAGCAGGTCTTGGCGTCAATGACGTGGAATTTGATGTCTGTGACGAGTAGTCCGAAGCGTAATTTTAGTATCACGGATCCGAGAGTCCGTGACGATTGGGAGTCGAAACCGGAGATGGTAATTTTGTCACGAGCGAGGTGTTGCACACTCATGCATATTTCCTTTAACACCCGAACGTTAAGGAGATTGACGGAGGATCCATTATCCACCAGGATCTTGCCTATCTTGATGTCATGGCAGTATCCAGAGACATATAGGGGACGGTTGTGGTCGCACGTCCCGAGAAGGAGGTCTTCGTCACCGAAAGTGATGTCGGCCGTATGCACTTCCTCCAGTTCATCCTTCATCCTTTCCGTGGCGAGGAAGGCTTGGAATTGTTTGGGTTCTTGTAACGCCTTAATTAGTGAATCTTGCGCTTCTTTTGATAATAGGAAGGCATCGAGAATGCTAAGTTGAGAAGGTAGCTTCCTTAGGTGCGCCAGGATGTTGTAGTCCACCTTGCCCTTCCTGGGAGGGTCTTTGGTAGTCAGCTCTTTCATGACTTGGTCATCTAAAGTGATATCCTCAGTGACCTTTTCTTTCCCCTTATCTTTTCTATTTGCGGGCCCGAGATTCTTTTCCGGGAGCGTGCGATTGCGCAGCTGAATGTTTTCGCAGGTCTCTGGTTCTCCCTCTTTCCCCAAAACGGATTCTTTAAAGAGAGGGCCCAGAGCCATTTCTTCATCAGAGTCGCTCCCAAAGGTGAGAACTTGTGACCCTCCGGCGTTAACCATGTAACAGTTGCCAGTGGTTCTGTTGTGCCTGTCGGCAGTACTTCTTCGTTCCCGACGGGTCTTTCGTTTCATGCGCTTAAAATGTTGTCGATGAGCAACATATCCCTGCCACCATATCCTAAAGGCGTCGCACTCCTCCGTAGGGTATGAAATCTTCCGATGATATGCGCAATAATCAGGGTGCCTCTCCGCCCCATCGAGCGTGTTTCCTTCCGAGGGTGGTAGCTTCATTCCCATTGACATGGCTTTGGCAAACCTTTTCCTCGTCTTGAATATCTTCTTGTCTGCCTCGGGTGCCTTTCGATTTGGCAGGAGTACTTCAACTCTTTCGTCCAGTCGCCTGCATTTGGCTCCTTCCGATGCGGCCATCTCACGCTCCTGATCCGCTTTACTCTTCAGACGAATCTCGTCTAGAAAGACGTCGATCATTTCATCTATTGGCCACACAAGCTCTGGTTCAGGCTCTGTTTCTGGTTTCTTAGTGCCAGGAGTTTTTTCATCGTCGGTAAACGAGTGGGAGATTACGTTACAACTCGCCACATATCCCTCGGATTCATCCGACGAGCTTTCTCCATCATCTTCCACCTGAAAGATGTGGTTGAGGAATTCTTGCAACGTGACAGGAGTTCGCGCCTTTTGATTGTACTCTTCCAGCGCGTCGATTTGCTTCTGCAAGTTCGTGCGTTTGTCTCCAGGCTTCACGGGCTTCTTAGATTTCTTCTTCTTTTTCTTCGAAGGTTTTGACGGTAGGGCATGGGTACTTAGGCCATCACCACCGCTTTTTGTAGTTGGGCGCGGCCTCAGCATTCCTTTGATGATTTGGGGTTCCAGCGGGTCCTTCCATTCGACCGCCGGGCACGCATGAAGGTCCTTCAGCATTCTTTTGGTTTTAGTTGAAAGCATGACTTCCCATGGAGCTTCTTCAATAAAGGAACATGTTGCCCCCGGTGTGTCTGCTTTCTTAGGAGTATGCGGCTGTAGCGGGTTCACCTTCCACTTTTCGGACAGCGTAAACTTTCCCTGGAGGTATTGATCTTCAATCCATCCTTTGAAAACGAAGAAATCCTCAATCGGATGGCTTACCGTTTGATGGTAAGGGCAATAGTTGGGGTTGTTCACCTCAGTGGGTTGCGGCGGTCGCCTTGGATTTGACAGGTTTATAAGTCTGTTGCGTACTGCCAGCTCGAATAGCCGTTTCATCTTGTCTCGTGGGAACGAGTAGGGACGCTTCATCTTTTCATTATAATACCGACGTCTTTCTTCCAGTTGATCCGTCAGCTTTGGGGCATTGGGTTGCTGCTGGGCATTCGCGGCGAAGGTTGCTTTTCCTTTACCCTTGTCACTCCGAGGCTCGGGCTTCGGGGGAGGTCGTCTATGACCCATCTGGTCCATCTGAGCCAACTTGTCGATTAAAGCCTGGAATGTGGTTGGCTTAAAAGAACATCATAAACTGAGAGATAGTTGCGTGAGGGTCTAGGGTTCCCACGAACATGCCCACTGCGGGCGCTTCCTCAATGCGTTGCTCGCATTTCGACCACAAATTCCGCCAGCGTATAGCATACTGGACCCAAGTTTCGCCTGGTTTTACCCTGGCGTTAATCAATGCCGTTATTGGAGTGCGTTCGCTGACGCTCGCGAATCGCTGAGTACATAGCAACTCCATTTCAGCAAACGTCTTGATAGAATCGTTCGGGAGTTCTGAATACCATTCGAACGCTGTTTCTGATAAGCTACCCACGAATTGGCGAAGCAACAGTTTATCATCTCCGCCGGTGTTACCGCAAAGGGCCCTGAACTGGGCGACATGTTGGTGGGGATTGCCGGTCCCCTTATACACGTGAAATTTTGGTATTGTATAACCCGACGGATATTTGATTTGGTCGTACCAGCTTGGATACGGCCACCCCGTTTTGACGACTTGACCAGCTGCCTCAGTCGCATGATGAACCCGGATTTGCTGGGCTATATAGTCGACCAAATCAGCCTTAGAGATTGTCTCCTCCTTGGCCGTTGAGAGGGCCGGCGGTGGATTTGACGTTTCTCCCCGGTCGTCTTCAAGAACGATCGGGGGATCCTCAGCGGGTGAGTCCTGTTGGATCATCATTCCTATCATATCTTGGAAGAGAAGGCCCATACGCTGTATGTTGGCTGCTTGTTCAGTAGCCTCTTTGTCCTTTTTCTCTAATATTCGGCGAAGGAATTCGGCGTCGGTTTCTTCCTCCTGGCATTCGTCCGAAGACGTTTCTGGGTTTTCTTTTGGCCTGGTAAGTGCGGCCATAGCACTCATCATTTCCTGGAGCTTTTGCTGTTGCTCCTGAGCTTTGGTCACCGACCGTGTAAGCGGTCTATAACCTGTAGACGCACGGCTGTCTTCCTTTCCTGACGCCATGTATACGGTATGGACCATCACGCCCCCAGACTTAGGGCGTCTGGGCTTAGTGCCTTTAGCTGTCGTTGCAGGCTGGGGGATCTTCTCCGGCTTCCTCCTTTTATGAGCAGTGGAAGTTGAGGGGGCCGTTGAGGTGGGCACCCAGACAGCCTTTCGTGGTTTAGCCTGGTAACTGGCTTCCTGTTGGATTTTCAGCTTCTTGTGCTAGCGGGAGAAGTTTGGATCGATCATCGAGTCTCGGGCCTGCCGCCAAACCTTATAGATTTTGGAAGACAGCCGTTGAGGGGATCGAGGCTGTTCTGGCTTTATTTCTATGACCTTTTTTAATGGAGGAGGAGACCTCTTTAGCACCGTGGTAGGAGAATTCCTTGGCACCTTATTTAGCATCTCGAAGCTGTTCCCAGTTGGAACGGCAGCATTAACTTCCACCGTTGGGGCTGGTGGAGTTAGCCCAGAGGGGGAGTTGCCCCCAGCCTTCCTCACTCGGCGCCAATGACGACGTCAAGCGTGTCGAGCGAACGGTGCTGGTTCAGCGGTGAGGATGGCTTCGTCTTGCCCCCTGTGTAGGTGGGGGGGTCGCTGCCGGCGTCAGCCTGTCAAAGACCGATGTCCTTTGGGTAGTAGGAGCGGGAGCTGGAGCCGTCAATCTTGTAAAGACCAACTTCTTGGCAAGGGAAGCCGCCTTGACGACCTCAGAAGCAGGACCGGTCACTTTCTTAGAAGCAGCCTTCTCTGGGATTGTAGGCCCCATCGTGGGTCCACAGGAGTTCTGGCCCAATCTGGAGAAGACCGAGGCGCTGATGTTGGGCGACCCGTTGAGAGGGGCCGCGGCTGGGATAAGACGATCAAAGACCGACTTCTTGGGAGCTTCCTCTGTCAGCACCGGCACGGTGAAGCTTGTCGGCGGGAGCATGGTCCCAAAAAACAATCCTGTGGTGGCTCGAGTGACCTGTTCCACGGGCATTGTGAATAGCGAAGCAGCTTGGGGTCCGTAGGCTATACCTCCTGGCGAGGCGGAGCGCTGGTTGCAATTGCAGTCCGAACAGTTGGAGCATTTCGTGCAAGTAGAAGCCATCGATTCTTTGCTTTCTACAATAAGCAAGACGCCAAGTCTTAGTATCTTGAAACCCAAGGGCAACCATTAGCGAACCGCGATTGGTTCGCGAATCACGACACACGAAGTGTGGAGTGGAAAGAGGAAAAGGTCCCACCGGGCGTGCCAGAATCTGTTCCCCTCCGAACGGCGGCGCGACATGACGTCTTGCCTGAGGTTCGGGGTAGATACTAATTGGTGCTATCCGTCCACCTCTCCGAAGATGCCAAGTTGATTTATAGCACCGTATATCGAAGGTTTAAACGGATGCGTCCGATGTAGCAGACTTCGTCAGATTCCCCCTCGCTTGAGGGGTTTTTGATTGTGGGGACGCTCTTCCCTGCAGGCGCAAGCCCCTGCAGTTAATTACGCTACCGCATCGCGGTAACCACTTTCTCCTTCTCTAGATGGTAACTTCGTGTCGTGTGTATTTATTTTATGTTTGGTTGCCCGTGGATTGTATACGGAGACTGAGTTATGTCGTCGCCCGTAGGGCGTGGACTAGTCCAAATCCGCATTATCTTAGATTTGGGTTTGGGGGTTTGGGTTTAAGGATACGTTAGCCTCCTTTGAGATTAAGATCGACTTAAACGTTTGTTAAGGATACGTTAGTCTAGTTTTTCGACTAAGATCGACTTAACGGGACCGTTTAGATCCAACAAGAGAGCAATAAAAGGGGGGCTCTGTTGTTTAGTTTAGTGACGTTACGGTCGGTAGGTAGTTTAAGGACATTGCGGTCCATGGGTAGTTTAAGGACATTGCGGTCCAATGTTAGTTTTAAGACATCTCGGTCAAGGTTAAGGACCTCATAGTCCATGGGTTTAAGGACCCCACAGTCCGTTGTTAGTTTTAAGACATCTCGGTCAAGGTTAAGGACCTCATAGTCCATGAGTTTAAGGACCCCACAGTCCGTTGTTAGTTTTAAGACATCTCGGTCAAGGTTAAGGACCTCATAGTCCATGAGTTTAAGGACCCCACAGTCCGTTGTTAGTTTTAAGACATCTCGGTCAAGGTTAAGGACCTCATAGTCCATGAGTTTAAGGACCCCACAGTCCGTGTCAATGTGTGGTCATCGGGACCCGTCACCACTTTGAAGACGTTGAGGAATTACAACGCCAAGTATCAAAGGAGTGAAGAGATGTACCCTTGAACCGGGGTGGATTAAATAGTCTTTGGCCCAATTTAGGATCAAGACCAATTAATTATGTTATGAGCCCATTAGCCCGGTTAAGTCTGAATTGAGGACTTATGGCCATCTTGGGCTAAGTCCAATCATGCTTGGAATATTGGCTTTGAAAGAGAGGCTTTGCCTCTGGCCATTTAGCCAATTGGGCTATCGTTAATTCAGCAATGTCGAACACTGGGATCAAGTTAGTGTTTCAACACTAAAAGACAGTTGGTGTTAAACACCAGCAACGAGGGGTTCAAATTAGTGTTAAACACTAGAGCAAATCAGTGTCAAACACTAGCAGCAGAGGCTTCAAATTAGTGTTAAACACTAAGAAATTCAGTGTTAAACACTGCAAATAAAGTTCTTTGATTAGTGTTGAACACTAAGGCCAAACAGTGTTTCCACACTGGATTCAGGGGTTTCAATTTAGTGTTAAACACTAAGGCAAGAGGGGTCACGTGGTAGCACGTGAGGGCGCCCTCCCTTCATTTGTTCTGCTGAGAATAGTGCATCTTTTAGAGCATCACGTGCCATCACGTGACGAGCATTTAAATGCCTGTATGTTAAAGCTTCTGCCGTGGGTCACGTGGGTCATGTGAGGCACTGCCTCAAAGGTCCTTCTCTGTGGTTCTTTTCGGGGGTCACGTGGTGGCACGTGACCCTGCCTCTTTGTATGTTTTTTAGAAGATCTGTTAATCCCTTTTTAAGAATTAAATTCTTCGTAGGGTTGAACCCTAACGATAAATTTAAGAGGAATTAAATTCCTATTCCCTTCTGAAGATTTATATTCTGGGATAGAGTTAAACTCTGAATTTTCTGTAGGAATTAAATCCCTCATATATGTGAAGAACTGAATTCTATCATAGGGTTGAACCCTAATAAAAGCTTTAAAAGGAATTAAATTCCCACTCTCTTTTAGAGAGGTATGAGATTCTGTCATAGGGTGAAACCCTAAGGAATTAAATTCTTGTTATTTTTCTAGGGTTGAAACCTGATTCTGTTCATTCTGAAGGAATTAAATTCCCATAACATAGGGTTAAACCCTAATTTTATTTTAAAGGAATTAAATTCCTATAGTTCTGTGAGAATTAAATTCTCAAGCTTCCATTCCCTCTCCATGCTTTGGATCTGCATGGCAGGATCTCAACCCAATGAGAATTAAATTCTCAATTCAAAGGGAGATGTGCACTTTACAGATCCTCCACCAAAGAGAGAACTATGTTCTTCTATTTTATATCAGAGTTAAACTCTGTTGAGAATTAAATTCTCTTTTTCTTTCAAGAAGCCTTCCCTTTCTTACCTAGGGTTTTCTTTTGCAGAAGATCCAAATTCCTCCAAAGTATCAAGGCTCTCTTCTTTTTTTTTTTTTACGTATCGATTCCTTTCTGCATGTATCTCCCTCTGTGTGTCTCTTGGCTCCTATTTATAGGAGGAGCAGCCGAATCAATTAGTTTTGTGAATCTTTCATTGAGAGATTTAATTTGTATTCACCATTCGTTTTGGACCTTTGGATTATTATGTGAATTTTAGTCACCATTGGATTTTAAATCCAGAGATTCTCCTTTGTTATTTCGGTTAGATTTTAAGGGAAATCTTTCCAAGTTCAGGCTTTTTCCATAGATAGGTGATATTTAAGAATCTTTAAATCTTTAATTCAATCGGTTCCTTTGGAAAGATTTGAGAGGCCTTTTCTCAGAATTTAATTCTGTTAACAGATAGGCTTTGAAAGCCGGTCACGTGTGGCCATGTGACCCCCTTGGAACGAGACCTCTTCTTTCTTTTTGCGCTCTGCCTTTTGGCTGCCGCTTAGCCGTCACGTGCCACCACGTGACCCCTGGTCACGTGTGAGCACGTGACCCTCGCCTGGAGCCTTTTTCTTGATTTGATCAGGGAATTGAGTCTGCTGCTTTTGAGTGTCACGTGCCAACACGTGACCCTGGTCACGTGGGAGCACGTGACCTCTTCTGAAGCTTTTTCCTTGATTTGATCAGGGAACTGATGTGCCTTTGAAGCCGCTTTTAAATGTCACGTGCCAACATGTGACCCTGGTCACGTGGGAGCACGTGACCCTTTCTGAACCCTTTTTCTTTGATGTAGTCGGGAAGCTGAATCTGCCTTGCCAATGCTTTTAGGTGTCACGTGCCAACACGTGACTGCTGGTCACGTGCTAGCACGTGATGCCTCCTTTGTAACTTTTCCTGATTTTAAATCAGGAAACAAATGCCCCCACAGCGTTGTTCTCATGTGTTTGCACGTGAGTGCAACGCTGTCACTTTTTGTGACTGTTGGATTCCTCTAGGGATTTGGGGAGATGAAGCGTCTCCATCACATCCTATAAATACCCATGTCTCTTCAGAAGAGCCTTCACTTCGCTCATCTTCTTCCTTTGAGAACTTTTTCCCTTGAGAATTTAATTCTCGTTTCCAGAGCTTAGTTCTCTGTCTCAAACATTTTCCAGAGTTTAATTCTGTTGAAGGATCCTTTTTCCTCAGGTAATGATGTTGAACGGTCGAAGCACCTTTATTTTAAAAGAACTCTCTGGATTTTAAATCCACATTAAGGGTTTTACCTCTTTTAATATGAACCCATTTTTTGAATTTATCAGCGAAAATGGAGAACCATTTAAACTTCGAACAATGGATCTCCTAGGGTTCACTTGATGCTTTTAGGGAGATGATGAGATCCGTTACCTCTTTTTTAAGGAATTTAATTTCGTTTGAAGAAAATGTTTCTGGGAATTTAATTCCCTTCTCTTAATAAGGAGTTTAATTCCTATGATGAACTCAGTTTCTTCACATGGAGGCTTCTTGGGGTCTCCTTGCCCTAGGTTGTCCTTCTGTACTCAATGCAACAGAAGCTTTGTAACAATTCTCATGACCTTTATTTCAGGTATTATGGATGCACATATGTATGGCCTTGACGAAATCATTTCCTACGGGAACGTTCGCGCACTGGGCCGCAGTCAGAACCAGGAGTTCACCAATGCTCAGTGTGCTGAGATTATGAGCCGCTTTGACGAGTACAACCATCGGCTACTCCCCCGTCGCTCTCCTCTTTTGAGACTCATCGTGCTGGCAATTTGGGAGGCGCTTCCTCTCTTCTGCGCCGGTGTACCGCTCAGGGCATTGGACGCTGCCGAGAACAAGATACATTCGGTGTATCTAATGAGTTTAATCTCGAAGAGAAGGCGCGACAACCTCATTGATCTCTTGCACCAGGCATTTCAGCAGTCGGCCGTACTTGCCGCCTATCGGAGGATGGAGGACATTCGCGAGGACCCCGACGCTTGTGATTGTGAGATAAAACATACTCGGGAGGTTCGAAATGCTTGGAGAATCTTGGACAAAGTTAAGCTTGAGTTTCTCAATCCGTGCCCCGCGTCTGAAGTCTTACCATTGTAAACGTGTTCTCTTTATTTTGTATGACCTTCTTGAAGTATGGCTGCTAAGTTCTATTATGTCTTTGTATGTTTGCATGCCTTTCTGTGGGATTTTATTATTTCACTATTGTTGTTGCTAATGCTTTTAATATGCATGGTGCTGTTCCATTTCTAGTGCACGTCAAGTTTGGGGCTCACGTGTTCTGCACGTGGGATCCTTTGATGGGACTGTTCAAAATTTTTCCATGCCACATTTTTAGTGCACAATATCAGATGCAGAAAAGGAGCCTTGGAAATAGTTCCATCCCCTTGATTTTCGATGCCTTTCCTTTTTTGGGCCTTGGAAATAGCTTCATCATGCAAGATTTTCCGCGCTCAACACTTAATGCACTTCTTTATATCTGAGGCTATAGCCTTCTTTTCCCTTCACAGAGATTTATATTTTTTCTTTCTTATTTTGGTGTAATTTGTCTTGAGAAACAAACGAGCGCCATGGCCTGCAATCGCCCTCATGCTTGTCGACAGCCATGGGAAGTTCATATCGAGGAGATGATCCCCCGCTTTGCAGCTCGGTTGCTGGATCCACTCCTTACCGACGATGAATGTGACTCGGCAATGTATGAACTCTCGATCCGTAGGGGGTCCCCCCTCCCGATGGGGTCCCTCTGGCTTCGGATGATTCTCGCGGCCGTGCTTGCCGACATCCCTCCTCACCCGGCGGAGATGACCCTGGCAATGCTTGACGCGGCTGAAGAAAATCTCGAGGGCTTTCACGAAGCGTGCCTGATTACTCAGGCTTTGAGGGATTGCTCAATTCATCTGCTGAGCCAGATAAAGGCCCGGCGAGCTATTATGTCTGCTTTCGCGGACGAACACGGCGCCAATCGATGGGGAGCGACTCCTCACGAGAACCGTCGCTTTGATGTGCTGGAGAAAGCAGAGAGAGAGATGGAGAATTTTGTCCTCTGCTTTGTTAACCCTTGTGCCATTGATCCCGTGTTTGGTGACCTTTTCCCGTTAGCGTAGCATTTTTAAATTAGTCCTTCTTTTTGTATGCTTTATGTTGAACTTCCAAGTAGGCTCGGTACTCGTATGTATGTTTTCGCTTGCATGAATAAACTTTGTGTTCTTTTTATGAAAACTTCCTTTAATTATCAACACTGTCATCATGTCGCATGCACATTAAAGCTTCAAATTTTATTTCTTTTTCGGATGTTCATATGATTGCGAACACATGCTCGATAGGATAAACATCGGAAATTTTCTCGTTGCTTTTCATACCAGGTGATGTGAGCGCATTTTAGATCGATTATTGCTGTCGATCGGAAGCCCATTTATATGGTCTAGAGCGTTCCTATCCTGTTTCAGAGGCTGCGGTCATGACAGTAGGCTTAAATGGCCCGACAAGGCGACACGTGGCGAACGTATTGTTGTGCGGGGAAATGGTTCGGTCGTAAATTCTCGAAGATGGAGTTGGCTTCTAAGGCGCTGAGCGAGCTTCAGGCCAGCCTCACAGCCAAAGCCAACAAAGCATACGAACTCTGGCGGGTGCTTCAGGAGTCCATAAAAGAGGTGGTGGCTCTCGATAAAGCTGCCACGTTCACTCGTGAGAGGGTCGAGGCTCATAAGGTCACCGAGAAAGAGCTTGAAGGCTGGCTCGCTTCGTATCAGGCCCAGCAGGCGCAGGCGGAGGCTCGTCTTCTGGAGATCTTGCGTCATGAAGCCGTGGCTCAGCAACAGAAAGATGAGCTGGTAAAATTGCTACATCGCCCGCCGGCTTGAAGACTTGTATCTTTTCTTTTCTCTTTTTGTACATACTCATGGATGAGAGTATCTTTTTTTTGTTTCTTTCATGAATTGTACTTTGTATCCATTTTGGTTCATGAATAAAAGATACATTTTTCTTTTCAACGGCGTGTCTCTTTTATCGAATGCATTCCGCGGACAATTTATCGTGATCTCCTTGCAGGGCATCGGTGGTTTAGGATTCAGGGTTAAGATCTGCTTCCTAAGACTTTTGTACTTTATGAGCCACGAGGATCTCATAAAGAGTTTCTCTCCCTATAGGTCGAGAGGGTCCCATAGGTGTAAGTTCTTCTTAAGAATCGTGAGGATTCTTAAGCGAGTTTTTTCCTTGAGAGTCGTAAGGATCTCACAAGAGAGTTTTCTTCCTTACAGGTCGTGAGGACCTACAAGTGCTGGATGTGGTCGCCCTTGTCTGTGTTTCACGGAGTCAGGGGTTTCTCAAGGCATCGTAGTTTAAAGACGTCGCAGTCAAGGTTAAGGACCTCATAGTCCGTGGATTTAAGGACTCCACAGTCCGATGTTAGTTTTAAGACATCACGGTCAAGGTTAAGGACCTCATAGTCCGTGGATTTAGGGACTCCACAGTCCGTTGTTAGTTTTAAGACATCACGGTCAAGGTTAAGGACCTCATAGTCCGTGGATTTAGGGACTCCACAGTCCGATGTTTGGTTGCAGGGACCCGTCACCTCTTTGAAGACGTTGAGGAATTACAACGTCAGGCATCAAAGGAGTGAAGAGATGTACCCTTAAACCAAAGCAGAATCAGTACAGAAGCAGGGTGGTTGATTGTTAGTTTTAAGACATTACGGTCGAGGTTAAGGACATCATAGTCCGTGGATTTTAAGGACTCCACAGTCCGGTATTTGCTCTGGATGCTTCACACGGGTTCACTGCCGTGCTTGGCGAGGACCAGGCTCCGCTCTGGGCGTTTTCCGCGGGGTCAAAGAGTGACATTATCCGCGTTCTACGTGACCAGGAATTTTGCTCTGGATGCTTCACATGGGTTCACTGCCGTGCTCTGCGAGGACCAGGCTTCGCTCTGGATGCTTCACACGGGTTCACTGCCGTGCTCTGCGAGGACCAGGATCCGCTCTGGACGTTTTCCACGGGGTCAAGGAGTGACGTTATCCGCATTCCACGTAACCAGGAATTTTGCACTAGATGCTTCACACGAGTTCACTGCCGTGCTCGGCGAGGACTAAGCTCTGCTCTGGATGCTTCACACGGGTTCACTGCCGTGCTCTGCGAGGACCAGGATCCGCTCTGGACGTTTTCCATGGGGTCAAAGAGTGACGTTATCCGCGTTCCACGTAACCAGGAATTTTGCACTAGATGCTTCACACGGGTTCACTGCCGTGCTCAGCGAGGACTAGGCTCCGCTCTGGATGCTTCACACGGGTTCACTGCCGTGCTCTGCGAGGACTAGGATCCGCTCTGGACGTTTTCCACGGGGTCAAAGAGTGACGTTATCCGCGTTCCACGTAACCAGGAATTTTGCTGATTGTATCCGCATTTCACGGGATGGAGGTTTGACTGTTGGCGATATGTATACCACCGAGCCATGGAACTGGGAGATGCCGCTGTTCCGCTTAGCTTAGAGTTGTGTCCGTTGTTACGAGACGAGTGTTGAAACGATCTCCAGTTCTCCTTTGGCCCGTCGAGATTTGGCTTCTTCTTCTGATGAAACCTGGGGGAGAAGTATGATCCCTTTTTTTTATATTTTATTTCTTTTTCCGCGATGCTCTATCATTTCAGCTATTATATCGCGGAGGACGCGATTGCCCTATCATTTCAGCGATTTTTCGCGGTGCCCAATCATTTCGGCTATTTTTTTCATTTTCACTCGCTGTTTTTTATTGCGAGTTGCCCCATCATTTCGGCTATTTTTCATGCATACATTTTTACTTGTTGCTTTTTATTGCAAGTTGCCCCATCATTTCGGCTATTTCGTATGCATGTGTGGCTTGCTAGCTTTTTCGCCGCAAGCTTGGATTTTAGAACCAGGGTGGCCCGCTTGACCTGGGCTTGGGCCCACCTGGCTTGGGGTTGACTTTGATTTTGACTTGGTCAACCGGGGTGTAAATTTTTACCCCAACACATGCTAGTTGGTATTATACCTGACATCAGATAGCAGTTCCCTGGTGACATATGTACAGGTTAGTTCATCGACCTGAGATCGTTATTTGTCTCGTGTGAGTTCCCACTGTGGTTTGATTACTATCCTACCACAGCTCAAATGAGTCGTGCAAACAGCTTTTAGTTGGGTACAGTCTCGAGCCACATGGAGGCAGTGAGCGGATCGGCAGGGGTTTCGTCTCTCCAGGTATTGGGGGTGAGATCGCGCCGTGTCTAGGAGAGCTATTACACGAAGTTCTTGGCCAAGGCAGGAGATTTACCGGTAGGTATTCCAGTAGTATCTCAGGGTGTTCTGGGCTACACTCCGACACGACTTGTACCGCTTTTGAGGGTCTGACTTTTACCAATCCTCTAGGCCCGCCATGCGATGCTCATAGACGAACGGACCGGACTGTATGGATATTTTCACTGACAGGCTCAGTAGGGTGTCAGGATGAGTTCGCTCATCGACCTCCCTTTTGGTCAATACCTGGTAGCCCGTTACGTATAGCTAGTACCACTGACGTGCTAGTGGTTAAATCCACAGTCAAAGTATTGACGAGTCTTTAGAGTCCCCCACAGAAAGTTTCTCAAGTTTCGGGCGAAACGTTGTAGAGGCCGTATGATATATGGCAGGGTTCGATCTTATACGTGCGGCATTGCACGGATCATGACCAGACGGATCATACTAGTAGGCTTTAGTTTAAGCCGGATCCTAGTATTAGATTTGTTGGATTACTTTAGTCTCATCGCATTCGCATTCAGTCGGAATGCGGATGCAGGTATGTATATACAGGTGAGAGGTATCCTTGTGATCCGTCACGAGTTTACTTTAGATGTTGTCGGATTTTCTTGTTGGACCAAACATTTGGATTAATGTTTGGATAGTCGAAATAATGAGCTAGAATTCTTCATGAAGTGCATTAAATGTGGCATATGCAATCTAGTGACTCATGGTATCATTATTTGTGCAAATGTCATATTTTATGATTGATTTAATGTGTTGAATTGATAAGAGGAGAGAGAGGGGCAGCCATGTTATGGTTGTGAGCTCTTGTATTATTGATCTCTCTCTCATTTTATCATTCCAACATCACAAAAGAAAAGAAAGAAAAACATCTTCTTCTTCCTCTTTCTTCTCTAGCTCCTAATCTCCATCAATGGCAACACCTTCAACCTCCATCCATCTCATAGATGCAAGAGGCAAAGTGATCACAAACATTCTCTACAATACCTTGGACACGTCGACTAGCACACTTCGTGCCCGAGTTGCTTCGGATGAAGCGGGAGCCCGTAAAAGGAATCGATGATGTGGCGCCCTTTCCGACGAGGAGATCGAGACCGGAGATGCCGCGAGGAGCTTGGGATGGTGGCCAAAGACCGAAGGACACGGATCGATCGGTATAGCCTTCCAACCCTCTCTCTAGATAGCTAGTTGTAGGTTAATGGTTCAATCCAGGTTTTAAACATACGATAGCGCCAGTTTTCTAGTTTAGAAAAATTTTCGTTTCCGCATTTTGGCCTCGGAAAGATGGCCGGGGCGCTACCGTAGTCTTACATGGTATCAGAGCCATGCCATTAACCTTTACTAGCTTGCTCTAGCGTGTTTAGAATTTCGATCGGACGAAATTTCCAAAAACCGCATTTCCAATTGTTCAGTTTCTGTCGAATTTGTTTTGTGCTCTAAAAATTTTTTTGGGCATGTCAGAAAATCAGGCAGGGTTTTTTAAGAGAACCGAGAAAATTTGGTGGGCTGATTTCACTGTAGCGCGGCGGATCCGCGGCCGTACCCACGTTTTGGCCGTGGATCCGCCGCCGTACTGTAGTCACAGTGCACGAAATTTTCTCAGATGGTCTCTAACTTGGAAATGTGGTTTCTGGTATTTTTAGTTTGGGCCCAGATTTGTTTGAGTACTGGGTATTGTGCTTTGGGCCCAGATTGGTCGAGATCATATCTCCACCATAACGCCGCGGAACCGCCGCCAAACCCTTGGTTTGGCCACGGTTTCGCCGCAGTCCTAGTGAGTTGATAGTTTTTATTTCTTATGTTGCTCCATTCTGGCATTTGGCACTTTCTGGGTATTTTTAAAGAGTCTCAAGTGTTGAGGTCTCTGTGATTTGTGGGTGTTTGAGATCTTGATCGAAATATTTAATATCGTCTAGATTATATTTGATATGTGATGCAATATTTAGAATCCATAATAATTAGTTTTGTGAAAACTAGTTAGCGTATTGTAATTCTAGCAATTTAGTCTCTTTTGATAGATTGTCACGGAGTTTCGATTCAGATCAAAACTCCGTCACAATCTCGTATTGTACGCGGATAGTTGCCGGGTAACACTACTAAATGGCCACGCCCATAGCCCCGATCAAGTGACTGTAGGAGAACCCCGTTGCCAAAAGCATCTGGGAGCACGAGGCCACGGTGTTCCGCGTATGTGCACTTCGTCGACGGCATCGGGGATGCGGCCATCTACTGATGTTTCCGACGAGTATTCGATCAGGTTGTCGGGAATCTTGTTGAATTACCTGACTGGTTATTGAAAATTGTTTTCAATTAGAGACTAAAATGCAAGGTTTATTCTGTTAGGCATGAAATCCGAAGTATGAATATTCCGGGTTTATGATGTCTAAGGTGTTTGCGGATTCTAATTATTGTAGTTTTTCATTTCTTTTCTGTGATCGTAAGTGTAATATGTGGGGTATCGTCGTTTTCGTTGCTATACGTCAACAAAAATTGGGATACGCATATTTACATACGTTGATGACATGTGATGTTATGTGTTGCTATGATATGTTATATTGGATCGTCGTGATTAAATAGCCGAGGGATTTTGCATGAGATGAGAGTTTTTCATTTTCATTCATGTAAAAATTTGTATGTAATATTCTTTTATTGGGACACTTCCGGGTTGAAGATGATGTCACCATTGATATATATTATTTACTTTTCCGCATTAGGATAGACCCAAGGCGGGAAGCACAAGTAACCGGGTTCTAGAGTCCACTAGGAGACCATCTCGAGGAGTCAAGACCCGGTCTCCTAACTCTAGAATTGGTAGGGTTGCTTGCCACTCTCGTAGGAGTCTAGGGATGCATGTTTGGCTATTCATCTCGACCATGGAATCCGTGTTTTTTTCTGGCTTGATTTAAAACACGGACCTCCTAGTATATCATGTATTTCATATAATGACTTCTGCTGCAATGTTCTGTGATGAGATCATAAAACTATGTGAGACGAATGCTTTATATTATATATATAATATATAATAAATGTTGCTTATGTTTTTCACCCGCACTAGTCCTGCCCTCCTCTGCCGTTAGTTAAGTAACCTAACGGTGCATGACGGGACCCCGTGGCGAATGCGGATGGTATAAGCGTACGTTGTATTTTCGTTTCTTTATCTGTGATGTTTAGGAAACATAAATGATGAGACATCATTAATGAGATTAATGAAAAGGAATAAAACCTAAAGATATTGTAGATTCAAATTTTTTAAAAAGGTAGCTCTAATTTTTGCTTTGCATAGCGGTATTCTTTAAGAATATCCAGCACCTCATTCGATGAGGAAAGAGCCAAGATCTCTTCACCGGGAATGACCTCTTTAGCAAAAACCTAGAAAATGCTATGTTCCCCGCCGAATACAGAGATGCGACCGCGCAGGTCCGTCTTGCTTGATATTCGGGGCAGATACTAATTGGTGCTATCCGTCCACCTCTCCAAAGATACCAAGTTGATTTATGGTACCATATATCGAAGGATTAGACGGATGCGGCCGATGTAGCAGACTTCATCAGATTCCCCCTCGTTTGAGGGGTTTTTGATTGTGGGGATGCTCAAGCCCCTGCAGGCGCAAGCCCCTGCAGTTAATTACGCTACCACATCGCGATAACAACTTTCTCCTTCTCCATATGGTCATTTCGTGTCGTGGGTGTTTGTTTTGTGTTTGGTTGCCCATGGATTGTATACAGAGACTAATTTATGGTATCGCCCGTAGGACGTGGATTAGTCCAAATCCGTATCTTCTTAGATTTGGGTTTGGGGTTTTTTTTTAAGGATACGTTAGCCTTATTTGAGGCTAAGATCAACTTAAACGTTTGTTAAGGATACGTTAGTCTAATTTTAGACTAAGATCAACTTAACGGGATCATTTGGATCCGACAAGAGAGCAATTGGGCTCTATTGTTTAGTTTAGTGACATTGCGGTCGATAATTAGTTTAAGGACATTATGGTCCATTGTTAGTTTTAAGACATCGCGGTCGAGATTAAGGACATCATAGTCCGTGATTTTAAGGACCTCACAGTCCGATGTTAGTTTTAAGACATCACGGTCGAGGTTAAGGACATCATAGTCCGTGGATTTAAGGACTCCACAGTCCGATGTTAGTTTTAAGACATCACGGTCGAGGTTAAGGACATCATAGTCCATGAGTTTAAGGACCCCACAGTCCATGAAATGTATGGTTGTCGGGACCCGTCACCTCTTTGAAGACGTTGAGGAATTACAACGACAAATATCAAAGGAGTGCAGAGATGTACTGTTCAGTTGATAAAACTGCACATTTGTATTACATTTTTCCTACCATTTTCATATTAAAAAAGGACTTTATTATAATTTATCATACATATGGGGGTTTATGTGTAAAAACACTATTTTCCATGTGTTAATATATTTTAATTAGCATTTGGTAGAAAAATATATGCAAATAAATTCATTGACCAAATCCTAGTAGAACAAAGTCTACTAAACATTATTTGAGTTGTTATGCAGATTTTTTCCAAGTGTGCAGAATTTTTCAAAGACTAGAATCAAGCAAATCAAGTTGTTGAAAAAGACTTGCCTAATTAAGAATCAAAACTTGAAGACCAAGTCTGGAAGCAACCACGAGAATATTTCTGAAATACAAAGGTTCCTAGGATCGCCACATGTCGCAAGGAGACATACCATGAAGTTTGATAAGCGGAGAAGATTAAACGGCCGCGGATCCGCGGCCGTAACCCCCCTTGGGCCGCGTATCCGCGGCGGTTAAGAAGAATTGGAAGCTCAGAAAATTTGGGGAAAGTCTCTGCTATATTTTACCAACTTTGAAAGCAAAGGATTCTGGTTTTAGATTATAAAAAGGCACCGAGAGCCTCTTGGAAAAAGGTATCAAGCCGACGCGATCACGAAGCCCCAGATGCTCACGCATCCAGGCTGATCATCAACGGTTCATCTACCTCCTTGGAAGAGATCGAGAAGCAACTAGTTTTGTAATCATTTTCTAAGGAATAAAGTGTAGATTGTTCAAGTTGATTAATAAAGGTAGTTATTTTATTTAATTCTTTTGCATTTTACATTATGTTTTCCCTCTTTGTCTTTTCATCTTCTTCTCCCAACATGCGCGAGTAATTCTCCGCTTGTTAGGGTTCGTAGGATTAGGGTAGGCTAATGGATGATGAAAATCGCTAAACCCTTTTTTAAGTCCTATAAAGTTTATGAACTTTATCAAAAGAATTATTAACATCCTGATCGGGCGCGCTAACAATTCTTTGCTAGTTCCGACCGCGATTAGAGATTAGATTAATGATTGTTTTGGTAAAGGCTAGATATGAACGGAGTTCCGTGTCGAGATAGGGGTTAAGAGTGGGATTCCTTTTCCCTCCAGAAACCCTAATCTACATGCATCACCGCCGTTCTAGTTATAAATCTATTAATGGATAAAAAGGGTAACTTTTAATTAATCGTCCATAACTACTAAATCCCGACGAACCCTACAAGCCCTTTTATTATATTAACTACATCCTTGAAATAATCTAGATCTATAGTTTACACTCTCGTTTAACGTAGATCTAGAAACCATTCTACAATATTCTTTATCCCTCCTCTCTTTCTCAACACGCCTAAACTAAGAGTAAAAGATTCCACGTTTCCCTGAGGACGACCTGTACTCATCTCGTTCTAGCTACACGCGACACCGTTCTGATTGCGGTTACTTTAACTACAAACACACTTTTTCGCAACAATCATGTACCCTTGAACCAATGTGAGTTGTTTGAAAGAGCAGATGTGCTCAGTTCAATATAGGTTGAAGACTTATGGCCAGAATTAGGCTAAGTCCAATTAAAATGTTTTAACATTTTATTTTTGTTTTGGCTATTAAGCCTTTATTTGGGCTCGGCCCTTTGAATAATGCTAAGCATTGGGCTCTGACATTTTTGTCTTTATCAGAACAGAGCACGTTCTGATAGTGTGCCACGGGGCGCATCAGGCGCTTTGCGCCAATTAAAGAGCGCATTGCGCTAGCGCACACGAAGGTGACACGTGTCGCGCTCAGCGCTAAGCGCTGGTTCATTAGCGCATTTGCGCTTTCCATTTATGAGTGTTTTGCGCCAGCGCGCCAGCGAGCGACACGTGGCGCGTTTGGCGCTGAGCGCCAGTCTATGAGCGCAGCGCTCTGTTTTAAAAGCGCAAAGCGTAAGTGGTGTCTATGGTTGACACGTGGCAAGTTATGGCACTGTGCGCCGGTCCAATGAGCGCAAGAGCGCAGTTCATGAGTGTAAGGCACTTCTCAATAGTGCAAAGCTCATCCGATCAATTTTAAGATTAAAGAACAACTTTTATGTTCTTCTAATGAGGCTTTGCCTCAAGATCCAAGATCAAAAGTTCTTGTTTTTATATAAGACTCTGCCTTTATAGATCAAAAGATCTGTGGACGAAGTAAAAATACTATTTTATTTTTTATGATTAGATCATTTGATCTTTTCTTTTTATCAAAGACCTTGGTCTTTTTTCAGATCTATGATCTTTTTTAGAAGATGGTTCTTCTTTTTACGAGATGGTTTCATCTCTGTTGTTCAAGAACATAGTTCTTTTTTACCTTCAGTATGAAGAAAAATCTTCTTTTCTTAAGAGCTTGCTCTTTTTTGCAGAGGGTTTTCTCTCTCTTTTCTTCTGTATTCTCTGTTTCTTTTCCTCTCTTTTTTTTATTGAAAAGAAGGATTATTGGTCGTTGGGACCCACTACCTCTCTGACGACACTGAGAGATTACAGCGCCATATATCGAAGGTATGGAGGGATGTACCTTTTGAACCATGTCCCACTCATTAGGCGGAAAGAACAGGCTGGAGCTTAAGCTTCTCGCTGCTGAAAAAGGCTTCTTTGCGTTCGCGCACGTGCGTCGCACATGTTGGGCACACGTGCGTCGCACGTGTTGGGCGCACATATTTGCACGTAGCGCACATGGAGCTTGCGCATATGCGCATTATGGGGAGGGAGCAAGCTCCTATGGAGAACGTATTTCCTTTTAATATTATTAAATGTTCTCATGTAGTGCGCACGTGCGTTGCACGTGGTGCGCGCATGGTGGGCATACGTGCGTTGCACGCACGTGGCGCTTGCGCATATGCACATTATGGGGAGGAGTAGGCTCCTAACTTGGAGAACTAAGCTCCTATGGAGAACTAAACTCCTTTTAATATTATTGAATATTCTCATGTGGTGCGCACGTGCGTTGCACGTGGTACACGCATGGCGGGCACACGTGCGTTGCACGTAGCATACGTGGCGCTTGCGCATTATGGGGAGGAGCATGCTTCTATCTTGGAGAACTAATGTCACGCCCCGCTTCCCAGTGTACGGCGAAGTGGACGTGACGAGGCCCGCTACGTATGTACTCAGAAGTACATACGCTAAGCGTAACTAAGCAATATAAAATAATCACAAGAGACAAATGATATTGAAATAACAGCAACTTTTATTAATATCATTCTTTGTACAATGCATGAAATGAAAATACAACTGGAATGGAAAAGCAATGCCTAAACAGTGGCATAATAATAAAAGGAAATACTGGAAAGAACAAAGTACAATTATCTAGAGCTCTGGGTCTTCTTGGAACTGCTCCAAATCTTCACTTGTGGGCTCGGTCTCAACTTGGTCCAACGCACCTGACGACATTCAAAGAAGAAAGAAATAGAATGTCGTCAGCGAACAGGTCGCTCGGTAAGTCCCAAAGAAAAGAAGAATGAGAATGGCAGAGTAGCAGTATTTTCTAAAGTATTATGTTGTTGAATATTATGGAATATTGTTTAACGCCGTTGTTTGTAACTTGGTACAGAAGGATGCCAGTGTATACGAGGGGGATCTTTATATGCTAGAGATCAGGGCAAATGGAGAGTACAAGGAACCGTTATGCCACGGTACAACAGCAATAGTATTCATGTTAGGTGTCTTAATCTGACCACCTCGTGCCACCTTTAACACCTTCCGTACCAATCTACCCCTTTAAACCCCGTAGTGTTTTAACAGTGTTGTAGTATTGGAATATGTAAACTGGATGACTGACCAAAACCATGATATCAGTAAACATGTTGTAACTGTATAATCAGGAAAATGGAATATCAGGATAATGGATGAATATCCATGGTTTGATTCAGTCAAAATGAATATATTGTTAACTGGATTCAGGGATTCTTGTATTCAAATTTGTATTGGAATATGATTGAATATAGGTTGACTTGAATTATATTCAAGTCAGAATTAGTCAGACTCCAACCCGAGTCAGACTAAAAGAAAGATAATTTGAAATTCAATATTAGTTAGGGGCCTTATTGTAATTTGTGAAACTTGAAGGGGTTTTATGTAAAAACTACTTTTGTATAGTTTTCAAAATATACCTCAAGTATTTAATAATCATCTTTATTATTATAATGAATGTGAATTTTATTTGTGTTATTCTAGTGAATATATCCTAATAGAAGAATTAATTGTTTATTTGAAATTCGTGGTATTTTAATGTAACTTTTAATCTTGAATTTTAGGAAAAAGTGGAAACTTTATATTATAACAAAATAGGTGTTTAAATGATAATTATATATAATTAAACACATAAATAATTTTCTTTTATATGAATATTTTATTTACAAAAAGTCTCACGTTCCTTAAATATCGTATTTTAAACCTTTCGAGACCGAATGCTCCTTGCGGAGGTCTGAATCTCGCACTACTAGCCTACGGGTGCACGATGAACCGTACTATCCCTAACAGGTTCCCCAAAGATGGGTTGTAGCGGCACTTTGCTTAGGTTTTATAAATACTTTTCATTTAGGAAAACGGTTTTATAAATATAGGGTGTTTATTTGCAAAAGAGTATAGTTTCCGTATTTCAGTTATTAGGGTTTCCTAAGCCAACTAGCCTATTTTTAGAGTCTAAACGATGAGTCATTAGAAGCCTCAAATCGCCTCTTCACCGTCAATTGCGGCCAGATAAGTGCCAGGTAAGTGGGAAGGAACCACAGTCGTGGGCCTAATTAAAAACCACTAGCCTTAGACACACTTGTCTAGACCCACAAGACAGTTTAGATAAACGATCGATGTCCATGACCAATCGTGCTTTCATTTTATATAAGATTTTATTTAGAAAAGTTTACAATTTAAAGATTTAACTAAAGGTTATAAAGGTTATGGTATTTTAGTGAAAAGTCCTGTAATTTCGTATTCTGTATTTTTGATATTTATCATTTAGGGTTATATTGAGTGTGTGTAAGGATAGGTCATTACCCCGTGACTTATATTAGGTTTTGGTGAAGTTTAAAGGTGAAATAAGCTATGTTAAACCTAAAGGTATTAAAGTGCAAGAATACGGTATTCGTAAACGTTATCATTTCATGTGTGAAATTTCATTCAAATTGATTGAAACAAGTTTAGTTATCACAATAAACATGTTTAGGAGTGAGGTACTTGATTACATTAAGAAAAATGAACTTCATGGTATTTTAATGAAAGAAATACGGTTTTGTAAAGAACTTATCATTTCATGTGGAAAAGTGTGATTAAATTGGTTTAAGGGTGATTAATAGTCAACATGCATATGGGTAGATAATATGTATTAGGTGACAAGTGGAATTTTAAAGAAAAATCGAATCGGAAATCGGTTTGTCCGATTTCCGTCGGGTTCCAGAAATTCGTATTTTTACATTAAAGAAAAGGAAGGTAGAAGAGGTGAGACTTACAGGTTTAAACTCTTCTAAAGAGTAAAGAGAACTAGGGAGGAAGGTCGAGGGGTGATTACGTCGTCGGTTGCTCCAAAACGCGTCGTCGGAATTCCGTCAGAGCTTCGCTAGGAACTCGATTTCGAAGCACACTTCTTGTGGAAACTTTTGAGAGAGTGGCTCAAGATTTTAGGGGGTGAGAGGGTAGTGTGTAGGGTTGGTATTGGTATTTATAGGGTTAGGCTAGGGTTAGGGTAGATGAAAAGTTAAAAATAAAAATATGATAAAATGTAATAAAAATGTATTAAAAGTGGAGTAATTGGGGGTTTTAAAGAGCTATGGAAGTGGTATCAGGCTGAAACTTTGCAAGTGTGTAGGGAATACCAAAAGACACAACTTTCATGTTGTGACCCTCGCCGGAATCGGCCGAATCGGGGGTGACTCGGCCGTGACTCGGTCGGATCACTGAGTCGGCCGAGTCAAGGCCGAGTTGGCCGATTCCCGACCGATTCCGGTGACCTGGATCTCCCCCGACGGTTCATCTACCCTCTGCAAGTGTTACATCTTTGGGTGTAGTGGGGTTTTTGTGAGATATGCACGTGTAAACTCTTGGTATTCTAAAGGTTTTTAAAAAATCCATATTAAAAATAATGTGGGGTATGGGATTCGAACTCTGGTGGCTTGGTTCAGCAATGCAAGGTATTACCAATGAGCTACAAGCTCTTCTTGTAATTATTGTAAGGAATTAAATATTTAAGTTGTTTCCAGCAACAACAATACTCCAATTGTACACTATTTTTAAAGCAAATTTTTGGTATACAAAATTGGAGTTGTTACAATCTACCCTCCTTACAAAAATTTCGTCCTCGAAATTTACAACTTTTATTTGAGGACTAGTTTATAAAAAGGTGCGGATATCTTGCACGCATCTCATCTTCCCTCTCCCACGTGGATTCTCCTGGAGTGTCTTTCCTCCACATTACCCGGACCAAATTAACTTCTTTGTTCCGAAGTGTCTTCACTTTCCTGTCCAGGATCTCCACAGGTTGCTGCTCACAAGACAAATCGGGCTATATCGTGAGCTCTGAATGGTCAAGTACATGGCTGGGGTCACTCACATACCTTCTGAGTTGAGATATGTGGAACACGTTATGCACTCCTTCCAATGAAGGTGGAAGCGCTAATCGGTATGCCACTTCACCGACTCGTTCGAGTATATCGAACGGTCCAATGTATCTCGGACTCAACTTTCCCCGTCTCCCAAATCTGATCACTCCGCGGTTCGGAGATATCTTCAAGAATACATGATCTCCTGGCTGGAACTCCAAGTGTCGTCTCTTCGCATCAGCCCAATATTTCTGTCTATCTTGGGCTATGCGTATTCTTTCTCTGATAGTACGAACCACATCAACGGTCGCTACTATCATCTCTGGTCCAAGGAGTTCCCTATCTCCGATGTCGTCCTAACTTAATGGCGTTCGACACTTCCTTCCATATAATGCTGCAAAAGGTGCCATTCCTATGCTTGCTTGGTAGCTGTTGTTGTACGCGAACTCCACAAGATGCAAGTGATCTTCCCACGATCCTTTGAAGTCGAGCATACATGCTCTGAGCATATCCTCCAAGATTTGAATAGTTCGTTCCGACTGACCATCTGTTTGTGGATGATAAGCCGTGCTGAAGTTCAGACTTGTTCCCAAGCTAGCTTGCAGACTCTGCCAAAATTGTGATCGGAACCTGGTGTCACGATCGGAGACAATGCAGACCGGTACTCCATGAAGTCTCACAATTTCCTGTATGAGTTCATGGGTATCAGAGATAGTACATTATGAAGAGTTTTTAAATCTAAAATAGATTATTATCTCCATGTACTTCTTTGCTAATGTCTCAGTTGATTGGCCAACTCGAAATGGGATGAAGTGAGCCGACTTCGTGAGTCGATCCACAATGACCCAAATCGCATCGTTACCCTTTGTGCTGCGAGGAAGAGCAGTTACAAAGTCCATCGTGATGTGCTGCCACTTCCATTCTGGGATTGGTAACGGTTGAAGTAGTCCAGCTGTCCTATGATGTTCAGCCTTTACCTGCTGACACACCAAACATTTTGCGACACTCCTGGCTACTTCACGCTTCATTCCATGCCACCAATAATTCTGACGTAGATCTTTGTACATTTTGGTACCTCCAGGATGTACTGAATAGGGAGAGCTGTGAGCTTCTTTCATTAACTCTTCCCGAACAGGACCTTTTGGTACACACAATCTGCTGCCGTATCTCAAAGATCCGTCTTCATGGATGATGAAATCTGTTCTGAGTCCATTCTCCACTTGTTCTCTTTTGCAACTTAGCATCGCTGGCTTGAGCTGCTTTGATCTGATTGACAATAGTTGATTGAACTTGTAGATTCATCAAATTTGAAACATCACCTGGCATGACTAGTTCGATCTCAATCTGATGTAGGTCTTGCTGAAGCTTCCACTGTGCGGTGAGATTCATTGCTAATGGTTGGCGACTAAGAGCATCAGGTACTACGTTCACCTTTCCTGGATGATATTGCAAATTGATGTCGAAGTCCGCCATAAGTTCTAACCATTTTCTCTGCCGCATATTCAATTCCTTCTGAGTAATCACATACTTCAGACTTTTGTGATCTGTGTAGATGTTCACTCGTTCACCAAGTAAGTAGTGGCGCCAAATCTTGAGAGCAAAAATAACAGCTGCCAACTCTAGATCATGCGTCGGATAATTGCGCTCATGAGTCTTCAGTTGTCTTGAAGCATAAGCCACAACCTTACCGTGCTGATGTAGAACACATCCTAATCCCTTACCGGATGCATCGCAATGCACTTCGAATCCTCCAGATTGATCCGGTATGACGAGAATAGGTGCAGATGTCAGTCTTGACTTGAGTTCTACGAAAGCTTACTCGCATGCTTCTGACCACACAAATTCCTCATCTTTTCGTGTGAGCTTGGTCAGGGGTGTTGCTATCTTCGAAAAGCCTTCAATGAATCTTCTGTAATATCCAGCTAAACCCAAGAAACTCCGAATATCCTTCACTGATTTTGGTGTAGGCCATTCGCTGACTGCTGAAACTTTTGCTGGATCCACAGAAATCCCTTCTCCTGATACGATGTGTCCAAGAAAACCAACTTGTTTTAGCCAAAACTCGCACTTGCTGTACTTGGCATAAAGCTTATGTTGTCGAAGTGTTTCCAGGACAATTCGTAAGTGCTCCGCATGCTCTTTCCGATTCTTAGAATATACCAGGATGTCGTCGATGAAGATGACAACGAACCTGTCTAAATACTCCCGAAAAACTTGGTTCATAAGGTTCATGAAGATTGCTGGTGCATTGGTCACTCCAAATAGCATTACTAGAAATTCGTAATGTCCATAACGAGTTCTGAAAGCTGTTTTGTGAATATCAGCCTCCTTGACCTTCACTTGATGATATCTTGAACGAAAATCTAGTTTAGAGAAGACACAAGATCCACTTAGCTGATCGAATAAATCGTCGATGCGCGGGAGTGGATACTTGTTCTTTATAGTAACTTCGTTCAAGGCCCTATAGTCGATGCACATTCTGTATGAACCTTCCTTCTTCTTCACCAACAGTACAGGTGCTCCCCAACTTGAAGTGCTGGGACGAATCCATCCTTTCGCCAGTAATTCGTCCAACTGTGTTCGTACTTCCTTCAATCCTTCCGGACTTAGTCTATAATGTGCTTTGATTACTGGTTGTGCTCCTGGTACTAAGTCAATACTGAATTCAAGAGCTCGATCAGGAGGCAAACCTGATATATCGTCAGGGAATACATCATCGAACTCTCGAACTACCTCCGGTCTTGTTTCTTCTTCTGCATGAGCTGCTGCAACTACTGCTTCCCTTGGCTTTGCTTTGTAAGTGCTTGGTTCTAGTGTACGATCTCCACTCTTGAAATAGAAGACCGGATGATCTGGAATCTCAAATACTACCCTCCCTTGACGACAGTCGATGGTAGCATAAAAGGTTCCAAGCCAGTCCATTCCTAGAAGCACATCGAAGTTTGGTATGTCCAGTACTTTGAAGTCGGCGTAAAACTCTCGACTGCAGACGATGACTGGACACATGCTGTATCCCATAGTTGCCTTTAGAACACCATTTCCAGAACTGACGTTCCAGCTGGATACAAGCGGTGAGACTGGAATCGCATGGGTTCGGACAAACCGTTGCGACATAAAGCAGTGGGATGCCCCAGTATCAAACAGTGCAAGTGCAGGTAGTGAAGCTACTAGGATTGTACCTAAGGTATATGGGATAGGTTTTAGGTATAGGGAAAGTGTGTAGGTAAACAAAACTAAAAGATAAATTTGAGAAAGTAGGTTTACCAGTAATGACTTGGCCAATGGCCTCAGCTTCTTCAACAGACATCATGAACGCCTGGCGCTTCGGCACATTCCTCCTGACCTGAGGAGCATTCCTCTGAACGTTCCTTTGTGCTTGATGGAACTGTCGAGGAGGTGGTGCAGCTTGTGGTCCCCTAGGTGGTGCAGGCAGTGCAAGTCTGGTAGCAGGTGCCGGAAGAGCTGGTCGCTGCTGATAAGTATTTGCTGGCCGGAATGCAGCAACCGAGTTCTGCCTTTGAGGACAAGATCCAATATCATGAGTGGCTGAACCGCAGATCAAGCAAAGGCGGTTGGCTCGACGGCAATCCTTCATCATATGCCCCTTTCTCTTGCAGTAGGTGCAAAAGGCTGGGCTAGGACGATGAGTTGGTACTCCGGGTCGCCTTGGCACGAAGGGTGGTCTGGACATGGCTCCACCTGCCATCTGGTTGGCAGGGCGCTTGACTCCTACAGAGTGAGGTCTTCCCCTCTCTTTTATCACTGCCTCGTAACTGCGGGCAGCTTCAAGGGCTTCCTCATGAGTCAAAAACTTTCCGGTGGCTAGAGCAGCCTTGATCTCGGTGTCCAAACCTTACTGAAAACGACGGGCTCTGATCTCGTCCGTCGGTATCAGGTGTGCCGCGAATCGGCTCAACATAGTGAACTCAGCATCATATTCATCTACTGATTTCTCCCACATTGATCCTTGCTGTAGATGAATAAATTGCTGCTCCATAGCGAACCTGGCGGTCACAGGGAAATATTTCGCGTCAAACTTCTCGCGAAATGTTTTCCATTCAATCGGCTGTGCCAGACGGGTTTCTTCCGCCTTCCACCAATTACGAGCGTTATCCGTGAGCTGTAGCTTCGCTACACGGACCCAAGCATTATCTGGCACTTGAGCTGCTGCCAGATCGTCTTCAATACTTTGTGCCCATTCTTCTGCTTCGAGAGGGCTTTCTTTACCCGAGAATTGCTTTGGGTGCAAAGCTCTGAATTGTTTTATTCCCGGTGCATCTGCCTCAGGACGACTCAGAAGTTGTTGCTGTCCCTCTAGCAGACTGCGGATCGCATCGAATAGCATGGTTTGCTCAGTGGATGGTGCGGAAACAACTGGAGTGAGAGGTAGTGCTGAAGGGGTATTGTTGGCGTTGGTGCTGGTGTTGTTCGGGGAATTGTTCGGGGAATCCATAACCCTGAAGAAAAATTTGGATTAGGACAGATTCAAATACATGAAATGATAAGATTCAAGGAATAAAGACTTGTAAGATTCAAAGAACATGAATTGTAAAGAATGTTTTAGTTGCTGTTTCTTGTGTTATATTGCTTAGGTTGTTCACGCAGACCAGAACTGCATGACAGGGATTCACACAGCTCTGACCTGCATGGGCCACCAACAAAACCTGTCACGCCCCGCTTCCCAGTGTACGGCGAAGTGGACGTGACGAGGCCCGCTACGTATGTACTCAGAAGTACATACGCTAAGCGTAACTAAGCAATATAAAATAATCACAAGAGACAAATGATATTGAAATAACAGCAACTTTTATTAATATCATTCTTTGTACAATGCATGAAATGAAAATACAACTGGAATGGAAAAGCAATGCCTAAACAGTGGCATAATAATAAAAGGAAATACTGGAAAGAACAAAGTACAATTATCTAGAGCTCTGGGTCTTCTTGGAACTGCTCCAAATCTTCACTTGTGGGCTCGGTCTCAACTTGGTCCAACGCACCTGACGACATTCAAAGAAGAAAGAAATAGAATGTCGTCAGCGAACAGGTCGCTCGGTAAGTCCCAAAAAAAAGAAGAATGAGAATGGCAGAGTAGCAGTATTTTCTAAAGTATTATGTTGTTGAATATTATGGAATATTGTTTAACGCCGTTGTTTGTAGCTTGGTACAGAAGGATACCAGTGTATACGAGGGGGATCTCTATATGCTAGAGATCAGGGCAAATGGAGAGTACAAGGAACCGTTATGCCACGGTACAACAGCAATAGTATTCATGTTAGGTGTCTTAATCTGACCACCTCGTGCCACCTTTAACACTTTCCGTACCAATCTACCCCTTTAAACCCCGTAGTGTTTTAACAGTGTTGTAGTATTGGAATATGTAAACTGAATGACTGACCAAAACCATGATATCAGTAAACATGTTGTAACTGTATAATCAGGAAAATGGAATATCAGGATAATGGATGAATATCCATGGTTTGATTCAGTCAAAATGAATATATTGTTAACTGGATTCAGGGATTCTTGTATTCAAATTTGTATTGGAATATGATTGAATATAGGTTGACTTGAATTATATTCAAGTCAGAATTAGTCAGACTCCAACCCGAGTCAGACTAAAAGAAAGATAATTTGAAATTCAATATTAGTTAGGGGCCTTATTGTAATTTGTGAAACTTGAGGGGGTTTTATGTAAAAAGTACTTTTGTATAGTTTTCAAAATATACCTCAAGTATTTAATAATCATCTTTATTATTATAATGAATGTGAATTTTATTTGTGTTATTCTAGTGAATATATCCTAATAGAAGAATTAATTGTTTATTTGAAATTCGTGGTATTTTAATATAACTTTTAATCTTGAATTTTAGGAAAAAGTGGAAACTTTATATTATAACAAAATAGGTGTTTAAATGATAATTATATATAATTAAACACATAAATAATTTTCTTTTATATGAATATTTTATTTACAAAAAGTCTCACGTTCCTTAAATATCGTATTTTAAACCTTTCGAGACCGAATGCTCCTTGCGGAGGTCTGAATCTCGTACTACTAGCCTGCGGGTGCACGATGAACCGTACTATCCCTAACAGGTTCCCCAAAGATGGGTTGTAGCGGCACTTTTCTTAGGTTTTATAAATACTTTTCATTTAGGAAAACGGTTTTATAAATATAGGGTGTTTATTTGCAAAAGAGTATAGTTTCCGTATTTCAGTTATTAGGGTTTCCTAAGCCAACTAGCCTATTTCTAGGGTCTAAACGATGAGTCATTAGAAGCCTCAAATCGCCTCTTCACCGTCAATTGCGGCCAGATAAGTGCCAGGTAAGTGGGAAGGAACCACAGTCGTGGGCCTAATTAAAAACCACTAGCCTTAGACACACTTGCCTAGACCCACAAGACAGTTTAGATAAACGATCGATGTCCATGACCAATCGTGCTTTCATTTTATATAAGATTTTATTTAGAAAAGTTTACAATTTAAATATTTAACTAAAGGTTATAAAGGTTATGGTATTTTAGTGAAAAGTCCTGTAATTTCGTATTCTGTATTTTTGATATTTATCATTTAGGGTTATATTGAGTGTGTGTAAGGATAGGTCATTACCCCGTGACTTATATTAGGTTTTGGTGAAGTTTAAAGGTGAAATAAGCTATGTTAAACCTAAAGGTATTAAAGTGCAAGAATACGGTATTCGTAAACGTTATCATTTCATGTGTGAAATTTCATTCAAATTGATTGAAACAAGTTTAGTTATCACAATAAACATGTTTAGGAGTGAGGTACTTGATTACATTAAGAAAAATGAACTTCATGGTATTTTAATGAAAGAAATACGGTTTTGTAAAGAACTTATCATTTCATGTGGAAAAGTGTGATTAAATTGGTTTAAGGATGATTAATAGTCAACATGCATATGGGTAGATAATATGTATTAGGTGACAAGTGGAATTTTAAAGAAAAATCGAATCGGAAATTGGTTTGTCCGATTTCCGTCGGGTTCCAGAAATTCGTATTTTTACATTAAAGAAAAGGAAGGTAGAAGAGGTGGGACTTACAGGTTTAAACTCTTCTAAAGAGTAAAGAGAACTAGGGAGGAAGGCCGAGGGGTGATTACGTCGCCGGTTGCTCCAAAACGCGTCGTCGGAATTCCGTCAGAGCTTCGCCGGGAACTCGATTTCGAAGCACACTTCTTGTGGAAACTTTTGAGAGAGTGGCTCAAGATTTTAGGGGGTGAGAGGGTAGTGTGTAGGGTTGGTATTGGTATTTATAGGGTTAGGGTAGATGAAAAGTTAAAAATAAAAATATGATAAAATGTAATAAAAATGTATTAAAAGTGGAGTAATTGGGGGTTTTAAAGAGCTATGGAAGTGGTATCAGGCTGAAACTTTGCAGGTGCGTAGGGAATACCAAAAGACACAACTTTCATGTTGTGACCCTCGCCGGAGTCGGCCGAATCGGGGGTGACTCGGCCGTGACTCGGTCGGATCACTGAGTCGGCCGAGTCAAGGCCGAGTTGGCCGATTCCCGACCGATTCCGGTGACCTGGATCTCCCCCGACGGTTCATCTACCCTCTGCAAGTGTTACATCTTTGGGTGTAGTGGGGTTTTTGTGAGATATGCACGTGTAAACTCTTGGTATTCTAAATGTTTTTAAAAAATCCATATTAAAAATAATGTGGGGTATGGGATTCGAACTCTGGTGGCTTTGTTCAGCAATGCAAGGTATTACCAATGAGCTACAAGCTCTTCTTGTAATTATTGTAAGGAATTAAATATTTAAGTTGTTTCCAGCAACAACAATACTCCAATTGTACACTATTTTTAAAGCAAATTTTTGGTATACAAAATTGGAGTTGTTACAACTAAGCTCCTATGGAGAACGTATCTCCTTTTAATATTATTAAATGTTCTCATGTTGTGCGCACGTGCGTTGCATGTGTTGCGCGCATGGCAAGCACACGTGCGTTGCACGTAGCGCACATGACGCTTGCGCATATGCGCATTATGGGGAGGAGCATGCTCCTATTCTTGGAGAACTAAGCTTCTATGAAGAACTAAGCTCCTTTGAGTATTGAATCCTTTGAGGATTGAACTCTTCCTTTTCTAAGAGGTATCCTCTCTTATTTATATGGGAGTGGTGGAGAAGCGATCTCTCCTTTTTCCCGATGTGGGACTAAAAATGTATTCCCCATGTAGTAGAGCATTACTTTAGATTACACGTGCATAACACATTTGCTCATAACGTTTGATCCCGGATGAATTATGAGGCCCATAATATATCAAATCAAAGGATTTTTCGAGACACTTTCAATAATATCAGAATTTAGATGTTTCTCATTCCGGAGTTTATTAAAATACAGCTCGGAAAATACTGGTTCACGTCTTCTTCCTTAGATCACATGTGCATAGCACATTTGCTCATAACTTTTGATCCCGGATGAATTATGAGGCCTATAATATATCAAATCGATGGTTTTTTCGAGATACTTTCAATACCATCAGAATTTAGCTATTTCTCATTCCGGAGTTTATCAAAATACAGATCGGAGTATACTGATTCGCGTCTTCTTCCTTAGATCACATGTGCATAGCACATTTGATCATAACTTTTGATCCCGGATGAGTTATGAGGCCTATAATATATCAAATCGAAGGTATTTTCGAGATGCTTTCAATACCATTAGAATTTAGCTGTTTTTCATTCGGGAGTTCTTCAAAATACAGCCCAGAAAATACTGGTTCATATTTTCTTAAGCGTATCGCTGCCATTTGATGCCTTGGGCTCTTTTGCGCAGAAATTTTTGGCGGGAACAAATGCCCCCCACTACTTTGCCCACGTAAGTATATACGTGGGTTAAGTAGTGTAGAGTAATTCATAGTGTATGACCAGTTTCGGGTTGGTATATAATTTTCAGAATCTTGATCTGAGAAGATAACGAGCGGACACAAGCGTCGTCATTTATCATTGACTCAAATCTCGACTCTTAAGAGATATAGTCCCAAACCCTCTGCTCCATGAGCCGCGTCCTTCTATTTCTTTATGTTTTACTCTGGCATGAATTATTTATATGCTCGTCAGTAACTTCTCCATTTCAGTGGTATGTAACTTTGGCAAGTGTGGCCCATAAATGGTAGATAACAGTTCATCTTGAACTCTTTATAAGGTAGTGATGGCTTAGGAGACAGGGATAAGATCTGCCACCTAAGACTTTTCAACTTTATGAGCCGTGAGGGTCTCATAAAGACTTTTCTTCCTACGAGTCGAGAGGATCTCGTAGGTGTATTTTCTCCTTAGGAATCATGAGGATTCCTAAGTGTGTTTTTTCTTGAAAGTCGTAAGAATCTCACAAGAGAATTTACTCCCTTACGAGTCGTGAGGACCCGCAAGTGATGGGTGAAGTTGCCCTTATCCGCATTTCACGGAGTCAGGGGTTGCTCTGGATGCTTCCCACGGGTTCGCTGCCGTGTTCTGCGAGGACCAGGCTCCGCTCTGGACGTTTCCCACGGGGTCAGAGTTGGCATTATCCGCGTTCCATGTGACCAGGAATTTTGCTCTAGATGCTTCCCACGGGTTCACTGCTGTAACACCCGAGTTCATTTATACCAATTCCAGTTCTGGTGTTTCTGTATTCGTGATACTCTTGCTTTAACGTATTGTGGGTGCGAATGGTATTTTACACTGTACATTGCATTCGACCCGACCCGCTTGCTTGAACTGTTTTGATTCTTATTTATAGATTAACTTGACTTGTTGCATGGACACATGCATCTCATGATTAGTACATACATGCATTTTACCTGGTATTGCATCTTTTATCATATAACATTTTAGATCACAGAAAATAATTTAAAATTGCATTTCATAACCTGCATGATACCCCTAACTCCGTGGTAGCATCCACACATCTTGTTTTCGTCCCGTTCAGTGAAACGGACGTGTTTGGATGGCTACGCGCACGTACGTGCACCCATTCTTGGGGGTATGCATTTTCTTTAACTGGGCTTTCATTTTGAAATTTGGAAGTCGCATATATTTTTAATATTTTAAATCTAAAATTTTAGACTCGACCCGGGCGTGTTTTGGAGTAAGTTTTTATTTGCCAAAATCTCAAACGGACTAATATTATAATATTATATTATACTCCTTATTCATTCAAAATTTCTCTAACTAATTAAATATTTTCCTAACTAAAATTATTAACAGATCAATTCTCACGTTTCTCGCTCTCTGTAAATATATTCATAATATTTTTAAATCTAATTTTTTATAATACATAACTCTCTCTCTCTCCACTATCTCTATCTCTATCTCTCTCTTCCTTCTGACCTTCTCTCTCTTCCCTACGTAATTCTGTATTCTTTTTTTTTAGAAAACTTAAAACCCACGTTGCCTCTCTCATCATCTTCTTCCTTTCTTCTTTTCAATTTTTTCCCGTGCGCAACCCTTCCCTGTGACCCCAACCCCGCTCACTCTCGCCACATTTTGCCGTCGCCGCCTCTGCCACCTCGTCGTCGCCTCCTCACCCTCGTCATCTTCCCTACATCCTCCTCAACCGCAACCCCACAACCCATCGCGACCATCTCCTCCTTCACCTGCACCCTTCACCGCCGGCGACCCCCACTTCCTTGTCGGCCTCCACTCGTTTTCCTCACCTCACTCCAACCCCGACACCACCATCACCCATACCTGCAGCCCTGACGAACCCATCACCCGAGAACCCACAGAAAACCTTACCCACGCCTGAGCCCTTCCTCGTCTCTGCCTCGCCGCCGGCGATCGTCCCTCACCGTCACTACCTCTTGTTACCCTATCTCCCTTCTCTCCTCTACTACTCCAGATACAATGCATTTCCCCTGCAACCTTTGATCCCCGACGGCCAAGAACCCCCTGCACACTGCTACCTTGTCGGAAAACCCACACGCCGTCAACCCTCGTCGTCGTCGCCCCTGCCTACTCCCTTGGGATCCCAGAACGTATAACCACCGTAAGATCTCTTCCACTCTTCTTTTTCTTTTCCATGCATTTTGCATTTCATTCTTTTGTATTCACTGTTCTTGGTTTGCCGGAATCCGACCGTGCCGGCGACGATCACGACGACCCAGCAAGCATCTCTGACCCGTGTGATCCCCTAGTGCGTTGTTTGGACTCATTCCATGTACCGTGCGCGCGTTGCGACTTTTCCCGCCGACGCTTGACGTTCCGTATACCGCTTCGTGATCCGATCAAGGCAAGTAAAACTTGCTACATGCTATTGTATTATTATATACCTTTTTGACTGCATATTGTATTGGTAGATTGAATTTAATCCCGCTTGTTCCATATTAACATTTCAATGTCCATTATATCATTTTAGATTTATAGTTCGGAACATACCATGTTGCATTTAGTTTTATTATACATAGTACCAACATACATATGTAAATCAAATAACAATTATTTGTATAACCCACAGTACCCCTTTTATAGTTTATACCCTATCGGACGACCGTTTGCATACATCTAGCCTAATTTATATTCAATTGTATCTCTAGATTATTTGGTACATATTAACATGATTTTAACATCCATATTTGTTATACTGCATTCATGTAATGTTGAAACTATCCCTTAAACCCAAACTGATAACCGTGCATCTACATACCTTAATCTGTACCTGATTGCATTTTACATTGCAATGTTCCAGTTTATTGTTCTATTAGTATCCATGCTTGTTTTGTATACCCATGCTTATGTTAGTCGGATGTTTGAGCACCAACATGACATCTTGTGCACCCTAACATGACTTGTTACACCTACTGCCTGACACGACATGGTACCGTGCACCTCTTGATATGACATGATACCTATACTACCTGGCTTGACCTGATATACCATGGCTTTACCTGTTACTTGATCTTGTGTCTAATGCCGACAAACCTGACCTGTTGTCCTTACGGACCGTTCCTGTTGTCTATCCAGACAAACCTGTACCTTCCTGATCCTGTGTTGGCATTAGCTCTAGATTACTTAATACCTGACTTGAATATATATAACTTGGGGGTATGGGGAAATCAATGATGAAACCTGACTTGTAACTCGACAGTTCTATACCTGTTCTGATCAGTCTTACGGGCTAGGCCAGCCCCGGAGTGATGCTACGGACATCACTCGTCATTACCTACCATCCTTTACTGCCTTGCGGCACGTCTCGGGTTCAGCCCGAGAGTCATAGACCGTGATCCCGGGCACGCACGGGATACTATTGAGTTACATCGATAATTTATCAAATTGATTTCAAAGACTTGAGAGTAGTTAACCCAATAGACTAGTTTAGATTACTCACTACACATTACCCCACTGTCCTTACTTATATCACTGTTATGCTTGTTTTATCATTTATACTCATACTTGCATGTATTGCTACCCCTGTTTATATTATCGCTTGATGTTATGACACGCTGACGTCTGGGTTTTGCATGGCCCAGATCGTTCTACCTTTGTTGCAGACTGATCAGGAGTATTGCCGCTGTTAGACCGAGCGGTGAAGATCATGTTGGTATGCAGTTTTACTTTCCAGGTGTTTCATTTATTGTATCCTTTGCTTCCGCATATTATCATTTCTTGACTCATTTATTCTGGCTCATGGACATGTACTAGATAGTTTAGTTTACTTTCCTGTTCTTGATATCTCTACAGCCGTAATGTGACTGTGGAAGGATTTTTCCTATCCACACTTAGCATAGTTGGCTATGTCACGTGCCTATTTTAGCGTACTCTGGGATGCGTGGCGTGACATGGTTCTTTTGGTATCAGAGACATAGGATATAGGTTAATCGAGTTTGATTCTTTTGTAGTTGAGTATTGGACCCAATACACGAATCAGAATACTCGTGATTAGGAACATGTCCTGCCACCTTGTTATCTTGATTCTTGAATCATATCCTTCTTTTATCCTTCGCCTTGACGATATGCAAGCCACTTGCATCTCGACTTGAAACCCTTTTGGTTCACTATTGTTTCTCCCTGTTCCTTGATTCCGATATTAGGATTTGGATGACTTGAGTGGAGTTATGTAATTGTACCCATGAACTGCAGCATGGTTACAATGCGGTACTCTATTTAAGTAACTTGGAGTCCTGATCTTGATTCACTTCCTTATTCCATGATCGTTATACTACCTTGCTTCTCTCGGTTTCATTGCTTACCAGTTTTTGTTCCATTGCCAGCTTGAATCATGTTTACCGTGCTTAATCCTCTTCAGTATCTTGACTTCGGATGAAGTCATCTCGGTATCTTACTTGTTCATGTTTTCCCCACATTAGAATTATTCAATTCTGGTGCATCCCTTGTTTGTTGTTGTCTTGGGAATGGATTTTCTTGGCACTTTCCACGCTCACATAGATTGTAGGGCAAGGAAAGTGATTTTCCAGATTCTCGGACATCCAGAGTTTGTTGCTGGAGGAAGCAGTTTGGTCGGGCCAGTCGAATTTAGGGCTAGGCCGACAAACAATGTTCTTTCATCGATGGAAGTTATTAAGGAAGAAGCGCCGGCTATATTTCGAGAGTTCATGGATGTGTTCGAGGACATCTCGGGTTACGGCAAAACGAGATGTGGAGTTTGCGATTGATCTTGTTCCTGGTGCAGCGCCAATCTCATAGGCGTATTATCCAATGGCACCAGTGGAGTTGAAAGAAGTCAGGAAGCAGGTTGCTGAATTACTTGAGAAGGGTTGGATTTGCAGAAGTAACTCACCTTGGAGAGCTCCAGTTCTTCTAGTCAAGAAGAAAGATGGCACAAGGAGGATGTACATCGTTTATCGAGAATTAAAGCGGGTGACTATTAAGAACAAGTATCCGATCCCTCGCATTGGTGAATTATTTGAGCAGCTTAGTAGCGCAAGGGTATTCTCGAAGCTGGATTTGCGATCCGGATATCATCAGGTCCGAGTTAAGTCAGAAGATATTTGCAAGACTGTGTTCAGAACTCGGTATGGACATTACGAGTATTTGGTGATGCCCTTCGGAGTAACGAATACGCCGGCAATATTTATGGACTTGATGAACCAAATCTTTCACCGGTTTTGGACCAGTTTATTGTGGTGTTCATTGATGATATTCTGGTCTACTCAGGGAGCAAGGAAGAGCATGTAGAACACTTGAAATTTGCACTGCAGACATTGAGGCAAGAAAATTGTATGCAAAAATGAGCACGTGTGAGTTTTGGCATGAAGAAGTGAAGTTTTTGGGGCATGTCGCATCCGGAGATGGAATCGCAATTGATCCCGAAAAGATTACAGCAGTTCGAGATTGGCCGATTCCGAAGAATGTTGCGGAGATAAGAAGCTTTCTTGGACTTGCCGGGTATTATAAAAGGTTTGTGGAGGATCTTGCTCGTATAGCGGAGCCTGGACCAAGCTTACATGGAAGGAGGTACCGTTCGTATGGACGGATAGTTGTGCGTCAGCTTTTGAGGCGTTGAGGCAAGGATGGATAACTGCTCTAATTCTGACTGTGCCGACAGTTCCGGAGGATTGGTTATTCACAGCGACGTATCTGGGAAAAGATTGGGATGTGTTTTGATGCAGCATGGGAAGGTTATAGCCTACGTATCAAGACAGTTGAAGACTCATGAGAAGAATTACCCAACTCATGACTTGGAGCTAGCAGCTGTGATTCTTTTGCTTTGAAGATTTGGAGACACTACTTATTGGGTAAAAAGGGTCGAAGTATTCACCGATCACAAAAGCCTAAAGTACGTGTTCACTCAGAAGGAGCTATTTAGGAGACAGCATAGATGGTTGGAGCTGATGGCTGACTACGATCTTGATCTTAAGAACCATCCGGGGAAAATTAGTGTGGTGACCGGATATGCTTAGTCGGTTGCCAGCAATTCAGATGTTGACTGCACAGAAGGGACTTGTTGAAGACTTTCGGAGATTCGGGTTGGAGATCGTGCTACCGCAATCTTCAGGACAGTAGATGTTGCTGCAAGTACAGTCGTCGTTGATCGAGAGTATTAAAGCAGTGCATTCGCAGAACCCAAGATTGCAGAAGTTTTGAGAACCGGTTGAAGCTGGACTTTGAACGGACTTGTTAATTCATGAAGATGGTTCGTTGCGATTTGGTAGCCGTTTGTGTGTGCCAAAGGGAGATAGTCGTGAAGAGCTTATGAAGGAGGCGCACAGCTCAGCATATTCCGTACATCCAGAAGGTACGATGATGTACCGAGATCCACGACAGCATTTCTGGTGGGAAGGCATGGAACGGGAGATTGCCGCCTTGTAGCAAAGTGCTTAGTGTGTCAGCAAGTTAAGGCTGAATATCAACGGGTTGCTGGTTTATTGCAACCACTTCCGATTCCTCAATGGAAGTGGGGACATATAACCATGGATTTCGTGACGGCTTTACCGCGAAGTCCAAAAAGGCAACAATACAGTTTGGGTGATTGTTGATCGATTGACCAAGGCAGCTCATTTCATACCATTTCGAGTTGGTCAATCAACCAAAGCTTTGGCAGAACGGTACATGCTGGAGATTGTAAGATTGCATGGAGTACCGGTGAGCATCGTGTCCGACCGTGACACTCGTTTCTTATCACACTTTTGGAGGAGCTTACAGGAAAGTTTGGGGACTCGTTTGAAGTTTAGCACAACTTATCATCCTCAAACAGATGGCCAGTCGGAGAGAATGATCCAAACTCTTGAAGACATGTTGAGAGCTTGCATGTTAGACTTCAAGGGTTCATGGAAGGATCATCTACATTTGGTGGAGTTTTCTTACAATAAAAGTTTCCAGGCGACTATACAGATGGCTCCATTCGAATTTTTATATGGTCGCAAGTGTCGTTCACCTGTTTGTTGGGACGATGTCGATGAACGAAGATTGTTGGGACCAGATTTGGTTGTGCAGACAGTTGAGAAGGTTAATACTATCCGGAATCATATGAAAGCGGCACAAGACCGACAAAGAGTTGGGCAGATACGTTGAGAAGACCTCTAGAGTTCGCCGTTGGTGATTTGGTATTCTTAAAGGTATCACCGGCTAGAGGGATGATTCATTTTGGAAGTCGAGGAAAGTTTAGTCCTCGATTCGTCGGACCTTTTGAGATCTTGGAACGTGTTGGAGAAGCGGCTTATCGTTTGGCGTTACCGCAATCCTTGGCGAATGATCAGGACGTGTTTCTCGTACCTCAACTCCGTAAGTATGTTCGAGATGAAACACATGTGTTGGATCATTCGGAGCTGACTGTACGAGAAGATTTGACTTGTGAGGAGCAACCAATGTCGATTGTGGATCGAGGGGAAAAGGTTCTTAAAAACAAGGTTATCTTTCTTGTATTCATTTCGTGGGGTAATCGCTCATATGGAGAGTCAACTTGGTAACGAAAAGATGAAGTCCGGCTGAAGCTTCCCCATCAATTCTTATAGTTCTTAATTGTTTATCTTTTCTTGTTCTTGAAATTTCGAGAACGAAATTCTTTTGTAGTTGGGTATAATGTAACACCCGAGTTCATTTATACCAATTCCAGTTCTGGTGTTTCTGTATTCGTGATACTCTTGCTTTAACGTATTGTGGGTGCGAATGGTATTTCACACTGTACATTGCATTCAACCCGACCTGACCCGCTTGCTTGAACCTGTTTGATTCTAATTTATAGATTATCTTGACTTGTTGCATGGACACGTGCATCTCATGATTAGTACATACATGCATTTTACCTGGTATTGCATCTTTTATCATATAACATTTTAGGTCACAGAAAATAATTTAAAATTGCTTTTCATAACCTGCATGATACCCCTAACCCCGTGGTAGCATCCGCACATCTTGTTCTCGTCCCGTTCAGTGAAACGGACGTGTTTGGATGGCTACGCGCACGTACGTGCACCCATTCTTGGGGGTATGCATTTTCATTAACTGGGCTTTCATTTTGAAATTTGGAAGTCGCATATATTTTTAATATTTTAAATCTAAAATTTTAGACTCGACCCAGACGTGTTTTGGAGTAAGTTTGTATTTGCCAAAATCTCAAACGGACTAATATTATAATATTATATTATATTCTTTATTCATTCAAAATTTCTCTAACTAATTAAATATTTTCCTAACTAAAATTATTAACAGCTCAATTCTCACATTTCTCTCTCTCTGTAAATATATTCATAATATTTTTAAATCTAATTTTTTATAATATAGATCTCTCTCTCTCTCTCTCCACTATCTCTATCTCTCTCTCTCTCTTCCTTCTGACATTATGTATTCTTTTTTTTTTTTAGAAAACCTAAAACCCACGTTGCCTCTCTCATCATCTTCTTCCTTTCTCCATTTCAATTTTTTCCCGCGCGCAACCCTTCCATGCGACCCCAACCCCGCTCGCTCTCGCCACATCCTGCCGTCGCCGCCTCCGCCATCTCGTCGTCGCCTCCTCACCCTCGTCATCTCCCCTACATCCTCCTCAACCGCAATCCCACAACCCACCGCAACCATCTCCTCCTTCACCTGCACCCTTCACCGCCGGCGACCCCCACTTCCTCGTCGGCCTCCACTCGTCTTCCTCACCTCTCTCCAACCCCGACACCACCATCACCCACACCTGCAGCCCTGACGAACCCATCACCCGAGAACCCACAGAAAACCCTACCCACGCCCGAGCCTTTCCTCGTCTCTGCCTCGCCGCCGGCGATCGTCCCTCGCCGTCACTACCTCTTGTTACCCTATCTCCCTTCTCTCCTCTACTACTCCAGATCACAATGCATTTCCCCTGCAACCTTTGATCCCCGACGGCCAAGAACCCCCTGCACACTGCTACCTCATCGGAAAACCCACACACCGGCAACCCTCGTCGTCGTCGCCCCTGCCTACTCCCCTGGGATCCCTGAACGTATAACCACCGTAAGATCTCTTCCACTCTTCTTTTTCTTTTCCATGCATTTTGCATTTCATTCTTTTGTATTCACTGTTCTTGGTTTGCCGGAATCCGACCATGCCGGCGACGATCACGACGACCCAGCAAGCATCTCTGACCCGTGTGATCCCCTAGTGCGTTGTTTGGACTCATTCCGTGTACCGTGCGCGCGTCGCGACTTTTCCCGCCGACGCGTGACGTTCCGTATACCGTTTCGTGATCCGATCAAGGCAAGTAAAACTTGCTACATGCTATTGTATTATTATATACCTTTTCGACTGCATATTGTATTGGTAGATTGAATTTAATGCCGCTTGTTCCATATTAACATTTCGATATCCATTATATCATTTTAGATTTATAGCTCGGAACATACCATGTTGTATTTAGTTTTATTATACATAGTACCAACATCCATATGTAAATCAAATAACAATTATTTGTATAACCCACAGTACCCCTTTTATAGTTTATACCCTATCGGATGACCGTTTGCATACATCTAGCCTAATTTATATTCAATTGCATCTCTAGATTATTTAGTACATATTAACATGATTTTAACATCCATATTTGTTATACTGCATTCATGTAATGTTGAAACTATCCCTTAAACCCAAACTGATAACCATGCATCTACATACCTTAATCTGTACCTGATTGCATTTTACATTGCAATGTTCCAGTTTATTGTTCTATTAGTATCCATACTTGTTTTGTATACCCATGCTTATGTTAGTCGGATGTTTGAGCACCCACATGACATCTTATGCACCCTGACATGACTTGTTACACCTACTGCCTGACACGACATGGTACCGTGCACCTCTTGATATGACATGATACCTATACTACCTGGCTTGACCTGATATACCATGGCTTTACCTGTTACTTGATCTTGTGTCTAATGCCGACAAACCTGACCTGTTGTCCTTACGGACCGTTCCTGTTGTCTATCCAGACAAACCTGTACCTTCCTGATCCTGTGTTGGCATTAGCTCTAGATTACTTAATACCTGACTTGAATACATATAACTTGGGGGTATGGGGAAATCAATGATGAAACCTGACTTGTAACTCGACAGTTCTATACCTGTTCTGATCAGTCTTACGGGCTAGGCCAGCCCCGGAGTGATGCTACGGACATCACTCGTCATTACCTACCATCCTTTACTGCCTTGCGGCACGTCTCGGATTCAGCCCGAGAGTCATAGACCGTGATTCCGGGCATGCACGGGATACTATTGAGTTACATCGATGATTCATCAAATTGATTTCAAAGACTTGAGAGTAGTTAACCCAATAGACTAGTTTAGATTACTCACTACACATTACCCTACTGTCCTTACTTATATCACCGTTATGCTTGTTTTATCATTTATACTCATACTTGTATGTATTGCTATCCCTGTTTATATTATCGCTTGATGTTATGACGTGCCGACGTCTGGGTTTTGCATGGCTCAGATCCTTCTACCTTTGTTGCAGACTGATCAGGAGTATTGCCGCTGTTAGACCGAGCGGTGAAGATCCTGTTGGTATGCAGTTTTACTTTCCAGGTGTTTCATTTATTGTATCTTTTGCTTCCGCATATTATCATTTCTTGACTCATTTATTCTGGCTCATGGACATGTACAAGATAGTTTAGTTTACTTTCCTGTTCTTGATATCTCTACAGCCGTAATGTGACTGTGGAAGGATTTTTCCTATCTACAGGTAGCATGGTTGGCTATGTCACGTGCCTATTTTAGCGTATTCTGGGAAGCGGGGCGTGAAAACTGCCGTGTTCGGCGAGGACTAGGCTCTGCTCTGGATGCTTCACACGGGGTCATTGACGTGCTCTGTGTAGGGTTCCTAGGCACACTTATGAGGTCTCACAAGGTATCAACCATGCCAAATTCAAAATTTTCCGGTGCCGAGAAACCCTAATACGGATCATTAACTAGAGAATAGGCGAAACATGCAACTAGTTAACAACTTAACTAAGTGAACAGATATACAACCTTTGTAGTTCCGGTCCACCACCTCCATAGCTCCGCGTTGACGTCCCTCCGCTGCGATCATCGGATCCCGGACTCTAGTAATGGTTTCGTCGAAGAAATGATCGGGCTAGGTCGTCGACGTTGATGCCGAAGATGATCTACGTCGAGGCAACACAAGATCATGCTCCAACTTCACCAAGCCATGAAACTTGTGAAGAAAACACCCAATACTACTTGGCAAGTGGTAGAGGATGAAGAAATAGGAAGTGGGTTCACTTTAGAATTGGATTTCTCACTCTTTTTCTCAAGTCACCATTAAAGCTAGCAAGCTTCTTTCTTCTTGAAGAAGAAGAAGAAGAAGAAATAGAATATCATAAGAAAATGAAATTAGATTCTTAATGATAGAAAATAAAGTCATTCTTATCATATTAGCAACCATGGTTGAGTGTAGAGAGTTAACTAGGGTTAGGTGAATGGTTAGGTTTAGGAAAGAAACAAAATGGTCAAAGCTTCATGAAGTTTCTAAACAATTCCAAAGAAAGCCACCATTTCATTTCTTACCAAAATGAATAAATAAATAAATAAATCAAAACCCTAACCATTAACATAACCATGGTTTAATCATACACACTCAAGTTTACATATATCATCAAACATGATACAATCAAGTGCACAAAAATATATCACATATACTACTTGTGCACATCAAGTGAGAAAATCAATCTTAAGTGAACAAATACTAGTTAATGTAAAGTAATATATCAAATATATAATTATACATCAAATCATTAAATCAACACTTGATTTAATGATCCGGTCATATCGCATATAACCGACTAATATAAAGTGTATCAATGTATCGAATCAACACTTGATTCGGTAACCCGACTATATCATATATAACCGTCCAATGATACAAATCGCGAGAATAGAATACAGTATCACATACTGGTATTATTCTCGGTCCCGCACATATCTCATATGCGCTCCTATTTCGTTTCGCTTGAGCCAGGAAACCTCTGTGTAGGACTCTAAAGACTCGTCAATACGCCGGCAGCAAATGATGATCATATCAAACACCCACAAGCCGCAAGCGGTCTGCTAAACGTAACGGCCACCCGGGTATTGAGCGATCAGAAGATCGACGAGCAAGCCCGCTCACACTCCTGTGAATCCAACCAGTAACACTTACCGTACAGTCCGGTCTTGTCGTCTGATATGTCGCATATCTCGCCTAGGGGTGGTAAACGTCAGACCCCAATAGCTCGATAAGTCGTGTCGATATGAGGTCTATAACAGTTCGAGAAACTACAGGTAACACTTACCAGTAAATCTCAGCAACCCTGGCCAGAGATTTCCGGTTATAGCCAATCGAACACAGCGCAACATCAACTCCCTATACCGGGAGAGACGAATCCCCTCCTATCGCTCATTGCCTCCATGTGATTCGGGACTGTACCCAAAAACCACCGTTTTGCACGCTCTCTTGGACATGGTAAGGTGGAAATCAAAGCACAGTGGGAATCACACAAGACTCTATGACGATCTCGGGTCAACAGACTACTCTGTACCAGTGTCACCAGAGAACTGCCATCTGACGTAAGGTATAATACCATCTGGGAGTTCTCGGCGAGTCCGTCCAGTGTACCCAGTCTCCACTGAGCACCCGTATATCATCTCTGATGTCAAACACTGATGGATATGGGATCATCCATCGCCCATCTGTATGGGTCGAGAAGGTATACGCTAGTCTACACTGGTATATCGATGCCCCGTCTCGATACACCCACGACTAGGGACCTTGAAGGATGCACTTATGGACTACCATGTCCCCACTAGTATGATCCGCATCATAGTCCAGGTAGTCAAGTACACATCCTAAGGGCTTTACCAACATGTAACAGAGAGTCAATCAGTGTACACGTTAAGGTAAAGAGCAACCAGATAGCATACTATCATGTCGAGCAAAAAATTCCTCCCTATATACGTCCAAGCATCCACTACAATATACATCCTATGTATAGTAATGGTCTCTAGGGCATACATATAACTAACACTCTGCGAGGACCAGGATCTGCTCTGGACGTTTCCCACGGGGTCAGAATTGACATTATCCGCGTTCCACGTGACCGGGAATTTTGCTCTGGATGCTTCCCATGGGTTCACTGCCGTATTCTGGGAGGACCAGGCTCCAATCTGGATGCTTCATACGGGGTCATTGCTGTGCTCTGTGAGGACTAGGATCCGCTCTGGACATTTCCCACGTGGTCAGGATTGACATAGCCGCGTTCCACGTGACCAGGAATTTTGCTTTGGATGCTTCCCACGGGTTCACTGCCGCGTTCTGCGAGAACCAGGCTCCACTCTGGATGCTTCACACGGGTTCACTACCGTGCTCTGCGAGGACAAGGAATTTTTCTCTAGATGCTTCCCCCGGGTTCACTGCCGTGTTCGGTGAGGACCAGGCTCCGCTCTGGATGCTTCACACGGGGTCATTGCCGTGCTCTGCGAGGACCAGGATCCGCTCTGGACGTTTCCCACGGGTCAAGATTGACATAAGCCGCGTTCCATGTAGCCAGGAACTTTGCTCTGGATGCTTCCCATGGGTTCACTGCCGTGTTCGGCGAGGACCAGGCTCCGCTCTGGATGCTTCACACGGGGTCATTGCCGTGCTCTGCGAGGACCAGGATCTGCTCTGGACGTTTCCCATGGGGTCAGGATTGACATAAGCCGCGTTCCAGGTAGCCAGGAATTTTGCTCTGGATGCTTCTCACGGGTTCACTGCCGTGTTCGGCGAGGACCAAGCTCCGCTCTGGATGCTTCACACGGGGTCAGGATTGATATAAACCGCGTTCCACGTAGCCAGGAATTTTGCTCTGGATGCTTCCAACGGGTTCACTGCTGTGTTCGGCGAGGACCAGGCTCCGCTCTGGATGCTTCACACGGGGTCATTGTCGTGCTCTGCGAGGACCAGGATCCGCTCTGGACATTTCCCATGGGGTCAGGATTGACATAAGCCGCGTTCCACGTAGCCATGAATTTTGCTCTGGATGCTTCCCACGGGTTCACTGCCGTGTTCGGCGGGGACCAGGCTCCGCTCTAGATGCTTCTCACGGGGTCATAGCCGTGCTCTACGATGACCAGGATCCGCTCTGGACGTTTCCCACGGGGTCAGGATTGACATAAGCCGCGTTCCACGTAACCAGGAATTTTGCTCTGGATGCTTCCCACGGGTTCACTGCGGTATTCGGCGAGGACCAGGCTCTGCTCTGGATGCTTCACACGGGGTCATTGCCGTGCTCTGCGAGGACCAGGATCCGCTCTGGACGTTTTCCACAGGGTCAGGAGTGACATAATCCGCGTTCCACGTTGCCAGGAATTTTGCTCTAGATGCTTCCCACGGGTTCACTGCCGTGTTCGGTGAGGACCAGGCTCCGCTCTGGATGCTTCACACGGGTTCATTGCCATGCTCTGCGAGGACCAGGATCCACTCTGGACGTTTTCCACGGGGTCAGGAGTGACATAATCCGCGTTTCACGTAGCCAGGAATTTTGCTCTGGATGCTTCCCACGGGTTCACTGCCATGTTCGGCGAGGACCACGCTCCGCTCTGGATGCTTCACACGGGGTCAGAGTTGACATTATCCGTGTTCCACATGACCAGGAAGGGTTGACTCTATCCGCGTTCACGGAATCGGGGTTTGACTCTCGGTCATCTGTGCACCGCCGAGTCATGGAACTGGGGGTTGCCGCTGTTCCGCTTTGCTTGATATTGTGTCTGTTGTAATGAGACGAATGTTGAGATGATCTCTAGGTTGTCTGTGAACCATTGAGATTTGGCTTCTCCTTCTGATGAAGCTTGGGAAGGAAGGGTGTGGTTCTTTCTTTGTTTGCGCCTCTGAATTATATACAGGGATTGCTGTGATATCACCTGTAGGGCATAAATTCCAATCATTCATTTTTTTTTATTTCTTTCCGCGATGCTCTATCATTTCAGTTTTTATATAGCGACGGTCGCGATTGCCCAATCATTTCGGCTATTTTTCACGGTGCCCAATCATTTCGGCTATTTGTTTTATTTTTACTCACTGTTTTTTATTGCGAGTTGCCCAATCATTTCGGCTATTTTGCATGCATACATTTTTACTTGCTGACTTTCTATTTGCAAGTTGCCCCATCATTTCGGCTATTTTGCATGCATGTGTGGCTCGCTGGTTTCTTTGCTGCAGGCTTGGAATTGGACACCGATTTCGGTATCAGCACCGCTACAACTGGGATATTACCAGGAGCGAATCATCATTTGCCTCCGTCGATGTCGAACAAAGGTGGCTTAGCGATCAGGGTTAAGATCCTGTCGACTAAGGCTTTTAACTTCATGAGCCGTAAGGGTCTCACAAAGGTATTTCTCCCTGCGAGTCGTGAGGATCTCGTAGGTGCGTTTTCTCCTTAGGAATCGTGAGGACTCCTAAGTGCATGGCTTTTCATAAGTCGTAAGGATCTTACAAGAAAGTTTTCTCCTTATAAGTCAGAGGACTCACAAGGGCCGTTCACCGTGCGAACATATCCCTAGTCACGGGTGGGACTTTGTTAGGGAAATGTTTATTCGCGCCCGTGGATTGTATACAAGGGTCAGTATTGAGCCGCTTGTAGGGCTGTATTGGAGGTTGTGGGGGCTGCTTAAGAACAGGTTCAGATCCCTGTAGCTTAAGGCTATTGAATCTTATGAGCTGTGAGGGTCCCATAAGAGGGTTCTTCTTACGAGTTGTGAGGATCTCGCAAGTGCAATTTCTCCTTAGGAATCGTGAGGATTCCTCATTGTGTTGCTCCCTTGTGAGTCGTAAGGATCTCACGCAGGTGGTTTCTCCTTACAAAATCGAGAGGACCCTGCAAGTGTCTTTTAACGAGGTTGCGCCCTTTCGGGTTTTCACAAACACTCGCCGGTAGCCCTGCTGTTTTTACTCACGGAGCTCTTTCGGGTTTTCATCCGTGCCCATCTTGCTTGTGGACGTACCCTTTTTTTAACGAGGTTGCGCCCTTTCAGGTTTTCACAAGACTCGCCGGTAGCCCTTCTGTTTTTACTCACGGAGCCCTTTCGGGTTTTCATCCGTGCCCATTCTGCTTATGGACATACCATTTTTTTTTTTATTATTATTCTTTTTTTTTGTATCAGCTTTGGGATGCTGCAATCCACCATAGTATATCGACATCTTGATCAACAGCTAGTTTAAGGACATAGTGGTCCGTTGTTAGTTTTAAGGACGTTTCGGTCCGTCCTTAGTTTAAAAACGTTTCGGTTCATCATTAGTTTAAGGACGTTTCGGTCCGCCGTTAGTTTAAGGACGTTTCGGTTTGAGAAAGAAAGCCAGCTACTACTTATAGAGTTTGGACTTAAGAAGATAGCGAGCGGACATAGTTGTCGTCATCTATCATTGACCTAGGCCGTAACTCGTTAAGCGTAGTACTTCTTCAGGAAGCGACCGTTTATTGGCCTGAAGGGTCTTTCACCATGCATGTCCATGAGTAGATAGGACCCACCCTGGTAGACCTTGTCTATAATATACGGGCCTTCATAGTTCGGCTCGAATTTCCCTCGCTTGGCACGATTGGGGATCATCGGTCTTTTGACCACTAGCACGAGTTCGCCTTGGCGGAATGTCTTCGGCCTAGTCAATCTTTCGTATGAGCGCGTCATCTTTGCTTTATAAGCCTCCAGATTTTGTTGCGCTATCAGCCGAGTTTCGTCAATGGCGTCGAGCTCTTCAAGCCGAAGGTGAGCGTTCTCTTCGTCCGTCAGCTCGTAATGAACTGCCACTCATAGAGAGGGTAACTCTATCTCGAGGGGGAGTACCGCTTCTGTACCGAATACCAATGCGTACGGCGTTGTGTTCGTGGCCGTTTTGAACATAGTTCGATACGCCCAGAGAGCTTCATGCAGTCTCTCGTTCCAGTCCTTCTTATTTCGGGACATCGTCTTTTTCACGATCTTTGTCAAGGTGTTGTTGAAAGCCTCAGATAGACCGTTAGCTCGGGGATTATAGACTGAGGAGTATCTCCAGTCTATATTGTGCTGTTGTGCGAAGCGGTTGATCTTGTGGCTTCTGTAGGCTGGCCCGTTATCGGAGATGATCCGCCGCGGAGTTCCAAACCGATAAATGACGCGTGTCTTAAAGAAATGGAGGATATTCTCCGTCTTCACTTCCCTCAGCGGTACTGCTTCTGCCAATTTGGAGAAGGAGTCAGTTGTCGCCAAAATGAATCAATGTCCTCTGGATGATGCTGGTTCTATGGGGCCAATTATGTCGGTCCCTCACATTTCGAACGGCCAGCTAGCCACTGTCGGGTGTAATGGATTTGGATGCTAGTGGATAAAGTCCCCGTGAATCTAACACGAGTGGCATTGCTTTGCGTATTCGAGGCAGTCCTGGATCATTGTGGGCCAATAGTAGCCCATCCTTTTGATCTTCAACTTCATCTTCGGCCTGGTTTGGTGAGAACCGCAGAGTCCGTCGTGAACTTCTTGGACGACTCTTTTTGCTTCTTTAGGTCCCAGGCATCTCAACCACAAAGAATCGAATGACCTCTTGTACAGAGTATCATTGACGAAGGCAAAAGATAGAGCTCTCTGCATGAGCTGATGTTTTGAGGACGCATCTTCTGGCGTTCGGCGGGATTTGAAGTAGTCTATAAAGACTTCTCTCCAATCTTCAACCTTTTCTTGATCGTTTACTTGTAGAGCCATTTTCTTGGTCGCTCCCTTTTCCTCGGAAGACTCCGGAGATATTTCTGCCGGTGCAAGAACCCGACGGCTTTGTACCACGATTCTTACGTCATCGAGGTTCTCGTCGGCTAATTCTTTAGCAAGCTTGGCTAATGCATCTGCTTTGCTATTTTCTGCACGCGGTATGCTTTCGAGGGTGTAGGAAGGAATTTGGGTCAGCAGTTGCTGCACCCTCTCGCCGTACTTCACCAATTCTGGTTTGCACGTTTGATAGTCGTCGTTTACTTGACTAACGACCAATTGGGAGTCTCCGCATATGAGGAGGTTTTCAATTCCTATGTCGATAGCGATCTCGAGACCTGCTATCAAAGCTTCGTATTCGTCTTTATTGTTCGTCATCGGCTCTGTCAAGGAAAAGGCGGAGCGCATTATCCCTCCTTATGGAGTTATGAAGATGAGGCCTACCCCTGATTTCCTTATAGGGGTGCTTTGCTTGTGCTTCTTCATGGAAGACGCTCCATCGAAATAAAGTTCCCACAAGTTACCACTTCCGTCGATCGTGTCAAACGCATGTTCGTCTGGCAGTTCGCAATTCAAGGGAGAATCGGCCGGTATCGGATGTTCGGCGAGGAAGTCGGCGATGGCCTGGCCTTTCACTGCCTTAAGAGGATGATAAGTTATTGCGAACTCCATTAAGAGCACTTTTGACATCAAATATTTGAGAGGGTCCACCTTCGATATGAGACGGACTTCATGCGCCAATGCATAGTGCCTGAGTTTCGTTATCGCGAAGATCAACGCTAGGCAGTGTTTTTCGATGGGAGAATAATTGCTTTCTGCCCCCAGGAGAACTCGACTCAAGTAATAGAGAGCTTTTTCTTTCCCTTGGTCGTTCTCTTGTGCCCATAATGCGCCTAAGAAACCTTCGAGGGCTACTGTATAAAGAATAAGGGGTTTTCCCTTGACCGGAGCGGCCAGCACTAGCGGGTTCTGCAGATACTGCTTGATTTCGTCCAGCGCGCCTTGGCATTTATGATCCCAGACGAACGGGGTTCCCTTCTTCATCAGGTGACTATAAGGACGACACTTGCCAGAGAGATTGGCTATAAATCGCCGGATATACGCGAGCTTCCCTTGGAGAGACCGCAATTGTTTGAGAGTCCTTGGCAGAGGCATTTCCATGATCGCCTTGATCTTTGACGGATGTATCTCGATACCTTGGTGTCGGACGATGAATCCTAGGAATTTACCTGAGGACACCCCGAACGCGCATTTGAGAGGGTTCATCTTCAAGTTGTATTGCCGAAGGCGTTGAAATACGATCTTCAGATGTTCGAGATGTTCTTCGTATGATTTGCTTTTAACCACGAGGCCGTCGATATAACATTCGACGATTTCATGTATGAGGTCATCGAAGATCCTCGTCATGGCCCTCTAATAGGTAGCACCGGCGTTCTTTAGACCGAAGGGCATCACCTTGTAGCAGAATATACCTAAAGGGGTCCGGAAAGCGGTATGTTTCTGGTCCTCGGGATGCATCTTTATCTGATTGTATCCTGACGATCCGTCCATGAAGGAGAAGACTTCGTGAGTGGACGTATTGTCTATCATCAGCTCAGTGACCGGGACTGGGAAGTCGTCCTTCGGGCAAGCTTTATTGAGATCCCGAAAGTCTACGCAGATGCGCACCGTCCCATTCTTCTTCATCACTGGGACGATGTTGGCGATCCAATCAGGATACTGAACTTCTTGGATGAAGCCGGAGTCGATTAGCTTCTTAACCTCGGCGTTGATACTCATCTCAAGCTCAAGCCGCATTCTCCTTGGCGCTTGTTTGATTGGCTTGGCGTCCGGGGATATTGCCAATTTGTGGACAGCAATCTCTGGATCTAGTCCTAGCATCTCGGAATAGTTCCATGAGAAGCAATCTTTATGCTACATGAGCACGTCCTTCAGCGTAGCCACCCTTTCTTCAGACAATAGCTCACTGATGAATGTCGGCCGCGGGTCACTCGCCGTCCCCAAATCAATTTTCTTGAGGTTATCTGCAGTAGTATGTATTCCATCCTCCAGCTCTTTCGATGCCGGTGGAAACTCTGAGATTACCTCGTCATCATTGTTTTCGAAGCACCGGGGGAGATCATCCATATTCTCGGGCTCTTCTTCTGACAGCGTTACCACGTGACAGGTACGAGCTCGCTTCCAAGACCGATGTGCATCTGGTTCCACTCTCGTGGATTTTGGTTCATACTTCTGCGGCGGGGTTACCTTCCAGCTGCTAGATAGAGCGAACCTGCCTTACTGATATTGATCCTCAACCCAGTTCTTGAATGTGAAGCAGTTTTCAAGAGGATGTCCTGTTGCCTTGTGATAGGAGCAATAGTCCGGGTGAGAGACTTCGCCTGCTTGCTCGGGGTGCTTGAACTCCGGGAGGGTAATCATTTGATATTTTATGGCAAGATCAAGTATCTTCTTTGTCTTGTCTTGAGGAAAGGAGTATGCTCGACCCATCTTCTTTATAAGAGATGGATCCAGATTGCTTGATTCCCGATCGCGTGGCTTCTTGGTCCCGCTTTGTCGCTGTTGAACGCCTTTCCCTTTCTTTGGTTTGTTTCGGCCTCTGCGTCGGGCCTTTGGCACAACAGGTTGATAGAGAGGAGCATTTTCATCTTTCGCAGCCTGTTGAAGAAGGCGTTGCGTCCTGGCTTTCTTGTAGATGGCCATTTCACGATTATGGTCGTCTTGAACCTTTTGACCTGCTTCCCTTATAAGCTTGTCCATTTGTTCCTTGAACGACGGACTGGGCATTTTCACGGCGGGAGCTTTTTCTGGTTCGGGGTTAGCATCTTCCCACAGATCATCTCCTTCTTCATCAAAGTCGTGTATGACGTAGCAATCGCGGGATTGCTCCCGTTTCCTGGACCGAACATATCCAAGCCCGATCGTTTCCATTCTCCCATTGGGCAACTTGCGCTGAGTTCCGGGAACGTTCCAGATCCTGTTATAAAATCGCGCTTATCGCGTAGTTTGTTTAAGAGGTACGCCTTGGCGCCTTAACAGCCTTTTTAGTCCGTTCATGTAATATTTGGGCAAACGGATGGGCTGGAGCCTGTTAAGTGTAGAATCTGTGCCATGCCAGATTTCTTTCTCCACTTTGGTTTCCCCGGATCGGTAGAATATGATCGCATTTTCACCTTCTCGCCTGGGAGGGACATAGAATGTCTGCAGCTCTTCCATATTGTAGGTATCAAGCTCGTCTAGTTCTTTGTGAAGCTTGGGCGGAACCATGGCAACTTGCAGACTTTGCTCTTCCTCAGCGAACGTTTGTATTGAAGGCCGAGCAGAGAATATAGCATGGACCTCATCCTCCGAGTCGCTGCTAAAGATCAATATAGGAGCGGACGGTCCCGGCTTGTTGTACTGGGGTGGACCTGAATAAACTATCTCTTCCTCTTCCTCAGTATCACTCCCGAAAACCGGAATGGTGGTGATAGCTTTGTTCTCCGGTTTGTGACATCTCTCCGTGTCCCCGAAATCTGGCAAGAAGTATTTTGCATCTTCGTACTTGCGGACTTCGTTCACGGAGAATGGGTTCAACTCTCCTGTTACGATATACTCGAGACCATCCTTAAAGTATTTCATACACTGATGTTGTGTAGAAGGGATGATATTGTACTCGTGTAACCAAGGCCGGTCAAGCAAAGCGTTATAGCATGTCTTGGCGTTAATGGCGTGAAATTTAATATCCGTGACAAATAGCCCGAATCGTAACGTCAGTATCACAGACCCGAGAGTCCGCGATGACTGGGAGTCAAAACCGGAGATGGTGATTTTATCACGAGCGAGGTGCTGGACGCTCATGCAGATTACCTTCAACACTCGCACATTGAGGAGATTGACGGAAGACCCATTTTCGACCATGATTTTGTATATCTTGATATCATGGCAGTATCCTGAGACATAGAGGGGACGGTTGTGCTCACACGTCCCAATGAGGAGGTCTTCATCGCCGAAGGTGATATCGGCTGTATGTACTTCCTCCAGTTCGTCCTTCATCTTTTCTTCGGCGAGGGAAGCTTGGAATCGCTCTGGCACTTGTAGCGCTTTGATCAATGAATCACTTGCTTCTTTTGATAGTAGAAGGGCGTCGAGAATGCTGAGCTACGAGGGTAACTTCCTCAAGTGTGCCAGAACATTATAGTCCACCTTACTTTTTTTTGGAGGGTCCTTGGCTGTCAGCTCTTTGACGGCTTAGTCCTCATGGAAGATATCCTCAGGGAACTTTTCTTTTTCCTTGTCTTTTCTATTTGACCCACTGTTCGAGGGCCCAAGGTTCTTTTCGGGCAGTGTAACAACTCCAATTTTTGTATACATAAATTTGATTTAAATTTGAAGTATACTTGGAGTATTTAATGTTGCTGATAACACTTTAAGTATCTATTTCCCTACAATAATTACAAGGAGCTTGTAGTTCATTGGTAGTACCTTGCACTGCTGAACCAAGCCACCAGAGTTCGAATCCCATGCCTCACATTATTTTTAGATTATTTTTCTTTTAAAATTGCTGGAAGCCCAACAGTCCACAGGCCATAACTCCAAAATGTTGAACTGAACCCTAAAAACGGAGTATGCCAAAGTCTTCATCAGATAACCCCGCACCCGACGGTTGCCGGACTCGGCCGGGATCGGCCGAGTCGGCCGGCCGGCCGGCCAAATCGGCCGGCGCCGCCGGCCGGACTCGGTCGGACGGCCGAGGTCCCAAAACCAAAAATGTGTCTTTTGGTATTCTATAACCCCCTGTTAATTCCAATTTATTTGATCAGTTCCAGAATTTTTATTACACCCAATTTACTACAAATTTTAATGATTTTCTTTAAATTTTTACAACTTTTTAATAAAGAAAACCTTTCACCTACCCTATCCTAGCTACCCTATAAATAGACCCCCTACCCCCTACCCTCTCATCTTAAAACATTAGATTTACTCTCTTGAAATTTCCACAAGAAAGGTGTGCTTTGAAACTGAGTTCACGGCGAAGCGCTGACTGATTTCCGGCGACGTTCTTTGACGCAACCGGCGACGAAACAACACCTCGGCCATTTCCCTAGTTCCTCTATACTCTTTAGTATAGATCAAAGCCAGTAAGTCCCGTTCTTTTCTTCTTTCTACTTCTCAAAAATACGAATTTAAGAAACCCGACGGAAATCGGAACAAACCGATTTCCGATTCGGTTTTTCTACAAAATCTTACTTGTCACCAATTCCATAATACCTAAACATATTCATGATGACTATTAATCACATAACAATTAATTTGGACAAAATTTCTCACATGAAATGATAGCATTTTTGTAATATCGTATTTTTTTCACATTAATACCATAATGTTTATTTTTCTACTTCTAACCAATTCAATCATTCCTAAATATCTTCATCTTGACCACTAAACTTGTAAAAATCAATTTGAATGAGTTTTCACATATGAAATGATAACTTTTACAAATACCGTATTCTTTCACTTAAATACCCTCATGTTTAGTTTATCATCTTTAACCCCTAAACTTCACTATACCTTAAAATAGATCACGAGGTAATGACCTACCTCCACACACACGCAAATGCAAACCCTTAAATGATATCATAAAAATTTAGAATACGATAAAACGAAATTTTCATTAAAATACCATAATCTTCATAAAACCATTCTTAAAGGTTTAGATTTGTTACATTTTTAAATAAATACTTCTTACTAGGAAAATACGATAAGTTGTGAACATCGATCATTTATCTAAACTGATTTTGTGGTGTCTAGGCTAGGCAAGTGAGCTTGGGTAATTTTAAAAGGCCCGCCTCACGATTCGTGAGCGGATCCCTCTCTCCTCACTTGTACTTACCTGGCCACAATTGGCGGTGAAGAGGCGATTTGAGGCTTCTAATGACTTATCGTTTAGACCTTTAGAAATAGGCTAGTTGGCTTAGGAAACCCTAGAAACTAAAATACGGAAATTTACATCCTTTTACAAAAAAATACCTTATCTTTATAAAACCGTTTTCTAAATGAATAGTATTTATTAAATCTTTGCAAAGCGCCACTACAACCCATATTTGGGGAACTCGTTAGGGATTGTACGGTTTATCGTGCACCCTCGAGCTTAGTAGTGCGAGATTCAAACCTCCGCAAGGAGCATTCGGTCTCGAAAGGTTTAAAATACGACATTTAAGAAAAATGAGATTTTCGGAAAATAAAATATTTATATAAAATTATTCATGTATAAACATAGGTATATTTATCATTTAAACACCTATTTTATTATAAGATAAGTTTCCACCTTTTCCTAAAAATTACAAGATTAAAAGTTACATTTAAATACCATGAATTTCCAATAAATCAATATTATAAATTAATACTTTTATTAGGATATATTCACTAGAATAACACAAATAAAATTTACACTCATTATAACTATAAAGACGAATAATAAATACTTGAGGTGTATTTTGAAAACTATACAAAGGTACATTTTTACATAAAACCCCCTCAAGTTTTATAAATTACAATAAGGACCCTAACAATTATAGAACTTCAAATTACCTTTCTTTTAGTTTGACTCGGGTTAGAGTCTGACTATTTCTGACTTGAATATGATTCAAGTCAATCTATATTCTTTAATATTCCAACTCAATATGAACACATGAATTCCTGAATCCAGTTAACAATCTATTCAACTTGACTGAATCAAACCATGGATATACATCCATTATTCCGTTATTCCAATTACCTGATACAATCCGTTTACTGATATCATGGTTTTGGTCAGTCATCCAACTTACATAAAACAATACAACAATACTGTTAAAACACTACGGGGTTTAAAGGGTAGATTGGTAAGGAAGGTGTTAAAGGTGGCACGAGGTGGTCAGATTAAGACACCTAACCTATATTCCGTTGCTGTTGTACCATGGCTTAACGGTTCCTTGTACTTTCCGTTTGCCCTGGTATCTAGCAAATAGAGACCCCCCTCGTATACACTGGCATCCTTCTGTACCAAGCTACAAACAACAGCGTTGGCATAACATTACAACAATAGTTTATACTTTAAAATGTATCTTCTTATTCTGTCTTCTCTACTTCCCTCTTATCTTTGGGACTTACCGAGCGATCTGTTCGCTGACGACATTCTGTTTCTCTCTTCTTTGAATGTCGTCAGGTGACTTGGACCCGGCAGAAGTTGAGCCATCATAAGAAGACTTGGAGCAATTTGCCGAAGACCATGCACTTTAGTTCATTGTACACTTTTCTTTTCAGTACTTTTTCATTTCCTGTTATGCCACTGTTTAGGCATCTTTATTTCAGTTGTATTTCCTTTTCATGTATTGTATAAAGAATGTTAATAAATAAAAGTTGCTGTTCTTTTTATACTCTTGTCTCTTGTGTATTTATTTCTATATTGCTTAGTTACGCTTAGCGTATGTACTTCTGAGTACATACGTAGCGGACCTCGCCGCGTCCCCTTCGCTGTACACCGGGAAGCGGGGCGTGACAGGTTTTGTTGGTGGCCCATGCAGGTCAGAGCTGTATGAATCCCTGTCATGCAGTTCTGGTCTGCGTGAACAACCTAAGCAATATAACACAAGAACCAGCAACTAAAACATTCTTTACAATTCATATTCCTTGAATCTCGCAAATTTCTATTCCTTGAATCTTATCATTTCATGTATTTGAATCTGTCCTAACCCGAATTTTTCTTCAAGGTTATGGATTCCCCGAACAACACCAGCACCAACGTCAACAACACCCCTTCAGCACTACCTCTTACACCAGCTGTTCCTGCACCACCCAGTGAGCAAACAATGCTATTTGAGGCGATCCGCAGTCTTCTCGAGGGACAGCAACAACTTCTGAACCGTGCCGAGACCGATGCACCGGGAGTAAAGCAATTCAGGGCTTTACACCCCAAGCAGTTCTCTGGTAAAGAAAGCCCTCTTGAAGCAGAAGAGTGGGCACAGAGCATCGAAGACGGTCTGACAGCAGCTCAAGTGCCAGATAACGCTTGGGTCCGTGTAGCAAAACTACAGCTCACGGATAATGCTCGCAACTGGTGGAAGGCGGAAGAAAGCCGTCTGGTACAGCCGATTGAATGGAAGACCTTTCGCGAGAAGTTCGACGCGAAATATTTCCCTGTGACTGCCAGGTTTGCTATGGAGCAGCAGTTTATTCATCTACAACAGGGTTCAATGTGAGATAAATCAGTAGATGAATACGATGTTGAATTCACCATGTTAAGCCGGTAAGATATGTCACAATAGTTCAATTTTTAAATATCACATACTACACAGCTAACACAATCTTTAAACAGATTCGCGGCACACTTGATACCGACGGACGAGATCAGAGCCCGTCGCTTTCAACAAGGTTTGGACACAGAGATTAAGGCTGCTTTAGCCACACGAAAGTTTTTGACTCATGAGGAAGCTCTAGAAGCTGCCCGCAGTTATGAGGCAGTGATAAAAGAGAGGGGCAGACCCCAGTCTGCAGGAGTCAAACGCCCTGCCAACCAGATGGCAGGTGGAGCCTCGTCCAGACCACCTTTCGTGCCAAGGCGACCCGGAGTACCAACCCATCGTCCTAGTCCAGCCTTTTGCACCTACTGCAAGAGAACTGGACACATGATGAAGGACAGCCGTCGAGCCAACCGCCTTTGCTTAGTCTGCGGCTCAGCTACTCACGATATCGGGTCTTGTCCCCAAAGACAGAACCCAGTTGCTGCCCCCAGGCCAGCAAATACCTATCCGCAGTGACCAGCTCTTCAGGCACCTGCTCCAAGACTTGCACTGCCTGCACCACCCAGGGGAACACATGCTGCACCACCTCCTCGTCAGTTCCAACAAGCTCAAAGGAACGTTCCGAGGAATGCTCCTCAGGCCAGGAGGAATGTGCCAAAGCGCCAGGCTTTCATGATGTCTGTGGAAGAAGCTGAGGCCACTGGCCAAATCATTACTGGTAAACTTTCCTTCTCAAACTTATCTTTTAGTCCTGGTTACCTACACACTTTCCCTATACCTAAAACCTATCCCATATACCTTAGGTACAATCCTAGTAGCTTCACTACCTGCACTTGCACTGTTTGATACTGGAGCATCCCACTGCTTTATGTCGCAGCGGTTTGTCCGAACCCATGCGATTCCAGTCTCACCGCTTGTATCCAGCTGGAATGTCAGTTCTGGAAATGGCGTTCTAAAGGCAACTATGGGATACAGCCTGTGTCCAGTCGTCGTCTGCAGTCGAGAGTTTTATGCTGACTTCAAGGTGCTGGACATACCGAACTTCGATGTGGTTCTAGGAATGGACTGGCTTGGAACCTTTTATGCTACCATCGACTGTCGTCAAAGGAGGGTAGTATTCGAGATTCCAGACCATCTGGTCTTCTATTTCAAGAGTGGAGATCGTACCCTGGAGCCAAGTACCTACAAAGCGAAGCCAAGGGAAGCAGTAGTTGCGGCAGCTCAAGCGGAAGAGGAATTAAGACCAGAGGTAGTTCGAGAGTTCGACGATGTATTTCCTGACGATATATCAGGTTTGCCTCCCGATCGAGCTCTTGAATTCAGTATTGACTTAGTACCAGGAGCACAACCGGTGATCAAAGCACCTTATAGACTAAGTCCGGAAGGATTGAAGGAAGTCCGAACACAGTTGGACGAATTACTGGCGAAAGTATGGATTCATCCCAGCACTTCAAGTTGGGGAGCACCTGTACTACTGGTGAAGAAGAAGGAAGGTTCATACAGAATTTGCATCGATTATAGGGCCTTGAACGAAGTCACTATAAAGAACAAGTATCCACTCCCGCGCATCGATGATTTATTCGATCAGCTAAGTGGATCTTGTGTTTTCTCTAAATTGGATCTTCGTTCAGGTTATCATCACGTGAAGGTTAAGGAAGCTGATATTCACAAAACAGCTTTCAGAACTCGCTATGGACATTACGAATTTCTAGTAATGCCATTTGGAGTGACCAATGCACCAGCAATATTCATGAACCTAATGAACCAAGTTTTCCGGGAGTATTTAGACAGGTTTGTTGTCATCTTCATCGACGACATCCTGGTATATTCTAAGAATCGGAAAGAGCATGCAGAGCATCTACGAATTGTCCTGGAAACTCTTCGATAACATAAGCTTTATGCCAAGTACAGCAAGTGCGAGTTTTGGCTAAATCAAGTTGGTTTTCTTGGACATATCGTATCAGGAGAAGGAATTTCTGTGGATCCAGCCAAAGTTTCAGCAGTTAGCGAATGGCCTACACCAAAGTCAGTGAAGGACATACGGAGTTTCTTGGGCTTAGCTGGATATTATAGAAGGTTCATTGAAGGATTCTCAAAGATAGCAACACCCCTGACCAAGCTCACACGAAAAGATGAAGAATTTGTGTGGTCAGAAGCATGCGAGCAAGCTTTCGTAGAACTCAAGTCAAGACTGACATCAGCACCTATTCTCATCATACAGGATCAATTTGGAGGATTCGAAGTGCATTGCAATGCATCCGGTAAGGGATTAGGATGTGTTCTATATCAGCACGGTAAGATTGTGGCTTATTCTTCAAGACAACTGAAGACTCATGAGCGCAATTATCCGACGCATGATCTGGAGTTGGTAGCCGTCATCTTTGCTCTCAAGATTTGGTGCCACTACTTACTAGGTGAATGAGTGAACATTTACACAGATCATAAAAGTCTGAAGTACGTGTTTACTCAGAAGGAATTGAATATGCAGCAGAGAAGATGGTTAGAACTCATGGCGGACTTTGACATCAACTTGCAATATCACCCAGGAAAGGTGAACGTAGTACCTGATGCTCTTAGTCGCCAACCATTATCAATGAATCTCACCGCTCAGTGGAAGCTTCAGCAAGACTTACATCAGATGGAGATTTAAGTAGTTATGCCAGGTGATGCTTCAAGTTTGATGAATCTACAAGTTCAATCAACCATTGTCAATCAGATCAAAGCATCTCAAGCAAGTGATGCTAAGTTGCAAAAGATCAGAGAACAAGTGGAGAATGGACTCAGAACAGATTTCATCATCCATGAAGACGGATCTTTGAGATACGGCAGCAGATTGTGTGTACCAAAAGGTCCTGTTCGAGAAGAGTTAATGAAAGAAGCTCACAGCTCTCCCTATTCAGTACATCCTGGAGGTACCAAAATGTATAAGGATCTACGTCAGAATTATTGGTGGCATGGAATGAAGCGTGAAGTAGCCAGAAGCGTCGCAAATTGTTTAGAGTGTCAGCAAGTAAAGGCTGAACATCACAGGACAGCTGGACTACTTCAACCGTTACCAATTCCAGAATGGAAGTGGCAGCACATCACGATGGACTTTGTAACTGCTCTTCCTCGCAGTACAAAGGGTAACGATGCGATATGGGTCATTGTGGATCGACTCACAAAGTCGGCTCACTTCATCCCATTTCGAGTTGGACAATCAACTGAGACACTAGCAAAGAAGTACATGGAGGTAATAATCTAATTAAGATTTAAACACTTCATAATGTACTATCTCTAATACCCATGAACTCATACAGGAAATTGTGAGACTTCATGGAGTACCGGTCTGCATTGTCTCCGATCGTGACACCAGGTTCCGATCGCAATTTTGGCAGAGTCTGCAAGCTAGCTTGGGAACAAGTCTGAACTTCAGAACGGCTTATCATCCACAAACAGATGGTCAGTCGGAACGAACTATTCAGATCTTGGAGGATATGCTCAGAGCATGTATGCTCGACTTCAAAGGATAGTGGGAAGATCACCTGCATCTTGTGGAGTTCGCATACAACAACAGCTACCAAGTAAGCATAGGAATGGCACCTTTTGCAGCATTATATGGAAGGAAGTGTCGATCACCATTAAGTTGGGACGACATCGGAGATAGGGAACTTCTTGGACCAGAGATGATAATTGCGACGGTTGATGTGGTTCGTATTATCAGGGAAAGAATGCGCATAGCCCAAGATAGACAGAAACACTGGGCTGATGCGAAGAGACGATACTTGGAGTTCCAGCCAGGAGACCATGTATTCTTGAAGATATCTCCAAACCGCGGAGTGATCCGATTTGGAAGACGGGGTAAATTGAGTCCGAGATACATTGGACCGTTCGACATACTCGAACGAGTCGGTGAAGTGGCATACCGATTAGCGCTTCCACCCTCATTGGAAGGAGTGCATAACGTGTTCTACATATCCCAACTCAGAAGGTATGTGAGTGACCCCAGCCATGTACTTGATCATTCCGAGCTCACTATACAGCCCGACTTGTCTTGTGAGCAACAACCTGTGGAGATCCTGGACAGGAAAGTAGAGACTCTTCGGAACAAAGAAGTTAACTTGGTCCGGATAATGTGGAGGAAAGATACTCCAGGAGAATCCACGTGGGAAAGGGAAGATGAAATGCGTGCAAGATATCCTCACCTTTTTGTAAACTAGTCATCAAATAAAATTTGTAAATTTCGAGGACGAAATTTTTGTAAGGAGGGTAGATTGTAACAACTCCAATTTTTGTATACATAAATTTGATTTAAATTTGAAGTATACTTGGAGTATTTAATGTTACTGATAACACTTTAAGTATCTATTTCCCTACAATAATTACAAGAAGGAGCTTGTAGCTCATTGGTAGTACCTTGCACTGCTGAACCAAGCCACCAGAGTTCGAATCCCATGCCCCACATTATTTTTAGATTATTTTTCTTTTAAAATTCCTGGAAGCCCAACAGTCCACAGGCCATAACTCCAAAATGTTGAACTGAACCCTAAAAACGGAGTATGCCAAAGTCTTCATCAGAGAACCCCGCACCCAACGGTCACCGGACTCGGCCGAGTCGGCCGGCCGGCCGGCCGGACTCGGTCAGATGGCCGAGGTCCCAAAACCAAAAATGTGTCTTTTGGTATTCTATAACCCCCTGTTAACTCCAATTTATTTGATCAGTTCCAGAATTTTTATTACACCCAATTTACTACAAATTTTAATGATTTTCTTTGAATTTTTACAATTTTTAATAAAGAAAACCTTTCACCTACCCTACCCTAGCTACCCTATAAATAGACCCCCTACCCCCTACCCTCTCATCTCAAAACATTAGGTTTACTCTCTTGAAATTTTCATAAGAAAGGTGAGCTTTGAAATCGAGTTCACGGCGAAGCGCTGGCGGATTTCCGGCGACGTTCTTTGAAGCAACCGGCGACGAAACAACACCTCGGCCATTTCCCTAGTTCCTCTATACTCTTTAGTATAGATCAAAGCCAGTAAGTCCCGTTCTTTTTTTCTTTCTACTTCTCAAAAATACGAATTTATGAAACCCGACGGAAATCGGAACAAACCGATTTCCGATTCGGTTTTTCTACAAAATCTCACTTGTCACCAATTCCATAATACCTAAACATATTCATGATGACTATTAATCACATAACAACTAATTTGGACAAAGTTTCTCACATGAAATGATAGCTTTTTTGTAATATCGTATTTTTTCCACATTAATACCATAATGTTTATTTTTCTTCTTCTAACCAATTCAATCATTCCTAAATATCTTCATCTTGACCACTAAACTTGTAAAAATCAATTTGAATGAGTTTTCACACATGAAATGATAACTTTTGCAAATACCGTATTCTTTCACTTAAATACTCTCATGTTTAGTTTATCATCTTTAACCCCTAAACTTCACTATACCTTAAAATAGATCACGAGGTAATGACCTACCTCCACACACACGCAAATGCAAACCCTTAAATGATATCATAAAAATTTAGAATACGATAAAGCGAAATTTTCATTAAAATATCATAATCTTCATAAAACCATTCTTAAAGGTTTAGATTTGTTACATTTTTAAATAAATACTTCTTACTAGGAAAATACGATAAGTTGTGGACATCAATCGTTTATCTAAACTGACTTTGTGGTGTCTAGGCTAGGCAAGTGAGCTTGGGTAACTTTAAAAGGCCCGTCTCATGATTCGTGAGCGGATCCCTCCCTCCTCACTTGTACTTACCTGGCCACAATTGGCGGTGAAGAGGCGATTTGAGACTTCTAATGACTTATCGTTTAGACCTTTAGAAATAGGCTAGTTGGCTTAGAAAACCCTAGAAACTAAAATACGGAAATTTACATCCTTTTACAAATAAATACCTTATCTTTATAAAACCGTTTTCTAAATGAATAGTATTTATTAAATCTTTGCAAAGCGCCACTACAACCCATATTTGGGGAACTCGTTAGGGATTGTACGGTTTATCGTGCACCCTCGAGCTTAGTAGTGCGAGATTCAGACCTCCGCAAGGAGCATTCGGTCTCGAAAGGTTTAAAATACGACATTTAAGAAAAATGAGATTTTTGGAAAATAAAATATTTATATAAAATTATTCTTGTATAAACATAGGTATATTTATCATTTAAACACCTATTTTATTATAAGATAAGTTTCCACCTTTTCCTAAAAATTACAAGATTAAAAGTTACATTTAAATACCATGAATTTCCAATAAATCAATATTATAAATTAATACTTTTATTAGGATATATTCACTAGAATAACACAAATAAAATTTACACTCATTATAACTATAAAGACGAATAATAAATACTTGAGGTGTATTTTGAAAACTATACAAAGGTACATTTTTACATAAAACCCCCTCAAGTTTTATAAATTACAATAAGGACCCTAACAATTATAGAACTTCAAATTACCTTTCTTTTAGTCTGACTCGGGTTAGAGTCTGACTATTTCTGACTTGAATATGATTCAAGTCAATTTATATTCTTTAATATTCCAACTCAATATGAACACATGAATCCCTGAATCCAGTTAACAATCTATTCAACTTGACTGAATCAAACCATGGATATACATCCATTATTCCGTTATTCCAATTACCTGATACAATCCGTTTACTGATATCATGGTTTTGGTCAGTCATCCAACTTACATAAAACAATACAACAATACTGTTAAAACACTACGGGGTTTAAGGGGTAGATTGGTACGGAAAGTGTTAAAGGTGGCACGAGGTGGTCAGATTAAGACACCTAACCTATATTCCGTTGCTGTTGTACCATGGCTTAACGGTTTCTTGTACTTTCCGTTTGCCCTGGTCTCTAGCATATAGAGACCCCCCTCGTATACACTGGCATCCTTCTGTACCAAGCTACAAACAACAGCGTTGGCATAATATTACAACAATAGTTTATACTTTAAAATATATCTTCTTATTCTGTCTTCTCTACTTCCCTTTTATCTTTAGGACTTACCGAGCGATCTGTTCGCTGACGACATTCTGTTTCTCTCTTCTTTGAATGTCGTCAGGTGACTTGGACCCGGCAGAAGTTGAGCCATCACAAGAAGACTTGGAGCAATTTGCCGAAGACCATGCACTTTAGTTCATTATATACTTTTCTTTTCAGTACTTTTTCATTTCCTGTTATGCCACTGTTTAGGCATCTTTATTTCAGTTGTATTTCCTTTTTATATATTGTACAAAGAATGTTAATAAATAAAAGTTGCTGTTCTTTTTATACTCTTGTCTCTTGTGTATTTATTTCTATATTGCTTAGTTACGTTTAGCGTATGTACTTCTGAGTACATACGTAGCGGATCTCGCCGCGTCCCCTTCGCTGTACACCGGGAAGCGGGGCGTGACAGGCAGCATGTGATTGCGCAGCTGAATGTTTTCACAGGCCATCGGTTCTTCCATTTTTCCCAAAGTGGACTCTTTAAAGAGAGGGCTAAGAGCCATTTCTTCGTCGGAGTCGTTCTCGAAGGTGAGAACTCGCGATCCCCCGGCGTTGACCATGCGACAGCTGCCGGTGGTTGTTTTATGCTCCCTGGTCGTACTCCCTTGCTCCCGACGAGTCTTGCATTTCATCCGCTTGAAGTGTTGCCGGTGAGCAACATATCCCTGCCACCATCTTTTAAAAGCGTCGCACTCTTCGGTAGGGTGCGATATCTTTCGATGATATAAGCAGTAGCTAGGATGTGTTTCTGTTTCACCAAGGGCATTCGCTTCGGAGGGCGGTAGCTTCATCCCCATTGATATGGCTTTGGCGAACCTTTTCCTCGTCTTGAACTTGCTTTTATTCATGATGGATGTACCTTGATCTGGCAGGGGTATTTCACCCTTTCGTCCAGTCGCCGTTGTTTGGCCCTTTCAAATATGGCCATCTCACGCTCCCGATCAGCTTTGCTTTTCAGAAGAGCTTCGTTTAGGAATGTGTCGATTATCTCATCTGATAGCCCTGGAAGTTCCGGTTCAGGCCCTGCCCCAGTTCTCTTGGTGCAAAGGGCTTCTTCGTCGTTTCTTGATGAATGAGAGATCATATGGCAACTTGCTACGCAATCCTCAGATTCATCCAACGAGTCATCTCCATCATCTCCGTCTTCAAGGACGTGGCCGAGAAACTCTTGGAGCGTGATTGGAGTCCGCGCCTTCTGGTTATACTCTTCCAGCGCGTCGATTTGTTTCTGCAGGTCCGTGCACTTGTCGCCAGATTTCACGGGCTTTTTGGATTTCTTCTTCTTTTTCGAAGATTTTGACGGCTGTGTGTGAGCATTTTGGCTATCACCACCAATCTTTGGGGTTGGGCGCGGTTTCAGCATCCCTTCGATAATCTGGGGTTCCAGCAGATTCTTCCACCTGATCGCCGGGCATGTCTGGAGATAATTCAGCATTCTTTTGGTTTATGCTGAAAGCGCGACCTCCCGTGGAGCTTCTTCAACAAAAGAGCACGATGCCCCCGGTGTGTCCGTCTTCTTAGGAGTGTGCGGTTGTGGTGGGTTTACTATCCACTTCTCAGACAACGCAAACTTGCCTTGTTGGTACTGATCCTCGATCCATCCCTTAAAGATGAAGCAATCTTCAATTGGATGGCTTACCGTTTGGTGGTAAGGGCAATAATTGGGATTATTCACTTTGCCGGGTTGCAATGGTCACTTTGGATTCGGCAAATTGATAAGCCTGTTGCGCATCGCTAGTTCGAACAGCCTCTTCGTTTTATCCCACGGGAATGAGTAAGAGCGCTTCATTTTCTCATTATAATAACGCCGTGTTTCTTCCAGTTGATCTGTTAGCTTCGGAGCACTGGGCTGTTGTTGGATATTGGCAACGAAGGTCGCCTTCCCTTTACCCTTTTCGTTCCGCGGCTCCGGCTTCAGAGGGGACGGTCTGTGACCCATCTGATCCATCTGGGCTAACTTGTCGATTAATGCCTGGAATGTGGTCGGTTTGAAGAACATCATGAACTGTGAAATAGTTGCATGAGGGTCTAAGGTGCCCACGAACATACCTACTGCTGGTGCCTCTTCGATGCGCTGTTCGCACTTTGACCACAGATTTCGCCATCGGATTGCGTACTGAACCCACGTCTCGCCCGACTTCACCCTGGCGTTGATCAATGCTGTTATTGGGGTGTGTTCACTGGCACTTGTGAATCGCTGGGTGAACAATAACTCCATTTCTGCGAAACTCTTGATGGAGTCGTTTGGAAGTTCGGAGTACCACTCAAATGCCATCTCCGACAAGCTGCCAACGAATTGGCAGAGCAAAAGCTTGTCATCGCCCCCAGTGTTACCACATAGAGCCCTGAACTGGGCGACATGCTGGTGCGGATTGCCTGTCCCTTTATATACATGAAACTTAGGGATGGTATATCCCGGTGGGTATTTTATCTGGTCATACCAGCCTGGATATGGTCGTCCAGTTTTGACGACTTGGCCGGCCGCTTCATTTGCCTGGTGAACTCTTATTTGCTGAACAATATAGTCATCCAGGGCAGTTTTGGAGATTATCTCCTCCTTGGCTGTTGACAGAGCGACAAAGGATTCAATGTTTCTCCTCTGTCATCTTTAATTATTACTGGAGGATCTTCGGCTGGGGGATCCGGCTGGATCATCATGCCCACCATATCTTGGAATAGAAGTGGCATTCGCTTTATGTTAGCCGCTTGCTCTGCGGCTTCTTTGTCCTTCTTTTCGAGGACTCTGTGAAGGAAGTCAGCATCAGTTTCTTGTTCGTGACGCTGTTCTGATGATGCCTCCGGGCTTTCTTTTGGCCCGGTGAGTGCGGCCATCGTAGTCAGCATCTCCTGAAGCTTCTGCTGCTGTTGTTCCTGAGCTCTTGTGATGGATCGGGTGAGTGGTCGGTGGCCCGTAGAAGCGCGGCTATCCTCTTTCCCGGATGCCATATAAATAGTATGGATCGTTATGCCCCCAGACTTGGGGCGTTTAGTCTCGGCGTCTTTGTGATCTGCCGTAGTTATAGGGGTTTCTCTGGCCTCCTTTTCTGAGTGGTTAACGTTGAGGGGGCCGTTGCGGCGAGCACCCAGGTGGTTGTCGTCCTTTGTGTTTTGACAGGACGGTTCTCTTCCTTCTGAGCCTTCAGCTTCTTCTGCTGGCGGGGATAGTCTTGATCAACCACCGACTCTCGGACTTGTCGCCAGATTTTGTAAACTTTGGAAGACAGCTGTTTAGGGGACTGCTCCGGCATTATTTCTGTGACAGTCTCCACCGGTGGCGGAGATCTTTTCAGTACGGCAGTAGGCGAGTTTCTGCGTACCTTGTTCAGTAGCTCAAAACTGTTCCCGGTCGGAACAGCAGCATTAACTTCCACCGTTAGAGCTGGTAGAGTTAGCCTAGAGGGGGAGTTGCCCCCGGCCTTCCTTACTCGGCGCCAGTGGCGACGTCGAGCGTGTCGAGCCGTTGGTGTTGGTTCAGCGATGGGAATGGTTTTGTCTTGCCCCCTATCCAGGTGAGGGGTTGTTATTGGCGTCAACCTCTTGATGACTGATATCCGTTGAGAAGCGGTATCCAACCGGTCGAAAACAGACTTCTGTCCAGGAACCGTAGTGGAAACCGGAACAGCCAGTCTTGTAAAAACTGACCCTTTGGTGGGGGAAGCCGCCTTGACGACTTCAGGGGCAGGGATGACTATCCTCTTCGGAACAACCTTCTCCGGGATTGCAGGCTTCATCATGGGCCCACATGGACTTTGGCCCAATCTGGCGAAGACTGAGGCGCTGGAGCTGGACGACCTGTTGAGAGGGGCCGCGGTAGTAGCAAGCCGATCAAAGACCGACTTCTTGGGAGCTTCTGGTGTTCGCACAGGAGCGGTGAAACTTGTTGGCGGGAGCATGGTCCCGAAAAACAATCCTATGGTGGTTTGAGAGACTTGTTCCACCGGCATTGTGAACAGAGAGGCCGCTTGAGACCCGTAGGCTATGCCTCCAGATGAGGCGGAGCGCGATTTGCAGTTGCAGTTGGAGCACTTTACGCAAGTAGATGCCATTGCTGTTTTGCTTTCTGCACCAAGCAAACGCCAAATCTTAGTACCTCAAAACCCAAGGCAACCATTAGCAAACCGCGATTGGTTCGTGAACACGACACACGAAGTGTGGAGTGGAAAGAGGAAAAGGTCCCACCAGGCATGCCAGAATCTGTTCCCTGCCGAACACAGAGACGCGACCGCGCAGGTTCGTCTTGCCTGATATTCGAGGCAGATGCTAATTGGTGCTATCCATACACCTCTCCGAAGATGCCAAGTTGATTTATGGCACCATGTATCAAAGGTTTAGACGGATGCGGCCGATGTAGCAGACTTCGTTAGATTCCCCCTCGTTTGAGGGGTTTTTGATTGTGGGGACGCTCTTCCCTGCAGGCGCAAGCCCCTGCAGTTAATTATGCTACCGCATCGCGGCAACAACTTTCTCCTTCTCCATATGGTCACTTCGTGTCGTGGGTATTTGTTTTGTGTTTGGTTGCCCGTGGATTGTATACGGAGACTAATTTATGTTGTCGCCCGTAGGACGTGGATTAGTCCAAATCCGTATCTTTTTAGATTTGGGTTTGGGGGTTGTGTTTAAGGATACGTTAGCCTTATTTGAGCCTAAGATCAACTTAAACGTTTTTTAAGGATACGTTAGTCTAATTTTAGACTAAGATCAACTTAACGGGATCATTTGGATCCGACAAGAGAGCAATTGGGCTCTATTGTTTAGTTTAGTGATATTACGGTCGATAATTAGTTTAAGAATATTACGATCCATTGTTAGTTTTAAGATATCGCGGTCAAGATTAAGAACATCATAGTCCGTGAGTTTAAGGACCTCACAGTCCGATGTTAGTTTTAAGACATCGCGGTCGAGGTTAAGGACATCATAGTCCGTGGATTTAAGGACTCCACAGTCCGATATTAGTTTTAAGATATCACGGTCGAGGTTAAGGACATCATAGTCCATGAGTTTAAGGACCCCACAGTCCATGAAATGTATGGTTGTCGGGACCCGTCACCTCTTTGAAGACGTTGAGGAATTATAACGACAAATATCAAAGGAGTGCAGAGATGTACCCTTGAACCAAGGTGAGTTGTTTGAAAGAGCAGATGTGCTCAGTTCAATATAGGTTGAGGACTTATGGCCAGAATTGGGCTAAGTCCAATTAAAATGTTTTAACATTTTATTTTTGTTCTGGCTATTAAGCCTTTATTTGGGCTCGGCCCTTTGAATAATACTAAGCATTGGGCTTTGACATTTTTGTCTTTATAAGAACAGAGCACGTTCTGATAGTGCGCCACGTGGCGCATCAGGCGCTTTGCGCCAATTAAAGAGCGCATTGCGCTAGCGCACACGAAGGTGACACGTGCCGCGCTCAGCGCTAAGGGCTGGTTCATTAGCGCATCTGCGTTTTCCATTTATGAGTGCTTTGCGCTAGCGTGCCATCAAGCGACACGTGGCGCGCTTGGCGCTGAGCGCCAGTCTATGAGCGCAGCGCTCTGTTTTAAAAGCGCAAAGCGTAAGTGGTGTCTATGGTTGACACGTGGCAAGTTTTGGCACTGTGCGCCGGTCCAATGAGCGCAAGAGCGCAGTTCATGAGTGCAAGGTACTTTTCAATAGAGCAAAGCGTATCTAATCAATTTTAAGATCAAAGAACAACTTTTATGTTCTTCTAAGGAGGCTTTGCCTCAAGATCTAAGAACAAAAGTTCTTGCTTTTATAAAAGGCTCTGCCTTTATAGATCAAAAGATCTGTGGACGAAGTAAAAATACTTCTTTTATTTTTTATGATTAGATCTTTTGATCTTTTTCTTTTTATCAAAGTCCTTGGTCTTTTTTCATATCTATGATCTTTTTTAGAAGATGGTTCTTTTTACGAGATGGTTTCATCTCTGTGGTTCAAGAACATAGTTCTTTTTTACCTTGAATATGAAGAAAAATCTTCTTTTCTTAAGCGCTTGCTCTTTTTTGCAGAGGGTTTTTTCTCTCTCTTCTTCTGTATTCTCTGTTTCTTTTCCTTTTTTTTATTGAAAAGAAGGATCATTGGTCGTTGGGACCCACCACCTCTCCGACGACTCTGAGAGATTACAGCGCTATATATCGAAGGTATGGAGGGATGTACCCTTTGAACTATGTCCCACTCATTAGGTGGAAAGAACAGGCTGGAGCTTAAGCTTCTCGCTGCTGAAAAAGACGTTCGCGCACGTGCGTCACACGTGTTGGACGCACATGCGTCGCACGTGTTGGGCGCACATGCGTCGCATGTGTTGGGCGCACATATTTGCACGTAGCGCACATGGAGCTTGCGCATATGCGCATTATGGGGGAGCAAGCTCCTATGGAGAACGTATCTCCTTTTAAGATTATTAAATGTTCTCATGTAGTGTGCACGTGCGTTGCACGTGGTGCGCGCATGGCAGACATACGTGCGTTGCACGCACATGGCGCTTGCGCATATGCGCATTATGGAGAGGAGCAGGCTCCTAACTTGGAGAACTAAGCTCCTATGGAGAACTAAGATCCTTTTAATATTATTGAATATTCTCATGTGGTGCGCACGTGTGTTGCACGTGGTGCGCGCATGGCGGGCACACGTGCGTTGTACGTAGCGCACGTGGCGCTTGCGCATATGCGCATTATAGGGAGGAGCATGCTCCTATCTCGGAGAACTAAGCTCCTATGGAGAACGTATCTCCTTTTAATATTATTAAAGGTTCTCATGTGGTGCGCACGTGCGTTGCACGTGGTGCGCGCATGGCGGGCACACGTGCGTTGCACGTGGTGCGCGCATGGCGGGCACACGTGCGTTGCACGTAGCGCACGTGGCGCTTGCGCATATGCGCATTATGGGGAGGAGCATGCTCCTATCTTGGAGAACTAAGCTCCTATGGAGAACTAAGATCCTTTGAGTATTGGTTACTTAACTAACGACAGAGCGGGGATTGGACTAGCGCGGGTGTAAAACATATACAACATCTACTAGTATATATATCAATATATAATATTCGCTCATGGCGTGATAAAATACAACATCACAGAAATGTAATAAGCATCACAGAATAATACAGATAATCAGGGATCCCCGGGTTTCATAGAGCCGTTAATGAAACCCGACATTCCCCTGCTCGTGTGGATAGCCTGTGCAATGAAATCCTAGACCCCTACGGGCGCGGCAAGTTACCCGCCAAAATCTGAAGCGAGGCAGCCCCCTTCAACAAAGTGAATGGACCACACAGCACTTCACGTAATCCGGTAACTTGAGCACCCCTCCTTGGGTCAACCTGTACCCCCTATGAGTGCGGCGAATAGCCCGCCAATTATAGAGTGAAGCCCCCTCCGTCTCAAAGCCATGAGATGCGGGCTCGTTGCCCTCTAGAACCCGGCTATCCGTGCACCCCACCGCGGGGTAATCCTAGTACAGAAAATAAAATATACATACAACGGGTACATCAACCTCAGCCCGGTCGTGCCCCAGAAGAATAATATACAAACAGGCAGTGACAGCAGTCCACATGTCGGACGCTCGCCCCATAATATCAAATGTACAAATACAACCAAACTGTACTACCATTGCATCCAGGCTATCCACCATGACAAATCCTCAATATCACAGCACAACACAGAACATCAACGTGAATTTCACGTTTGCAAATCCGTCTAAAAGAACTATAGCAATTAGACAAGATTTACCGCTCGAATGACATTCACGGTCGCAGATATAATGTAAATACTGTGAACTAACATGTTTAAAATTTTCGATCGACAAAATTTCCTCGAAGTGGGCCCCAAGCACAATTCCCAGTACTCAAAAAAATCTGGGCCTAAACAAAAATTACCAGAAACCCCATTTCCAAGTTAGAAACCTCTGTAGAAAAATGGTGCAGTGTTGCTACAGTTCAGCGGCGGAACCGCGTCCAAAATGAGGGTACGGCCACGGTTCCGCCGCGCTACAGTGACAACAACGTGCCAAATTTTCTCAGATTTCATAAAAACGCCTGCTTGATTTTCTGCAATACTCAAAATAATTTTTTGACGACAATAAAAATTCGACAGAAACTTCATGATTGGAAATGCAGTTTTGGAAAATTTCGTTCGATCGAAGTTCTAAACACGTAAGAGCAAGCTAGTAAAGGTTAATGGAGTGGCTCTGATACCATGTAAGTCTACGGTAGCGTCCCGGCCGTCTGTCCGAGGCCAAAATGTGGAAACAAAACTTTTTCTAAACTAGAAACCGGCGCTATCGTATACTTTAAATCCGGATCGAACCATTAACCTACAACTAGCAATTAGAGAATGGTTGGAAAGGCTATACCGATCGATCCGTGTCCTTCGGTGTTTGGCCACCATCCCAAGCTCCTCGCGGCATCTCCGAGCTCGATCTCCTTGTCGGAAAGGGCACCACATCTTCGAGTCTTTTTACGGGCTCCCGCTTCATCCGAAGCAACTCAGGCACGAAGTTCGCTAGCCGACGTATCCAAGGTTGAAGTAGAGTAGTGTAGAACCCTTTGTCTCAATGGTTAATCGAAGTTTCCACAATGAGGAAGTGAGATAGAATGAGCTTGAAGATTTTTTCTTTGCAATGAAAATGAAACAAAAAACATCACACACCAAATGAGGGCTGCCTAATGGTGCTCTCGTCCATAGAGAGAAAATGAAGAGGAGAGAGGGATAGCATAAGCAAATGTGTGGTGATAATGAGGGAAAAAGGTCACACCAACATCAACACCAATATCCAATCCAATAAATGCTACAAGATGGCACAAGAAGCACTCAATCAATCAAGAATACTCCAGAATTCTGCTGGAGCCCCGGCCACCACAAAAAAAACCCTCCTTTGCTAATTGCACATTTGCATAAGCCCCTCCAAGGAAAATTCAGCCAAAGAACAATAGAAAAGGAATTTGGCCAAAAAGTGAAAGCAAGCTGGCAACTTCAAAAAGCGATCCGGTAACAAATTACAGGATAACCCCGTGACTGTATATACATACCCGCATTTGTATTCCGACCGAATACAAATGCAATGAGACAAAATCTACACTGTATAATACTAGGATCCGGTTTAAACTAAAGCCCGCTAGTATTATCTGTCCGAACCATGACACGTGCATAAGTGCACACGTATGTTCGAACCCTGCCATAAATCCATACGGCCTCTACAACGTTTCGCCCGAAACTTGAGAAACTGTCTGTGGGGGACTCTAAAGACTCGTCAATACACTGGCTACGGATTTAACCACTAGCACGTCAGTGGTACTAGCTGTACGTAACGGGCTACCAGGTATTGACCAAAAGGGAGGTCGATGAGCGAACTCATCCTGACACCCTACTGAGCCTGTCAGTGACAATATCCGTACAGTCCGGTCTGTTCGTCTATGAGCATCGCATGGCGGGCCTAGGGGGTTGGTAAAAGTCAGACCCCCAAAAGCGGTACAAGTCGTGTCGGAGTGTAGCCCAGAACACCCTGAGATACTACTGGAATACCTACCAGTAAATCTCCTGCCTTGGCCAAGGACTTCGTGTAATGGCTCTCCTAGACACAGCGCGATCTCACCCCCAATACAGGGAGAGACGAAACCCCTGCCAATCCGCTCACTGCCTCCATGTGTCTCGGGAATGTACCCAACTAAAACTTGTTTGCATGACTTCTTTAAGCTGTGGTAGGGTAGTAATCAAAGCACAGTGGGAACTCACACAATACAAATGACGATCTCAGGTCGATGAACTAACCTGTACACATGTCACCAGGGAACTGTTATCTGACGTCAGGTAAAATACCAACTAGCATGTTCTCGGCGAGTCTTGTCCGGTGTACTCATAACCCAATGAGCACCTGTATACATTTTAGGTGAACCAACTGACACCAATGACTTGTGAGACCGGCCACTGCCCCTCGTCGGGGTCTCGACTGTATACACTAGTCTACTCCGGAGTATCGATGCCCTGTCTCGAAAACTCCCACGACTAGGGACCTTTTAAGGATGTGCTTATAGAACCCCGCTCCCACGTATATGATAGCCATCATACTGCTGACAGTCAAGCAAGAATCCTAAGGGCTCTATCAATGTGTAATAGTGACCTGTAAGGTCACCTAAACCAGTACACGATGATAAAGAAAAACCATGGTAGCATACTATTCTCTATCAACGTGTAATGGTGAACTACAATGTCACCTAAAGCATGTACACGATGATAAAGACAAACCAGATAGTATACAAACCTCTCGAGTAAGACTGTCCTACCGGTATAGTCCTCCCTCAATCATTGCAATCACGTGCCTGCGATCCAATAATTGACTCTGAGGGCACTATATCCAACAATCTCCCACTTGCACTCAAAGCTAATTATTGCGATGTCGCATACTCACTGCCCGTGTGATACCGAACACCCAACTCCTCTACTGATCAGTCTCACAAAACCCGTTTGTGAAACTATTGCGTTCGAGGAATAGGCTCAGTGAGTGGATCCGCCCTGATGTTTCTTTCTATGTCTCTCTTAATCTCATGTTCGCGGAGAAAGCCATCTTCCGAAATGAGCAATACATGTCTTAGAATATGTCTGGATATCTGATGGGACCTAGCTCATAAATGAACTCCAAATCCAAACTTCTTAGACTGTATCATCAACTGAATTTAATCAGTATCCTGCGCCATGCCTCCCTCAATATCCGCTTGGACCATCTGTCCAAACTACTGCCCCTCGTCAGAGGGAAAACTATAACTCTGACAGTCACTCTGTCATCTAGGTCACCTTGGAAGCCTGGATTGATAACCGTCTCCCGAAAGAGTTTGTTGTTATCATATCCCTAGAACATCCACTTGTGTTCTAAAACTGCTTCCGAACATTTCTCCAGGATAGTTTTAATATCAACTCATTGCATCTAGTGCAAAAAACAACATCTGATGTGGTACTTGACATCTCATGATCAACTCAATTGCTTAAGCAAGTGATCTGCCGATCATGCACATCCCTCTCCCCTTTAGTCTGTAAGACACCTTTAGAGAGGGTGACTCCATCACCTGCAGGTACACTACCGTGCCAGGAGTCGTCCATTCTAAAACACCTTTAGAATGCTGTCTAAGTACCTAGATTGGGATACTACCCAAATCTAAATCTAAGACCATGGATCTAGTAACCAGAATGTCTGATATTATATCTAAGCCCTATGTGGAGAAACCGCTGTGTGATAACTACAGTATAACCGATCGTAGTATAGGAATTTTACTTCCTACTATGTGTATGTCATCCAAATACCCGGACATCACACCCTACTACCTTCTTCACAGATCCATCCCCTATTCTGATGAAGTCAAACTTATGACTGTCACATCAGAAATAGATGATCTATCTCCGCTACATCTGCTTTAGACAGATCCATCCCCTATTCTGATGAAGTCAAACCTATGACTATCAGATCAGAAATAGGTGATCTGTCTTCGTTATATCTGCTTTAGTCTCTAAATAGACACAAGCTACTTGTCCACTATGCTTCCGCTGCTCCCACTGACTACGACAACCCTCTGGCAGAATCATATACACGTGCACTTCTAAAGCTAGTTTAGAACAACGCTATACTCATCCTCCTGCCGGGTCTCACAGTCTGGAACAACAGCAATGACAAGTCTGGGTAAACAAGAACCTCCCTGTCACCGTCCTTGAGGCTACCGGAGTACCTCTCGGGTGCCTGAGGTTACCCACCATATCTGCAGAGTGGCCAATGGAATGTCAAACCAGATCGAATTTTTTGGTTCTTATCAAATTTTCAATATTCGTTTGCGGTTCTGGAATCACTTCCAGTTCTACCATACTCCCACTACTGTTTTCTGAAAAAATCCATTTTTATTAAAACTGTGGCGAGTCAAGAACAATATCACTATTGATCTTCCAGATGGTAGAAAGTCAACCCTTGTCATAGCCCGGGTCAACCCACAAACAGCCATTACAGAAACGTGCCTTGAGTTATCCAGAGTCTGGTTTTAAGCATAAGCCGGAAAACTCCCCGTACCTTAACATTGTTAAGATATGAACTATTCTATATCCAATATAGAAACAAAGGCACTGATTTAATTAGAACCAGATTCAAATCATGCAGCTGTCTCCAGTGCATGTCAACTAAATGGAGAGAGGCCGATCAGCATTACTCAACTTAGGAGTGCTTCCAATTATGAGTAACCTAAAAGAGAAGTAAGTTCTCTTAATCATTATTATTAACTGAATACCATACACAAGTATCTACATCTTCGATCACCTTAAAGAATCCTGATACTTGCAACACCTGGTTCTCTACTTTATTCTTATACCTATAATTTCTCAAAACTTAGACGTTGCATTTCTACGAAACACAGGTCCAAGAACTAGAGAAGTCACAAGTAAACAGAATATAGTATGAGTACCAACCCCTCTGTCCTAATGGACACTGGACAATATACAATACTCTGTATAAGTCCCCTGAGTCTAATAACTCAATCCCTGTGTGTCGTAGGTTGAAAACTGTACTTATGATTAAGAAGAATTACACCGTTGTTTAATACTCCTTACCTAACCATCCACTGATATAGGTAAATGTCATAGACATAATTTCAAAATGTTATATCTCACTTTATAAAAATAAACGTACAGATATATCAATTTGAAATTGGTGCATTACAACGGATATTCAAAACCAAATATTTACCGTCCGGCAAACAGCCCAGGCGATTTCCTCAAATACCACCAATTACAACGAATTCCGATATAATGAGGATGATCACCTAATTCCCAATAACTTACTCCCACTCAGCATCTGTAAACCATACAGATGTGAGAATCATACCTGGTAAATACATACCCTGGAGCAAGTGTCTTATTGGGAAATCAGTTTTCTATTAACAATGCACAGTGAAACTGAAACATGTAAATGTTTCGAAGGGGTATCCGGGTATTCCTAGTAATGCCTCTTCCATTATCAGATTCACAAATGTAAACGTATATTTCTTTGCCATCTCTTCAAATCCCTTTATATGTCTTTAGTCATTACCTTCTGTATACCCTCTTAGGCTAAATAGTTTTCTTCATTTCTTACCGTTCGGCACCAGCCTATGGTTTGGAAGAAGACTATCCAATAAGCATAATGGGTGTACTCTCTTAATCCTAGAAGTACTCGTAACCTGAGAGAAGGTGAAGATAAAAGACAACTGAATAAACCTTATTCCTATTTCTCCTGAACCAGAATCCATCCCCGAACTGGAACAAGTTCCTTCGAGTTCGTATATAACCATATGATGGATTATCCAATAAACTGTGGATCTTCATAGTGATACTGAGTGTCCTGGAGAAATACAAAGGTGAAGTAGGAGTGGTGATGAAATACTTGGTTTGGTCGTGAATAGCAGTCGCAGTTTACTTTGCCCTCTTTCTAATCCCTTTATTTGTCTTTACTTAATACCTTCTGTACACCTTTTAGGCTAAATGGTTTTCTTCATGCCCTATCTTTCGACACCTTCCTATGGTTTGGATGAAGACTATCCAATCAGCGTAATAGGTGTACTGTCCTAATCCAAGGAACACTCGCAACCTGAGAGAAGGAAAAAGTAAAAGACAACCGAATAGTCCTATTCATTTTCTTCAGAATCGGAAACCATCCTCGAATCGGGAACAAGTTCCTTCGAGTTCTTATATAACCATACGATGGTTTTATCCAATGGAAGTGGACGTTCGTAGTAATACGGGGTGTTCTGGAGAAAAGGGTAAAAGTAGGAGTGGCAATGAGGTATGCAACTCTAACAATCCAAAAGCCAGTGTTATAAGAAGGTTCGGTCAACTTGGTCACTGAGTCATAGTCTAGGGTCAGGCCATGGTCGCTGCCAAAGAGAGAGAAAAAAGAAACACTCAGCGTGCACTCTAACCTAGATCAGAATGGTTATCGATTTATCTAATCAGGAAACCTCCCACTGTGACATCAAATTCTCCTCCAAACCTGAAAGAAGAATTAGTCGGGATCACCCGAGGAGTAAACCAACTCATCAGTAGGAATTGGGATCCAACTATCATCGCATGATAACTAGATGGAATCCACTCAAGTCACCACATTCCAGAAGGTATGCGCATATCTGACAAGTTTCAGTTTCTTTAGAAACTCCCGATATGATTTTTACCCCTAGGACCCAAGTGACCTTGACGGAGGCAACAAATCAAAAAGTCCTAGTCAAGTTCAACCCTTCATTATCTTGATTGCATTAAACCCACCCGTACGTGCCCTTGACGGAGTCAACAAGGCCGCACGACTATCCTAACCAATCGCATATCCATGCTACAAACAAGCACCACTTAGCTACCGTACACTACGTCTTGACGGAGTCAACAAACACAGCACGAATACTAAGTACCACTTGTAGGAAATGACGGAGGGCTACGAATGGTTTTTGGCGAAAAACCTTTAACGTAATGAACTTGATATCGTTGAAGGAACCGGACAGTTTTTTATAAAAATATAGTGGCGAAAACTTCTTGCTAAAGAGGTCACTCCCGGTGAAGGGATCTCGGCTCTTTCCCCGTAGAATGAGGTGCAGGATATTCCAACTGAATACCACGATGCAAAGCAAAAAGGAAATCGGCTATAGTGAAGTTATTACCCTAACGCAAACTTCTGTCCAAGGGGTCACTCGCGGTGAAGGGATCTTGGCCCTTGTCTCGTCGACTGAGGTGCTGGATATTCATAACCGAATACCACTGTGTAAAACAAAAGAGAACGTCCTTACAATAACAGCTTTTTTGAAAAATGTTCCAACAACATCAAACAGGTTTGTTTAGCTTGCATTGATCTGAATCAATGCAGTCCCATCAATTGATCATACCAATAAAGAATGAAAATACGATGTACGTATATGCCATCCGCATTCGCCACTGGGACCCGTCATCACCCGTTAGGTTACTTAACTAACGACAGAGCGGGAACTGGACTAGCACGGGTATAAAACATATACAACATTTACTAGTATATATATCAATATATAATATTCGCTCATGGCATGATAAAATGCAACATCACAGAAATGTAATAAGCATCACAGAACAATACAGATAATCAGGGATCCCCGGGTTTCATAAAGCCGCTACTGAAACCCGACGTTCCCCTGGTCGTATGGATAGCCTGTGCAATGAAATCCTAGACCCCTACGGGCGCGGCAAGTTACCCGCCAAAACCTGAAACGAGGCAGCCCCCTTCAACAAAGTGAATGGACCACCCAGCACTTCACGGAATCCGGTAACTTAAGCACCCCTACTTGGGTCAACCTATACCCCCTACGAGTGCGACGAATAGCCCGCCAATTATAGAGTGAAGCCCCCTCCGTCTCAAAGAAATGAGATGCGGGCTCGTTGCCCTCTAGAACCCGGCTATCCATGCACCCTACCGCGGGGTAATCCTAGTACAGATAATAAAATATGCATACAACGGGTACATCGACCTCAGCCCGGTCATGCCCCAAAAGAAAAATACACAAACAGGCAGTGACGGCAGTCCACATGTCGGACGCTCGCCCCACAATATCAAATGTACAAATACAACCAAACTGTACTACCATTGCATCCAGGCTATCCACCATGACAAATCCGCAATATCACAGCACAACACAGAACATCAACGTGAATGTCACGTTCGCAAATCCGTCTAAAAGAACTATAGCAATTAGACAAGATTTACCGCTCGAATGACATTCACGGTCTCAGATATAATGTAAATACTGTGAACTAACATGTTTAAAATTTTCGATCGACAAAATTTCCCCGAAGTGGGCCCTAAGCACAATTCCCAGTACTCAAAAAAATCTGGGCCCAAATAAAAATTACCAGAAACCCCATTTCCAAGTCAGAAACCTCTGTAGAAAAAATGGTGCAGTGTTGCTACAGTTCAGCGGCGGAACCGCGGCCAAAACGAGGGTACGGCCGCGGTTCCGCCGCGCTACAGTGACAACAGCGTGCCAAATTTTCTCAGATTTCATAAAAACGCCTGCCTGATTTTCTGCAATACTCAAAATAATTTTTTGACGACAATAAAAATTCGACACAAACTTCATGATTGGAAATTCAGTTTTGGAAAATTTCGTTCGATCGAAGTTCTAAACACGTTAGAGCAAGCTAGTAAAGGTTAATGGAGTCGCTCTAATACCATGTAAGTCTACGGTAGCGTCCCGGCCGTCTGCCCGAGACCAAAATGCGGAAAAAAAAACTTTTTCTAAACTAGAAACCGGCGCTATCGTATACTTTAAATCCGGATCGAACCATTAACCTACAACTAGCAACTAGAGAATGGTTGGAAAGGCAATACCGATCGATTCATTTCCTTCGGTCTTTGGCCACCATCCCAAGCTCCTCGCGGCATCTCCGAGCTCGATCTCCTCGTCGGAAAGGGCACCACATCTTCGAGTCTTTTAACGGGCTCCCGCTTCATCCGAAGCAACTCGGACACGAAGTTCGCTAGCCGACGTGTCCAAGGTTGAAGTAGAGTGGTGTAGAACCCTTTGTCTCAATGGTTAATCGAAGTTGCCATAATGAGGAAGTGAGATGGAATGAGCTTGAAGATTTTTTCTTTGCAATGAAAATGAAACAAAAACATCACACACCAAATTGGGGCTGCCCAATGGTGCTCTCGGCCATGGAGAGAAAATGAAGAGGAGAAAAGGATAGCATAAGCAAATGTGTGGTGATAATGAGGGAAAAAGGTCACACCAATATCCAATCCAATAAATGCTATAAGATGGCACAAGAAGCACTCAATCAATCAAGAATACTCCAGAATTCTGCTGGAGCCCCAGCCACCACAAAAAAAACCTCCTTTGCTATTTGCACATTTGCAAATAAGCCCCTCCAAGGAAAATTCAGCCAAAGAACAATAGAAAATGAATTTGGCCAAAAAGAGAATGCAAGCTGGCAACTTCAAAAAGCGATCCGGTAACAAATTACAAGATAACCCCGCGACTGTATATACATACCCGTATTTGTATTCCGACCGAATACAAATGCAATGAGACAAAATCTACACTATATAATACTAGGATCTGGCTTAAACCAAAGCCCGCTAGCATTATCCGTCCGAACCATGACACGTGCACAAGTGCACGCGTATGTCCGAACCCTGCCATAAATCCATACAACCTCTACAACGTTTCGCCCGAAACTTGAGAAACTGTCTGTGGGGGACTCTAAAGACTCGTCAATACACTGGCTGCGGATTTAACCACTAGCACGTCAGTGGTACTAGCTGTACGTAACGGGTTAGCAGGTATTTACCAAAAGGGAGGTCGATGAGCGAACTCATCCTGACACCCTACTGATCCTGTCAGTGAAATTATCCGTACAGTCCGGTCCGTTCGTCTATGAGCATCGCATGGCGGGCCTAGGGGGTTGGTAAAAGTCAGACCCCTAAAAGCGGTACAAGTCGTGTCGGAGTGTAGCCCAGAACACCCTGAGATACTACTGGAATACCTACCAGTAAATCTCTTGCCTTGGCCAAGGACTTCATATAATGGCTCTCCTAGACTCACGTCTCACCCCCAATACCGGGAGAGACGAAACCCCTACCGATCCACTCACTGCCTCCATGTGGCTCGGGACTGTACCCAACTAAAACCTGTTTGCACAACTCCTTTGATCCGTGGTAGGGTAGTAATCAAAGCACAGTGGGAGCTCACACGATACAAATGACGATCTCAGGTCGATGAACTAACCTGTACACATGTCACCAGGGAACTGCTATCTGACGTCAGGTAATATACCAACTAGCATGTTCCCGGCGAGTCCTGTCCGGTGTACTCATAACCCAATGAGCACCTGTATACATCTTAGGTGAACCAACTGACACCAATGGCTTGTGAGACCGTCCACCGCCCCTCGTCGGGGTCTCGACTGTATACACTAGTCTACTCCGGAGTATCGATGCCCTATCTCGAAAACTCCCACGACTAAGGAGCTTTTAAGGATGTGCTTATAGACCCCATCTCCCATGTATATGATCGCCATCATACTGCTGACAGTCAAGCAAGAATCCTAAGGGCTCTATCAATGTGTAATAGTGACATGTATGGTCACCTAAAGCAGTACACGATGATAAAGACAAACCATGGTAGCATACTATTCTCTATCAACGTATAATAGTGAACTACAATGTCACCTAAAGCATGTACACGATGATAAAGACAAACCAGATAGTATACAAACCTCTCGAGTAAGATTGTCCTACCGATATAGGTCCTCCCTCAATCATTGCAATCACGTGCCTGCGATCCAATAATTGACTCTGAGGGCACTATATCCAACAAGACATCCTGATTAGACAAAAAATACCAATCTAATCTTACAAGAGCATACGCTAAAGTGTTTTCTTCTTTCTCTCTCTAGATAGAGACCATGACATGCCTTAATCAAGATAATAATATGGATATATTGACCGAACCCGCTTGTTATATTCAGCTGTGGAACGTTGGTTCCGCTCTATCTTATAACTGTTATAAGTCTGAGCAGGAAATAGGGGAAATACCCGGATTCCCATGCAACCTGAACGAAGAATGAGTATGTTGATGCATCTTATTCGGGTGTGTTCGTTACCGAGAACTGTTTCTCATTGTGCTCTACGTCCTGGGTATTAGATACCGGATCAGGATCCCACATTTATAATATGTTACATAGGCTAAAGAAAGGTAGAGAACTGGGAATAGGTGATCATTCTCTCAGACTAGGGAATGGTGCAATGGCTGCAGCCAAAGCAATTGGCGAATATCATCTAGTATTACCTGAAGGTAATACATTGATTCTGAACGACTGTTATTACGTACCAAAAATATTGTACAATATTATATCAGTTTCATTATTACATAAAGAAGGATATAATTTTGTATTACAAGATAATATTATGAACATTTTCTTAAATCAAGTGTTGATTGGGTTTGGTACATTATGTAATGGTATATACGTTCTGAATCAAATCACTGTTCTAAACATATTGAACACATACATAAGGAAAAGTTCAGAAATGAACGAATCCTTCTTTTGGTATTTTAGACTAGGTCATATCAATGCGACAAGACTAACGAATTCGCATAAAGATGGATATTTGAATTAGTTTGAATTTACATCTTATGAAACTTGCCAGTCATGTCTGAAGGGTAAGATGACCAAAACTCCGTTTACTGGACACGAAGAAAGAGCTACTTAACTCTTGGGACTGATGCATAGTGATGTATGCGGTCCTATGTCTACACATGCCAGGAATGGTTCCTCGTACTTCATTACATTCACCGATGATCTTTCAAGATACGGACATGTGTTCTTGTTGAAATATAAGTCTGAAACTTTTGAGAAATTTAAGGAATATATGTGCAAAGTAAAGAACCAAACGGGTAAAGTATTAAAAACCTTCGATCTGATCAGGGAGGAGAATACTTTAGCACAGAGTTCCTGGATTATTTAAAAAAGAATGGGATTCTCTCTCATCTTACTCCTCCGTATACACCACAGCACAATCGTGTATCGAAGTGGAGAAACCGCACCTTATTAGATATGGTGCGCTCTATGATGAGTACTGCTGAGTTACCTATTTCTTTTAGGGGTGATGCACTTGACACCTGCAGACCTATTGAACATGTTTCCTGCCAAATCTGTGCCTACCACTCCAAATAAGATATGGAAAGGAAAGAGACCATGTCTTAAATATGTTAAGATATGGGATTGTCCGGCATATATGAAAGCACAAAATCCGGAAAAACTCAAGGTAAGGTCAGTTCTGTGCAAGTTTGGTGGATATCCCAAACATTCGCGAGGGTATATCTTCTACCACACCGAGGAACAAAAGGTGTTTGTTTCTCGGCATGCCGTCTTTTTAGAAAAGGAATTTCTTATGAAAGAAATTAGTGGTCATGAGGTAGAACTAGAAGAAGTTCCAGCTACACAAACTACAGCTGATGATTCGGTAGAACTGGAGGATTCAATAGTCCCCGACAAACCTCATCCACTCCGCAGATCTAGTAGGGTTCCTCATTCACCTGAGAGATACTACGGTTTTCTCATTGACGGTGGCACTTAGGATTGCATTATGGAAGATGATGACCCAACTAGTTTCGAGCAGGCTATCACGAATGGGGACTCCGTGAAATGGCTCAATGCAATGCGATCTGAGATGGAATCCATGTAAACCAACAAAGTATGGACTTTGGAAGTTGCTCCTGAAGAAGTAAAACCCATTGGGAGCAAATGGATCTTTAAGAAGAAACTTGGTGTAGATGGAAAAGTTGAAACTTTCAAAGCTAGACTTGTAGCAAAAGGTTTTCGTCAACTACCTGGTGTCGATTATGGTGAAACCTTTTCTCCAGTGGCTATGCTTAAGTCCATCCGGATCCTACTTGACATTGCTGCATACCATGACTACGAAATCTGACAGATGGACGTCAATACCGCTTTTCTAAATGGTGATTTAGAAGAGAGCGTGTACATGACACAGCTAGAGGGCTTCATAGATAGAGGGAGCAGCGAAAAGGTGTGCAAGATGCTAAATCAATTTATGGATTAAAGCAGGCATCACGGAGCTAGAACATCTGTTTTGATGTGGCAGTCAAAGAGTTTGACTTCATCAAAAACGTAGATGAACCTTGTATATACAAGAAGATAGTAGAGAGTAAGGTTGTCTTCATCGTATTGTACGTGTATGACATACTCTTGATAGGAAATAATGTTCTTATGATATACTCAGTCAAGCTCTTCTTATCACAAAGGTTCTCCATGAAAGATTTGGGTGATGCCTCCTACATGATCTATAGAGATAGATCTAAGCGGATGTTGGGATTGCCCAATCCTGGTACATTGACACCATACTAAAGAGGTTTAATATGGAAGATTTTAATCATGGTAATTCACCCACTTGCTCAGGAATCACTCTCTCCAAAGAGATGTCTCCCAAGACTGATTTGGAGAGGGCTCGCATGCAAGGGATACCTTATGCTTCGGCAGTCTGGTCTATCATGTACCAGACCAGATGTAGCTTACGCACTTAGTGTGGTAAGCAGGTATCAATCTGATCCTGGGGAGAAGCACTGGAAAGCTGTGAAGAACATTCTTAAGTACTTGAGAAGGACTAAAGAAATGTTCTTAGTGTATGGTAATGGTGAACTCCAGGTGGAGTACTTTACCGATTCGAGCTTACAGAGTGATAAGGAAGACAGTAAGTTGGTCTCGGGTTTTGTCTTTACCCTCAATAGAGGGGCGGTATGTTGGAAGAGTTCCAAATAAGATACCGTGGCAGACTCGACGATAGAGCCTGAATACATCGCTGCCAACGATACTGCCAAAGAGGCTGTCTGGATTAAGTTCATAACTGAACGTGGTGTGGTTCCATCCATTGTGTATCCAATACCTTTGTATTGTGATAACAATGGAGCTGTGGCTTTGGCCAAGGAACCCTGGTACCATCAGCGATCCAGACATATTCTTAGGTGGTATCACCTGATCCGAGAGATAGTTGATCGTCGGGAGATCGACGTCAGGAGAGTTGACACGAAGAATAACACGACGGATCCACTCACGAAGGCCCTCCCCCAGATACAATTTGAGAGACTTTTTGGGATGTTGGGTATGAGATACTATAACAACTGGCCTTAGTGCAAGTGGATGATTGTTAGTTATATGCATGCCCTAGAGGCCATTATTGTACATGATTGTATATTATAGTGGATGCTGGGACATATATAGAGAGGACTTTCTTACTCGACATGATAGTATGCTATCTGGTTGCTCTTTATCTTAACATGTATACTAGTATTATTATACTGTCTCTCTCTGATACATGTTGATATAGCCCTTAGGATGTTGGCTTGACTACCAAGACTATGATGCAGATCATACTAGTAGGGCCAGGGTAGTCCGTAAGCACATCCTTTAATTGTTCCCAGTAGAGCGAGTATCGAGTCAAGGGAGTATCGAGACAGGGCATCGATATTTCAGAGTAGACTAATGTGTATATTTCTTGACCCTGTATGAGGCAATGATTGATCCCATAGCCATTGGTATTTGACATCAAAGATTGTACATAGGTGCTCATTGGAGAATAGGTACACCAAACAGGACTCGCCGAGAACTCCTAGTTGGTATTATACATATCGTCATATAGCAGTTCTCTGGTGACATTGGAACAGGTTAGTCTGTTGACCCGAGATTGTCATGGAGTCTTGTGTGGTTCCCACTGTGCTTTGATTTCTTTCCTACCACGGCTCAAAGGAGTCGTGCAAACAGGAGGATTTTGGGTAAAGTCCCGCGTCACATGGAGGCAATGAGCGATAGGAGGGGTTTCGTCTCTCCCGATATTGAGGGTTAATGTTGCGCTATGATCGATTGGCTATAACAGTAAGTCCTTTACCATGGTTGTTGAGATTTACTGGTAAGTGTTATCAGTAGTTTCTCGAATTGTTATAGGCCATACATTGGCATGACTTATTAAGTTATTGGGGTCTGACGATTCCACCCCTAGAATTGATATGCGACATATCAGACGAAGAGACTGGACTGTACGGTAGTGTTTCTTATAGGCTTTGCGGGGAGTTTCGACAAGCTTGCTTGTTGATCTTCTATTCACTCAATACCTGGGTAGCCGTTACGTCCAGCTAGTACCGCTAACGGCTTGTGGGTGACTGATGTGATCATTACCTACTGATGGCGTATTGACGAGTCTTTAGAGTCCCACACAGAGGTTTCCTAACTCAAGCGAAACGAAGTAGGGCACATATGTGATATGTGCGGGACCGAGATTAAATACATGTATGTGATACCGTATTCTAATCTCACTATATAGGTTATATGTGATATAACTGGATTATTGAATCAAGTGTTGATTCAATGATTTGTTATATATATATTTGATATACATAGAAATGATATTAGTCGGTTATATATGATATAGCCAGATTATTAAATCAAGAGTTGATTTAATAATTTAATATATAATTATATGTTTGATATATTAATATATATTGACAAATATTGTTCACTAAAGATTTTCTACTCATTTAAATGCATTTAATATATATGTGATATACATTATTTTTATTTATATATATTGTGTCATGATGGATGATACATTGGACATGGGTATATGAGACTTACACCAAAGCTTAAGATAATTAAGTGTTTTATTTATTAAGAGTTAATTCAAAATTAGGTGGAAATTGTCATCGCTTGGATGCTTGTAGGAGCATGTAGAAGCCTTGACTAATTCCACAAATTTTGTTTTGATCTAGATATTTTATAACATAACCATTATCTTTTAGACATGGTTAGCTCTCTACAAATATCTATGAGATGTTATCTTCACCTTGGTTCACTACTTGTTCCTCTTCTTCATCTCATTTTTGCTCTCTAGGTTGAAGTGAGGTGATAAAAGAAAAAGAGAAAGAAAATTCTAAAGTGAGCAAAATTCCTACTTCATCAACCTACTCTCATCTAGCCCATTAGTGTAGGTTGTTTACTTCACTAATTTCTTAGTTAGTGAAGAGGTAGCTTGAGTTAGAGATTGCTCAAGGTGGATAATTTTCGGCCTCGAAGATCTTTAAGCAAGCTTGTTCCTTTCACCAAGTGGAGCCTACGAAGAGTTTGAGCGACCATTACTTGGAGCTAAGGGAATACTACTTGGAGCTTTAGAAGTGAAGGACCGGTTTACAAAGGTTGTATTCTTTATTCACTTAGTGTAAAGTTGTTTACATGCATTAGAAACCCCAATTCTCTAGTTCGATTCTAGGTTAGTGTAGCTCAGACCTCTAAAACTTTTTAAATTGCATACTTGATGCATGTACAAACCTAGTAGAGGTGCTAAGTAACACTTTCAAATTCGAGGTACTAAAACTTGGTGTCTTGCTCCTGTGCAGAGAAATTGATGGCTTCCCAATGCACCTCTTTTAACAGTAACTCTCGCTCCACCCCAACGGGAGTAGTGACCTACGGGCCCAACGCGGCCTCTATTTTCTCAATACCGGTAAGACAAGTTACACAAGCCACTACTAGATTGTTCTTTGGGGCCATGCTCCCACCAGTGAGTTTCGGTGCCTCAGTGTCGCAAGAAGAAGCTCCTAAAGGGTCGGTCTTCGATCGACTGGCGACCACAACGACCCATCTCAACGGGCCGTCCAAATCTAGTATCTCAGTCTTCAACAGGCTGAGCAAAAGCTCGAACGGGCCCTTAAAGAGGCTCGTGATGCCTGAAGGGGCTACCCAAAAATGGATAGCCCTCCTAACTCCTGGTATAGGCGAAGCTGTCAAAGGTGCTTTCCTACCAAAAAGTCGGTCTTCGAAAGATTGGTCGGCCCTCCTCAATCTCTGCCAAAGACATCGATCTTCAATAGGCTAACGCCAACAGTAGCCCCTTAGCAGAGCCGGGGGCACGAAGAAGCCGTTTCCAAAACTGAGGCGGTCCCTTATGCAAGGCACGCTTGACGTCGCCACTGGCGCCGAGTAAGAAAAGCTGGGGGCAACTCCCCCTCTGGACTTACTCCGCCAGCTCCAATGGTGGAAGTTGACGCTGAACATATCAGTGACATTAGCAATTAAAAAAGATAGAAAAGGGGGGTAAAAGTACATGCGCAGATGCAAGATGCACTCATAAATATGTGTTAGGGATAAAACATTCAACGGTCAATAATAAAGAAATGCATTTAAATAAATACTTTATTCTGCAGAAAACCAATCACTGAACATGGGATCAAAAGTATAAGGGTTTACAAAATTATGAATAAGGTTTTCTAATGCCCTCTCTGCCTTCTCCACCATGTCGAAGCGGCGATCTTCACGTGAAGTCGCTCCCTATCGGTCAGCACCGTGCCCATCACCGAAGGAAGACATGATGGCCCACTGTGCCCGTATCTGGCTTAATAACTGAATAGAGCGATCCTTCAGAGGCTGGGTAATCAAATCTTCCTCATGGAAGCACTCAATTTTGTCCTCCGCTGCGTCGAGTATCGCCAGAGTCATCTCCGCCTGATGAGGAGGAATGTCAGCAAGCACAGACAGGAAGATCATCCAGAGCCAAATGGAGATGATAGGAAGAGGAAAGCCCCTACGAGTTAGAAGCTCGTACATCACCGTGTCACATTGGTCATCTGTGAGAACGGGATCCACCAATCATGCAGCAAAACGCTGAACAATTCCTTCGATAGCCACCTTCCATGGTTGATGACGAGCATGAGGACGATTGCAAGCCATAACTCTTGATCTGTAAAAAAATGGTTCTTTCCTTGTGAAGAAGAAAAAGATCATTGCTTCGGAATATAAAGAGAAGTATTCAAATTTAGGCACAGAAAATGTTGTGCATGGTGGAACTATTTCCAAGGCTTAACAAAAAGGTATGGGAAAAGAAATAGTTGACTCATGCAAATCAGAACAAGAAGGTGAAACGACCACCTCAGCATCGTCCCACGTGCATAACACGCGAGCGCCAGCGCTGATTCTTTTCTGGATTAGAACCTGTGGCATCGCCTCACGTGCATGACATGTGGGTACCGGCACTAGTTCTTCCAGGATTAAATCCTATAGCAGTGTCTCATGCACACGACACGTGAGCGCCGGCTCTGGTTATATATATATATATATATATATATATATATATATATATATATATATATATATATATATATATAAACACCTCATGAGAGGAACATGCGAGCATTGGCGTAAAGAAAAGGGGAAGCTTTGTCATTCATACTTCGAAGAAATTAGGCACATGCGAGCATCGGCGTAAAATAAAGGGGAAGCTTTGTCATTCATACTTCAAAGAAATTTATACATTGGTGATAAGGATGATAAAAAACAAATATCATCAAAATATTTACAATAGCAGAACACTAAACTCTGGACATAGATTCTTAAAATCAAAAGCAAGCTAGAGCAATGAACGTTTAGCCTCATCAACCATCTTCTTGTGCATCTTCTCTTGGATGCAAGCGTCAGGGTCACCACTGATGTCTTCCACCCGTTGATATGCTGATACTATTGCTTTCTGTTGAAAGACGCGGTACAAGATGGAGACGAGATTATCTCTCCGTTTCTTTAAGATCAACCCATCAAGTACACTAAATGTACCTTATCCTCGGCGTCATCGAGCGATTGGAGTGTCATAACTTCAAGATGCCCGGATATAGCTTCCCAAATCGATCCAACAACAATTTTTCAAAGAGCAGAATGGCAAGGGAGCAATCGACGGTAGTAATCATCGAAGTGACGCATCACCTCAGCGCATTAGGCATCAGTAAACTCCTGACCTTGACAGCGACCTTGGATGTGAATCTTCTCATAAGAGAAAATCTATTCAAGATCATACAAATTAGAAATCATAGTACCTATAAAGAAAAACCAGTGTGGGTTAGTAATCAAAATACTAAAATCGCTGCAGTCTAAAAGAAAATCAATGGACCCCACAAAATCAAGGTGATCGCTCATCAATGATGAGACATGCACCCATTGTGAGAATCCAAACGGATTCTCATTAAATGAATAATCTCATTGAGCAGTGGAGTTCAAAACTCCCAATATTCTCGAAAAACGAATTCTGCAACAGTTCCAAATCTGTAAGAAGAGTGGTAGAACCCTAAAAGAAAATAGGAAAGAGAAATAAAATTCCTAAAAAAATTCAAAATTTCTTAGAACTAAGCTCTGTAATACAAACTGGAATTAAATTCCTCCAATAATGGGACTAAATCCCAGAAATCCCCATGGGAAATAAAAAGGAATTAAATTCCAGAGAACCTTTAAAGATCAGAAGTCAATAATAGGGTAAAACCCTAAGATCTCTAACACCCACGGTCTATCTAAATAAAAGTTTTTTAAAGATCTCTAAGAGATTATTTCAAGAAAAGAGCCAAGCTCTGTCAATGGGTTAAAAATCCAAAACAAAAAAGGAGATTCCGAGTTAAATTTTGGTCATAATCCTTACCAATTTTTTTTAACAGAGTTCAACTCTAAGAGGTTCTGTGGGCAGAGATCTAAGCTCTGAGAAGAGAATTGAATTCTTAAGGAAGAAAAAAGAAGATGGTGAAACGGCAATCGTCTCAAGAGCCAAAAGCCCTATTTATAGGATGTGAAGGGACGGTTCAACTCCCTAGAAGATTAAACGGTGGAAAAAGTGACACCGTTGCATCCACGTGTAGGCCACATGATAACAACGGTGGAGGGCATTTGTTCCAACAAAATTTAAACAATATAAAAAGAGCTATACTCTGTTGAATTTTAATAAGGCAGCGCCTCACGTGCTCTTCACGAGGGCGCCAGCGCCAATCTGGTAGGATTAAATCCTATGATAGCACCGCACATGCTCCTAACGTGGGCGCCAATGTGCAAAGTACATGAGTGCTTATTATATAAGAATTAGATTTTTATATGGCGCTGTATGTGCTCCTCACGTGGGCGCCAATATGCAAAGCACAGGAGCGCTTATTATATATGGCGTCACAAGTGCTCCTCACGTGGGCGCCATTGTGCAAAGAATAGAAACACCTATCATAAATAAGAATTTAATTCTTAAGTGGCGCCCATGTGCACAACACGTGAGCGCCAGTGCCCAAGTTTATATCAGTAGAATTAAATTATACATTTCCCTAACAAAAAGTTAGGATATTCTCTGTTAAACAGAACCGTTGGATCAAGGATCCAATGGTGATGATAAATCATCAAACAATAGAATTAAATTCTATTCTGAGGAATATTTGTTCTCAATCTTTACAAACAAAGAAGATTGCTCTCTGTAAAACAGAGAACTCTTGGATCAAAAATCCAACAGTGATTAAAAATCACTGCTTGACGGAATAAAATTCTGTATATGGGAAAATATTTCCCCAATCTTGTTAAAAACAAGAAAATATATTCTGTAAAACAGAAATACTTGGATCAGAGATCCAACGGTGGGTAAAATTCCCTAAATCAATTTTGAGACCAATTAAATTGAATCTCTCAATAAGTGATTTTCTCAAAATTAATTAACAAACTTGCCTCCACTATATAAAGTATCCGAGACTTCAGGTCTCAGATAGAGGGAACTCCCCATAAGCTTCTGAAAAATACATAAAGTTTCCAAAATAACAGAGAATTTAATTCTCAAGAAAGAAGAAGACTTTCCTCCTCAAAATCCAAGGTAAAAAAAATACAGTGATCAAAATATCTCTTTTACCTATCTAAGGGTTTAACCCTTCAAAAAAAACTTAGTTCTTTCTCTTGATCAGAGATCCACAAGACAAGTCTCACCTAAGTTGAGGATTTAATTCTAATCGAGAAGATCTTGTTCTTGAGAATCAAATATTCTGAAAAGAACTAGGTTAAAAAGAAAGAAGAAAAGAATACTTGTTCGGAGGAATTTAATACCTGCGAAATTAGGGTTTAACCCTACATAAAGAACTTAGTTCTTATAAAAAGAAAAGAAAAACTTAGTTCTCTAATGAAGAAAAAGCAATCCAAGGTCCTCAAAATAGAGATCTTGATGATCATTAATGGCCAAAATGGTATTAACAGAGATTTAATCTCTAAAAAAGAAAAGCTATTAGCGCCTCACGTGTTCCCCATGTGGGCGCCCTCCTAATAGCGTCCAGCGCCTCACGTGAAAAACACGTGGGCGTCTAAAGCAGAAGGTCGGAGCCTCACGTGAAATACACGTGAGCGCTGAATAAAAGTGCTCAGCATTTCATAAATAGCCAAAAGGCCGAGTGCTTAGCACTGATTAGGCAGCGCCCACCGCTTCACGTGCTCCTCATATGGACGCCACACAAAAAGTGCTTAGCACATCATATACAGCCAAAACGACTGAGTGCTTAGCACTAATTGGGCAGCGCCTCACGTGCTCCTCATGTAGACGCCACACAAAAAGTGCTTAGCACTTCATATACAGCCAAAACGGCTGAGTGATTAGCACTGATCGGGCAGCGTCCATAACTGAAGGCTTCACATGATACCCATGTGAGAGCCAGAGTGTCAAATAAGTACTTAGCACTTTTGCATAAAAATAAGGGGCTGAATAAGCAAAGCCCAAATGAGTGCTTAGCACTTTTGAACAAAAAAAGGACAGAGCAGACTAAGCCCAAATTGGCCAAGTCTCTCTGGAAAGTTTCTTACAGTCGAGCCCAAATGCTATGTTGTTGGATCTGAAATAAAAATAATCCTTGAAATTTTGCTAAGTTGATCTTGGTCTCAAATTAGACTAAAGTATTCTTAAGTTGATCTTAATCTCAAATTAGATTAACGGTCCTTAAATACAACAAACCCAAATTTAAAATATACGGATTTGGACTACTCCGCGCCCTACGGGAGACGACATAAACTAGTCTCTGTATACAATCCACGGGCAACTACATAAAAACAAAATAATACACAAAATGAAGTGAACTGCTGGAGAAGGAGAAAGTGGTTATCGCAATGCGGTAACGTAATTAACAGCATGGGCTTGCGCCTGCAGGGAAGAGCGTCTCCACAATCAAAAACTCCTCACAAATGAGAGAGAATCTGATAAAGTCTAATACATCGGTCGCATCTATCCAAACCTCCGATATACGGTGCCATAAATCAACTTGGTATTTTCAAAGAGGTGGATGGAGAAGTCTAAATAGTATTTTCCCCTAAATTCAGGCAAGACGATCTATCCCAGTTCTTCTCTGTTTTCAGCGGAGAACATCATGTATTAATGATATAAATCTAATGCCAACACAGGATCAAGCAGGTACAGTTCTCATCTATGCAGACAACAAGTCACATCCGTCAGAACAACACGTCAGTATTGTTGGCATTAGTAACTAGATCCAAGTAAAAAATCAGGTAATGTGTCGTGAACATGTCATGTGATGTATATTAACCAAATAGATACCCCATGTGAACCGTAATCAATATTGGAACACGGTAAACACAACTGATGCCAGGATGGATATGTATATATCTATAATAACTATTATATATCCATTACCATGTATGATGTAAACTAGATAATATGTTGTACTGATGTAGTAGTATAATGATATCATGATATTCCGACATCCAACTAGATAAACAATTATCAGTACGGATACGAACGGACACCGTAAAACTGTAAATCGATAATATTTGCTGAATAATAAAACACATGCACTATTCTTATTCATATAGAGATTGATATAATAACATAGCATGTTGCAAGTAAAACTTGCCTGATCGGATCTCATGTCGAGATATGGATGCTACGTCCGACGTCGAAATAACGTCACGATGCAAACTTATGCACACATGACTAGACCTAGCTGAGCAGTGACATGACGTGGTGACTAGGCTGGACGACGATGGTGACTGGGTCATCCGGATCATCGGCGACGCGTCCAACTCCGACGAGCCGATTGGAGAATCAAGAAACGATCAAGAAAAGAACACGAAGATGGAGAAGAAGACTGGGTGCTGTTTTGTCGGGTTCTGGGGTGGCGAGAACAGAGTCAAGATGACAGCGATGATGGGCTGCCGTCGGTGGCGAGGTGGCAGTGGATCTCTTGGGTTGGTGTTCGGGTCGGGGATGTCGTAGAGTTGGTGGTGATGGTTTGGGGTGTCGGGAGAGGAGAGGGAGGTGAATAGGTGAAGGTGGGTGTGATGGTGGGTGGCGATGGCGAGGCTAAAGACGAGGTTGGGCGGGATTTGTTGCAGGGTTGGCGTCGGGGTATGTTCAGTCGAAAATATTGCATATTTGATGGAACATTTTCCTTATTTTTGTTAAGTGCTTAAAAGTGTTTATTGTAAATATGGAACATAGTGGGTTTATCTGTAAAATATTCTTTATCATATATTTCTATATTATAATTAATATTATAAAGGAAAATTTATGCATAAAATATTTATATAAAATATTACTAATTAAAATATGCATATCATATCAAATATCCCAAATCAATATTCATAAAATATTGTATCATATAAAATGGTTAGGATAATATCTCAAAATAATAACAAATGCTACTAACAATATGAATTGAGATATTGTGCAGATTTAGCTCAAGTCTGAAGATCGAGATATTCGAGATGCGGGGAATAAAATCTGCCGATAAAATTGAATCAAATCATAAAATCGTAAATGGCAGAGACTCAAAGAAGATTTAAAGAAACCAGACATCACAACAATCTACACATGGCAACAGAAGAGCTCACAATAAATCTTAACTCATGAGTCCACTAAACCACCGCGGTTTAGCGGCCAAATGCAATATATGCCGCGGATCTGCGGCAAGATCTTGGCCGTAGGATCTGATATTTTGGTGGTTGGATGATAGCTGCATATCCTAACTTATGGAATATAGGGTTTGTATCTTTTGTGACTATTTAAAGGACTGAGAGCTATACTTTGAAAATTATCAAAACCGAAAAGATCACGAGGTCTGCAGCGATCCACGCATCCAGGTTGATCATCAACTGTTTATCTACTTCCAATGAGAACAGAGATCGGGAGCATAAACTAGGGTTCTTGTACTCTATATTCGACGGAGTTGTAAATAATAGTTGATTAATAAAAAGGTAGATCCTTAGTTTAGTTCTTTGCAATTTGCTTTCTGCATTTGCTTTCTGCATTACTTTCTGCATTTACATTATGATCTCCTTCTTCATCTTTTCTTCTATCTCAACCATGTGTGAGCAATTCTACGCTTGATAGGGTTTGTAGGATTAAGATAGATCAATAGATAATAAAATCTCTTAACTTCTTTTACATCTTTTGAAATTTATTAACTTTAGAAAAATAATTGTTAACATCCTAATCAGACGCGCTACCAATTTATTGATAGTCTCGACCGCGATTTGAAATTATATTAAGAATTGTTTTGGTAAAGGCTAGACATGAATAGAGGTCAATAAAAGATAAGGGTTAAGAGTGGGAACATTATTCCCTCCAAAAACCCCAATCTGCATTCACCACTATCAATCTAGTTTTAAATCTATTAAAAGATAAAATGAGTCATCTTTAATTAATCACCCATTACTAACAAATTCTATGAACCCTACAAACCTCTTCTTCATAAAATTTACATCCGCATATCGTAGATCTAGAACAAACCATCAATATTTCAATCAACTCGTCTAAGACAAGATAAAGGTTCGACGTTTTTCTGTGGACGACCCGTATTCACCATGGCTAGCTATTAGCAACATCGTTCTGATTGCGGTTACTTTATTTAAACACTTCTTTTTACACATCAATTAAATGGCGCCGTTGCCGGGGAAACGACTGTAATTTTTTTCTTACTATTCGGGTTGAATTCTTATTAAATCCGGCATCCATAAAATAAAAAAAAAATCAAAACTGCATCTTGTGTATTTAACAATTATTGTGCGACTTTTGCAAGGGAATCTAGAGTCACGGGAATGAGAAATTGGAGATTCAGAGATTTTTTACAAAGCCCAGAGGAGCAAAGGAGGCCACTTAAGAAAATTGGTCAAATGATTCCACCATACCGCCGTGGAACAGCGGCATAAGTGAGCAAAGTGCGGCGGAACCGCGGCTCTGTATTGGGTTCAGGTCGCCAAAATCCTCCGGTATCTTCTTCATATCTCTCTCTCCTCTAAAATCCAATAGTTTGATTTTCCTACAGGATTCTTTGCAAATATTGCCACTCAAACATCATTTTGCATGTTTTGATTTTGGGTTGTTTATGTATATTTTAAAACGGACTTTAAGGGGCAATAACCCAAATTCAGATCAGGTGGAGATTTCATCACCCTTCCTAAGCCCCACAAATCACAAATGAGCATCCGCATAACCCTACATTAATTAAAAAATATCTAGACCAAACCCCTAAGGACTGTCGTGCTCAATTAGGACAGAGGAGGATCGTGGGTAATCTATCGCTTATCCGCATTTCTCTCATAGTGTCTAAGGCAAGTGTGACTAAGGAAAGTGGTTATTTAATTAGGCTCGCTGTTTCGGTGATTCATATAGCGGATATCCCCCACTTACCTGGCACTTACCTGACCGTAAGAGTGATAAAGAGGTGATAGAGGATTGATCCTGCGACTTGTCCTTTGGAACTCTAGGAGCGGTCTAGTGCTTGACCTAGGGGACCTTAGTTCTAGGGTTTGATTATGCATTTTGTGATTTGTTGAGTCAACCCTCAAGACCCCTTTTCAAAGAAAAACAATCCAATTAGAGCATAAATCATTCCACATTTCACCCTCTTTTCTTTTTCACCTTCTTATAATGGGTAACCCAAACAGTCGAACTCTTGCCGAGCTTTACTATCCAGAACCGGATATTTCTTGTTTTCGTAATTGGTTCGGTGCAAAATCTGACTCTACCATGTCTTTAAGAGATAGGATAAAGCAAACGAAAAGAAACAGTTGGACACCTCACTCCAGGTCCTATCAACCGCCTAAAAATTCAACATTTTCTTATGTTGATAATTCGCTTAAAGCAAGTAAGGGAATTTCTAAATGCATGTCCATCGCTGAGTATATTGCGAAGGCTGAAAGCCAAAGTTTCAATCCTTTCACAAATCCAAATTCGTTAGGAAAACAATTCCAATCACTTTCTTATCAGAATGTTGATCCTACTCCTGTCCATTTTTCACAACCATTCGATTCCTATCATTCCTACCCGACTTTTACACCTTTTCTAGACATTTCTTCTAAACAGCCATTTGGAATTTCACCTCTCCACAAGAATTTCAATTTTCTACTAAAACCCCTTCACAACCCATGTCTAGTCTTGAACGGTCATTGGAAGAATTTCGGGTAGTGTCGTGCCACCAGATAGAGGAATTGAATGCATCCATGGCCGTCTTCATACAACCCAACGAACGAGCAGCTAGTTTCCAACTAGCTCAAAATTTTCCAATGTATGATGCGGAAATAGGACAAATTGAGAATTTGAGTAGTGAGAGTGAGTAGTAAACCCTTCTAAATCAAACCTCCCCATTCCAAGTTGAATTCCACAACTCCAGTTTCACAAATTTATCGAATACACCAATTGATTCACCAATTAAAGATAGAATGTTTGATGAGTTGTGCGAGTTTGTAGTGTTTGATTTACCCAATTGTGAAGGGTCCATTTCAAGTAAAACCACACCCAATCCTTTTGATCTCTACACCTCCACTCTAGAACCATGATTGAAAACCATGCTCTTGATGAGGTGTCTAAGAATTTTAATTTTCACTTGATTGAGAATATTGACGCTAAGACATGAACCCACGGTTTTGAATGAGTTTGTCTCACCAATTCATCATGTCCTTTCACTTCCGTGTGGACATCATCCCGAACCATTAAGTGTTTTTCCCGAACCCCGTATGCATCTAGAAATTGATGATAAATGCATGAATGAGCTGAATTTTGAGGAAAATTTTAAGGATATTTTTGAAGATGAACCCGTTATGTTAGATGAGTTGAATTCTCCGACCCATCATATTGAATACGAACATCTTCCTATACAATTAACCAATCATATTCTTACCACCGACCTATCCGATATACAAAACGATTTCCGACCTTCATTTTCCACATCTGGTTCAACAATACTCGACACACAAATTTGTTTATCCAATCTATCTCCCACTTCCTTTGGTTCTTCTTCTAATCTTCCTTTAATTCTATCGAGTTTTGATGAAGCACACTCCAATATTTCGAATTCTATGCTTCTAGAAAGACCACTTAATTTAGACTTTTTTGAGAATAAGGTAGATGAGCTTTTCGAGTCTCCTACCGCCATAATTTCTGACAAATCAAGTGTGTTGAATTAAGGGGCGAAACAGATTGATATTGAAACGTTCACTCGTACAATCGATGAAAGTTTTGAAGTTATTTTCGCGGACGAACTCGCATTCCTAAATGACACAGATGTTGTGATAAATCAACATCCACCCGAAAAAGTTGAACCGCCACCCTTTCTTCTTATCACATACGAGAATGTGAATGTTCCTTCCATTACTAATCATTGACATTCTCGTTTTCATCCATCATCATTGTTTCATCTCTACCAACCGAGACGTAAACCCATTTTATTACACTTCTTATCTCCTCCCCACTTCTTCTTGTCTATATATAACATGATCTTCTACCAACCTTGGTATTACATTGATAAAATATTTGAATGGTTGGTGTTGACTTTTGTTCTTTGTAAAACTTTATATTGACCAATAACTTTACACCCCCCTTTTTATAATTTTAAATGCTTAATACTATTTTACTCAAGTTTGGAGGAAGGGGTAAATATACTTTGGCTCTTGAAAGAAAATAAATTTTTACAAATTGTGAGCCAAAAATAAGTTTGGGGAAGAATTTTAACTGTCATTAATTCGTGTCTCCTTTAATAACTTTTCCTCCCAAGTCTATAGTTTTTTTAGATTAAAAGATGATATCAGTGAGGACACTGCTGCAAACAGGTTTAGGGGGTTGTGCTTATTCACGCATCATTTTGCATTATATTAAATAAAAAGCACAAATTTTTTTTTTGATAATGAAAGTTTGAAAGTGAAAAATTACATTTGAAAGATGGGAAAAAATTTGAGAAAAGTAAGAAAATTAGATGTTTTATAACGAAGCTAGTAATAGATGGTCATGAGCTGTTGTCCCAATGGTTAGTAAGATGAAGGGAATCACTAATCTGAGGATATAATTAAGTCTGAAAAATAGTTCCTATTCTCGAGTCCAAACTTTTGAACATTAATACCCTACTATACGCACTTGCACCCATATTAAAACTTGGGATAGTAGAGAATACCTTGAAATGCTCTTATCTAAACGCCTTAGTATGAAGAAAAATAAACATAAATGAAACATTAAGAAAATAAAATGGTGAAGAAAAAATGAACACTGGTTTTGTAATTACTTAAGGCAGCATAAAAAAAATAATATAGCAAGGGTGCTTTATCACCTAGTGCCATAGACCAACTGGTTTGAGAGTCACTGCTAAGTCTTAGGTGTTGCAAGACTAGAATATTGCTAATTACGCCTAATTGAGTGAGCATATTTGGTAATCGGTTGGTTAGTATCTCAAGAAGTATTAACGGTCGCATGAAGAATGTGTGAGCAAATTAATCTGAAATATTCACCGACTAAAAAGTACTAAGCAAGATGGACAAGAGTATGATAGCTTGAATTGAATTCTCTAAGTGTAGGGATGTCTTTTACATACACACGTAGGGGTATATGATCGATGTTTGGAAGAAAGGTAAGGAGGAAGACCAAAGACAATGTTTTATTGAAAGATGATGTGATTTCTGACATCTTTTCACGACCATTAAGATAGGGCTCATGGCATCTCAAAAGTTAGTGTAATTTGAAACTCTTATTTTCAAGTTCTTTCTTATATCTTTGTATGTAATCTTCATCTTCTTTATTTTATTATGGGATTTTATGGGTGTAATCCGCTGAAAACCCTCAGGAGACAACACTCCTCCTGGTAGGGACACCTAGAAGTTTAAAGACTTGTTGCACGTGCTAAGTGCAATCGTGATTGCCTACGAAAGTGTGCTAGGTTTTTGTTGTTCTTCTTTCTCTCTTGAATAACTAGTTTGTTCGGGACGATCAAAATTAAATTTGGGGGTATTTGTTCAGTCGAAAATATTGCACATTAGATGGAACATTTTCCTTACTTTTGTTAAGTGCTTAAATGTGTTTATTGTAAATATGGAACATATGTGGGTTTATCTGTAAAATATTCTTTATCATATGTTTCTACATTATAATTAACATTATGAAGAAAAATATATGCATAAAATATTTATATAAAATATTAATAATTAAAATATGAATATCATATCAAATATCCCTAATCAATATTCTTAAAATATTTTATCATATAAAATGGTTAGGATAATAGCTCAAAATAATAACAAATGCTACTAACAATATGAATTAAGATATTGTGCAAATTTAGCTTAGGTCTGGAGATCGAGATATTCGAGATGTCGGGAATAAAATCTGCCATTAAAATTGAATCGAGATATCCATGATCCAGACATATTCTAAGGCAGTATCACCTGATCATGGAGATGGTTGATCTCCAAGAAGATCGAGGATAGGAGAGTAGACATAGAGGACAACAGGGTGGATCCATTCATAAAGGCCTTTTTCCCAAAAGAGACTATTATGGGATGGTTGAGTATGGAATACTACAACCACTGCTATATTATTGGGTATTGGATACTACAACAGATGGCCTCGGTGCAAGTGGGAGATTGTTAGTTATATGTATGCCCTAGAGGCCATTACTGTATATGCGATGTATATTGTAGTGGATACTTGGACATATATAGGGAGGAATTTCTTGCTCGACATGATAGTATGCTATCTGGTTGCACTTTATCTTAATATGTTAACAAATACTGTTTTGTGATCACATGTTGATAAAGCCCTTAGGATGAGTACTTGACTACCAAGACTATGATGTAGATCATACTAATGGGGACAAGGTAGTCGATAAGTACATCCTTCAAAAGTTCCTAGTCGTGGGAGTATCGAGACAGGGCATCGATACTCCAGTGTAGACTAGCGTATACGCTTCTCGACCCATATGATGGGCGATGGATGATCCCATATCCATTGGTGCTTGACATCAGAGAAGGTATACGGGTGCTCAGTGGAGACTGCGTACACTGAACAGAATCACCGAGAACTCCCAGATGATATTATACCTCACGTCAGATGGCAGTTCTCTGGTGACACTGGTACAAGTTAGTCTGTAGACCCGAGATCGTCATAGAGTCTTGTGTGATTCCCACCGTGCTTTGATTTCCACCTTACCACGTTCAAGAGAACGTGCAAAACGGTGGCTTTTGGGTACAGTCCCGAATCACATGGAGGCAATGAACGATAGGAGGAGTTTCGTCTCTCCTGGTATATGGAGTTGATGTTGCGCTGCGCTCGATTGGCTATAACAGGAAGTCCCTGGCCAGGACTGATATGGAGATCTACTGGTAAGTGTTATTAGTAGTTTCTCGACCCGTTATGAGCCTCATATCGGCACGACTTATCTGTTACTGGGGTCTGACATTTACCACCCATAGACTTGATATGCGACATATCAGACGAAGAGACCGGACTGTACGGTAGCGTTACTGATTGGATTCGCAGGAGTGTGAGCAGGCTTGCTTGTTGACCTTCTGATCGCTCAATACCTGGGTGGCCGTTACGTTTGGCAGACCGCTTGCGGCTTGTGGGTGTTTGATATGATCATCACCTACTGTCGGTGTATTGATGAGTCTTTAGAGTCCTACACAGAGGTTTCCTGGTTCATGCGAAACGGAGTATGTGCACATATGTGATATGTGCGGGACCGAGATTAATGCGCGTATATGATACCGCATTCTATTCTCGCGATATGTGACATCAGTAGGTTATATGAGATATAGCCGGGTTATCGGATCAAGTGTTGATTCGATAAATTGTTACATTAGATATTAGTCGGTTATATGTAATATAGCCGGATTATTAAATCAAATGTTGATTTAATAATTGAATGTATAATTATATATTTGATATATTAAATTACATTAACTAATATTAGCTCACTTAAGTATTACTTTTTCTCACATATGATACATTGATATATATATGATATATGTTAATTGTATTATTTTCTTTTGTTCACAAATAATATATATGTGATATATATTGTTGTGACATACTAGGTTACACATGCAACATGGATATATGAGACTCACACCATGCTAGGGTTAATGTTAGGGTTTAATATTTATTCTTAAGTAATCATAAATTAGTGGAGATATTTTGATGGTTGGAAGCTTGGAGAAGCTTGAAGATAACTATTGACTTAGTCCACTCTTTTGTTTTCCTTAAGATATTTATCAACCCAACCTTTAACCTTACACCATGATTAACTCTCTACATGGGTTAGTGTATGAGATATACTCACCCAAGGTTGAATTTTAAACCTAATGATTTATTCTTTCATCACTTTAGCTTCATCTTCTTCTTCCTCATTTTGAGCTCTCTACCTTTTGACAAAGTGATGATAGATTGTGAGAAAACTAAATCTAAAATAAGCAATATTCCTACTTCAACATCCTCTACTACTTGTCATTTAGTTTAGGGTGTTTGCTTCACTAATCTCACCATTAGTGAAGAGGTAGCATGAGCTAGTGTCTTCTCGACGTAGATCATCTTTGGCCTCGAAGACTTTGAAGCAACCTTGTTCTTTTCTCCAAGGAAACCCTTTCTTGAGTTCGGGAGATCACAACTCGCAGCGAAGGGAATACTACACGGAGCTTTAGAAGTTAAGGACCGGTCAATAAAGGCTGTATTCCGTATTCACTTAGAATGTAAAGTGTTTACATGTGTTATTTCGTCGGATTTCTAGTTAACGATTCAAAGTTAGGGTTAGCTAGAACAACAAATTTTTTAATATGACATGGACTATGCCTCCCGAAACCTTGCTGCCGTGCTAGGCAACCCTGCAGTGGTATTAGAGCCATGCTAGAAATTTAGACGGATTTTGTTAAGATTACGAAACCGAAATACTCCAAAACTTGAAACGCCAAAATGAAGTTTCTGTCTTTAAAATGTTGTCAAATTTTTTTTTAAACAAGTACAGAGTGTTATATTAGATATATCATGAACACGGTTAAAATTTCAGGCTGTTTGCTCGGTTTTTGGCCGATATCATAGGGTATGGGGCCGGCCACTTTTTCCCAGATTTGCCTAAATTTTTTTTTGTTCCGGTGACTTGGTTTTGGTGTTTCGGGTGTTGTATGTTTTTGCTAATTTTGCATGTGGTGTAATCTTACACTTTAAGCAATTCGGAGTGTTTCGTATTCGTAGTTTTAACAATGTTTCGGGTTATTCACATGCTGTCTAGGAGAAGTTAAAAAGTTCGATCGAATGTCAAAAACCCATGTTTCCAAGTTTAACGTAATCGGAAAAACATGCAAGTTATTCTGTGAACCCTCTAGAAGAATGAAACCCTAACTCGACTTTTTGGATCGAGGAACCGCGGTCATACCCTAGGGTTTGCCGCAGTTCCGTGGCGACATGAGTGAGGCTTGAGTTTGCCCTTCTACGGCTGGTGCATAGGTGCTGTAGCATATTCTGGGTATTATTGAACTGTGGTCAAGTGTTGAGCTGTCGGGAAATTGTGGGACTTTGATGAATCGATCGAAAAGTTTAACGTCGTCCGGATATTATGTGATGGGATACAATACTTGGAATCATAACTAGTTTGAATTTTATAAATGTAGCAGTTTAGTCTCATTTAATCGGTTGCCACGGGATTTTGATGTGATCAAAAGTCCGTCGTAATCACGTAGCGTACGCGGATACTCGCCGGGTAACCTTATTAGATAGCCACGCCCCATAGCCCCGACCAAGTGACTGTAGGAGAACTCCGTCGCCAAAAGCATCGGTTCGGGTGCTCGCGGCAGCGGTGTTCCGCCTTAGTGCACTTCGTCAACGGCATCGGAGGGTGCGGCCGTCTACTAAAGTTTCCGACGAGTATTCGATTAGGATGTCGGGAATCTTGTTGAATTGCCCAACAAGATATTAAAAGGTGTTTTGAATATCGAGACTAAAATACGGGGTTTATAATTGTTAGACATGAGATATCTAAGGAATTCATTTGGTTAGGCATGAAATCCAAAGTATGTGATACATTGGGTTTATGATGTCTAAGGTGGTTGCGGATTTCAACTGTTGTAGTTTTTCACTTTCTTTTCTGCGACCGTAAGTGTAATATGTGGTGTATCGCCAGTTTCGGTGCTATATGTCAACGACAATTGGGACACGCATATTTATTTACGTTGATGACATGTGATGTTATGTGTTGCTGTGATATGTTATATTGGATCGTCGTGTTTTGAATGGCCGGGGGTTTTATTTGAGATGAGAGTTTTTTATTTTCATTCATGTAAAATTCATTATATGTAATATTCTTTTATTGGGGCACTTTCGGGTTGAGGATGATGTCACCATTGTATATTATTTACTTTTCCGCATTAGGATAGACCCAAGACGGGGAGCACAAGTAACCGGGTAACCATCTCAAAGAGTCGAGACCGGGTCTCCTAACTCTAGAATTGGTAGGGTTGCTTGCCGCTCTCGTAGGGGTCTAAGGATGTGGGTTTGGATATTCATCGCGACCGTGGAATCCGTATTTTATACTGGCTTAATTTAAAACACGGAAATCCTAGTATATCCACTATTTCATAAGTTATCTTCTGCTGCAATGTTCTGTGATGAGATCATATTACTATTCTGAGACGAATGCTTATATTATATATATATGATATATATATATATATATTATATATTACTGCTTTCATTTCATATGTGATGCTTGGGAAGCATAATAAATGGGACTTCATTAATAAGATTAATGAAATAAAAGAAACCTAAAGATATTGTGGAAACTTGTTTCGAAAACTGGTAGCTCTAGTTCTTGCTTTGCATAGCGGTATTCCTTGTCCAGAACCTTATTCGATAAGGAAAGAGCCGAGATCCCTTCACCGGGAGTGACCTCTTTAGCGAAACTAGCAGATGCTACAAACTCGGTTTGTCTTTTGATTGCTTTTATAGTTTTTGCTTTGCATAGTGGTATTTGTGAAATATCCTGCACTTTATTCAATAAGGAAAGAGCCGAGATCTCTTCACCGAGAGTGACCTCTTTAGAAAAACTAGTAAAAGCCTCAAAAACACTCCTTTTCAAAATCACTCGATTCTACGACGATATCAAGTTCATTACGCAAAAGGTTTTCTTAAAAACCTGTCGTAGCCCTTCGCCATTTCAATTAAGTACTAGTTAATATTTGTGCTACGTTTGTTGACTATGTTAAGGCGTAGTGTGCGGTAGCTAATTAGTGCTTATCGGCTTAAGCATATGATGCGATTGGATTAGGGTAGTCGTGCGACTTTGTTGACTATGTTAAGGGTCGTGCGGGTGGGCTTAATTCAATCAAGAAATGTACGGGTTGATCTTGACTAGCACTTATGATTTGTTGACTATGTTAAGGTCATATAGCTGTTAGGGGTAAAATATTATTAGGAATTTCAAGTGTTGAAATTTACAATGAGATTGCATACCTTCTATGAGATAGTCGGATCCCTATACCCACTGCGGCTAAAAGTTACTCCTAGGAGAGTTTTACATATTACAATTAGCCGATCAAGTAGGTGTCTAGAAAGGTGTTAACGCGGTTACGCCCCTGGGAAAACGAGATTTATTTTAATTAGGTTCGTGCGAAAGCACGGGGAACCTCCCTCAAAGTACCGACACTGGCTTGGCCGAAAGATTAGCGAGCTTGTAGGGTGTAATTAATCCCGGCTAGTCTTTCTTTTTAGGGTTTGAAGGAAGATTTGACTAAAACAGTGGGAACCATCCTGATTAGATAAAATAATAACCAATCTAATCTTGCAAGAGCTTACGCTGAGTGTTTTCTTCTCTCTCTCTTCAGGTAGCGACCATGTCACAGCTTAATCAAGATAATAATATGGATGTTTTGACCGAACCCGCTTGTTATACTATGCTAGGGAACGTTGGTCCCGCTCCAACTTATAATTGTTATAAAACCGAGTAGGAAATAGGGGATTACCAAGATTCCCGTGCCGTCCAAACGAAGAATGTGTATGATGATGCATCTTCTTCGGGTATGTTCATTACAGAGAACTAAGATTGGGTGATAAGTTTTAAGAGTTAGAGATGGTGCAAGTGTTGCAGCCAAGTTTGTTGGCATTTATCATCTTGTATTACCAAATACATTGATTCTAAACGAATGTTATTAGATACCGAACATGATATACAACATCATATCAGTCTCTTTATTCAGTAAAGAAGGATATAATTTTGTATTAATGGATAATGTTTTGAACATTTCCTATATCAAGTGTTGATCGGTTCAGGCACGTTATCTAATGGAATATACGTTCTAAATCAAACTGCAGTTCTTAACGTACAAAACATACACAAGAGGAAGAGCTCGGAATTGAACGAATCCTTCTTGAGGTATTGTAGACTAGGTCATATCAATGCGACACAACTAGCTAAGTTACGTTTAGATGCATATTTAAATCAGCTTGAATTTATATCTTGTGAAACTTGCCAGTCATGTCACAAAGATAAGATGACCATAGCTCCGTTTATTGGAAACAGAGAAAGAGTTAGTGAACTCTTAGGATTGATACATGATGATGTATGTAAGTCCCCTGTCTACACATGCCAGGACCGGTTCTTTGTACATCATTACATTCACTGATGATCTCTCAAGATTCGGATATATGTTCCTGTTGAAACACAAGTCTGAACCTTTTGAGAAATTCAAAGAATATAACTCAGAAGTAGAGAACCACAATGGGTATAAGTATTATGTCCTTTGATGTGATCAGGGAAGAGAATACTTGAGCACGGAATTCCTGGACTATTCTAAAAGAGAATGAGATTCTCTCTCAGCGTTACTCCTCCGTATACACCACAGCACGTTGGTAAATCGGGGGGAGCAAATCGCACCCTATATGATAGGGTGTGCTCTATGATGAGTACTATTGAGTTGCCTATTTCCTTTTGGGATGTTATGCACTTAAGAAGCTGCATACCTATTGAATAGGGTTCCAACCAAATCAGGAGCCTACCACTCCATATGCGATATGGTATGGGAAGAGCCCATCTCTTAAGTAAGTTAAGATTTAGGGTTGTCCGACCTATGTCAAAAGCAAAATCCGGACAAGCTCGAGGCATGGTCAGTTCTGTGGAAGTTTGTTGGATATCCCAAGCATTCATAAGGGAATATCTTCTACCCTACTGAGGAATAAAAAGTGTTTTATTTCTCAGCATGCCACCTTTTAGAAAGCGTATTTCTTGTGAAGAAATTAGTAGTCATGAGGTAGAACTGGAAGGAGTTCCATCTATACAAACTGCAGCTGATGATTTGGTAGAACCAGAGGATTCAATAGTTCCCGACGAACCTCAGCCTCTCCGCCGATCCGGTAGGGTTCCTCACCCACCTGAGAGATACTTCGGTTTTTTCTATGACAGTGGGAGCGAGGATTCCATCATGAGATGATGACCCAACTAGTTTCGAGCAGGCCATCAATAGTAGTGGCTATGTGAGAATGGCTGGGTGCTAAGCGATCTGAGATGGAATCCATATACACCAACAAAGTATGGACTTTGGTTGCTTTATATGAAGGGTTAAATCTCCATTAGGAGCAAGTATATCTTGAGAAGATTACTAGGTGTAGATGGAAAAGTTGAGACTTTCAAATCTAGACTTGTTGTAAAAGGTTCTCGTCATCGATCAGATGTGGTTTATGATGAAACCTTTTATCCAGGGGCTATACTTAAGTCCATCTGGATCCTACTTTCCATTGCTGCATACCATGATTACGATATCTGGTGGTTGGATGTCATGATTGCTTTTCTAAATAGTGATTTAGAAGAGGGCGTCTGTAAGTACGCAGCCAGAGAGCTTCGTAGACAGTGGGAGCAGCGGAAACGTGTGCAACTTGCTTAACGGGTTAAATCAGGCATCACGGAGTTGGAACATCTTTTTTGATATGGTAGTCAAAGCGTTTGACTTCATCAAAATGGTAGATGAACCTTGTATATACAAAAAGATAGTAGGGAGTATGATGGTGATCCTAGCACTGTACGTGGATGACATACTCTTGATAGGAAAGGAGTTTCCTATGCTACACTCGGTCAATCTCCTCTTATCATAAGGATTCTCCATACAGGATCAAGGTGATACCTCCTAAATTCTGGGTTTTGGATTTATGAGATAGATCTGAGTGGATGTTAGGATTCTCACTAGGTGTAATGAGATGGTATCAATCGATCCTAGTGAAAATCACTGGATAGCTTCAAGGGTGGTAAGGTCGACTGAATGTCAGTCACAAGCACTGTCTTTACACTCAGTAGAGGGACGGTATGTTGGAAGAGTTCCAAACTAGATACCGTGACAAACTAGATGATAAAGGTTGGATACATCGCTACCAAAGATGCTACCAAAGAGGCGGTCTGGATATATATAAGTTCATGAGATGAACATCGTTCCTACCATTGTGTGACAATGGAGTTGTAGTTTTGACCTAGGAACCCCCGTCCCATCTGTGATCCAGACATATTCTAAGGCAGTATCACCTAATCATGGAGATGGTTAATCTCCAAGGAGATCGAGGATAGGAGAGTAGACATAGAGGACAACAGGGCGGATCCACTCACAAAGGCCTTTTCCCAAAAGAGACTATTATAGGATGGTTAAGTATGGGATACTACAACCACTGCTATATTATTGGGTATTGGATACTACAACAGATGGCATCAGTGCAAGTGGGAGATTGTTAGTTATATGTATTCCCTAGAGGCCATTACTGTACATGCGATGTATATTGTAGTGGATGCTTGGACATATATAGGGAGGACTTTCTTGCTCGACATGATAGTATGCTATCTGGTTGCACTTTATCTTAATATGTTAACAAATACTGTTTTGTGATCACATGTTGATAAAGCTCTTAAGATGAGTACTTGACTACCAAGACTATGATGTAGATCATACTAGTGGGGACAAGGTAGTCGATAAGTACATCCTTCAAAAGTTCCTAGTCGTGGAAGTATCGAGACAGGGCATCGATACTCCAGTGTAGACTAGCGTATACGCTTCTCGACCCATATGATGGGCGATGGATAATCCCATATCCATTGGTGTTTTGACATCAGAGAAGGTATACGGGTGCTCAGTGGAGACTGGGTACACTGAACGGAATCGCCGAGAACTCCCAGATGGTATTATACCTTACGTCAGATGGCAGTTCTTTGGTGACACTGGTACAGGTTAGTCTGTAGACCCGAGATCGTCATAGAGTCTTGTGTGATTCCCACTGTGCTTTGATTTCCACCTTACCACGTTCAAGAGAACGTGCAAAACGGTGGCTTTTAGGTACAGTCCCGAATCACATGGAGGCAATGAGCGATAGGAGGGGTAGCATGAGCTAGTATCTCCTCGACGTAGATCATCTTCGGCCATTTAGTTTAGGGTGTTTGCTTCACCAATCTCACCATTAGTGAAGAGCTAGCATGGGCTAGTGTCTTCTCGACCTAGATCATCTTCGGCCTCGAAAACTTTGAAGCAAGCTTGTTCTTTTCTCCAAGGCAACCCTTTCTTGAGTTCGGGAGATCACAACTCGCAGCGAAGGGACTACTACACGGAGCTTTAGAAGTGAAGGATCGGTCTACAAAGGCTGTATTCCTATTCACTTAGGATGTAAAGTGTTTACATGTGTTATTTCGTCGGATTTCTAGTTAAGGATTCAAAGTTAGGGTTAGCTAGAACTTAAATTTTTGAATATGGTATGGGCAATGCCTCCCGAAACCTTGCTGCTGTACTAGGCAACCCTGCAGAGGTGAGGTCGGTGGCAATGGCAGGGACGTGGGCAAGGGTTAGGGTTTGGGTTTTCTCGTGGAGGCAGAAGAAGAAAAGAGAGGAAAGAGAGAAAGGTGAGGTTATTAATTAGGTTATATAATAAATATATATATAGTAGAGAGAGAGAGACTTGAGGAGAGAGAGAGAGAACAATATAATATATATATTGTTAGTGAAAGGTGTAAAGAAAATTTTATAATATATATATATATTGGATTTAAACAGCTAATATCAAATTACTCCAAAAATTACCAGGGTCTCATCTAAAATTCTAGTTTTTAAATATGGAGAATATACGTACAAGTTAAAATCATAATGCGATGCCCGGTCAATAAAAATGCATATCCCTAAGTACGGATCTACGTAAATATACATAACGATCCAAACGAGTTTGTTTTAACACTTAGCACATGAACATGATGTATGGAGGCAATCACATGATATAGGGTACGATAAAATGCCATGCTAGATATTAAAAATATATTATTTGGTTATTATTTGTATTATTTACAAGATATGCGGATACAAAATATATTATATAGGTGCATAGAATCTAGATGTGCATGGATCCTCTGTACTAGCATATATTTGACGTAATCTTGAACTATGATGGGTTTCAAACATGCGGGTCGGGTCGGATACTAACTATAGTAACCAAATGCACTATCCGCACCCAAAAGCAATACTAATCAAGAAATCTGTCGTAAAATTTGAAATACCCCAAATAAGATAGAGTATAACAATACTAGGGTGTTACATTATACCCAACTACAAAAGAATTTCGTCCTCGAAATTCCCGGAACAAGAAAAGACAAGAAAACACAGATATAAAAAAAGAGGTGTGGAAACTTCTGTCGGATCTCGTTTTCACGTTCCCAAGTAGATTCTCTGTGCAAACGATTCTACTATGAAACAAGTATTAAAGGGATAACTTTGTTCTTGAGGACCTTTTCTCGTCGATCTACAATCGCTATTGGTCTTTCTTCATATTTTAAATCTTCCCTTACTGTCAGTTCCGAGTGATCTAGGGCGTGTATCTCATCTCGAACATACTTGCGGAGTTGAGATACATGAAACACGTCATGAACACCCGTCAAGGATGGTGGTAAAGCCAATCGATATGCTACCTCTCCAACACGCTCGATGATACCGAAAGGCCGCACGAATCGAAGACTAAGCTTGCCTCGACTACCAAATCGAATCACTCCTCTGATCGGTAATATCTTCAGGAATACAAAATCACCAACTGCAAACTCCAGAGGTCTCCGTCCTATACCAGCCCAACTTTTCTGTCGATCTTATGTCGCCTTCATATGATTTCGGATCACGTTGACTTTCTCCACCTTTTGCACAATAAGATTCAGTCCCAATAATCTTATTTCTCCAATATCGTCCCAAAAAACCGGCGAGCGACACTTACGACTATATAATGGTTCGAATGGAGCCATCTGTATAGTCGCCTAAAAACTGTTATTATAAGAAAACTCCACCAAGTGCAAATGATCCTCCCATGATTCCTTGAAGTCTAACATGCATGCTCTCAACATATCTTCAAGATTTTGGATCGTTCTTTCAGACTAGCCATCTGTCTAAGGATGATTGGCTGTACTAAATTTCAAGCGAGTCCCCAAACTTTCTTGTAGACTCCTCCAAAAGTGCGATAAAAATCGGGTATCACGATTGGAAACGATGCTCACAGGTACTCCATGCAATCTCATAATCTCCTGTATGTACCGCTCTGCCAAAGCCTCTATCGACTGACCAACTCAAAATGGTATAAAATGAGCTGCCTTGATCAATCGATCGACAATCACCCAAACTGCATTATTGCCTTTTAGACTCCATGGTAAAGATATCATGAAATTCATGGTTATATGTTCCCACTTCCATTGAGGAATCGGAAGTGGTTGCAACAAACCAGCTACCCTTTGATATTCAGCCTTGACTTGCTAACACACCAAGCACTTCGATACATAGCGAGCAATCTCCCTTTTCATGCCTTCCCACCAGAAATGTTATCACAGATCTCTGTTCATCTTTGTGCCTCCACGGTGTACGGAATATGTGGAAATATGAGCCTCCTTCATGAATTCTTCACGAACAACTTTTATAGGCACACATAAACGGTTCCCATATCATAATGAACCATCTTCATGAATTAACAGATCCGTTCGAAGTCCCGCTTCTACTTGTTCTCAAAACATCTGTAGCCTTGGATCGTGCGACTGTGCTGCTTTAATATTATCGATCAATGATGACTGTACTTGTAATTGTATCAACTGTCCCGAAGAATGCAGTAGTACGATCTCCAACTCGAACCTCTGAAGATTAGCTATAATCTCCTTCTGTGAAGTCAACATACGTATTGCTGGCAACTGACTTAGAGCATCCGGCACTACATTAACTTTTCCCGGATGGTATTTTAGATCAAGATCATAGTCATCCATCAGCTCCAACCATCTATGCTGCCTTATGTTGAGCTCTTTCTGTATGAACACATACTTTAGGATTTTATGATCGGTAAATATTTCTACCCTTTCGCCCAATAAGTAGTGTCTCCAAATCTTCAAAGCAAAAATCACTGCTGCTAGCTCCAAATCACGAGTTGGGTAGTTCTTCTCATGAGTCTTCAATTTTCTTGATGCATAATCTATAACCTCCCCATTATGTATTAGAATACATCCCAAGCCTTTCCCAGATGCGTTGTTGTAAATAACCAACCCTCCAGAACCGTCTGGCACTGTCAAGATAGAAGCGGTGGTCGATCTTTGCTTCAACGCTTTAAAAGATGACGCACATTTATCCGTCCATATGAACGGTACCTCCTTTCGTGTTAGCTTGGTCAATGGTTCAGCTATTCGAGCGATGTACTCCACAAACCTTCTATAATATCCGGTAAGCCCAAGAAAACTTTTGATCTCCCCTACATTCTTTGGAATTGGCCAATCATGAACTGTTGCAATTTTTTTAGGGTCAACAACAATTCTATTTCCGGATATGGCATGATCCAAGAACTTCACTTCTTCAAGCCAAAACTCGCACTTGCACATCTTAGCATATAACCTTTCTTTCCTCAACGTTTGCAGTGTGATCCTCAAGTGTTCAGCATGCTCATCTTTGCTCCTTGAATAGACCAAAATGTCATCAATAAACACTACTACGAACTGGTCAAGACACTGTGAAAAGATTCGGTTCATCAAGTCCATAAATATTGCCGGTGTGTTAGTAACTCCAAATGGCATCACTAAGTACACGTAATGCCCATATCGAGTTCGGAACGCTGTCTTGCAAATATCTTCTGATTTCACCCGAACTTGATGATACCCGGATCGCAAATCCAACTTTGAGAATACCCTCGCGCAACTGAGTTGATCGAATAATTTGCCGATGCGAGGGATTGGGTGCTTGTTCTTAATAGTCAATAGGTTTAATTATCGATAATCAATGCATATCTTCCGCGTGCTATCCTTCTTCTTGATTAGAAGAACTGGAGCTCCCCATGGTGAACCACTGCTACGAATCCAGCCCTTCTCAAGTAATTCGACGACATGTTTCTTTACATCTTCTAGTTCCACCGGTACCATTGGATATTAAGCCTTTGAAATCGGTGCTGCTCCAAGAATAAGATCAATCGCGAACTCCACATCTCCTTTTGACGGTAAACCCGATGTGCTCTTGAACACATCCATGAAATCCCTCAGTGCTTTATCTGCAACTTGTTTACGAACTTCACCATTTAGTAAACGGATTTCTTCATCATGAATTTGCAAGTTTGTTCTAAGACTTATGGGTTATCAACCAACCACACTTTCGCAGCGCCACTCTGATAAACTGAGATGGGTTTGTCAGAACTTCTTCAATCAAACATCTTACATCTGATCGGCCTTGAAGCAGTCTGTACCAGCTCCTGCTGGGGTTGATCTCGAACTACTGCAATCATCATATGTTCTCCTGTGTTTCTTCTTGTTCTTTGAAACGCAAATGGATTGGTTCTTACGGGACGAGAGGAATGATATAACATGGTTGCTGGATTCAAGCTCGCGATAAGATATAAACTCGAAGCAATGACACCGAGAAGAAACAAGGTAATACAACGATCGTAAATCAAGAAAATGAATCAAAATAGGACACCAGGAAACCTAAATAGAGTACCGCATTATAATCATACCACGGTACATAGTTACAACTATATAATTCCATTCAAGTCGCCCAAATTCTACTATCAGAATCGAAGGATTATGAAAGGAGAAACAATAAGGAACCAAAAGGATTCCAAGCCGATATGCAATATCATTTCCATATCGTCAAGATAAAAGAGTTAAGGGAAAGATAAGATTCAAGAATTTGAATGACAAAACAATAATGTGGCAGGATATGTTCCTAAAACTCTGGGTCTTAAGGACAATATATTGGGTATCATACCCAACTACAAAGTGAACCAAGCCCCAGATAACCTAAAACTTATAGCTCTGATACCAAACAAACCCTGTCCCCGCTTCCTAAGATACATAAACGGCGGCACGTGACAGAGCCAATCATGCTACCTATGGTTTGGAATCATCCCTCCATAGTCACATTACTGCTGTCTATTGGATATCAAGAACAGAAAAATATAATCTAGCTAGTACATATCCATCTGCCACAGTAAAAGAAAATGCATATAGCGGAAACGAATCAATATCCAATAAACAATATCTGAATCATGTCCCAAAATGGGCTCATATCAATAAACAAAACTACGGAAATAAATAAACTAGTAACACACGTTCAATTCTTCATTGCCCGGCTTGATTGCTAAAGTATTCCTGATTTTCCTGGGATAAAGGTAGAGGAACTAGGCCATACAAAACCCAGACGTCAGTGCGTCATAATATCAAAACAATAGTGGTACTCCAGTATATGATGATATAATGTTATGATTAAACAAAAATATAAATAATAAACACAAATATAAAACAGTTAGCTATGTGTATATATGGGTGTGTGATGTGTATCTTAAATCTGTGCTTCTAGGTTATCCATTCTAAAAGTCTTTGAAATCAATTAATGTAATCCTCATCGTAACCCAACAGTATATATCCCATTAATTCCCCACGGGACCACGGTAACAGTATTTATTCTGTAACGTCCGGAAATATGGCAAACAAGTATTTATTCCATAACGCCCAGAAAAACGGCAAACAAGTATTTATTCCATAACGCCCAAAAAAATGGCAAACAATAATAATATCCTCTTGAGTTATGTTGTGGTTACATTCTTGATTTCCCCTTTTCCCCCAGGGTTTTGTTCAAGTCGGGTATTAACGATATAAATCTAAATCCAACACATGATCAAGTAGGTACAGTTCTCGTCTATGCAGACAACAAGTCACGTCCGTCAGGACAACACGTCAGTATTGTTGGCATTAGTAACTAGATCCAAGTAATAAGTCAGGTAGTATGTCGTGAACATGTCATGTGATGTATATTAACCAAATAGATACCTCATGTGAAACTGTAATCAATATCGGAACACGGTAAACACAACTGATGCCAGGATGTATATGTATCTATCTGTAATAACCATTATATATCCATTACAGTGTATGATGCAAACTAGATAACATGTTATACTGATGTAGTGGTATAACGATATCATGATATTTCGGCATGCAACTAGATAAACAATTATTAGTACGGATATGAACGGATACCGTAAAACTGTAAATCGGTAATATTTGCTGAATAATAAAACACATGCACTATTCTTATTCATATAGAGATTGATATAATAACATAGTTGTTTACCGCCGGAAGACAGAGACGAACGGGGATGGATCGTCTTGCCTGAATTCTAGGGGCAGATGCTATTTGGATTTATTCGTCCACCTCTCCGAAAATGCCAAGTTGATTTATGACACCGTATATCAGAGGTTTGGAAGGATGCGGCCATTGTAGCAGACTTCGTCAGATTCCCCCTCGTTTTGCGAGAGGGTTTTGCTTGTGGGGATGCTCTTCCCTGCAGACTCAAGCCTCTGCATTTAATTACGCTATTGCATCACGATAACCACTTTCTCCTGCTCTGGAAGTTCACTTCGTGTCGTGGGTGTTTTTGTTTGTTTAGGTTGCCTGTGGATTGTATACGGAGACTAATTTATGTCGTCGCCTGTAGGGCGCGGATCAGTCCAAATCCGTATATTTTAGATTTGGGTTTGATTTATTTAAGGACCATTAATCTGGTTTGAGATTAAGATCGACTTAGCATTTGGGTCTCAGTTTGTTTTAGTTTAAATACATCATGGACCATTATCGCCATGTTTGAGGTGTAATGTTAGTTTAAGGACGTCTCGGTCCATTGTCGCCGTGTTTGGGAGCGAATATTAGTGTAAGGACATTTCGGTCCATCATTCAACTTGCGTGCATGTGTATTTGTTACGTGACGAAGTGAACGATGATGATATGGAATGCGCCCAATTTGGGGCACGATCCGATATGAGACATGCATGTCAATTTATAAGTGCATTAAAATGAGTTATTGGTCATCGGGACCCACCACCTCTCTGAAAACGTTGAGCAATTACAATGACATATATCAGAGGTGTGAAGAGATATACCCTTAAACCGAATTCCGTATTTGAGGGAAAAGATTGTGATGAACCTAAGAATCGTTAGTCATATTTGAGACTATGATTAACTTAGGAGATATGAATGAAGATCAGTTTGGATATCACAAACATAAGCTTAGCCAATTTGGGCTAGGATTAGGTTGCCATGTTTGAGGCGAATATTTAGTTTAAGGACATTTCGGTCCATCATTCAACTTGCACGCACATGTATTTGTTACGTGGAGGATTGAACGATATTGATATGGAATGTGCTTAATTTGGGGCACAATCCGATATGAGGCATGCGCGTCAATTTGGAAATGCATCAACGAAAGAAGTCGTTGGTTGTTGGGACCCGCTACCTCTCTGAAGACGTTGAGGAATTACAACAACATATATCAGAGGTGTGAAGATATGTACCCTTAAACCAAATCCCGTATTTGAGGGGAAAGATGGTGGTGGACCTAAAAATCGTTAGTCATATTTGAGACTATGATTAACTTAGGAGATATGAGATGAATATCATTTTAGATATCATCAATGGGAGACCACTAGTCATTTTTGAGACTAAGGTCTGTTTGGGAAATCATGAGCAATATGGGCTCGGTTGATTTAAAATCACATGGATTTAACCCCAGGAAACTTTAGCCAATTTGGGCTGAGATTGAGGTTCCATAATTACCCAACAGTGCTAAGCACTGGGACATACAGTGCTCGCATGCGTTTCACGTGGGCACTAGATTAGTGCTAAGCACTAGATTCTTGTGGCGCTCATGTGTGAAACACGTGAGGCACCACAAATATAGGTGCTACCCATTAGGTTTTATTTCTCCCTTTTTTATGTAAATGCTAAGCACTTAATTTTTATAGCGCTCACGTATGAAACACGTGAGACACCATAAATATGGGCGCTACCCATATAGCTAGAATTCTCGTGCAAACCATGTGGAAAGTTTCTCTTCTTTTTTTTACTGGGTGCTTTAACATTCACGTAGGAAACATGTGAGGCAGTTTCAATTATTCTCTCTCTTTTTTTGCTTGAAGCACTCACGTGGGAAACACGTGAGGCTCCAAAATAGTGCTAAGCACTAACGATTCTGGTTTTGAAGGTCTTGAATCATCATCATTTTTTTGTGGAAGAACTAAGTTCTTTATATGTGTAGGGTCAAATCCTAATTTTTGGAGGAATTAAATTCCTATATATTCTCGTTCTTCTTCTTCTCTCCTTTTTTTTTATAACTTAACTCTTCTCCCCTATGTTGTGAATCTAGATAGCAAAGTCTCTCCGATTAGAATTAAATTTTCAACTTGTGGGGAGATTTGCTTCTGCAAATCTCAACCGGGAAAGAACTGAGTTCTTAAATGAACGGTTAAACCCTTAGATTGGTAGAGGAGAGACAATGTGATCTCTTTTTTTACCTCTGGTTTCAATGAGGAAGTCTTCTTGATAATTAAATTCTTTTGTTCTCTCAAGATCCGCTGTGCTTTTTTTCGGCAGTACCTTGTGGTAAAAAAAATTCTCTCTTCCTTTTTTCTGAACTTTTTCTCCTTTCCCTATCCTTCATCTCCTTGCTCCTATTTAAAGGAGAAGAGAAAAGATCAATTTGTTAAATGAATCTCTGATTGAGAGATCATGATCAATCCAAAGTGATCTTTTGGATCAATTGGTGAATTTTATTCACCGTTGGATTTTTAATTCAAAGGTTCTTTGTTTAACAGAAAAGTTTTCTTGTTTATTTAACAAGATTAGGAAATATTATTCCTAGGATAGAATTTTATTCTATCAGATGGTCGGTGGGTGATTTTATAATCACCATTGGATAGTTGATCCGAAGGTTCTCTGTTTAACAGATAGGATCTTTCTATTTTGAGAAAGATCCAGAAAATATTTCCACATAGAATTTAATTCTATCAGATAGTTCATTTGGTGATATTTTATCACAATTATATTTTAAATCCAAGATTCTCTGTCAGAGAAAAATCTTTTCATATTAGAAAGATCAGGGAAAATATTTCCCATATGGAATTTAATTCTATGTTTGCATTAGAATGCAGTAAGAAAACTCACGTGTTTAACACGTGAGGCATGTTTGGCCTGCCATTTATTTAAATGCAGCGCCTATAGGCTTTGCATATAGGCGCTCATGTGTTTAACATGTGTGACACTTTTAGCCCATTTGTTTTAATTGCATCGCCTATATACTTTGCATATAGGCGCTCACGTGTTTAACATGTGAGGCTTACGCAGCGCCCATATGCTTTGCATATAGGCACTTACGTGTTTAACACGTGAAACTTACGCAGCGCCCATATGCTTTTTATATAGGCGCTCACGTGTTTAACACGTGAGACTTGAGCAGTGAGGAATTTTCCCCTTTTCTTTCTTCTTTTTTTTATATGAGGGAACAAATTCCTCCCACCGTTGCTCTTACGTGGCTTTTACGTGAGTGCAACGTTTTCCACCCTTACAACCGTTGGATTGCTTAGGGGAACGGGAAGATGAACCAATCCCAATACTTCTTATAAAAGAGGTCTTTGACTTATTAGACAATTCACTGTTTCTTCATCTTCTTCATCAACTTTCCTTGAGAATTTAATTCTTCTCTTCAGAGCATAGTTCTCTGCCCTAGATCTTTCAGAGTTAAACTCTGCAAAACTCCTTTTTGGATAAGGATCTTGAACAACGTTTACCTCTTAGGGAAACCCCATTTTCCATATTTTTCTCTGGATTTTAAATCCATCACCAGAGCTTTACTCTAACCCTAAATCGATCTCTTAGGAATCTAAAAACACCCTCCTTTTCTTTTAAGATGACTCTTGGGTCTTGAGGTTTGTTAGTTTTCTACCTAGGGTTTACCCTACCATTGATGAAAATCCTTGTAATTTAATTCCATTTTTTTGTCTCCCCGCCGTGGGGGCTTCCTGGGATTTAATCCCATTATTAAAGGAATTTAATTCCATGTTGCAGAGCTCAGCTCTGAAAGATTCAGAGACCTTTGGGAATTTTATTCTCTGGTGTTCTTGAGCGTTTTTTTTTCTTTTTAGGGTTTTAATACCCTTGATACAGATTTGAATCTGTTGTGCATTTTAGCAGAACTCGTTTTTCGAGAATGTTAGGAGTTGTTTAAACTCCACTGTTTATTTAATGAGAATCCTTTTGGATTCTCACAATGATTATTTTGCCTCATTATTGATGAGCCGCCATTTGGATTTCGTGGGGCCTACTGGCTTTGTAGTTAGTGGTCCCATAAAACAAACTCATATATATATATATATATATATATATATATATATATTATTAATGGTTCCCTCCCTTTTTTTAGGTACGATGGTATCACTTCCCTACTTCCCTTACACACGCTTAGAGGCCGCTTTCCCACAGTCGCCGTCAGACGATGAAGCTATGGCGATGATTAGGGCACATGACAAGGACAATACAAGCCTTCTCTTATGGGGGGTTTAGTACGGTCACATCATCAGGGGCCGCCGTAGCTTTACCTGTGAAGTACTAACCGAACCCATCCGCTCAATGTCATTGATGGAGCGCTCGCGAACTGCTTATGCGGTAGAGGCAACTAATTGGACCCCCACAGGCCGGCTTGAACCGTCAACGACCGGGATACCTAATCAACCTATGATGGCCATTGATATTTTAGGACACCGGATATGTCAGGGTGAAGCTCGACCCTGGGAGAAGGTGTATAAGGTAGGCGTTACCCCGCGCCATCCAGTGGGCTACCTTCCATGGGCCCGATATATTCTCTCCACTCAATGCTCACGACTGCAGAAAGTTGGGTTGTACCAAACGGTGTAATCATCACTGTTCTACTATCACACTCCCGACGTATGGTAGGTCATGGCCTTCTTGAACCAGTGGAATCTTCCCACGAACAAATTTTTGCTTAGGGATCGTGAAGTCTCTATCTACCTGGAGGAGTTTCACGAAATTTCGGGGTTACCATTTAAGGGAGAGCATTACAAAGAATTACTGCCTCTTGATGAGTACATATTTGCTACAGTGCCCGCTATGCTTGATGGTTTGATGACCGAGAATGCTATTCGTCACAAGCACCCAAGTATAATCAAGGTCTTGGGTATTTTTGAGAAACTGTTCGTGACATCGGAAGGGCAAGGTGTCACTTTCGATGCTTTCATTGCTTTCTTTCTCCGCGAAGATGTCTTATCCAAGAAGGCTCCAAAATTCACGAAGATCGAGGATCCTTTCGAATTCGGCTTGAAGAAATTGCCGACCAAAGAAGAGAACCTGCCACAGTTTTATATTCCAAGCTCATCGGCCGTAACCTTTGACGCGATCGCTGCCCCTGGAATGGATAAAGAAACTTTCTTTGTTGGCTGCATCGGTTTCTGGCATAGCTGGTTCGCCATGCCGATGCATCATCATTTTATGAGAGCTTCCGTCTTCTATCCTGCCCATCGCATAGTCCAAGGAGCATGATTAGCTGTTGGCATTGAAGGACTATCACACTTATACCATAGTTTAAGTACTGCTGCCAACACTTCTAATCCGGTTGCAGACACCGTGAATTTCTCCCTCCACTACTTCACGTCGTGGATCGAGATGCATATGTTGGACGCGTTTCCTACGCATTGACGACCTGATTTCTATGGGTCATACACTTTCCCGCAGGTCATGAGGCTGGTCAACGCTTCTGCTCCTGATCCGACCCAGTTTGGAGCTCTGCGCATACTACTCATCCGTATTCAAATGAAGGCGGGATGGTTTTCAGTGACAGAGTCCTTTCTGCTCTGGCTGGGCCCATTCAAAAGTTGTTTGATTTGTCGAAGAGTGGAGCTCCAGCTTTGAAGCCTAAAGAGATCATGCATTTATATTCAATCAAGCCGGGATACTTAGTGTTGCGCCTAAATAATACAGTTCTCTTCATGCGGTACAATCTGCATCGCTTCGCCCAGCAGCTGGGTTACAACCTGGGGGTCCCCCTCGAAGCTTTTTTAATCGAGCACACTCTTTCGTTGAAGGTCACTCGCGACGTCATCCACCACTTCATGCGATTGGGTACCGGTTCCTTCTTCATGATTCCCGTGCCTGACTATCTTCCGAAGCTTGTGGGATCCTTCAAGGGCTGGTATCATCACCGGGTTAGTCCCATCATTGCAGAGAAAAGAAAGGTGCTCTTTGAATGTAAAGCTCGTTCTTCTGCTCAGGCCATCAGTGCCCCGTTGTGGCCACGGTCTGTTGTTTGCTTTCCTCTAAGGGAAAGTGGTTCAGTGCTCATTCCTAAGGCTGCACAAGCCGAATCAACCCCCCATACTGCTGGTATGCCGGTACGTGCAAGAGCCGAGACAACGACTCCTGATAAAGCACCAGCAGTGGCATCCCAAAAGGCAGATATCGAAGACGATGTTGGGTAGCGCCGCGCAAAAGCGCCAAAGGGGAAGAAGCGCCCATCCACTGGTGTTAGTTCAGGCTCAAAAAGGAGAAAGAAATCGGTCGCCGGTCTACTCAATGCGTTGCTTGAGTCTGAGCCTCTTCACGACGAGCCCATATCTTTGCATGAACCAGACGATGGCTTCCTCTTTCCTGGCATATCTGCCATGGAAGCCACTCAATTGGCCGAAGCCTTGAAATGATCGCAGGATGAAAGTGAGAAGTACGCCCCAAGAAGGGAGGCTTTCCCCTTGTCATTTTCTATGACGTTGATCCGTTATCACCTAGGCTACTAATGGGTCCTCTAATGATGGAAGAAGAACGGGCTCTAAAATAGCCCATCTCGGCCGTTTCTGAAGACGAGGCCGCTCTGAAGACGGGCAGGCATTTGTTCTCGATCGAAGCCCGACGAGTACAATTGATCGAAAAAGAGCAGCGACTCAAGAAGTCCATACTTCAAGCTCCCTGGCGTATTAGCATATATATATTTTTTACGTCTTTTTTGGTAATTAATTGGTACTACTTTCACCTCATCTTATCTTTACAAAAATTTTGTAGAGCCTTCTACAGCGGGCGTAGTTTCGAGCCTGGATCGTGCCATGGACATAGATTCTATGAATATCTCCCGTGAAACACCGGAGGGTGTAGAAGAAATTACTGGAGCTTCTATCCCCGATGTGGATCTCCCAGTGATGGCTTCTATTCCTCCAGCAAAAATTGCCACGCCGGCGATAGATCCCATAGATATCTCTAGTGATGCACCGAACGGTATAGAGGAGATTGTCGAAGCTGTTGTCCTTGCCTCGAAGCCTCTAGCGGTGGCTTTTTTCCCTCTATTGGAGGCTCCCACACCGGCCATATACTTCACGAATATCTCCAGTGACGCACCTGAGGGTGTGGAGGAGGTTGCCGAAGCTGCCATCCCCCCAGTTCAGAGCGGGAGAAGTATCGAAGGTAATCTTGTATACATCTACATTTTGTTTAACGACCCCTCTATATATCTGAACCTTTCCTTCCCTCAGAATTGAGGGAGTTAGCGTCTTCTATTGTAGACCTTTCTCTGAGGAAAACCTTCCAGCGTTTACTCGACATGGCGGCCCCGCAAGCGATACCTCCACAAAGCATAGCCCTTTCTTCTGGCCAGGGTTAGTATTCTTTTGTCTTTTCCTTTTATATTTTCATATTGATGCTGATGCTCCTTCTATTTAAACGGCAATCCTAGAAGCTAACGACGAAGTCGAAATTCTTGACGGACCTGGGGATTTCTCAAACCCGCCTTCCGTGGGTAAGTGACACTTTAGCACTGGTGTTCTTTTACTTATTCTATGTTTAGAAAAGCAACTAACCATCCATGTATGCTTACAGCTTTGCTAATCCTGACCCCCTTGGAATCCTGGATCTCTATGCCATCAGGCCTTTAAGCCCAGCGTCTGTCTAAGAGGATGGCAAAATAGAGCATTCATTCACCGACAATTCTTATCGAAGATCTTCGCGCTGGTAATCCTGTCACGGCCGAAGAATTCATTGTTGAAGCCAACACTTCTTTGTCTGTTCTTACCACTTATCATGAAGAGGCACTGGTGCGTACTTGGGTTGAGTATTGCCGTCAAGTGGAAGCCTGCCTACATGGGATTGAATGCATATGCCATCCCTCTGACATATTGTCTGTAAAGGCCAGCCAGCGTGGATGGATCGACCAATGCGCAACCAATCTCCGGTCATGTGAGAAGTGGCTCAACCGGAAGTTTTTAGCAAGGGAATTGGCTTCAAAGGCTTTAGGGGAACTTCAAGCCCAGCTTACTGCCAAACTACTCGTGCCTATGAAATTTGGCGGGTCCTTCAAGAGGCTATTACGGAGGTGGTGGCTCTTGATAAAGACGTTATTTTCACACGCGAGATGGTCGAGGGCCACAAGGCTGCCGAGAAGGAGCTCGAGAGTCGATTTTCTTCATACCAGAACCAACAGGCGTAGGCAGGGACTCAGCTCGCGGCGTTGATAGAGCTCGAAGCGGAAGTCCGGCGGAAGAATGACGAACTTGTCGGCTTATTGAACCGCCCACCAGCTTAGAAATTTTTGTCGCCGTATATTTTCTTCTTTCGTTCTTTTGTATCTTGTATTCATTTTGATTTATGAATAAAAGACATATTTCGTTTCATACTTGCGCCTCTCTGTCTTGACTTGACGTAAAGTAGTTTATATACTCATTTTGGAGTTTGTAGTTTATTCACTCATTTCGGAATTTCTAGTTTATGGACTCATTTCGGAATTTTTACTTTATTCACTCACTTCAAAGTTTCTATTTTATGTACTCGTTTCGGAGTTTGTTTAGTTTACTTCCCTTGGATTTACAGGCAAACTTGTCCTAACGTTATATATAGATAACCTCTATTCTTTGCGACAGAGGTCCATTAGGTTTTTTGGTACCAGGGCTTTGATCCGTGGTTCCGTCACATTGGCTGATGTATTCCTCGATATGCGGTCTTTAAGCTGTTGTTCGAGTAGCCCCGCGACTGTCGTGTCTCTGATCCCTTCGGGGGCTAGACAAGACGTATCCAAGTAATCTTCTTAGGCTATATATCCTTCGGAAGAGCAAGCGTTAGGAATTTTCTAAGTCGCTTTTTACTTGAGGTCATGCTCAATTTGGAGCCCCGATGAGTCATAACCACTTCGCGCTGGTGTGGGATGATCTCCGATAGTCTCTGAGGCTTTATATGAGTTGTCGTCGAGACCCGATTTTTGTTTTGACGATGCCGTGCCATTTCTTTACTGGAATAGGGTAGACATTTATAGGACCTCTATACTGTATGTATTGCAGGTGAAGTCCGGAGCTAAGAATATGTCTTTGCTCCAATTTCATTTGGCACGTTGGAGCTTTGTTGACATCATGTCTGCACTCTAATGGAATGAGAAGGTACTCCGGGGTAGTCTCTGAGTAGTATATGAACTGTCCAGACCTAGAGCTAAGATTTTGCCATGGCCCTATTTTTTATTCGACCCTTGAGTTTTTGTTGACGTCGTGCCTGCATCATGCTGGAATGAGAAGGAATGTCGGGATTGTCTCTACGTTGTATATGAACCGTCAAGACTTGGAGCTAGGAATTTGTCGTGGCTCTTTTTTTTATTTGACCATTGGGTCTTTGTTGACGTCGTGTCTACATCCTGATGGAATGAGAAGGAACGCCGGAGTAGTCTCTAGATTGTATATGAACCATCAAGATTTGGAACTAGGAATTTGCCATGGATCCTTTTTTTATTTGACTATTGGGTCTTTGTTGACGTCATGTCTACATCCTTCTGGAATGAGAAAGAACTTCGAATTGGAGCTGGGATTTTGCCGTCACTCTTTCTTTTGATTCGGCTTCTTGGAGCCTTTGTTGACGTCGCGTCTGCGCCGAGAAGCAACATCGAGCCGGTTTCCATGTTGTATATGAACTGTTGAGATTTGGCTCTCCCTTTTACGGAGCCTGGTAGGAAAACATGGTTCCCTTTCTTTCATTTGTGCCATGGATTGTATACAGGGGTCGGTGTGGACCTTCCTGCAAGGCAGAAAAGTTTCGTTTTCATTTTCATTTTTTTCGTGATGCTCTATCCTTTCAGTTTTTATGTCGCAAAAGTCGCGATTGCCCAATCCTTTCGGCTATTTTTCATGGTGCCCAATCATTTCGGCTATTTCATATGCATTATATATATACCCGTTGCTGTCTTTATTGCGAGTTTAGAATCTGATACCAATCTTAGAAGCAGCATCGCTAAGACTGGAATATTTCCAGGAGCGAATCATCATTTGCCGTGAAAGGACTTGGAGTTCGATACCTGTTCAGGCATCAACATCGCTGCAACTGGGATATTGCCAGGAGCGAATCATCATTTGCCTTTGTTGATTTAAACAAAGATGGCTTGGCAAACAGTGTTAGGATCCTGTCGACTAAGGCTTTTTTGACTTTATGAGCCATAAGGGTCTCATGAAGGTATTTCTCCCTACAAGTCGTGAGGATCTCGTAGGTGTACGTTCTCCTTAGAAGTTGTGAGGACTTCTAAATGGTATTTTCTCTTGTAAGTCGTAAGGATCTTACAAGAGCGTTTTCTTCTTATAAGTCGAGATGACTTACAAGTGTTGTTCACTATATGGGGACATCTCTCACCATTGGTAGGACTTGGTGGGAGAATATTTATTTATGCCCATGAATCGTATACAAGAGTCGATATTGGACTATTTCTAGGGCAACTTGGGGAATGTGATGGCTTAAAAACAAGACCAGGTCCTTGTAGCTTAAGGATTTGAATTCCGTAAGCCATGAGGGTCTCATGGGGAAATTCTCCTTACGAGTCGTAAGGATCTCATAAGTGTACTTATTTTAAAGAGAGCGCCCTTCCAGGTTTTTACAAGCTCGCCGGTAGTCCTGTTGATTTTACTCACGCCATTTCGGGTTTTCATCCATATCCATCTTGCTTGTGGACATACCATTTTTAACGAGATTGCGCCCTTCCGAGTTTTCACAAGCCCGTCGGTAATCCTGCGGTTTTTACTCACGGTGCCCTTTCGGATTTTCATCCGTGTTCATCCTGCTTGTGGATATACCTTTTTTTTAACGAGATTGCGCCCTTCCGGGTTTTCACAAGTTCGCCGGTAGTCCTGCTGTTTTTACTCACAGCGCCCTTTCAAGTTTTCATCCATGCCCATCCTACTTGTGGACATACATTTTTTTGTGCATACTACTTTCAGAGTTTTGGCTCAGGAAGATAGCGAGCGGACACGAGCGTTGTCATCTATCATTGACCTAAGTCATGACTCATCAAGCATGGTATTTTTTTAGGAACCGGTCGTTTATTGGCCGGAAGGGTCTTTCGCCATGCATATCCATGAGCAGGTAGGCTCCACCTTAGTAGACTTTGTCTATAATATACGGGCCTTCATAGTTCGGCTCGAATTTCTCCCGTTTTGCACAGTTGGGGATCATAGGTCTTCTGACGACTAGCACGAGTTCGCCTTGGCGGAACGTTCTCGGCCTGGTCAGTTTTTCATATAACCGTGTCATCCTTGCCTTATAAGCCTCCAGGTTTTAATGTGCTATAAGGCAAGTTTCGTCGAGGGCACCGAGCTCCTCAAGCCAAAGATGAGTGTTTTCTTCATCTGTCAGCTCGTGTCAAACCGCTACTCGAAGAGAAGGGAGTTCTATTTCCAGATAAAGCACTGCTTCCGTGCTGAATACTAACATATATGGGGTCGTATTTGTGGCTATTTTGAACGTCATTCAGTGCGCCCAGAGAGTTTCGTGCAGCCTTTCATGCCAGTCTTTTTTGTTTCTCGGCACCGTTTTCTTTATAATCTTCGTCAAGGTCTTATTGAAAGCTTCAGCTAGACCATTGGCACGAGAATTATAGACTGAAGAGTATCTCCAATTTATTTTATGTTGTTCTATTAAGCGGCTGATTTTATAGCTCCTGTAGGCTGGCCCATTATCCGAGATTATCTGTCGCGGAGTGCCGAACCGGTAGATGACATGTGTCTTGAAGAAATGGAGAATATTCTCCATCTTCACTTCCCTTAGGGGTACCGCTTCTGTCCACTTAGAAAAGTAATCGGTCATTGCTAGTATAAACCGATGTCCTCTGGATGATGACGGTTCAATGGGGCCAATTATGCTGGTTCCCTATATTTCGAACGGTCAGCTAGCTACCGTTGGGTGTAGCAGATTTGGATGTTGGTGGATGAAGTCCCCGTGAATCTGGCACGAGTGACACAGCCTCACATATTCGAGACTGTAAGTCTACGGTAGCGCCCCGGCCGTCTGTCCGAGGCCAAAATGCGGAAACAAAAACTTTTTCTTAACTTGAAACTGGCGCTATCGTATACATTTTCCCGGATCGAACCATTAACCTACAACTAGCTATCTAGAGAGAAGGTTGGAAAGCTATACCGATCGATTCGTGTCCTTCGGTCTTTGGCCACCATCCCAAGCTCCTCGTGGCATCTCCGGTCTCGATCTTCTCGTCGGAAATGGCACCACATCATCGATTCTTTTTACGGGCTCCCGCTTCATCCGAAGCAACTCGGGCACGAAGTGTGCTAGCCGACATGTCCAAGGTGATGTAGAGAATGTTTGTGATCACTTTGTCTCTTGCATCTATTGTATGGATGGAGGTTAGAGATGACGCCATTAATGGAAGTTGTGAGCTAGAGGAGGAAGAAGAAGAAGTGGCTCTCTTCTTCTTTTCTTTTCTTGTGTTGAATTGTGATGATAAATGAGAGTGAGAGAGTTGTATGTAAAAAACAAGACCAAAACACTTTCATATGGCAGCCCCTCTCTCTCTCCTTCTCATTTCATCACTCAAATCCATCATATAATGTGACATGTGTACAACAAAAGAGACCATGAGTCACTAACCTTGCACATGCCACATTAAATGCACAAAATGATGATTTCTAGCTCATAATTTCCATATGCAAACATTAATCCAAATGTTTGCAACAATAAAAAGATACGGCAACATCTAAAGTAAACTCGTGACGGATCACAAGGATACCCCTCGCCTGTATATACATACCTGCATCCGCATTCCAACTGAATGCGAATACGATGAGACTAAAGTAATCCAACAAATCTAATATTAGGATCCGGCTTAAACCAAAACCCACTTATATGATCCGTCCGATCATGATCCGTGCACTACTGCACGTATATGATCGGACCCTGCCATATATCATACGGCCTCTACAACGTTTCGCCCGAAACTTGAGAAACTGTCTATGGGGGACTCTAAAGACTCGTCAATACTTTGGCTGTGGATTTAACCACTAGCACGTCAGAGGTATTAGCCATACGTAACGGGTTACCAGGTATTGACCAAAAGGGAAGTCGATGAGCGAACTCATCCTGACACCCTACTGAGCCTGTCAGTGACAATATCCGTACAATCCGTTATGTTCGTCTATGAGTATCGCATCGCGGGCCTAGGGGGTTGGTAAAAGTCAACCCCCAAAAGTGGTACAAGTCGTGTTGGAGTGTATCTCAGAACACCCTGAGATACTACTGGAATACCTTCCAGTAAATCTCCTTCCTTGGCCAAGGACTTCGTGTAATGGCTCTCCTAGACACAGCGCGATCTCACCCCCAATATCGGGAGAGACGAAACCCCTGCCGATCCGCTCACCGCCTCCATGTGGCTCGGGACTGTACCCAACTAAACCTGTTTGCATGACTCCTTTGAGCCGTGGTAGGGTAGTAATCAAAGTACAGTAGGAACTCACACGAGACAAATGACGATCTCATGTCGATGAACTAATCTGTACACATGTCACCAGGGAACTGCTATCTGACGTCTGGTATAATACCAACTAGCATGTTCCCGGCGAGTCCTGTCCAGTGTACTCATAACCCAATAAGCACCTGTATACATCTTAGGTGAACCAACTGACACCAGTGGCTTATGAGACCGGCCACCGCCCCTCGTCGGGGTCTCGACTGTATACACTAGTCTACTCTGGAGTATCGATGCCCTGTCTCGAAAACTCCCACGATTAGGGACCTTTTAAGGATGTGCTTATAGACCCCCAGCTCCCACGTATATGATCGCCATCATATTGCTGGCAGTCAAGCAAGAATCCTAAGGGCTCTATCAACGTGTAATAGCGACCTGTAAGGTCACCTAAAGCAGTACACGATGATAAAGACAAACCATGGTAGCATACTATTCTCTATCAACGTGTAATAGTGAACTACAATGTCACCTAAAGCATGTACACGATGATAAAGACAAACCAGATAGTATACAAACCTCTCGAGTAAGACTATCCTACCGGTATAGGTCCTCCCTCAATCATTGCAATCACGTGCCTGCGATCCAATAATTGACTTTGAGGGCACTATATCCAACAATCTCCCACTTGCACTCAAGGCTAATTATTGCGATGTCGCATACTCACAGCCCGTGTGATACCGAACACCCAACTCCTCTACTAATCAGTCTTACAAAACCCGTTTGCGAAACTATTGCGTTCAAGGAATAGCCTCAGTGAGTGGATCCACTTTGATGTTTCTTTCTATGTCTCTCTTTATCTCAAGTTCGCAGAGAAAGCCATCTCCCGAAATGAGCAATACCAGTCTTAGAATATGTCTGGATATCTGATGGGACCTAGCTCATAAATGAACTCCAAATCCAAACTTCTTAGACTGTATCGTCAACTGAACTTAATCAGTATCCTGCGTAATACCTCCCTCAGTGTCCGCTTGGATCACCTGTCCAAAACACTGCCCCTCGTCAGAGGGAAAACTATAACTCTGACAGTCACTCTGTCATCCAGGTCACCTTGGAAGCTTGGAATGATAACTGTCTCCCGAAGGAGGATATCGTTATCATATCCCTAGAACATTCACTTGTGTTCTAAAACTGCTTCCGAACATTTCTCCAGGATAGGATTAATATCAACTTATTGCATCTCGTGCAAAAACCAACATCTGGTGTGGTACTTGACATCTCGTGATTGACTCAATTGCCTAAGCAAGTGATATGTCAATCATGCGCATCCCTCTCCCCTTTAGTCTGTAAGACACCTTTAGAGAGGGTGACTCCATTACCTGCAGGTACACTACCGTGCCAGGAGTCGTCCATTCTAAAACACCTTTAGAATGCTGTCTAAGTACCCAGATTGGAAAACTACCCAAATCTAGATCTAAGCCCATAGATCTAGTAACCAGAATGTCTGATATAATATCCAGGCTTTATATGGAGAAACCACTGTGTGACAACCAAAGCATAACCGATCGTAGTATAGGAACTTCACTTCCTACTCTGTGTATGTCATCCAAATACCAGGACATCACACCCTACTACCTTCTTAACAGATCCATCCCTTATTCTAATGAAGTCAAACCTATGACTGTCATATCAGAAATAGATGATCTATCTCCGCTATATCTGCTTTAGTCTCTAAATAGACACAAGCTATTTGTCCACTACGCTTCCGCTGCTCCCACTGACTACGACAACCCTCTGGCAGAGACATATACACGTGCACTTCTAAACCTAATTTAGAACGACGCTATATTCATCCTCCTGCCGGGTCTAATAGCCTGGAACAACAGTAGTGCCAAGTCTGGGTAAACAAGAACCTCCCTGTCACCGTTCTTGAGGCTACCGGAGTACCTCTCGGGTGCCTGAGATTACCCACCATATCTGCGGAGTGGCCAATGGAATGTCAAACCAGATCGAATCTTTAGGTTCTTATCAAATTTTCAGTAATCGTTTGCGGTTCTGGAATCACTTCCAGTTCTACCATACTCCCACTACTGTTTTCTGAAAAAATCCATTTTTATCAAAACTGTGGTGAGTCAAGAACAATATCACTATTGATCTTCCAGATGGTAGAAAGTCAACCCTCGTCGTAGCCCGGGTCAACCCACAGACTTCCATTACAGAAACGTGCCTTGAGTTATCCAGAGTCTGGTTTTAAGCATAAGCCGGAAAACTCCCCATACCTTAAGATTGTTAAGATATGAACTATTCTATACCCAATATAGAAAACAGAGGCACTGATTTAATTGGAACCAGATTCAAATCATGCAGCTGTCTCCAGTGCATGTTCACTAAATGGAGAGAGGCCGATCGGTATTACTCAACTTAGGAGTGCATCCAAATATGAGTAAACTGAAAAAGAAAACAAGTTTCTCATAATCATTACTATCAACTGAATACCATACACAAGTATCCACATCTTCGATCACCTTGAAGAATCCTGATACTTGCAATACCTGGTTCTCTACTTTATTCATATACCTATAACTTCTCAAAACTTGGACCTTATGTTTCTACGAAACACTTGTCTAAAAACTAGAGAAGTCATAAGTAAACCGAATATAGTACGAGGACCAACCCCCTGTCCTAATGGACACTGGACAACATACAATACTCTGTATAAGTCCTTTAAGTCTAATAACTCATTCCCTGTATGTCGTAGGTTGAAAACTGTACTTATGGTTAAGAAGAATTACACCGCTGTTTAATGCTCCTTACCTAACCATCCACTGATATAGGTAAATGTTATAGACATAATTTCAAAAAGTTATATCTCACTTTATAAAAATAAACGTACAGATATATCAATTTGAAATTGGTGCATTACAACGGATATTCAAAACCAAATATTTGCCGTCCGGCAAACAACCCAGGTGATTTCCTCAAATATCACCAATTACAACGAATCCTGATATAATGAGGATGATCATCCAATTCCCAATAACTTACTCCCACTAATCATCTGTAAAACCATACAAATGTGAGAATCAAACCTGGTAAATACATACCCTGGAGAAAGTGCTAATTGGGAAATCAGTTTTCTTTTAACAATACACAGTGAAACTGAAACATGTAAATGTTTCGAAGGGGTATCCGGGTATTCCTAGTAATGCCTCTTTCATTATCCAGATTCATGACTACAACCGTATATTTCTTTGCCATCTCTCCAAATCCATTTATTTGTCTTTAGTCGTTATCTTCTGTACACCTTCTTTAGGCTAAATGGTTTTCTTCTTTCCCTACCGTTCGGCACCAGCCTATGGTTTGGAAGAAGACTATCCAATAAGCATAATAGGTGTACTGTCCTAATCCTAGGAGCACTCGCAACGCGAGAGAAGGTAAAGACAAAAGACAACTGAATAAACCTTATTCCTATTTCTCCTGAACCAAATTCCATCCCCGAACCGGAACAAGTTCCTTTCGAGTTCATATATAACCATACGATAGAGTATCTAAATAAACTGTGGATTTTCGTAGTGATACGGAGTGTTCTGGAGAAATACAATAGTGAAAATGGGAGTGGCGATGAAATACTCGGTTTGGTCGTGAATAGCAGTCGCAATTTACTTTGCCCTCTTTCTAATCCCTTTATTTTTTTTACTTAATACCTTCTGTACACCACCGTTAGGCTAATTGGTTTTCTTCATTCCCCACCGTTCGGCACCTGCCTATGGTTTGGAAGAAGACTATCCAATTAGCGTAATAGGTGTACCGTCCTAATCCAAGGAACACTCGCAACCTAAGAGAAGGTAAAAGAAAAAGACAACTGAATAGTCCTATTCATTTTCTCCAGAACCGGAAACCATCCTCGAATCTGAAACAAGTTGGAAGCGAGAAGAAGAAAGTGCTCTTTCAGCTGGAAGATCTTCTACTTCTTCGAGTTCGTATATAACCATATGATGGCTTTATCCAATGGAAGTGGATGTTCATAGTAATACGGGGTGTTCTGGAGAAAAGGGTATAAGTAGGAGTGGCAATGGGGTATGCAACTCTGACAATCCAAAAGCCAGTGTTATAAGAAGGTTCAGTTAACTTGGTCACTGAGTCATAGTCAAGGGTCGGGTCATGATCGCTGCCAAAGAGAGAGAAAAGAAACACTCAGCGTGCACTTTAACCTAGATCAGAATGGTTATCACTTTATCTAATCAGGAAACCTCCCACTATCACCTTAAATTCTCCTCCAAACCTGAAAGAAGAATTAGTCAGGATCACCCGAGGAGTAGACCAACTCATCAGTGGGAATCGGGATCCAACTATCATCGCATGATAACGTGACGGAATCCACTCACGTTATTACACTCCAGAAGGTATGCGCATGCCTGGCAAGTTTCAGTTTCTTTAGAAACTCCCGATGTGATTTTTACCCCTAGGACCCAAGTGACCTTGACACAGTCAACAAATCAAAGAGTCCTAGTCAAGTTCAACCCGTCATTATCCTGGATTGCATTAAACCCACCCGTACGAGCCCTTGACACAGTCAATAAGGCCGCACGACTGTCCTAACCAATTCCATTAATATGCCACAAACAAACACTACTTAGCTACCGCACACTGCGTCTTGACACAGTCAACAAACGCAGCACGAATACTAAGTAATACTTGTAAGAAATGACGGAGGGCTACGTCTAGTTTTTGGCGAAAAACTTTTAACGTAATGAACTTGATATCGTTGAAAGAACTGCATAGCTTTTTATAAAAATATAGTGGCGAAAACTTTTGCTAAAGAGGTCACTCCCGGTGAAGGGATCTCGGCTCTTTCCCCGTAGAATGAAGTGTAGGATATTCCAACTGAATACCACGATGCAAAGCAAAAGTAATCGACTATAATAAAGTTATTACCCTGACGCAAACTTCTGTCCAAGGGGTCACTCCCGGTGAAGGGATCTTGGCCCTTGCCTCGTCGACTGAGATGCTGGATATTCATAACCGAATACCACTGTGCAAAACAAAAGAGAACGTCCTTGCAATAACAGCTTTTTGAAAAATGTTCCAACGACATCAGAATAGGTTTGTTTAGCTTGCATTGATCCAAATCAACGCAGTCCCATCAATTGATCACACCAATAGAGAACGAAAATACGATGTACGTATATGCCATTCGCATTCGCCACTGGGTCCCGTCATCACCCGTTAGGTTACTTAACTAACGACAGAGCGGGGACTGGGTTAGCGCGGGTGTAAAACATATACAATATCTACTAGTATATATATGAATATATAATATTCACTCATGGCGTGATAAAATGCAACATCACAGAGAGTAATAAGCATCACAGAACAATACAGATAATCTGGGATCCCCGGGTTTCATAGAGCCACTACTGAAACCCGACGTTCCCCTGGTCGTGTGGATAGCCTGTGTAATGAAATCCTAGACCCCTACGGGCGCGGCAAGTTACCCGCCAAAACCTGAAGCGAGGCAGCCCTCTTCAACAAAGTGAATGGACTACCCAGCACTTCACGGAATCCGGTAACTTGGGTACCCCTCCTTGGGTCAACCTATACCCTCTACGAGTGCGGCGAATAGCCCGCTAATTCTAGAGTAAAGCCCCCTCCGTCTCAAAGCCATGAGATGCGGGCACATTGCCCTCTAGAATCCGGCTATCCGTGCACCCCACCGTGGGGTAATCCTAGTACAGAAAGTAAAATATATACAACGGGTACATCGACCTCAGCCCGGTCGTTCCCCAAAAGAATAATATACAAACAGGTAGTGACGGCAGTCCACATGTCGGACGCTCCCCCCGCAATATCAAATGTACATATACTACCAAACAGTACTACCATTGCATCCAGGCTATCCACCACGAAAAATCCGCAACATCACAGCACAACACAAAACATCAACATGAATGCCACGTTCGCAGATCCTTCTAAAAGGGCTATAGCAATTAGACGAGATTTACCGATCAAATGACATTCACGGTTGCAGATATAATGTAAATACTGTGAACTAACATGTTTAAAATTTTCGATCGACAAAATTTCCCGAAGTGGGCCCCAAGCACAATTCCCAGTACTCAAACAAATCTGGGCCCAAACAAAAATTACCAGAAACCCCAATTCCAAGTCAGAGAACACTGTACAAAATTTGGTGCAGTGAAGGATCTTTACTGCGGCGGAACCGCGGCCAAAACAAGGGTATGGTCGCGGTTCCGCGGCGTAACTGTACGATCACTTTACCAAATTTTCACAGATGTCATAAAAAAGCCTGCATGAATTTCTGACATACTTAAAATAATTTTTGACGACAATAAAAAAACGACAGAAACTCAGTATTGGAAATGCAGTTTTTGGAAATTTCGTTCGATCGAAGTTCTAAACACGTTAGAGCAAGCTAGTAAAGGTTAATGGCGTGGCTCTGATACCATGTAAGTCTACGGTAGCGCCCCGGCCGTCTGTCCGAGGCCAAAATGCGGAAACAAAAACTTTTTCTTAACTTGAAACTGGCGCTATCGTATACTTTTTCCCGGATCGAACCATTAACCTACAACTAGCTATCTAGAGAGAAGGTTGGAAAGCTATACCGATCGATCCGTGTCCTTCGGTCTTTGGCCACCATCCCAAGCTCCTCGCGGTATTTCCGGTCTCGATCTCCTCGTCGGAAAGTGCACCACATCATCGATTCTTTGTACGGGCTCCCGCTTCATCCGAAGCAACTCGGGCACGAAATGTGCTAGCCGACGTGTCCAAGATGATGTAGAGAATGTTTGTGATCACTTTATCTCTTGCATCCATTGTATGGATGGAGGTTATAGATGATGCCATTAATGGAGGTTGTGAGCTAGAGGAGGAAGAAGAAGAAGAAGAGGCTCTCTTTTTCTTTTCTTTTCTTGTGTTGAATTGTGATGATAAATGAGAGTGAGAGAGTTGTATGTAAAATAAAAGACCGAAACACTTTCATATGGCAGCCCCCCTCTCTCTCTCCTTCTCATTTCATCACTCAAATCCATCATATAATGTGACATGTGCACAACAAAAGAGACCATGAGTCACTAACCTTGCACATCCCACATTAAATTCATAAAATGATGATTTCTAGCTCATAATTTCCATATGCAAATATTAATCCAAATGTTTGCAACAATAAAAAGATACGGCAACATCTAAAGTAAACTCGTGACGGATCACAAGGATACCCCTCGCTTGTATATACATACCTGCATCCGCATTCCGACTGAATGCAAATGCGATGAGACTAAAGTAATCCAACAAATCTAATACTAGGATCCGGCTTAAACCAAAGCCCACTAGTATGATCCGTCCGATCATGATCCGTGCACTACTGCACGTATATGATCGGACCCTGCCATATATCATACGGCCTCTACAACGTTTCACCCGAAACTTGAGAAACTATCTGTGGGGGACTCTAAAGACTCGTCAATACTTTGGCTGTGGATTTAACCACTAGCACGTCAGAGGTATTAGCCGTACGTAACGGGCTACCAGGTATTGACCAAAAGGGAGGTCGATGAGCGAACTCATCCTGACACCCTACTGAGCCTGTCAATGACAATATCCGTACAGTCCGTTCCGTTCGTCTATGAGCATCGCATGGCGGGCCTAGGGGACTCGTAAAAGTCAGACCCCTAAAAGCGGTACAAGTCGTGTCGGAGTGTAGCCGAGAACACCCTAAGATACTACTGGAATACCTACCAGTAAATCTCCTACCTTGGCCTAGGACTTCGTGTAATGACTCTCCTAGACACAGCGCGATCTCACCCTCAATACCGGGAGAGACGAAAACCCTGCCGATCCGCTCACTGCCTCCATGTGGCTCGGGACTGTACCCAACTAAAACCTGTTTCCATGACTCCTTTGAGCTGTGTTAGGGTAGTAATCAAAGTACAGTGGGAACTCACACGAGACAAATGACGATCTCAGGTCGATGAACTAACTTATACACATGTCATCAGGGAACTGCTATCTGACGTCTGGTATAATACCAACTAGTATATTCCCGGCGAGTCCTGTCCAGTGTACTGTATACATCTTAGGTGAACCAACTGACACTAGTGGCTTATAAGACCGGCCACCGCCCCTCGTCGAGGTCTCGACTGTATACACTAGTCTACTCTGGAGTATCGATGCCCTGTCTCGAAAACTCCCACGACTAGGGACCTTTTAAGGATGTACTTATAGACTCCAGCTCCCACGTATATGATCGCCATCATACTGCTGGCAGTCAAGCAAGAATCCTAAGGGCTCTATTAACGTGTAATAGCGACATGTAAAGTCACCTAAAGCAGTACACGATGATAAAGACAAACCATGGTAGCATACTATTGTCACGCCCCGCTTCCCAATATACGGCGAAGGGGACGCGACGAGGCCCGCTACGTATATACTCGGAAGTACATACGCTAAGTGTATCTAAGCAATATAAAATAAATACACAAGAGACAAGATACAAAAGGAACAGCAACTTTTATTTATTAACATTCTTTTGTACAAAATATGAAAAGGAAATACAACTGAAATAAAATGATGCATAAACAGTGGCATAACAGGAAATGAAAAATGCAGAAAGGAAAAGTGTACAATGAAACTAAAGTGCAGGGTCTTTGGCAAACTGCTCCAAGTCTTCTGCAGATGGCTCGATCTCCGCCGGGTCCAAACCACCTGACGATATTCAAAGAAGAAAGAAATAGAATGTCGTCAGCGAACAGGTCGCTCGGTAAGTCCCAAAGATAAAGGAGAAATAGACAGAGAGTAAGAGAGAGAGAGAGTAGCTTTTAATGTTGTATTATAATATTGTAATGTTGTATTAACGCTGTTGTTTGTAGCCTGGTACAGAAGATTCCAGTGTATACGAGGGGAGTCCCACTTACACCGGGGACTTTGGTAACCAGTAGTACAAGGCTCCATTGATAATACCACGGAACAACGGCATGGATGTAATTACGTCTTAAGTGACCACCTCGTCCACCTTTAACATATTCCGTACCAGTCTACCCCTTAAACCCCGCGATGTCTTGTTTGTATTGTTATCTTGTAAATTGTATTGATTGTAAGATTGACTGACTGACCGAAACCATGATATCGGCAAACGGATATAACTGTAGAGTCATGTAAATGGAATAACTGAGAATCATGTAAAAGGAATAGTTATATCCATGGTTCGGTTCAGTCAAGATGTATAGATTGATATTGGATTCATGGTTTCATGTGTTCATATTGAATTGGAATCTTGTAGATTATGGATTTACTTGAATCATATTCAAGTCAGACTAATCAGACACAAACCCGAGTCAGACAATCAGGAATGTGAATCGAAGTCTTATAATTGTTAGGGTCCTTAGGGTAATTTATAAAACTTGAGGGGGTTTTATGTAAAAATACTTTTATATACTTTTCAAAATACACCTCAAGTATTTATTGTTCGTCTTTAGAGTTGTAATGAGGGTGGATTTTATGTTGTGACATTTCTAGTGAAAATATCCTAGTTTTATAAATAAGGGTATTTATCTGTAATATTGCTTATTTGAAGTTCATGGTATTTTAGTGTAAAATTTATTCTTGTGATTTTTAGGAAAAGGTGGAAAATTTATATTATAATAAAATAGATATTTAAATGATTAATATACATATGTTTATACAAAAAATAATTTTAATAAATATTTTATATTCCAAAAATCTCATTTTCTTAAGATGCCGTATTTTAAACCTTTCGAGACCGAATGCTCCTTGCGGAGGTCTGAATCTCGCACTACTAGCCCGAAGGTGCGCGATAAACTGCATGATCCCGAATGGGTTCCCCAAAGATGGGTTGTAGCGGCACTTTGCAAAGATTGTAAAATACTAATCCTTTAAAAAACGGTTTTATATAGTAAAAGGTATTTATTTGAAAAGTGTAATTTTCCGTATTTTAGATTCTAGGGTTTCCTAAGCCAACTAGCCTATTTCTAAATGGTCTAAACGACAAGTCATTAGAAACCTCAAATCGCCTCTTCACCGCCAATTGTGGCCAGGTAAGTACAAGTGAGGAAGGAGGGATCCGCTCACGAATCGTGAAACGGGCCTTTTAAATTTACCTAAGCTCACTTGCCTAGCCTAGACACCACAAAGTCAGGTTTAGATAAACGATCCACAACTTATCGTATTTTCCTAATAAGAGGTATTCATTTAAAAGTGTACCAAGGCTAAAACTTTTAGAATTGATTTTATTAAGAAAATGGTATTTAAATGAAAGTATTGTTTTTATCGTATTCTAAGTTTTGATGATATCACTTAGGGTTGTATTTGCGTGTGTGTAGAGGTAGGTCATTACCTCGTGCTCTACTTTAAACGTATAGCAAAGTTAAGGGGTTAAATGTGAAATTGAAACATTGTGGTATTAAAGTGAAAAAATACGATAAATTGGAAAGGTTATCATTTCATGTGAGAAAACTTGTTCAAATTGATTTTTAAAAGTTTAATAGTCAAGATTAAGATGTTTAGGCATGAATGTATTGATTAGAAGTGAAATTTTATAGAAAACCGAATCGGAAATCGGATTTGTTCCAATTCCGTCGGGTTTCGTATTTCAGAGAAATAGAAAGGGGGATAGAATGGGACTTACGAGTTTCGATCTATACTAAGGAGTGTAGGGGAACTAAAGGAGTTACCGAGGCGTTGCTTCGTCGCCGGTTGTTTCTAAAAACGTCGCCGGAATTCCCGCCGGAATTTCGGCGGAGCTTCGCCGCGAACTTGTTTTCGAAGTACACAACTCTTAGAAAATTTTGAGAGAGTGAGCTTAGGATTTTGAGGGTGAGAGGATAGTGTGTAGGGTTGGTATTTATAGGGTTAGGCTAGGGTTAGGGTAGATGAAAAGTTAAAAATAAAAATGTGATAAAATGTAATAAAAATGTATTAAAAGTGGAGTAATTGGGGTTTTTTAATAGCTCTGGAAGTAGTCTGAGGCTGAAATTTTGCAGGTGCATAGGGAATACGAAAAGACACAACTTTCATGTTGGGGCCATCGCCAGAATCGGCCGACTCGGGGGTGACTCGGCCGTGACTCGGTCGGAGCACTGAGTCGGCCGAGTCGAGGCCGAGCTGGTCGATTCCCGGCCGAGTCCGTCGGCCAGGATCCTTCCCGACGGTTCATCTAACTCCTGCAAGTGTTACATGTTTGGGTGTAGTGGGGTTTTTGTGAGATATGCATGTATAAACTCTTGGTATTCTAAAGGTTTTTAAAAAAATCAATATTAAAAATAATGTGGGGTATGCGATTTGAACTCTGGTGGCTTGGTTCAGCAGTGCAAGGTATTACCAATGAGCTACAACCTCCTTCTTGTAATTATGGAGTTATTTAATTACTTAAAATGATAGCAGCAAGAGTAAATACTCCAAGTATACATTAAATTTAAAGTAATTTCTTGTACACTAAAAATGGAGTTATTACATTCTTGTAACTTGTAATTAAAAACAAAATAATTACTTATATCTTGTGCTCAGGCTAAAATACCCCTTTATGATTTTGAAAAAAAATTTAAAATTTTGTGTAGAAAAGTGTATAGGAAAATTAGGGTTGTTACATTCTATCCTCCTTATAAAAATTTCGTCCTCGAAATTTGTAAAAGGAAAGTGTAACAGTTTGAGGACAGAACTAAAGATTGTAAAGAAGTTTTGGTCAAAGTTGTGAGGGAGTTGCTTGGGTTACCTTGGTTCAGAGTTTCAGGTTCTATGGCTGCTAAGGTGAAATCCTGTCGCCGTAGCACGTTCCTCCTAGCTGGAGGCATTTTCCCCTGTACTCGAGGCATATTTCTCAGCGCCTGTTGGAATTGGCGATTTGGATGAGCAGGAAATCCACGTGGAGGTGGTGCTGGGAGTGTAGGACGAGTTGCAGGAGCCTGGATAGCTGGCTGCTGCGGGTAGTTGATAGGTGGGTGTGCTGGGTTGCGTCTATAAGGACAGTTTCCAATTCCGTGATTGGACGCACCACAGACCAAGCATAGGCCTTTTGCATGCCTACAGTCCTTCCACAAGTGTCCTTCCCTCTTGCAATAAAAGCAAAAATCAGGTCTTAGCCGATCCTTGGCTTCTTCCAGTCTTCTGAGTTCGACAGCTGGCCTTGAAGAGGCCCCTCCTGCCATTTGAGTGGCAGGACGTTTCACTCCTGCAGACTGAGATCTGCCCCTTTCCTTTATCACTGCCTCATAACTGCGGGCAGCTTCCAGAGCATCTTCATGAGTTAGAAATTTCCCTGTGGCTAGTGCATCCTGGATTTCCGTGTCCAAACCTTGTTGAAATCGACGGGCTCTGATCTCATCCGTCGGTATCAGGTGTGCCGCAAATCTGTTATGGTCTTGTGTTAGTTGTGTATTATGTGATATTAAAAATTTGAAATACTGTGACATATCTTACCGACTGAGCATGGTGAATTCAGGGTCATACTCATCTACTAACTTGTCCTACATCGAACCTTGTTGTAGATTAATGAACTGCTGTTCCATGGCAAACCTGGCAGTCACAGGGAAGTACTTCGCGTCGAACTTCTCGCGAAAAGTCTTCCATTCAATAGGCTGTTCAAGACGGCTTTCTTCCGTCTTCCACCAGTTCCGTGCATTGTCCGTGAGTTGCAGATTTGCAACTCGGACCCAAGCTATTTCTGGCACTTGTGCTGCCGCCAGATCATCCTCTGTGCTTTGAGCCCATTCTTCAGCTTCCAGTGGGCTCCCCATTCCTGAAAACTGTTTGGGATGTAGAGCTCTGAATTGCTTCACCCCAGGTGCTTCAGTCTCGGGACGGTTCAAGAGCTGCTGCTGTCCCTCTAGGAGGCTGCGGATTGCCTCAAGCAGAACCGTTTGCTCGTTGAGTGGAGCAGGAACGGCAGGTGTGAGTGGTAGTGGTGGAGGTGGAGGAGTGTTGTTGACAATGGTGCTGGTGTTGTTCGGAGAATCCATAACCCTGAAGAAAAATTTGGGTTATGACAGATTCAAATGAAATGATAAGATTCAAGGAATATGAAATTGTAAGATTCAAGGATCATGAATTGTAAGGAATGTTTTAGTTGCTGGTTCTTGTGTTATATTGCTTAGGTTGTTCACGCAGAATAGAACTGCATGATAGGGTTTCATACAGCTCGGACCTGCATGGGCCACCAACAAAACCTGTCACGCCCCGCTTCCCAATATACGGCGAAGGGGACGCGACGAGGCCCGCTCCGTATATACTCAGAAGTACATACGCTAAGTGTATCTAAGCAATATAAAATAAATACACAAGAGACAAGATACAAAAGGAACAGCAACTTTTATTTATTAACATTCTTTTGTACAATACATGAAAAGGAAATACAACTGAAATAAAATGATGCCTAAACAGTGGCATAACAGGAAATGAAAAATACAGAAAGGAAAAGTGTACAATGAAACTAAAGTGCAGGGTCTTCGGCAAACTGCTCCAAGTCTTCTGCAGATGGCTCGATCTCCGTCGGGTCCAAACCACCTGACGACATTCAAAGAAGAAAGAAATAGAATGTCGTCAGCGAACAGGTCGTTCGGTAAGTCCCAAAGATAAGGAAGAAATAGACAGAGAGTAAGAGAGAGAGAGAGAGAGTAGCTTTTAATGTTGTATTATAATATTGTAATGTTATATTAACGCTGTTGTTTGTAGCCTGGTACAGAAGATGCCAGTATATACGAGGGGAGTCCCACTTACACCGGGGATTTTGGTAACCTGTAGTACAAGGCTCAGTCGATAATACCACGGAACAACGGCATGGATGTAATTACGTCTTAAGTGACCACCTCGTCCACCTTTAACATATTCCGTACCAGTCTACCCCTTAAACCCCGCGATGTCTTGTTTGTATTGTTATCTTGTAAATTGTATTGATTGTAAGATTGACTGACTGATCGAAACCATGATATCGGCAAACGGATATAACTGTAGAGTCATGTAAATGGAATAACTGAGAATCATGTAAAAGGAATAGGTATATCCATGGTTCGGTTCAGTCAAGATGTATAGATTGATATTGGATTCATGGTTTCATGTGTTCATATTGAATTGGAATCTTGTAGATTATGGATTTACTTGAATCATATTCAAGTCAGACTAATCAGACTCAAACCCGAGTCAGACAATCAGGAATGTGAATTGAAGTCTTATAATTGCTAGGGTCCTTAGGGTAATTTATAAAGCTTGAGGGGGGTTTTATGTAAAAATACTTTTATATACTTTTCAAAATACACCTCAAGTATTTATTGTTCGTCTTTAGAGTTGTAATGAGGGTGGATTTTATGTTGTAACATTTCTAGTGAAAATATCCTAATTTTATAAATAAGGGTATTTATCTGTAATATTGCTTATTTGAAGTTCATGGTATTTAAGTGTAAAATTTATTCTTGTGATTTTTAGGAGAAGGTGGAAAATTTATATTATAATAAAATAGATATTTAAATGATAAATATACATATGTTTATACAAAAAATAATTTTAATAAATATTTTATATTCCAAAAATCTCATTTTCTTAAGATGTCGTATTTAAACCTTTCGAGACCAAATGCTCCTTGCGGAGGTCTGAATCTCGAACTACTAGCCCGAGGGTGCGCGATAAACCGCATGATCCCGAACGGGTTTCCCAAAGATGGGTTGTAGTAGCGCTTTGCAAAGATTGTAAAATACTAATCCTTTAGAAAACGGTTTTATATTGTAAAAGGTATTTATTTGAAAAGTGTAATTTTCTGTATTTTAGATTCTAGGGTTTCCTAAGCCAACTAACCTATTTCTAAATGGTCTAAACGACAAGTCGTTAGAAGCCTCAAATCGCCTCTTCACCGCCAATTGTAGTCAGGTAAGTACAAGTGAGGAAGGAGGGATCCACTCACGAATCGTGAGACGGGCCTTTTAAAGTTACCTAAACTCACTTGCCTAGCCTAGACACCACAAAGTCAGATTTAGATAAACGATTGATGTCCACAATTTATCGTATTTTCCTAATAAGAGGTATTCATTTAAAAGTGTACCAAGGCTAAAACTTTTAGAATTGATTTTATTAAGAAAATGGTATTTAAATGAAAGTATTGTTTTTATCGTATTCTAAATTTTGATGATATCACTTAGGGTTGTATTTGCGTGTGTGTGGAGGTAGGTCATTACCTCGTGCTCTACTTTAAACGTATAGCAAAGTTAAGGGGTTAAATGTGAAATTGAAACATTGTGGTATTAAAGTGAAAAAATACTATAAATTGGAAAGGTTATCATTTCATGTGAGAAAACTTGTTCAAATTGATTTTTAAAAGTTTAATAGTCAAGATTAAGATGTTTAGGTATGAATGTATTGATTAGAAGTGAAATTTTATAGAAAACCGAATCGGAAATCGGATTTGTTCCGATTCCGTCGGGTTTCGTAGTTTCGTATTTCAGAGAAATAGAAAGGGGGATAGAATGGGACTTACGGGTTTCGATCTATACTAAGGAGTGTGGGGGAACTAAAGGAGTTGCCGAGGCGTTGCTTCGTCGCCGGTTGTTTCTAAAAACATCGCCGGAATTCCCGCCGGAATTTCGTCGGAGTTTCGCCGCGAACTTGTTTTCGAAGTACACAACTCTTGAAAAATTTTGAGAGAGTAGGCTTAGGATTTTGGGGGTGAGAGGATAGTGTGTAGGGTTGGTATTTATAGGGTTAGGGTAGATGAAAAGTTAAAAATAAAAATGTGATAAAATGTAATAAAAATGTATTAAAAGTGGAGTAATTGGGGTTTTTAAAAAGCTCTGGAAGTGGTCTGAGGCTGAAATTTTGCAGGTGCATAGAGAATATGAAAAGACACAACTTTCATGTTGGGGCCGTCGCCGGAATCGGCCGACTCGGGGGTGACTCGGCCGTGACTCGGTCGGAGCACTGAGTCGGCCGAGTCGAGGCCGAGTTGGCCGATTCCCGGCCGAGTCCGGCGGCCAGGATCCTTCCCGACGGTTCATCTAACTCCTACAAGTGTTACATGTTTGGGTGTAGTGGGGTTTTTGTGAGATATGCACGTGTAAACTCTTGGTATTCTAAAGGTTTTAAAAAATCAATATTAAAAATAATGTGGGGTATTGGATTTGAACTCTGGTGGCCTGGTTCAGCAATGCAAGGTATTACCAATGAGCTACAACCTCCTTCTAGTAATTATGGAGTTATTTAATTACTTAAAATGATAGCAGCAAGAGTAAATACTCCAAGTATACATTAAATTTAAAGTAATTTTTTGTACACTAAAAATGGAGTTATTACATTCTTGTAACTTGTAATTAAAAACAAAATAATTACTTATATCTTATGCTCAGGCTAAAATACCCCTTTATGATTTTGAAAAAAAAATTAAAATTTTGTGTAGAAAAGTGTATAGGAAAATTAGGGTTGTTACAACTATTCTCTATCAACGTGTAATAGTGAATTACAATGTCACCTAAAGCATGTACACGATGATAAAGACAAACCAAATAGTATATAAACCTCTCGAGTAAGACTGTCCTACCGGTATAGGTCCTCCCTCAATCATTGCAATCACGTGTCTGCGATCCAATAATTGACTTTGAGGGCACTATATCCAACAGAGACAGTCCTGAATCATTGTGGGACAATAGTAACCCATTCTTTTGATCTTCAGCTTCATCTTTGGCCCGGCTTGATGAGAACCGCAGAGTCCGTCGTTAATTTCTTGGACTACTCTCTTTTCTTCTCTAGCCCCAATCACCTTAACCACAAACAGTCAAGCGACCTCTTGTATAAAGTATTATTGACGAAGGTGAAAAACAAAGATCGTTTCATAAGCTGGTGTCTAGATGACGCATTTTTGGACACTCGTCGAGATTTGAAGTGGTCTATGAAGACTTCCCTCCAATCCTTGCCCTTTTCTTCATTCTTGATTTGGAGGATTGCTTGTTTGGTCGTTTCTTTTCCTTCGGATGGCTCTATTGAATCCTCCGAAGATATTTCTGCTGGTGCGAGAACCCTACGGCTTTCCACGATGATCCTTATATCGTCGATGTCTTCATCTGCCAATTCCTTAGCCAGCTTGGCCAATGCATCCATCTTACTATTTTCTGCGTGTGGTATGCTCTCTAGGATGTAATAGGGGATTTGCATCAGCAGTTATTGCACTCTTTCACCGTATTTTATCAACTTTGGCTTGTATGTCTGATAGTCGCCCTTTATTTGGCTAACGACTAATTGGGAGTCTCCATATATGAGGAGGTCTTTGATTCCCATGTCGGCAGCGATCTCGAGACCTGCTATCAAGGCTTCATATTCAGCTTTATTATTAGTCCTTGGCTCCTTTAAAGAGAGGGCGTAACATAATATCCCTCCTTGCGGAGTCATGAAGATAAGGCCCATCCCGGCTTTGATTATGGGGGTGTTTTGCTTTCGGCTCTTCATGGAAGATGCTCCATCGAAATAGAGTTCCCATCGAGAATCATTTTCTTCTTTCTATCCCTCGATTGTGTCGAAGATCATCCGGCAACTCACAATTTATGGGGGAGTCGGCTGGTATCGGATACTCGGCGAGAAAATCGGTGATGGCCTGGCCTTTCACTACTTTGAGAGGTCGATACGTTATCGAGAACTCTATCAGGAAGAGGGCCCATTTAGCAAGCCTTCCTATTAATATGGCTCTTGACATCAGATATTTGAGAGGATACACCTTTGATATGAGATGAACCTCATGTGCTAAGACGTAATGTCTGAGCTTCGTTATCGTGAAGATCAGTACTAGACAATGCTTTTCGATGGGGGAATAATTGTTTGCTGCCCCCGGAAGAACTCGGCTCAAATGTTACAAAGCTCTCTCCTTTCTATGGTTGTTCTCTTGTGCCCATAGCGCACCCAGAGAACCTTCAAGGGCCGTTGTGTATAGGATGAGGGGCCTTCCTCTAACCGGAGTGGTCAGTACTGGTGGATTTGCAGGTACTGCTTAATCTCGTCTAGTGCATTTTGGCACTTTTGATCCCCGACGAATAGGGTCCCCTTCTTCGTAAGATGACTGTAAGGACGTCATTTTCTGGAGAGGTTGGCTATGAACCGCCGGATATATGCGAGTTTTCCTTGAAGGGATAGCAACTGCTTGAAAGTCCTTGGCGCGGGCGTTCCCATAATCGCCTTAATTTTCGAAGGGTCGATTTCAATACTCCGGTGCCGTATGATGAATTCTAGGAATTTGCCTGAGGAGACTCCGAATGCACATTTTAAAGGATTCGTCTTCAGATTGTACTTCCAAAGCCATTGGAACACTATGTCTAGATGTTCCCAATGTTTCTCATGAGATTTGCTCTTCACCACAAGGTCATCGATATAGCATTCGACAATCTCGTGAATGAGATCATCGAAGATCTTCGTCATACCCCTCTCGTAGGTAGCGCCAGCATTCTTCAGGCTGAAGGTGTGACATTTTTGAAAATTTAAAATATTTAATTATAAAATGTTATTATAAAAATAATAAAATTGATAAGTTTACAAAAATGATATCGCCTATGAAATGAGATATCGGAATCATATCCGAAAAATGTAATTATTTTGATAATTATGAATAAGTGGAGGATATCAAGAAAATGATATTTTAATTATTTTATCATGACATCTTATTTGTCATTGAACTAATGATAATTAAGTGATAGATTTATCATTTATATCTTTTATATTTTATGAAATTGAATTATGATATGAAGGTTTTAATTATTGTTATGATTTATCATGGTTGATATATAACATTCTATGCAAACCATCACACAAAACACCTCATTTGACTCTTATTCATAACCAAACACCTCCTCCTTCAAAAGCTTTACACCTCATTCTTCCAATCTAACACCTCCTCCTTGCATGAATCATTCATGCTTCTTCAAGTGACGCCACCTTCTTTCTCTCATGCTACCTCCATCTCTCATCACACACCTCTTGCTTTCTCTACAAAGCTCCTCACCCTATTTTCACATGATACTTAGAGAATTCAGTACCTACTCCAACTGAAACATTAAACTCATCATCCCTAAACCAAAAATAATTCTAAGTGTTCCTACCAAGGAAAGAGAACAATGAATTCATTCTTCAAGTGTGCACTTCTCCAAACTTGTGATACTACAAGACATAGATGTTCCCACATATCATCCTTGAGCTGGTGTTCTCTTGTGAACCAATCAAATAGGTATAAGTCTAACCTTCCAGTTCTTAGTTTAGTATTGTTTTATTTTAGAAATCGGATATCGTATTTTGACAAGTTCAACCTCTGTTTGAATCTGCTATAGTTTAGATGAAAATCAACATAATCAAACAGTGCCATAATCTTATAGACTAGACCTAGAATAACACATAGGAAGACGGACCAATCCCCTCGGAATTTGGCCGGCGACCAATAAGGAAATTCCGACCTCGCCGGATTGATAAGGGAATTGAGTGTTGGGAATTTTAGGGTAGTTCCATAGATCTATATTACGGTGTTTGGTATTGTTTAAATAAGCTAGTTTTTCAGTAGGTTAAATCTCTAAGATAATATTAGTTTAGTAGAAAAATTATATATCATCGCATAGCATGTGTAGTTGTGCAGTATCATGAACTAGGATTTTGTGTACCAAGTTTATTGTAATTGAATCTGAAACCACTAGGTATGATCACTAGAAAATCCAGCAAGATCAAAAGTATACTGAGACTACTAGAAAACACCACTTGAAACCAGAGCCCCAAACTCACCACAAAATCCGACGACTCACCTTAAAATTTCGGCGACGCCGGCCATCCCTTGGCTTTTGGTGTTGATTTTCCTTCTGTAACTTTGTTTTGGTATTTTATAAGTCTCTGTATTGTTTATGTTGCCTAATTATTCATACAGAGAAATCTGGGAATGTTTTAAAAGTAGTTTTACCAAGATTCAGATATTTACGATATGGAGTTTTCGTATTTTGAGGTTGCAGCTGAACCGTTGACGTTTATACGTTAACGACAGAATTATATTGACGTTTTTGGGCTAAGTGTGCTGTAGGTTCTAACCTACGGGCGTTTGGCATATTGTTTTGGTTTTCGATATGATATTTACTTCTATGCGATTTAATTACGAATATAGGTACGATTCGAGATTTCCGAGACGACGTTGGCAAGGTAGCAACGTGGATTCAACGAGCTTCTAAGTTGGTGAGTAGATTTATATCTACTGGGGAAGTCGGGTGGATGGCGTATAGCACCCCCGCAACCTTATAAATATTATTATGATTGCTAGTTAGTATAATAGTTATTCTAGACATTGATATAGTATCGTATATTATATGTCCTTCATTTGCATAAAGTTCATATCTAGTTTTAAGGGAGACATGTGCATAATGATTAGATCCGTACGACATGGATATGATTTGATGAGTTTGTACGAGGAATCGTGCCGTACTTAAGGTGATATGGATATAGCGATATAATGAACTATATTATAAGGAATTATACATATCGGAAATGATGAACTTGGTATGCCGAATAACGGCCAATTTATTCTTTGACTGGTATAGATAGATTATGTTCTGTTTTAGGATGTAATACTGGTATGAGCTATATTATTTTAAAAACCACGGTTCGTTGTCTTTTAAATAAACTACCAGGATGCGTGCCAATTTCTAAAACAAACATCTCTTTTAAATCTTAGGCAGCTTCCTTATTTTTAAACTTAACGTTCCGATCATTTCTAAAGCTAATGGTATAGCTCATAACAAGTAATTACAATAAGTACGTTTAGACTTCTTATAGGGTTGTATTATGTATTCTATATTATATGTTTCCGCGTTACGCACACTCTGGTAGAACACTGCACAAATACCAATGAGTACTATGCTGCACAAGCACTTAACTATATGTTACACTACACCTCATTGGTATTGCCATGTCACTGTAGAATCGTTCGGTTATATATGCGTCAATATGTAGACTGGTACACCATAGAACAGTTGCACAAATACTAATGATTTCCATGTTGCACGAGCACAGACGCATATACTACACTACACATCATTAGTAGTGCCATGACACATTAGAGTTGAATTCGTTATGTTATGTGATATAATTACGTAGTCTTTTCCTGTTCATATTGTAATACTATAAATGATGTATTTGATTTCTTGAGATTTCTGAGTATTCTACTCCTGATGATATATATATATATATATATATATATATATATATATATATCGGTGGTATGGAACACTATTATATATATACATATATAGTATATCATCAATACAATTTATGCAAGTTTCTTATTCCTCACTTGATATTTTTATGATTTGGTCTTATTCCAAACCGAGTCGGTGGATATACGGTTATGGATTTATACTTTTATTCCGAACCGAGTCGGTGGATATACGGTTACGGATTTACAGTTTTATCCAGACTGAGTCGGTGGGGAGTACAGTTGGATACAAGTAGACTTTGTTGATTTCAAGATCGTTCGAGAAATGATGCCTGGGAGAAATGGAAGTTTTGTGTCGATGCTGGACACGAGAGATTTTGGATTTCGATGTCGATGCTGGACATCTATATATATATATATATATATATATATATATATATATATATTGGTATATATTGATATGATCATTATCATGAGATACACATTTAGATATTATTAGTGGATCCAACCAGGACTGATCCGGAGGACAGTACCTGCATATATTGGTATAGACATTCATATACAAATTAAGGATTCAAGTACGAACTATAGATTCATGATTTTGACTCATATGACATTGGGATATTATACTTGGGATTGCATGATAGTTAGTATTGCACATGTACATGTCATATAGCACATCAGTACAGATTATGATAGTACTATACTTATGACCTAGGTATCGTCATACATTTCGATTTCTACCTTTAGATGTACTTTTATTCACTGAGTTGGCAACTCATCCCCGTTGTGCCACAGTTTATTGCAGGTTTGACTGCTTGGATTATCAGCGGTTTGGGCACACATTCTTTTGGGGATTGATGGGTAAGTGAGTTATTATTGTATCATACTCACTCTTAATTATTCATTTATTCTTGTATTTAGTGGAAACGCCATCAACTTAGAAATGATATACTATGGACTTAGAATCGAGACTTAGAGTTTATGGGTGGTGATGTTACACTCTTTAGAGTCGACATCTGTTATAAATTTGTTTGGCTGTTCCGTCTTTTAGACGTGAAAGCTAGCTTCCGTTGAGAGGCTATTTTATTTTGTTGTATCGGGTTTTTATAAAAATGCAAAGGAGGTGATGACATGTTTTCAAACGTCACAAAGGCCTTTCAACATACGATGTTATTTTAAATTGATATTATCAGCTGATTATTTAAACCTCACATCAAATATTTTAAAAAGGGTTTAGATTCCGGGTTTTGGCTTACTTGAACCGCGTCAATGTCTTTAGATGTCACGTGATTTAAGTACCGGTCACGTGCCACATTTGGGTCATGACAAAGTGTAATACCTTATAGCAGAATATACCCAATGGAGTCCGGAAGGCGGTATGTTTTTGATCTTCAGGGTGCATTTTTATTTGGTTGTACCCTGAAAATCCATCCATAAAGGAGAAGACCTCATAGGTAGACGTGTTATCGATCATTAACTCAGTAACGCGTACTGGGAAGTCATCCTTTGGGCAGACTTTGTTGAGGTCCCGAAAGTCTACGTAAATGCGCACTGTCCTATTTTTCTTCATCACTGGAACGATATTAGCGATCCAGTCAGGGTATTGAACTTTCTGGATGAAGCCGGAGTCGATTAGCTTCTTAACTTCAGCGTTGATGCTCATCTCGAGTTCGAGTCGCATCCTCCTCGGCACTTATTTGACTAGCATGATGTCCGGTGATATGGCCGGTTTATGTATTGCTACTTCTGGATCTAGACCTAGAATTTCGGAATAGTTCCACGTGAAACAATCTTTATACTGCATGAGTACATTTTTTAAAGCGGCCACCTGTTTTTAGATAACAGCTCACTGACAAACGTCGGCCTCGGATTGTTTTTCGTCCCTAAGTTAATTTTCGTTAGGTTATCCACCGTAGTGTGTATCCCATCTTCCAGATCTTTCGGGGCTGGTGGAAACTCTGAGATCACCTCGTCCTAGTCTTCATTTGCGAAGCACCTGAAGAAGTCATCCATATTCTCGTGCTCTCTCTCCTTTGAGAGTGTTATCATGTGGCAAGTACGAGTTTGCTTCCATTCTTGATGTTGGACTGGTCCTATCCCTGCGATATAAGTTTTCTTTGGCTCATGCTTTTGTGGTGGGGTTACCCTCTAGCTGTCGGATAAAGTGAAACTACCTTGTTGATACTGATCATCAACCCAGTCTTTGAAGGTGAAGCAGTCTTCGAGGGGATGTCTTATTGCTCGATGATAGGAGCAATAATCCGGGTGATAGTCCTCGTTTATTTGTTCGGGGTGCCGAGACTCTGGGAGCGTCATCATTTGATGCTTCATGACAAGGTTGAATATTTCCTTTTCTTGTCTTGAGGAAAAGAGTATTCTCAACCCATCTTCTTAATAAAGGACGGGTTCCAACCATGTTTTTCTTGATAGCACAGCTTCCTAGATCTGCCTTGTAGCTGTTTTCGAGCATTGTTTACTTTCTTCGCCTTGTTTTTGCCTTTATTTTGGGATTTTCCTTCGAGGCAAGAACGTATAGCTGGCTGAGGATGAAGGGCATCGTACTCTTCTTTCTCCGCAGATTGCTGATTGAGACGTTGCGTATTGGCCTTTTTATAAATGGACATTTCGCGGCTGCGGTCATCCCAAATCTTTTGACAAGCTTCTCGTATTAGCTTGTCGACTTGTTCTTCAAACGGCGAATTTGGCATTCTTAGAGTGTTCTGTTTCAACATCACAGCTATCTGAAAGAGCGTTCTCTTCTTCCGGAGATGTTTATAATGCGGCAGCTGTGTAGTCGCTCCCATTTCTTGGACCGAACGTATCCGAACACAGTTGTCTCCATCTTCCCGTTGGGCATCTTTTGTTGCGTCCCAGGACCATCCCAAATCTTTTTGTAGAATAGGGATTGTCGACTAGTTTATTCAAGGGGTACACCTTGGTATCTTAACAGCCTTTTCAATCCCTCCGTATAGTATCTTGGCAGACAGATTGGTTAGAGCCTGTCGAGTACAAGATCAGCACCATGCCAGACTTCTTTCTCTACTCTGGTCTCCGTCGATTGGTAAAAGAGGATTGCATTTTCACCTCTTCGCCAAGAAGGTATGTAGAAAGTTTGTAGTTCTTGTATGCTGTGAGTATCAAGCGCATCAAGTTCCTTATAATGCCGAGACGGAACCATGGTGATTTGTAGACTCTGATCGGCTTCAGTGAAGGATTGTGCTAATGGGCGAACGGAAACACGACGTTGTTCTCGTCCTCAAAGTCACTACCAAAAACCAAAATAGGAGTAGATGGTCCAGACCAGTTGCCTTGGTGTTTGTCACAACCCGGAAAAAGGCACGTGACTGGCACTTGAATTATGTGAAGTCTATAGGACCCCACCTAATTCAAGTAAGCCAAAAGCCCAGAAATCTAAACCTTTTTTGGGAAAATAGTGGAGGTACGGTTTTGAAATAAGGTTTTACTGAAATCAAGTTCTTTCTATAAAACATAGATAATAGTATACGAAAACACCTTATTTATATTCTACTTAAAAACATTTTCGTCATTGAAAATTTGGACAGTATCTCCCTTGTATAACTTAACCCGAAAACGGATACAATCAATAATAACATAAGGCATCCCCAAGCGGGAGCTATCTCTTCGCCAATTGGCGGAAACAACGACACAAATATATATATATATATATATATATATATATATATATATATATACAACGCCGAAATGCGAGGATCGGAACACAAAAAGAAAGCAAGAAAACTAAAGTATCATCAAGAAAATCCAAACAAAAAAAATACATAAGCGCGACTCTAAGACCGAAAGAATATATAAACTGTGGTTATCTATGTCTACAAAATATACAAGTCTGGTTGATGGAGCTTTTAACTAGATACAACAAAAATAACTATAAAAGTACAATAGTGGTCATGATGAAAGTAGACCCACCTACCAAAGCAATCATCCGGAAGGAAATAGTGAGCCAGCGAAGCCGCTATGAAATCTGTACGGCCAAACCTGCAAGAAACTGTGGCACAACGGGGATGAGTTTCCAACTCGTGGGTAGAAGACATCACTGAGTACAAACCGAATGTATGTCTCCTAAGTCATACAGTACAATACAATAGTAATAGTAGCACGATAACTTCTAATAACAGTAGAGGTAATAATATAGATATATGCGTAAAGTCAAGTACTCGTGTTCGTGTCATAAAGTAACTACATGTCATATGCATTAAATATGAATGCATCACTAAAAGGGTGTGTCCAGTAACACCACAGAAAAATCAGGAAAAACCTGAGTGCCAAGTATCAACACTCAAAAATATCATGAAAACAGTGTCCATCAGCGACACAAAATCCTTAAATACCGGGCTCCGTCAGTCTGGATCGGCCCATATTATCAAATCTCACGACTGCGGTCGGTATCTTCAGGATGTCCGCCGAGCCAAATATCACCGGTCGGTAGTGCTCCTCTGCCGGGCTCAACACCTTTCTATACGATCTTCTTACTCCGGGGTACCGCACTGGGTCCACCATGTACCCACAGATGGTGCATCCCCCTCCTCAAATCGGGTATGTGTACACACATGGCTCAAGAATCGAGAAAACTCATGGTGGACGCCACACACGTCATATCACGAGAAACCGTATTTTTCTTTTAAAAATTATAATCATGAGTTTATAAATATCACTTGCGGTTTCCCCAAAACCAGAAATCACATGAATACGGAAATCTCCAAAGGAATCACAATCTATGAGTATACAATGAAATAATAAATACCGATATAAAGCCAATGATCAGTGCATAACTAGAATGTATAGATGCAAATGCATATGGTATCTAAGTAAGAAATACAATATCTAAACTAGCATTTAAGATCATGAATGTAAAACAATACTACTTCTACAGATTGTGAGATTTTATGAATGGAGTAAAGGGTCTCTAGTGTGTACGTGGCATGAAAATTACTGATGATGTTGTGTGTGAGCCGGCAAGCAAGTGTACGTGCAACATACGCATCATCGGTAATAGTGCTGGTGTCCTAACAGACGAGATCATAATAGCTAAAGAAACACATGTATAAATATGCAATGCAATGAGGACAACATAAATATAATAGACAAGTGAATAGTAAACGCAATATTATAAAATATACATATCTGTATACGAGTCATACAGTTTTAGTGTTTGAAATAGTACGAATCATGATTTTTAGAAAAATAAGGCCTACTATGTTTTTGAGAAAAGATATTTCCTTTGAAAAATCCGTAGCATCACTCGGATTGTCTTTAGAAAATACTCACGATTCATTAGTTTTGAAAATAAGTATGACTCGAGCCAAGTCTAGTATTTACCTAAACAACCAAAAGACTAAACTAAGAACTTAGTCTGAATGATAAGAAAATCTAAATATATTCCGAGTCGATATATCTAGTAGTCGACGATCCAGCCTCATAGCGTCACGTACTGTATAATACATCGTACGACATTCTCGAGTCAAGAGTGCGGATCAATCATCTTATATATCTCGTACGGTAATATCCATCGTACGGCATCCTCAAGATCGAGGGTACGAGTCAAAATCATACATAATATCATCATTCGTATAGTATCATCATCGTACAATATCATGATCAGGGGTACGGTTCTAAACTCTCATACATTCTAATATCATCAATTCACATATTATCATATGTATGAATACATATCGCCCAACGATCCATTATAATATCATATCATATATGATATCATAACTTAATCACATATCAAAATCTCACGGCATCATGCCCGATCATATCGACTCATCTCCATATATCATATACTATTCTCATCACACGTGTATATGTGTGTGTGTGTGTGTGTGTAAACATACACACATACATATATATACACACACATATACACACAAAATCAAGTGTGTGTGTGTATGCGTGTGTGTGACTACATATAACCTATGATTCGCTACCAAGGTAGTAATCATATAGATAGGTCTTCCTAAATCAACCTAATCTAACCTAAGGTCTTCTAAACACCTTATTCGCTAAATATCCAAATATCGCATCCAAATTTAAATAATATAGTAATATCCTATTCTACGGTTGCGGGGGTGCTATACGCCATCCACCCGACTTTCTCCGTAAATTTACATCTACTCACTTTGATCCTCGCTTGCCGAAATCGATGACGCCACGCTCTCCCTTGTCGTCCCGAAGCCCACATGAAGGTACCTACATATCACAACACGTCGTATCGCCTCAAAATCCGATTAAAAAACCGACACGTCACGCGAAGTGCTCATAAGTTAGAACCTATAGCCTTCGCATGCCAAAAACAATTATAAAACCCTCGTCGTTGATATACAAAAGTCCAACGACCAAATCCACAATTCGAATGCCAAAACCAAGTTTTTTGAAATCGGAAAACGTGTAAAAACCAACACAAAAATGCTCCCAGATTTTGTCTCGGGTATCTTGTAACAAATCTAACAATATAGGAGCTAGGTTACAATATGTATGAGATACAGGAAGAACCAAAACACCCTTGCCCCGTAATGGCCCAGCGAGAATGTAAAAACGGCTGGCGCCGCCGGTGGAACAGGGGAATCTGGGCCTCGAACTTCAGTAGTGGTCTTCTAAGTGTATAACTAGGTCTATGGAGTTGTTTGATTTTCCTATAAGGGTCTCAGATTTCTCCAGATATCCTGTAGGCATCACAAACCACAAAATACGATAGCGGCCAAATATCATCTCAAGTCTTGGGTTTGTCTCTGTTTTGGTCTATAATTCTAGCACTATAAAGGTTGTGGTCCCTAACCAAGCCTCAAATCTACCTTCACAAGTCAAGAAATCACTTAACTCTCAACTAGGAATTTTCCAACATCACTAACCAACTCAAGATTAACTCAAAACTTTACTAGGATATTAGAAAATCTAAAAACTTAACTAAACATATAGGATTTACCTCATTTGGCAACTCAAAAAAATTCTTTAGTTGCACAAAGTCCTCAAAGTCTTGACTTGATGCCTCCATAGGGTTTGTAGTAAGCTTGTGCACATGTTTTGTAAAGGAAGGATGAAGTTTTGCGGTAGATTTGGGGGTGGCCATAGGAAGTAGAGAAGAGATGATGGAGGATGAAGAAGGAGGAGAAGAAAGAATGAAGAAGGCAAATGAGGAGGTGTGGAAAATGATGAAGGAAATGAGAGAGTTTGTGGAACATTCTCCACTTCTCTCTCCCTCTCTCTCTCCCCTCTCCCATGTCCCCACCTTCACTCTCTCACAAATATCTTATCCCTTTTCTTTTTTTTATTTAAAGAAACAAAACAAAAAAACCAATTTAAATGAAACAATGAAGCCATGGTTCAAATAAAAATGGAGCAAGTGTTTGAAACATGACATGGTGCATGTCATATGCATAACCAAGCTTAATGCATAATTAGTAAATATTAATCAAATTTAGAAAATAAACTTGTATAAAATTAATTGTATAAATATTTATAAAATGTCTAAATCACATAAATTCTTTCAAAATCAATATTTGATATAAATTTCCAAATATTTTCCAAACTATAAGTATATAATCATACTATTTCATTAAAACTAATTTCCATATTTTCATAATATTCATAGAATTAATTATTTTATTTCTTTAAATTCTGAAAATAATATTTTATTTTTCTGAAATGTTACAATCTTCCCCCATTAAATAAATTCGGTCCCCGAATTTAAATTTAAATCCCCCAAATACTTAAAACATTTCAGTTCATAAATCAGATCAACGGGGCTCCGAGTATCATGAATATATAAAACATATGATAGCGCAATACATGCACCTGAAAAACGAGTGTAAAACTCAAAATCAAAACTTTGTCAAACGTCACGCCATCCTGGGAGTTAATATGAAAACACTAGTGTCAAAAACATTACGAAAATCACATATGATATAATTAAGATTATAACGTATGTATAGTACGCATCTCGTGAAATCGTGAAAACAACTGAATAATAGTGCATGCCAAATCCTTTTTAAATTGCCGTGCGATGCGCATATCACGGCATAAATAGCGGACGTTCATTTATAAGAAATAACTATGTATATATGTATACTTATCTTTTGTTTAATAAAAACGTTCCGTCTTTTGAAAATAATTTAGAAGGGTTTTTTGGTAATTTCTCATGTCACTCACAGACACGTAGGAAAATAGTGAGACTATAGCTCCTTTGAAAATCCTTTCGGAAATTATCGATGCATGCAAAAATACTCAGCTACTGTCCTCAGACCAGTCCTGTTCAGTTACTAAACTGTAGTATATATCATGAAAAACATAATGCTCGAAAGGAAATCAATCTCAAATAGCGTATACAAATACCACGTGTATCTGGTGCGCACGGAAATCGAAACCAAATACAGGTGCCAGAAATGTGTACAGAAACAGAATTAAGTGCAATAGGTGTGCACAAAAACATGTGTCAAGTGCAACGGGTGTGCACAACAACAATATCTGGTGCATTAGATATGCACTAAGAATCTCGATTTAGTGCATCTGGTATGCACAAAATCGCATCTAGCACGCCATGTGTGCGCAGGAATTCAAAATCGAGTGCACAAGGTGCACGAAAAAAAATATCGAATATCAAAATCGAAATCGACGATATACGATATACACCAAATCAAATCAAGTATACCGTGGCATATACACTCATAAACCTGTGCATCTACGTGCATCAAAACCAAGTCAAAGTACTGAAAGCTCGTGTAAACTACCTGAATGCATAAATCAAATCATGTGCATACCATATGTATGAAATCAAATCAATTAAATCAAGGCGTACGAAATCAAAATCAAATACCTCATAATGTGTAAGAATCAAAATCAAGTGCAATGAGTATGCACAAAAACGATCATCGGTACGACTGATACATGAAAATATGAATTAAGTGCAACTGTGGCGTACATAAGAAATATCAATCATGAAAAAGATCGTCAAAATACCAAAATCCAGAACAACGGAAACGTGATATTCAAATAATCAAATCGCAAATCATAAATAACTGTCGTCGATGTGTCCTTCCTTCTGTGTCGAAAGGTGCCAGTGCATCCAAGGCTGGAAGAGCAAGAATATCTACTTGCCTCTTGCCCATAGTCTGGCGTCCTCTACTCTTAGATCCTCTTTTATTTCTGCACATAGACAGTTGCATAACTCCTTGGCCCAACAGCCCGATCCGAAGTAACGACGGAAACAGTCACATTCTGGCGCTTCTCTGAAGATCTTTTGACCAATTGACATGGTCACTCGTAACGTATTTCGTCCATGATGGCAACCTCTGGCCCACTGAGTGTGCATGATACGACCGATCCTGGGTCTAAGTCTTATCATGTAGTATTCCCAAAAGATCTTATCAGGGTCTCTTTTTCGATCTCATCTCTGCAGGTCTGCCCGGAAGTTGGCACTCTTTACTCAATCGATATCTAGTTCCAGGACGGTTGTATACTCATCATGACCTTTTTCTGGAAGTACGTCCGCATCCAACACCTCTGCGCTTGCAACAAGTCTCTGACATCAACGGATTGGAATGTCATTTCGTCAAGATCTCGTACGAACCTCTTACTCCGCTTCCCTTCGGTATAGTCCAATTCGGAATTATCTTTTCGTAGCCCTGTGGAGTGCACTCCAATTGACTATAGTCATATCTAGAGCCTCTTTTGAAGCTACGAACATGGCGTCTCCAATATCCTGTAGAAGGCATCTGTCCAATTACGTCCTCGAGAACTCTTCCAAATCATCGGAAGAATACACTTCATTTGTCCATTTTCGATTGACTCACAACGCATCTGGGTGAGGTCCTTCTATCCGGAGCTGGTTAATTTACTGATCCTATATCGGGGCATCCAACAAACACGTCTTTTCTTGATCGACTCATAGCACGTCTGTGTGAGGGCCTCTTCTAGTTGAAGTTAGCCATTTGATGACCTCGCATCGAAGCATCCAAACGAGCAAAAATTCCTAGTCTTATCCAAGGGTGACTAGCGATCTTCTATCACATTCCTGAGTGAAACCTCATGCTGCAATAGCTTTCAAATGTCAGGGGGAGATATCTTGTCAATCGCAGCAACAGCTGGCTCATCCGTCCGCACGATAGACGATGCCTCAATCATCTAGAGTAGACGGTATATTAACAGTCTTCATATTCTGGATAGCCTCTATCAGTGGCCCGATTAACTGGTGTGGACGGTACCTTAATAGTCGTCGTAGGCTGACCGGTTCTAGCAATGGTCCATTCATCTGGTGCAGATCTGATCATTCGTGTCAATGAGAAATCCTAGTAAAACAATAAATCAATTTGTTCGTGTGTCACCGGAATACGCCCTGGTCAGTCCTCGTTCATGACGAGCTCATGCTAACCGCAACTCTAGCTAGCTCTCTCTGCTCGTGTAACCACGGTAACGGAAACCACAATCCAACATCGATGAAGATAGATCATAGGAACGAATAGAAATACAGTACCTAAGAAATGTACATCCTAAGATTTCTTAAGCGAGTAACGTATCGTAAGTATGCCGCGGAACATACACACGGTATGTCACTCTACTTAAGTCACCTACTCCATCAACTAAGCTCAACCTACACGACGAAAGTTCGGGTCTAATACCCTCTCGGCCAAGTTTAAGTTCCGTAAGGTTAAGCCTAGGTTCTGAATATATATATATGCCCTAGACTCCACATAGTCAAATCTAGACTCGAACCAAGGTTAAACTAAACTCTCTGATACCAACTTTGTCACGATCCGGAAAAGAGCACGTGACTGGAACTTGAATTATGTGAAGTCTATAAGAACCTACATAATTCAAGTAAGCCAAAAGCCCAGAAATCTAAACCTTTTAGGGAAAATAGTGGAGGTGCAGTTTTGAAATAAGGTTTTACTGAAATCAAGTTCTTTCTACAAAACATAGATAATAGTATACGAAAACACCTTATTTATATTCTACTTAAAAACATTCTCTTCATTGAAAATTCTGCAAGCACCTCCCTTTTATAACTTAACCCGAAAACGGATACAATCAATAATAACATAAGGCATCCCCAAGCGGGAGCTAGCTCTTCGCCAATTGGCGGAAACAACCACTCAAATATATATATAAATATACAACGTCGAAAGGCGAGAATCAAAACACATAAAGAAAGCAAGAAAACTAAAGTATCATCAAGAAAATCCAAACAAAAATAAATAGATAAGCGTGACTCTAAGGCCGAAAGAATATACAAACTGTGGTTATCTAAGTCTACAAAATATACAAGTCTGGTTGATGGAGTTTTTAACTAGATACAACAGAAATAAACATAAAAGTACAATAGAGGCCATGATGAAAGTGGACCCACTTACCAAAGCAATCATCCGGAAGGAAATGGTGTGCCAGCGAAGCCGCTATGAAACCTGTACGGCCAAACCTGCAAGAAACTGTGGCACAACTGGGTGAGTTGCTAACTCGTGAGTAAAAGGCATCACTGAGTAGAACTGAATGTATGATGATCTCCTAGGTCATACAATAAAATACAATAGTAATAATAGCACAATAACTTCTAATAACAGTAGAGGTAATAATGTAGACATATGTGTAAAGTCAAGTACTCATGTCCGTGTCATAAATTAACTACATGTCATATGCATTATGTATGAATGCATCACTAAAAGGGTGTGTCCAGCAACGACACAGAAAAATCAGGATAAACCAGAGTGACAAGCATCGACACTCGAAAATATCATGAAAACCGTGTTCATCAGCGACACAAAATCCTCAAATCTCGGGCTCCATCAGTCCGGATCGGCCCATATCATCAAATCTCGCGACTGTGATCGGTATCCTCTGGATGTCCGCCGAGCCAAATATCACCGGTCGGTAGTGCTCCCCTGCAGGGCTCAACGCCTTTCTATACGATCTTCTTGCCCCAGAGTACCACACCGGGTCCACCATGTACCCGCAGACGGTGCATCCCCTTCCTCAAATTGGGTATGTGTACACACATGGCTTAAGAACCGAGAAAACTCATGGTGGACGCCACACACATCATATCACGAGAATGTAACAACTCTAAACTTTCTGTACGATTTCTTTTTCAAAATACAGAAAGGATCACCTAAGCCTGAGCACGAGATATACGTTTTTTTTTTGCTTTTGAACAGCAAGAAGGAGCTTGTAACTCATTGGTAAAACCTTGCACTGCTGAGACATAACACCCGAGTTCAAATCCCATCAGCCACATTATCTTTTTATTTAATTTTCTTTTAATCTTTTTAGAAGCCCAAAGGTCTACACGTGCACTACACGTAAACGGAAAAGACACTTATTAATCAAACATGTGCACGAGAGTAAACCAAGCGACACCAACACGTGGCCTAAACCCCTACCCCACCCATCGGCAAAGGCCCGGCGAAACCCACAAGATCCCCAGCACCGCCGGTCATACCCCACGGTAATGCCCCCATATTTAAATCCCTGCAACCCTTGGCCTACCCCACTAACCCAATACTGCTTGTTTACTCTGAATTTATCCAAAGTGCAATAAAATGCCCATTTAACCTAATTTTAATGCAAATTTTAATGCATTTCTTTCACCCCCTAAACCTTAGTTTTTCCTATAAATACCACACCCCAATTCACACATCCTCACTCATAAATCCCTGCCAAAACTCTCAAAAACTTTCAATTCCTTTTTGTGTACAAGTGGAGTTAGCGAAGGGCGAAACTCCGACGAAATTCCGAGGAGATTCCGGCGATGAAACGACGCCCCGAAGCCTTCTTTAGCTCCCCCTCTCCCTTATCTTATCCTAAAGCCAGTAAATCCCCTCTTCCTCTCTCTTTCTCTATTCTAAAAATCTTAAATACTAAAACCCGACGGAAGCGGAGTTAATCCGACTTCCGATTTGGTTTTTCTTTAAAAATCCTATTTTTATTAAACAAGAAAATACCAAACTTTCATATCATATTCAATAAATATTAACAAACATATTAAACAAGTTTCACATCAAAAGAATTTATATTGCAATTTTTATCGCAGTTTTACAGTAAAATACCACATACTTTAGTTTCCGACATAAACCACATATTACGTTTAGATAGTTCACGAGGTAATGACCTACCTCATCATAACACACATCTCTAATATAGAACGATGGAAATTTGGGAATATAGTTGTGTATAATACGATATTTCAAATAGTACCATCAACTTATAAAACCATTTCTTTAAAAAGATGTATTAAATATTTCCATACAATTACGCCTCTACAACCCAGTTTTGGGGACCCCATTCGGGATGGTATGGATTATCGTACATCTTCGGGCCTAGTATAGAGAGATGCAGACCTCCGTAAGGAACATTCGATCTCGATAGAATTTTTATACATTTTTTCTTTTGAAAATGAGATTTCTACAAGAAAATAAATAAATTAGTTTCATTAAATATATATATATATATATATCTGTTATCAAAATATTTTTTTAATTATATAAATATTCCAAGTTTTCTAAATCAAAGGAATCACTATTACATGAAAATACCATCCAAATACAACACAATTCCAATATTTCAATAAAATACCATATACTATGAGGTTAGATTTTACTCACTAGAAATATACATCTATGAAAACCCTAAAAACGATAATTAAATGCTTGAGGTGTATTTTGAAAATTATATCAAACTATTTTTACATAAAACCCCCTCAAGTTATACTAAATTACAATAAGGACCCTAGTAAACATAGGTTTAAGCGGGACCGGTCTCTTGAGCCTCAGGGAGCCGGAGATATGGGTGCTTGCCTATTTAAGGTAGACAGTCTAATAAACGGTGTTATTAACACGGTAATTTTCTTGGAAAAAGACACAAATCCTGCCGTTCATGTGCAGCAGTTACGGATAATATCAAAACTAATTCAAGATTTCAAGTTCTTTTTAAAGTGTCTGACTAAGACTGAGTCTCAATCTAATCAATCTGACTTGAATATGATTTGAGTATAAACTACAATTCAATATGAATCCGTCTATTCAATCTATATCAATCTATATTGACTGAACCGAACCATGGATATACTCAGAATACATGACCCTCCATTTATATCCAATCCATTTACTGATATCATGGTTCCGGCAAGTCATCCATAGACAATTAACAATACAAGGCAATACAATACAATCAATACAATAAAGACATCGCGGGGTTTATAAGGGGTAGATTTGTACGGAAGGTGTTAAAAGTGGTACGAGATTGTAACCATAACACACCTAACCTGGATATCCATTGCCGTTGTACCGTGGCTGAACGGTTCTTTGTGCTCCGTATACCTTAGTCTTCAGAACGGTGGGACTCCTCTCGTATACACTGGCATTTTCTGTACCAAGCTACAAACAACAGCATTAATAATATAATAAAACATTAAAACTTATATTCTCTTTCTGTCTATTCTATCTCTACTCATGTTTGGGACTTACTGAGCGATTGTTCGCTGACGACATTCTTTTTCTTCTTTCTTTGAAATGTTGTCTAGTGGATCGGACTCACTAGAGATCGAGCCCAGCACCGAGGACTTAGAGCAGTTAGCATTCGACCCAGAGCTTTAGATACTTTTACATATTTCATTTTCATTTCTGTTATGCCATTGTTTAGGCATTGCTTTTATTCCATGTATTTACATTTTAGTTGTACCTGTAAAATAATGTTAAATAAATAAAGTTGTTGTTTATTTATATTCTTGTCTCTTGTGTACTTTACTTTATATTGCTTAGAAATGCTTATCATGTTTACTTTTGAGTAAATGCGTCACGTGACCCGTCGCGTCCTCTGCCCGTACACTGGAAAGCGGGGCAATGACGGGTTTTGTTAGCGGCCCAGGCAGGTAAGCTTTGTATGGACATGCAGGTCAGTTCTGCATAGACATACAGGTTAATTCTGCATGAAGTCCTAAGCAATAAACACAAGAACCAGCAACTGAAAACATTCTTTACAATTTATATTCCTTGAATCTTCCAATTCCATACATTTTGAATCAGTCCTAATCCAAATTTTTCTTTCAAGGTTATGGATTCCCCAAACAACACTAGCATAAATTTCAACAACACTCCCCTACCTATACAGCTTACACCTGCCGTCGCTGCTCCGATCAACGAGCAGACGGTCTTGCTTGAGGTAATCCGCAGCCTTTTGGAGGGACAGCAGCAGCAGACTGCTATCTTGATGAACCGTCCAGAAGCGGAAGCACCTGGGATGAAGCAATTCTGGGCTTTGCAGCCCAAGCAATTCTCAGGAAAAGAGAGCCCTCTAGAAACTGAGGAATGGGCTCAAAGTATTGAAGATGATCTGGCAGCGACACAAGTGCAAGAAATAGCTTGGGTTCGAGTTGCAAACCTGCGGCTCATTGACAATGCACGGGTTTGGTGGAAGGCGTAAGAAAGCCGTTTTGACCAACCTATCGAATGGAGGACTTTTCGCAACATGTTCAACGCGAAATACTTTCCTGAGACTGCCAGATTCGACATAGAACAGTAGTTCATCCACCTACAACAGGGTTCGATGTGGACCAAATCCGTGAATGAGTATGATGCTGAGTTTACCATGCTCATTCGGTAAGATATGTCTCTATATTTTGATTTTCAAATATCACATACTACGCAGCTAACACTAGACCACAACAGAGTCGCGACACACTTGATACTGACTGCTGAGATCGGGTCTAAACAATTTCAGCAAGGGTTAGATTTGGAGATCCAAGCTGTCTTAGCTACAGGGGATTTCCTAACCCATGATTTGGCTTTGAAGGCTACCCAAAGATACAAGACAGTGGTGAAAAGGAAGGGCAGACCTCAATCTGCCGGAGTGAAGAGCCCTGCCAACTATATGGCAGGAGGAGCCTCTTCAAGGCCAACTATGGAACCCAGGAGACCAGAAGAAACCAATAACCAGCCAAGTCTACATTTTTGCTTTTATTGCAAGAGTGATGGACACTTGTGGAAGGACTGTAGGCGAGTAAAAGGCATGTGCTTAGTTTGTGGCGCATCCAATCATGGAATTGGAACCTGTCCTTATAGACGCAACTCAGCTCCCACACACAACACTTATCCACAGCAGCCGGCTATCCAGGCTCCTGTACCTCGTCTTGCACTCCCGGCTCCACCATCTGCACAGCCTACTCGCCAATTCCAACAGGCATTGAGGAATGTGCTTCGAGGGCAGAGAAACATGCCCCAATGACAAACGAATGTGCCTCCAGCTAGGAGGAATGCCCCCCGGCGTCAGGCTTTCACATTAGAATCCATAGAAGCCGAGACTGTAGACCAAGATAACACTGATAATTCCTTTCAATCTTTTCAAACCCTTGTATCATCTTGTTGCTTTTCATGCCATACCAGTTTTTTTCACACTCACGATAACCAAATTGTTTTGAATCTGTTACACTTTCCTTTTACAAATTTCGAGGACAAATTTTTTTTAAAGAGGGTAGAATGTAACAACACTAAACTTTCTGTACGAATTTTTTTCAAAATACAGAAAGGAACACCTAAGCCTGAGCACGAGTTATAGGTTTGTTTTGCTTCTGAACAGTAAGAAGGAGCTTGTAGCTCATTGGTAAAGCTTTGCACGGCTGAGACATAACACCAGAGTTCAAATCCCATCAGCCACATTATCTTTTTATTTAATTTTCTTTTAATCTTTTTAGAAGCCCAAGAGTCTACACGTACACTACACGTAAACTGAAAAGACTCTGATTAATCAAACATGTGCACAAGAGTAAACCAAGCGACACCAACACGTGGCATAAACACCTACCCCACCCGTCGGCAAAGGCCCGGCGAAACCCACAAAATCCCCGGCACCGCCAGTCATACCCGACGGTAATGCCCCCATATTTAAATCCCTGCAACCCTTGACCTACCCCACTAACCCCATACTGCTTGTTTACTCTGAATTTATCCAGAGTGCAATAAAATGCCTATTTAATCCAATTTTAATGAAAAATTTAATGCATTTCTTTCACCCCCTAAACCTTAGTTTTTCCAATAAATACCACACCCCAATTCACACATCCTCATTCACAAATCTCTACCAAAACTCTAAAAAACTTTCAAGTCCTTTTTGTGTATAAGTGGAGTTAGCGAAGGGCAAAACTTCAACGAAATTCCGAAGAGATTCCGGCGACGAAACGACGCCCCGAAACCTTCTTTAGCTCCCCCTCTCCCTTCTCTTATACTAAAGCCAGTAAGTCTTCTCTTCCTCTCTCTTTCTATATTCTTAAACTCATAAATACTAAAACCCGACGGAAGCGGAGTTAATCCAACTTCCGATTCGGTTTTTCTTTAAAAATCCTATTTTTCTTAAACAAGAAAATACCAAACTTTCAAATCATGTTCAATAAACATTAGCAAACATATTAAACAAGTTTCACATCAAAAGAATTTATATTGCAATTTTTATCGCGGTTTTACAGTAAAATACCACATACTTTAATTTCTGACATAAACAACATATTACCTTTAAATAGTTCACGAGGTAATGACCTGCCTCATCAAAACACACATCTCTAACATAGCGCAATGGAAATTTGGGAACATAGTTGTGTATAATACGATATTTCAAATAAATACCATCAACTATAAAACCATTTCTTTAAAAAGATGTATTAAACATTTCCATACAATTGCGCCTCTACAACCCATTTTTGGGGACCCCGTTCAGGATGGTGCAGATTATCGCACATCCTCAGGCTTAGTAGAGTAAGGTGCAGACCTCCGCAAGGAGCATTCGATCTCGATGGAATTTTTATACATTTTTCTTTAGAAAATGAGATTTCTACAAGAAAATAAATAAATTATTTTCATTAAATATATATATATATATATTATCAAAATATTTATTTTAATTATATAAATATTCCAAGTTTTCTAAATCAAAGGAATCACTATTACATGAAAATACCATCCAAATACAACACAATTATAAAATATACATCTATGAAAATCCTAAAAACGATAATTAAATACTTGACCTGTATTTTGAAAATTATATCAAACTATTTTTACATAAAACCCCCTCAAGTTATACTAAATTATAATAAGGACCCTAGTAAACATAGGTTTAAGCGGGACCGGTCTCTTGAGCCTCAGAGAGCCGAAGATATGGGTGCTTGCCTATTTAAGGTAGACAATCTAATAAACGGTGTTATCAACACGGTAATTGTCTTGGAAAAAGACACAAATTCTACCGTCCATTTGTAGCAGTTATGGATAACATCAAAACTAATTCAGGATTTCAAGTTCTTTTTAAAGTGTCTGACTCAGACTGAGTCTCAATCTAATCAATCTGACTTGAATATGATTGTATAAACTACAATTCAACATGAATCCGTCAATTCAATCTATATAAATTTATATTGACTGAACCGAACCATGGATATATTCAGTCTACATGACCCTCCATTTATATCCATTCCATTTACTGATATCATAGTACCGGCAAGTCATCCATATACAATTTACAATACAAGACAAGACAAGACAATCAATATAATAAAGACACCGTGGGGTTTATAAGGGGTAGATTGGTACGGAAGGTGTTAAAAGTGGCACGATACTGTAACCATAATACACATAACCTGAATATCCATTGTCGTTGTACCGTGGCTGAACGGTTCCTTGTGCTCCGTATACCTTAGTCTCTGGAATAGTGGGACTCCTCTCGTATACACTGGCATTTTCTGTACCAAGCTACAAACAACAGCATTAATAATATAATAAAATATTAAAACTTATATTCTCCTTCTGTCTATTCTATCTCTACTCATCTTTGTGACTTACCGAGCGATTGTTCGCTGACGACATTCCTTTTCTTCTTTCTTTGGAATGTTGTTAGGTGGATAGGACTCATTAGAGATCGAGCCCAGCACCGAGGACTTGGAGCAGTTAGCATTCGACCCGGAGCTTTAGATACTTGTACATATTTCATTTTCATTTCTGTTATGCCATTGTTTAGGCATTAATTTCATTCCATGTATTTACATTTCAGTTGTACCTGTAAAAGAATATTAAATAAATAAAGTTTTTGTTCATTTACATTCCTGTCTCTTGTATACTTTACTTTATATTGCTTAGAAGCGCTTAGCGTGTTTACTTCTGAGTAAATGCGTCACGTAACCCATAGCGTGCTCTGCCCATACACTAGGAAGCGGCGCATGACAATGAAACCGCATTTTTCTTTTAAAAAATTATAATCATGATTTTATAAATATCACTTGCGGTTACCCTAAAACCAGAAATCACATGAATACGGAAATCTCCAAAGGAATCACAATCTATGAGTATACAATGAAATAATAAATACCGATATAAAGCCAATGATCGGTGCATAACTAGAATGTATGGATGCAAATACATGTAGCATCTAAGTAAGAAATATAATATCTACACTAGTATTTAAGATCATGAATGTAAAACAATACCGCTTCTACAGATTGTGAGATTTTATGAATGGAGTAAAGGTTCTCTAGTGTGTACGTGGCATGTCAATTACCGATGATGATGTGTGTGAGCCAGAAAGCAAGTGTATGTGCAACATATGCATCATCGGTGTAAGTCTACGGTAGCGCCCCGGCCGTCTACAGACGCCAAATGCGGAACAAAAACTTTTTAACTGGCGCTATCGTATACTTTAACCCGGATCTGCCATTATTGCTAAACTAACAAACTGTAAAGAGTGTAGAAAGGTTATACCGAACGATCAGAGTCCTTCGTTCTTTAACCATCATCCCACGCTCCGTTGCGGCTGCTCCGATCTCGTCGATCTCCGATCTGCTCGTCCAGGTGGCACCACGTCAACGATTCTTTAAACGGGCTCCCGCCTCTGACTCGAGGCAACTCGGTCGTCAAGTTTGCTAAAAGAGACGACCAAGAATGATGTAGAGAATGAGTAGATGACTTTGTCTCACTTCGTCCAAATCCGTGGACGATTGGTTAATGAAGTTGCCGATGGAAATGAAATGGAACAAGAAATGAACTATGAAATTTCCATGTATCCAAAACTTTAGTCTTTTCTTTTAAAAAACATAATTTTCTCTCATCAAGAAGTGGAGGAGGAGATGGGGGCCGGCCACTTATAGATGGAGGGAGGTAAGTGTAGGAGAGGGGAGAGTGACCACAAGAGAAAAGATCAACCACAAATATCCTTCATGCAAACAAAACCTCATTAATGCAAATGGTGATTCATTAACCTAGTCACTATTGCATTAATGGCTCCATTAAAGCACTAATGACTCACCATGCCAAGTCACCCTCTCTAGAACCTTCTAGAAGCATGACTCACCTCATCCAAGAAAAGATAAATCCGTTTTTAACCGAATGTTAAAAGACGGCTGATAGAAAACTGAAAACTGGCAACTTCCAAAAGTGATCCCGAAATGAATTTCAGGATAACCTCGTAACTGTATAAATATACCCGCATTTGTATTACGACCGAATACAAATGCAACTGAGATAAAGATATTATATCTACTCAATATAATACTCGGATCCGGCTTAAACCAAAGCCGACCAGTATCATCTGCCCGAAATCTAACACGTGCGTAAACGCACGTGCATTTTCCGAACCCTGCCATAAAACCATACGGCCTCTACAACGTTTCGCCCGAACTTGGGAAACTGTCTGTGGGGGACTCTAATGACTCGTCAGTACCCTGGCAGTGGGTTTAACCACAAACCGTCAGCGGCACTAGCAATGCGTAACGGCTGCCCATGGACTGACCTCAAGAGATGCCGATGAGCGAACTCATCCGGAAACCCTACTGAGCCTAACAGTGACAATGTATATACAGTCCGGTCCGTTCGTCTATGAGTATCGCATATCTGCCTAGGGGGCTAGTAACGTCAGACCCCCAATAGCAGTATAAGTCGTGTCGGAGTATAGCCCAATAACACCCTGAGATACTACTGGAGTACCTACCAGTAAATCTCCTGCCACGGCCGTGGGCTTTGTGTAATGGCTCTCCTAGACACAGCACGATCTCACCCCCAATACCGGGAGAGACGAATCCCCTGCCGATCCGCTCACGTGCCTCCATGTGGCTCGGGACTGTACCCAAAAACTACCTGTTTGCACGACTCCTTTGAGCCGTGGTAGGGTAGAAATCAAAGTACAGTGGGAACTCACACGAGACAAATGACGACCTCAGGTCGATGAACTAACCTGTACACATGTCACCAGGGAACTGCTATCTGACGATATGTATAATACCAACTAGCAGATTCCCAGCGAGTCCTGTCCGGTATACTCATAACCCAATGAGCACCTGTATACATCTTAGGTGATCCAACTGACACCAGTGGCTTGTGAGACCGGCCACCGCCCCTCGTCGGGGTCTCGACTGTATAGACTAGTCTACTCCGGAGTATCGATGCCCTGTCTCGAAACTCCCACGACTAGGGACCACAATTAAGGATATGCATATAAACTACCCAACTCTCACGTATATGATCGCCGTCATACAGTTGGTAGTAAAGCAAGATCCTAAGGGCTCTATCAAAGTGTAACATGTAATCAGTCACCTGAACATGTACACAACTGATAAAGGCAAATCAGATAGCATACTATCATCTCGAGTAAGACTGTCCTACCGGTATAGGTCCTCCGCAATCATTGCAATCACGTATCTGCGATCCAATAATTGACTATGAGGGCACTATCTCCAACAATCTCCCACTTGCACTCAAGGCTAATTATTGCGATGTCGACTACTCACAGCCCGTGTGAAACCGAACATCCAACTCCTCTACTAATCAGTTTCACAAAGCCCGTTTGTAAAACTATTGTGTTCGAGAAATAGCCTCAGTGAGTGGATCCGCCTAGATGTTTCTTTCTATATCTCTCTAAATCTCAAGTTCGCGGAGAAAACTATCTCCCGAATCGAGTAATACCTGTCTTAGAATATGTCTGGATATCTGATGGGACCTAGTTCATAAATGAACTTCTAATCCAAACTTCTTAGACTGTATCGATCACTGAACCTAATCAGTATCCGGCTCTTGGACCACCTGTCCATAATACTGTCCCTCGTCAGAGGGAAAACTAAAACTCTGACAATCACTCTGTCATCCACGTCACCTTTGAAGCCTGGAATGATAATCGTCTCCCGAAGGAGGCTGCCGTCATCAAATCCGTAGAACATCCACTTATGTTCTAAAACTGCTTCCTTATGTCTCTTCAGGATTGGATTAATACAAACTTATCGCATCTAGTGCAAAAACAACATCTGGTGTGGTACTTGACACCTCACGATTGACTCAATTGCCTAAGCAAGTGATCTGCCAGTCATGCACAGCCCTCTCCCCTTTAGTCTATACGACACCTTTAGAGAGGGTGACTCCATCACCTGCAGGTACACCACCATGCTAGGAGTCATCTATTCTAAAAACCATTAGAATATCTGTCAAAGTACCCACATTGGGAAACTACCCAAATCTAGATCTAAAACCATAGATCCAGAAACCAGAATGTCAAATATTATATCCATATCCTGTCTGGAGAAACAACTGTGTGACGACCACAGTACAACCGATCGTAGTATAGGAATTTTACTTCCTACTCTGTGTGTGTCATCCAGATACCATGACATCACACCCTACTACCTTCTTAACAGATCTATCCCCTATTCTGATGAAGTCAAACCCATGACTGTCACATCAAAATTAGATGATCTATCTCCGCTATAACTGCTCTAGTCTATAAATAGACATAAGCTACTTGCCCACTATACTTCCGCTGCTTCCACTGACTACGACAACCCTCCTACCGGGTCTCATAGCCTGGAACAACAGTAGTGTCAAGTCTGGGCAGATAAGAACCTCCCTGTCACCGTCCTTGAGGCTACCGAAGTACCTCTCGGGTGTCTGAGGTTACCCACCATATCTGCGGAGTGGCTAATGGAATGTCAAACCTGATTAAATATATAGGTCCTATTAAATTTTCCGTAATCGTTCGCGGTTCTGGAATCACTTCCAGTTCTACCATACTCCCATTACTGTTTCCTGAAAAAATCCATTTTACTAAAACTGTGGCGAGTCAAGAACAATATCACTATTGATCTTCCAAATGGTAGAATATCAACCCTCGTCATAGCCAGGGTCAACCCACAAACAGCCATTACAGAAACGTGCCCTGAGTTATCCAGTGTCTGGTTTTAAGCATAAGCTGGACAACTCCCCGTACCTTAACATCTTTTAAGGTACGAACTATTCTATATCCAATATAGAAACTTTGGCACTTATTTAATTGGAACCATATTCAATCATGCAGCTGTCTCCAGTGCATATCAACTTAATGGAAAGAGACTAATCAGCATTACTCAACTTAAGAATCCATCCAATTATGAGTAACCTGAAAGAGAAACAAGTTTCTCAAAGCCATTACTATCATCGAATACCATTCACAAGAATCTACATCTTCGATCTCTTTGAAGAATCCCGATACTTGTGACACCTGGTTCTCTACTTTATTCTTATACCCACAACTTCTCAAAACTTAGACCTTGTATTTCTACGAAACACTTGTCTAAAAACTAGAGAAGTCATAAGTAAATAGAACAAAGTACGAGGACCTACCCCTTTGTCCTGGTGGACACTGGACAACATACAATACTCTGTATAAGTCCGCTGAGTTGAATAACTCAAAAACTGTGCTTCGTAGGTTGAAAACTGTACCCTGGCGATTTCCTCAAATATCACCAATTACAACGAATTCCGATATAATGAGGATAATTACCTAATTCCCAATAACTTACTCCCACTCATCATCTGTAAAACCATACAGATATGAGAATGAAACCTGGTAAATACATACCCTTGGAGTAAGTATCTAATCGGGAAAACAGTTTTCGTTTAACAATGCACTGAAACATGAAAATGTTTCGTAGGGGTATCCTGGTATTCCTAGTAATGCCTCTTCCATAATCCAATCCATGACTTTAACCGTATATTTTATTGCCTTCTCTCCAAATCCCTTTATTTGTCTTTAGTCGTTACCTTCTGTACACCTTCGTTAGGCTAAATGGTTTTCTTCCTTCCCTACCGTTCGGCACCAGCCTATGGTTTGGAAGAAGACTATCCAGTAAGCATAATAGGTGTACCCTCCTAAACTAAGGAGTACTCGCATCTTGAGAGAAGGTGATGATAAAAGACAACTGAATAATACCTTATTCCTTTAAAGGTGAAATAGGAGTGGCGATGAAGTACGCGGTTTTGGTCGTGAATGATAACAGTCGCAATTTACTTTGCCCTCTTTCTAATCCCTTTATTTTGTCTTTACATATTACCTTCTGTACACCCTACTTAGGCTAATTGGTTTTCTTCATTCCCTACATTTCGGCACCAGCCTATGGTTTGGAATAAGACTATCCAATAAGCGTAATAGGTGTACTCTCCTAAACCAAGGAGCCCTCGCAACCTGAGAGAAGGTGATAATAAAAGACAACTGAATAACCCAATTCTATTTCTCCTGAACCTTGATCCATCCTCGAAGAAGTCCCTTCGAGTTCGTATATAACCATACGATGGATCTATCCAATGGAAGTGGATATCCGTAGTAATACGGGTGTTCTGAGAAATGCAAAGGGTAGAAGAAGGAGTGGCAATGACTTATGCAACTCGGACAATCCAAAAGCCAGTATTTTAAAAAGGTTCGGTCAACCTGGTCACTGAGTCATAGTCTAGGGTCGGTCAAAGATCGCTGCCAAAGAGAGAGAGAAAAGAAACACTCTGCGTGCACTCTAACCTAGATCAGAATGGTTATCACTTTATCTAATCCGGAAACCTCCCACTGTCCTGTCAAATTCTCCTCCAAACCTGAAAGAAGAATCAATCGGGATCACCCGAAGAGTAAACCAACTCATCAGTGGGAATCAGGATCCAACTCTCATCGCATGATAACGTGATGGATTGCATCCACGTTACTCATACTCCAGAAGGTATGCGCATACTTGGCAAGTTTCAGTTTCTTTAGAAACTCCCGATAAGATTTTTGCCCCATGCTCTTATAACCTTGGCTTTGGTCAAAATGTCATAAGTCACATGCCAAGTTCTACCCGTCACTATCTTGTCAATTTGAACCCACCCGCACATGCCCCTGACTTTGGCCAATCGGCAGAACGACTGTCCCAAACCAACTCATCTATCTATGCAACAATTGAATACCCAGCAGCTACCAAACACTATGCCTTAACTTTGGCTAAAATGCATAGCTTGAATACTACTGAATACCCAAAAAAAGTGACGGAGGGCTACGGCTGGTTTTTGGCGAAAAACCTTTAACGTAGTGAACTTGATATCGCTGAACGAACCTGATAGCTTTTTTTAAAATATAGTGGCGAAAACCTTTTGCTAAAGAGGTCATTCCCGGTGAAGGGATCTCGGCTCTTTCCTCGTGGAATGAGGTGCAGGATATTCTACTGAATACCGCGATGCAAAGCAACTTGTAATCGACTATAGTGAAGTTATTACTCTGACGCAAACTTCTACCGAAGGGGTCAGTCCCGGTGAAGGGATATCGGCCCTTGCCCCGTCGAATGAGGTGCAGGATATTCCACTGAATACCGCTATGCATAACAAAAGGAAACGTCTTTGCAATAACACTTTTTAAATTTGTTCTAACAACTGCAAACAGGTTTGCTTTCCTTTGCATTGATCGGAATCAACGCAGTCCCATCAATCAATCACACCAGAAAAGAACGAAAATAAAATGTACGTATATGCCATCCGCATTCGTCACTGGGTCCCATCATCACCCGTTAGGTTACTTAACTAACGACAGAGCGGGGACAGGACTAGCGCGGGTGTAAAACATATACAACATCTAATAGTATATAAACCAATATACAATAATCGCTCCAGGCGTGATAATATGCAACATTACAGAAAAGTAATAAGCACCACAGAACAATACAGATAATCTGGGATCCCCGAGATTCACAGAGCCGCTGCTGAAATCCGACGTTCCCCTGTCATGTGGATAGCCTGTGCAATGAAACCTAGACCCCTACGGGTGCGGCAAGTTACCCGCCAAAACCTGAAGCGAGGTAGTCCCCCACAGCATAGTGAATGGAACACCCGGCACTTCACGGAATCCGGTAAATTGAGCACCCCTCTTTGGGTCAACCTGAACCCCCTACGAGTGCGGCGAATAGTCTGCCAATTCTAGAGTGAGGCCCCTCTGCCTCTCAAAGCCATGAGATGCGGACCCGTTGCCCTCAGAACCCGGCTATCCGTGCACTCCGTCATGGGGCAAAACCTAGTACAGTAATAAATAATAGTACAACAGGTACATCGACCGCAACCTGGTCGTGCCCCAAAAGAATATTATACAACAGGCAGTGACGGCAGTCCACATGTTGGACGCTCGCCCCGCAATATCAAATGTACAAATAAACTCAAACTGTACTACCATTGCACACTGCTATCCACCACGATAAATCCGCAACATCACAGCACAACACAGAACATCAACGCGAATGTCACGTTCGCAAACCCGTCTAAAAGAACTATAGCAATCAGACGCGGTTTACCGATCAAATGACATTCCCGGTTGGAGATATAATGTAAGCACTGTAAACTAACGTGTTTAAATTTCGATCGACTAAATATCACAAAGTGGGCCCCACGAACATCTGTTGAACAGTAACAAAATCTGGGCCCAAAAGATATATACCAAAAACCCCAAATTCCAACAGAGAAGACACTGTGCAAATTTGGTGCACTGATTCCATAGAATGGCCGCGGATGCGCGGCCACACCATGGGTTTGGCCGCGATTCCGCGGCTGTTTGGTGGAATCACGTGCTCAAATTTGGTCGGTGTGCTTCTAAAACCCTGCACAACTTTCTGTGATATGTAGAATAATTTTAGGACTTCATTTAAAATCGACAGAAACTGTGAATGGAGATTTTGCAGTTTTCGATATCCGGTTCGATCGATATTTTAAACGCGTTAGCACAAGTTAGTATAGCAAAATGGTGAGGCTCTGATACCACTGTAAGTCTACGGTAGCGCCCCGGCCGTCTACAGACGCCAAATGTGGAACAAAAACTTTTTAACTGGCGCTATCGTATACTTTAACCCGGATCTGCCATTATTGTTAAACTAACAAACTGTAAAGAGTGTAGAAAGGTTATACCGAATGATCCGAGTCCTTCGTTCTTTAACCATCATCCCACGCTCCGTTGCGGCTGCTCCGATCTCGTCGATCTCCGATCTGCTCGTCCAGGTGGCACCACGTCAACGATTCTTTAAACGGGCTCCCGCCTCTGACTCGAGGCAACTCGGTCGTCAAGTTTGCTAAAAGAGACGACCAAGAATGATGTAGAGAATGAGTAGATGACTTTGTCTCACTTCGTCCAAATCCATGGACGATTGGTTAATGAAGTTGCCGATGGAAATGAAATGGAACAAGAAATGAACTATGAAATTTCCATGTATCCAAAACTTTAGTCTTTTCTTTTAACAAACATAATTTTCTCTCATCAAGAAGTGGAGGAGGAGATGGGGGCCGGCCACTTATAGATGGAGGGAGGTGAGTATAGGAGAGGGGAGAGTGACCACAAGAGAAAAGATCAACCACAAATATCCTTCATGCAAACAAAACCTCATTAATGCAAATGGTGATTCATTAACCTAGTCACCATTGCATTAATGGCTCCATTAAAGCACTAATGACTCACCATGCCAAGTCACCCTCTCTAGAACCTTCTAGAAGCAAGACTCACCTCATCCAAGAAAAGATAAATCCGTCTTTAACCGAATGTTAAAAGACGGCTGATAGAAAACTGGAAACTGGCAACTTCCAAAAGTGATCCCGAAACGAATTTCAGGATAACCCCGCAACTGTATAAATATACCCGCATTTGTATTACGACCGAATACAAATGCAACTGAGACAAAGATATTATATCTACTCAATATAATACTCGGATCCGGCTTAAACCAAAGCCGACCAGTATCATCTGCCAGAAATCTGACACGTGCGTAAACGCACGTGCATTTTCCGAACCCTGCCATAAAACCATACGGCCTGTACAACGTTTCACCCGAACTTGGGAAACTGTCTGTGGGGGACTCTAATGACTCGTCAGTACCCTGGCAGTGGGTTTAACCACAAACCGTCAGCGGCACTAGCAATGCGTAACGGCTGCCCATGGACTGACCTCAAGGGATGCCGACGAGCGAACTCATCCGGAAACCCTACTGAGCCTAACAGTGACAATGTATATACAGTCCGGTCCGTTCGTCTATGAGTATCGCATATCTGCCTAGGGGGCTAGTAACGTCAGACCCCCAATAGCAGTATAAGTCGTGTCGGAGTATAGCCCAATAACACCCTGAGATACTACTGGAGTACCTACCACTAAATCTCCTGCCACGGCCGTAGGCTTTGTGTAATGGCTCTCCTAGACACAGCACGATCTCGCCCCCAATACCGGGAGAGACGAATCCCCTGCCGATCCGCTCATGTGCCTCCATGTGGCTCGGGACTGTACCCAAAAACTACCTGTTTGCACGACTCCTTTGAGCCGTGGTAGGGTAGAAATCAAAGCACAGTGGAAACTCACACGAGACAAATGACGACCTCAGGTCGATGAACTAACCTGTACACATGTCACCAGGGAACTGCTATCTGACGATATGTATAATATCAACTAGCAAATTCCCAGCGAGTCCTGGCCGGTGTACTCATAACCCAATGAGCACCTGTATACATCTTAGGTGATCCAACTGACACCAGTGGCTTGTGAGACCGGCCACCGCCCCTCGTCGGGGCCTCGACTGTATACACTAGTCTACTCCGGAGTATCGATGCCCTGTCTCGAAACTCCCACGACTAGGGACCACAATTAAGGATATGCATATAAACTACCCAACTCTCACGTATATGATCGCCGTCATACAGTTGGTAGTAAAGCAAGATCCTAAGGGCTTTATCAAAGTGTAACATGTAATCAGTCACCTGAACATATACACGACTGATAAAGGCAAACCAGATAGCATACTATCATCTCGAGTAAGACTGTCCTACCGGTATAGGTCCTCCGCAATCATTGCAATCACGTACCTGCGATCCAATAATTGACTATGAGGGCACTATCTCCAACAATCGGTAATGGTGTCGGTGTCCTAACCGATGAGATCATAATAGCTAAAGAAACACATGTATAAATATGCAATGCAATGAGGACAACATGAATATAACAGATAAGTGAATAGTAAACGCAATATTATAAAATATACATATCTGTATACGAGTCCTACAGTTTTAGTGTTTGAAATAGCACGAGTCATGGTTTTTAGAAAAGTAGGGGCTACGATGTTTTTGAAAAGATATTTCCTTTAAAAAATCTGTAGCATCTCTCAGATTGAAAATACTCATGATTCGTTAGTTTTGAAAATAGGTATGACTCGAGCCTAGTCTAGCAGTTACCTAAACAACTAAAAGACTAAACTAAGAACCTAGTCGGAATGATAAGAAAATCTAAATATATTCCGAGTCGATATACCTAGTAATCGGCGATCCAGCCTCACAGCGTCATGTACTGTATAATACATCATATGACATTCTCGAGTCAAGAGTGCGGATCAATCATCTTATATATCTCGTACAGTAATATCTATATACGACATCCTCTAGATCGAGGGTACGGGTCAAAATCATACATAATATTATCATCCGTACGGTATCATCATCGTATAATATCATGACCAGGGGTATGGTTCTAAAGTCTCGTACAGTCTAATATCATCAATTCACATATTATCGCATGTATGAATACATATCGCCCAACGATCCATTATAACATCATATCATATACGATATCACAACTCAATCACATATCAAAATCTCACGATATCATGCCCGATCATATCGACTCATCTCCATATATCATATACTATCCTCATCACACGTGTATATGTATATATATATATAATGGATCGTTGGGCGATATGTATTCATACATGCGATATATGTGTGTGTGTGTGTGTGTGTATGTATAAACATACACACATACATATATATATACACATACACACAAAATCAAGTGTGTGTGTGTGCGCGCGCACGTGTGTGTGACTACATATAACCTGCGATTCGCTACCAAAATAGTAATCCTATAGATAGGTCTTCCTAGATCAACCTGATCTAACCTAAGGTCTTCTAAATACCTTATTCGCTAAATATCCAAATATCGCATCCAAACTTATAATAATATAGTAATACCTTATTCTACGGTTGCGAGGGTGCTATACACCATCCACCCGACTTCTCCCGTAGATATACATCTACTCACATTGATCCTCGTTTGCCAAAGTCGATGACGCCACGCTCTCCCTTGTTGTCCCGAAGACCATGCAAAGGTACATACATATCACAACACGTCGTACCGCATCAAAATCCAATTCAAAAACCGACACGTCACGTGAAGTGCTCATAGGTTAGAACCTATAGCCTTCGCATGCCAAAAACAATCATAAAACCCTCGTCGTTGACGTACAAACGTCCAACGACCAAATCCAGAATTCAAATGCCAAAACCAAGTTTTCTGAAATCGGAAAACATGTTAAAACCAACACAAAAATGCTCCTAGATTTTGTCTCAGGTATCTTGTAACAAATCTAACAATATAGGAGCTAGGTTACAATGTGTATGAGATACAGGAAGAACCAAAACACCCTTGCCCCATACTGGCCCGGCGAGAATGTAAAAACGGCTGGCGCCGCCGGTGGAACAAGGGAGTCTGGGCCTCGAACTTCAGTAGTGGTCTTCTAGGTGTATAACTAGGTCTACAGAGTTGTTTGATTTATAAGGGTCTCAGATTGCTCCAGATATCATGTAGGCATCACAAACCACAAAATACGATATCGGCCAAATATCATCTAACCAAGCCTTAAATCTACCTTCACAAGTTAAGAAATCACCTAACTCTCAACTAGGAATTTTCCAACATCACTAACCAACTCAAGATTAACTCAAAACTTCACTAGGAAATTAGAAAATCAAAAAACTTAACTAAACATATGGGATTTACCTCATTTGGCAACTCAAGAAAATTCTTGAGTTGCACAAAGTCCTCAAAATCTTGACTTGATGCCTCCATAGGGTTTGTAGTAATCTTGTGCACATTTTTTGTAAAGGAAGGGTGGGGTTTTGTGGTGGATTTGGGGGTGGCCATGGAAAGTAGAGAAGAGATGATGGAGGATGAAGGAGGAGGAGAAGAAAGAATGAAGAAGGCAAATGAGGAGGTGTGGAAAATGATGAAGGAAATGAGCGTGTGTGGAACATTCTCCACTTCTCTCCTCTCTCCCATGTCCCCATCCTCACACTTTCTCTCTCCCCCCTCTCCCATGTCCCCACCCTCACTCTCTCACAAATATCCTATCCCTTTTCTTTTCTTTTTATTTAAAGAAACAAAACCAAAAAACCAATTTAAATGAAACAATGAAGCCATGGCTCAAATAAAAATGTAGCATGTGTTTGAAACATGACATGGAGTATATCATATGCATAACCAAGATTAATGCATAATTAGTAAATATTAACCAAGTTTAGCAAATAAACTTGTATATAATTAATTGTATAAACATTTATAAAATTTCTAAATTACATAAATTCTTTCAAAATAAATATTTGATATAAATTTCTAAATATTTTCCATACTATAAGTCTATCATCATATTATTTCATTAAAACTAATTGCCATATTTTCATAATATTCATAGAATTAATTATTTTATTTATTTAAATTCCGAAAATAATATTTTATTTTTTAGAAATGTTACAGTGTTGCCCTGAGTAGACTATTTCTTTATCTTCTTCGGTACCGCTCTCAAAGATCGGGATGGTGGCGACGGACTTCTGTTTATCTTCCGGCCTATGACACCTCTCCGTATCTTCGAAGTCTGGTAGGAAGTATTTTGCATTTTCATATTTCTGGAATTCGTTTACTGAGAACGGGTTTGGTTCCCTCGTGACGATGTATTCCAAACCGTCCTTGAAATACTTCATACACTGATATTGTGTAGAAGGGATGACGTTGTACTCATGTAGCCAAGGCCTACCGAGCAGAGCATTATAACAAGTCTTGGCGTCAATGACGTGAAATTTGATGTCAGTGACGAGAAATCCGAAGCGTAACGCCAGAATTATGGACCCAAGTGTCCGTGACGACTGTGAATCGAACCCGGAGATGATAATTTTATCCCGAGCCAGGTGCTGAATGTTCATGCAAATCTCCTTCAGTACCTTCACGTTGAGGAAATTGACGGAGGACCCGTTGTCAACAAGGATTTTGCTTATCTTGATATCGTGGCAATACCCGGTGACGCATAGAGGACGGTTGTGCTCGCACGTTCCGAGGAAGAGATCCTCATCGCTGAATGTGATGTTAGCTGTGTGAACCTCTGCCAGCTCGTCTTTCATCTTCTTTTCAGCTAAGAAAGCTTGTAATTGATCAGGCTCTTGTAATGCCTTGATCAGTGAATCTCTTGCCTCATTGGATAAGAGGAGAGCATCCAATATGCTCAGTTATGAGGGTATTTTCCTCAGATGTGCCAGGACATTGTAATCCACCTTATTTTTTTTAGGCGGGTCCTTGGCTGCGAGCTCTTTGACAACTCAATCATCGAGGGATTTTCTCTTTCCCTTTGTCTCTTTTGTTCGAACATTTGTTTGTAGGTTCGAGATTCTTTTCAGGCAGCGTACGGTAACGCAGCTGAATGTTTCAGCATTCTTCTCCTCCTCTTCATTTTCGGAGGTAGAGTCCTTAAAGAGAGGGCTGAGGGTTGTTTCTTCCTCAGAATCTCTCCCGAAGGTAAGAACTAGGAGTTTTTCCTTTTCCAAACTGGTATCAACCATATGACAATGCCAGTTATTTTCTCACGTCCATTCGTCGCACTTTTTCGCTGTCGACGAGCTTCGCGCTTCATCCTCTTGAAGTGTTGTTGATGGGCAATGTATCCTTGCTACCACTTCTTGAAGGCACTGCATTCTTCAGTAGAGTGAGTAAACCTTCGATGATATAGGCAGTAGTTCGGATATGAGTCCTCTCCATCGAGGCTTATGACCCTGGGAGTGTTTCTTACGAGAGGCGGCAGTTTCATTCCTTTGGACAGGTCTTTGGCGAACCGCTTCTCTGTCTTGATCTTGCTTTTATTTGTGGCAGCTGTGCTTGGGTTTGGTTAGAGTTCTTTACGACTCATCCTTGCTGCAGCTTCCTTATCCTGACGTTGACGCTTAGCCTTTTTGTATATTGCTGTTTCGCATTTTTGGTCGACTTTACTTTTCCGAAAGGCTTCGTTTAATAGCCTATTGATTGGGTCTTCTTCTGGCAGTTCCAGGGATTTTAGCGCTGCATCTGCTCCCAGTTCCTTTGCGTTGTTTTCTGACGCTAAGGGAGCTTCTTCGCCATTTAACGACGAATTGGAGACCATGTGGCAACTTGTTACATAGTCTTCGGTTTCTTTCGATGAGTTATTTTCCTCATCGTTGTCACTATCTTCGTTCTCAAGAATATGCTTAAGGAACTCTTCAAGAGTGACAATTGTCCACGCCTTCTGGTTGTACTCCTCTAACGCATCGATGTACTTTTGTATGTTTATGCTCTTGTCGTCATACTCGGCAGACTGCACGGGCTTCTTGGTCTTCTTCTTTTTCTTTAAAGACTTTGAAGGCTTAACTTCAAGATTTTGCCTTTTGTCAACTATTTTCGGTACGGGACGCAGTTTCAGCATCCCTTTGATGATTTCGGGCTCAAGCGGGCTTTTCCACCTGACTGCCGGACATGTCTGCAGATCTTTCAGCATTCTTTTTTGTTCCCCGCCGAATACAGAGACGCGACCGCGCAGGTCCGTCTTGCCTGAAATTTGGGGCAGATACTAATTGGTGCTATCCGTCCACCTCTCCGAAGATGCCAAGTTGATTTATGGCACCATGTATCGAAGGTTTAAACGGATGCGGCCGATGTAGCAGACTTCGTCAGATTCCCCCTCGTTTGAGAGGTTTTTGATTGTGGGGACGCTCTTCCCTGCAGGCGCAAGCCCCTGCAGTTAATTACGCTACCGCATCGCGGTAACAATTTTCTCCTTCTCCAGATGGTCACTTCGTGTCGTGGGTGTTTGTTTTGTGTTCGGTTGCCCGTGGATTGTATACGGAGACTAAGTTATGTTGTCGCCCGTAGGACGTGGATTAGTCCAAATCCGTATCTTTCTTAGATTTGGGTTTGGGGAGGTTGTGTTTAAGGATGCGTTAGCCTTATTTGAGGCTAAGATCAACTTAAACGTTCGATAAGGACACGTTAGTCTAATTTTATACTAAGATCAACTTAACAGGATCGTTTGGATCCGACAAGAGAGCAATTGAGCTCTATTGTTTAGTTTAATGACATTGCGGTCGGTAATTAGTTTAAGGACATTATCGTCCATTGTTAGTTTTAAGACATTGCGGTCGAGGTTAAGGACATCATAGTCCGTGAGTTTAAGGACTTCATAGTCCGGCGTTAGTTTTAAGACATCACGGTCGAGGTTAAGGACATCATAGTCCGTGGATTTAAGGACCTCACAGTCCGATGTTAGTTTTAAGACATCTCGGTCGAGGTTAAGGACATCATATTCCGTGAGTTTAAGGACCTCACATTCCGATATTAGTTTTAAGACATCACGGTCGAGATTAAGGACATCATAGTCCGTGGATTTAAGGACCCCACAGTTCGATGTTAGTTTTAAGACATCACGGTCGAGGTTAAGGACGTCATAGTCCATGAGTTTAAGGACCTCACAGTCCAATGTTAGTTTTAAGACATCACGATCGAGGTTAAGGACATCATAGTCCGTGGATTTAAGGACTCCACAGCCCGATATTAGTTTAAAGACATCACGGTCGAGGTTAAGGACATCATAGTCCGTGGAGTTTAAGGACCTCACAGTCCGTTGTTAGTTTTAAGACATCACGGTCGAGGTTAAGGACATCATAGTTCATGAGTTTAAGGACCCCACGGTCCATGAAATGTGTGGTTGTCTGGACCCGTCACTTCTTTGAAGACGTTGAGGAATTACAACGACAAATATCAAACGAGTGAAGAGATGTACACTTGAACCAAGGTGAGTTGGTTGAAAGAGCATATGTACTCAGTTCAATATAAGTTGAGGACTTATGTCCAGAATTGGGCTAAGTCCAATTAAAATGTTTCAACATTTTATTTTTTGTTCTGGCTATTAAGCCTTTATTTGGGCTCGGCCCTTTTAATAATGCTAAGTATTGGGCTCTGACATTTTGTCTTGTATTAAATGCATAGCATTTATCAGAAACAAAGTGTGTTCTGATAGTACGCCACGTGGCGTGTCAGGCGCTTTGCGCCAGTCAAAGAGCGCATCGCGCTTGTGTCATGTAGCGCACACGAAGAGGACACGTGTCGCAATTAGCGCTAAGCGCTAGTTTGTTAACGCCTTGCGCTTTTAATTTATGAGCGCATTGCGCTAGTCTGTTGGCGCACCAGTGGGTGACACGTGGCGCATTTTAGCGCTAAGCGCCGGTCCAGAGAGCGCAGAAGCACAGTTTTAGATCGCAAGGCGCATTTCAATAGCGCAAAGCGCAGATTGTGTCTTCGGTTGACACGTGGCATCTTTTGGCGCTGAGCGTCGGTCCAATGAGCGCAAGAGCGCAATTCATGAGTGCAAGGCACTTTTCAATAGCGCAAAGCGCATCTGATCAATTTTAAGATCAAAGAACAACTTTTATGTTCTTTTTAAAGGAGGCTTTGCCTCAAGATTCAAGAACAAAAGTTCTTGTTTAATAAAAAGGGCTCTGCCTTTATAGATCAAAGATCTGTGAATGAAGTAAAATACTTCTTTTAGTTTTTTATAATTAGATCTTTTTTCTTATCATCAAAGACCTTGGTCTTTTGTAGATCTATGATCTTTTCAGAAGAGGGTTCTTCTTTTTACGAGATGATTTCATCTCTGTTATTCAAGAAATAGTTCTTTACCTTGAAGATGAAGAAATGATCTTCTTTTTTCTAAAGGCTTTCCTTTCTTTCTCTTTGAGTTTTCTTAAAGTTTGCAGAGGGTTTTCTCTATATCTATATGTGTATATCTGTTTCTTTTCCTTTTTTTTATTGAAAAGAAGGATCATTGGTCGTTGGGACCCACCACCTCTCCGACGACACTGAGAGATTACAGCGCTATATATCGAAGGTGTGGAGGGATGTAACCTTTGAACCATATCCCACTCATTAGAGGGAAAGAACAGGCTGGAGCTTAAGCTTCTCGCTGCTGATAAAGGCTTCTTTGCGTTCGCGCATGTGCATCGCACGTGTTGGGCGCACGTGTTGGACGCACGTGTTGGGGGCACATATTTGCACGTAGCGCACATGGAGCTTATGCATATGCGCATTATGGGGGGAGCAAGCTCATATGGAGAACGTATCTCCTTTTAATATTATTAAATGTTCTCATGTAGTGCACACGTGCGTTGCACGTGGTGCGCGCATGGCGGGTATACGTGCGTTGCACGTAGCACACATGGCGCTTGCGCATTATAGGGAGGAGCATGCTCCTAACTTGGAGAACTAAGCTCTTATGGAGAACTAAGCTCCTTTTAATATTATTGAATATTCTCATGTGGTGCGCACGTGCGTTTCACGTGATGCGCGCATGGCGGGCACACGTGCGTGACACGTAGCGCATATGGCGCTTGCGCATATGCGCATTATGGGGAGGAGTATGCTCCTATCTTGGAGAACTAAGCTCCTGTGGAGAACTAAGCTCCTTTGAGAATTGAATCCTTTGGAGATTGAACTCTTCCTTTTCTAAGAGGTATCCCCTCTTATTTATATAGGAGTGATAGAGAAGCGATCTCTCCTTTTCCCGATGTGGGACTAAAAATGCGTTTCCCATGTAGTAGAGCATTACTTTAGATTACACGTGCATAGCACATTTGCTCGTAACTTTTGATCCTGGATGAATTATGAGGCCCATAATATATCAAATCAAAGGATTTTTTGAGACACTTTCGATACCATCAGAATTTTGCTGTTTCTCATTCCGGAGTTTGTCAAAATACAGTTCGGAAAATACTGGTTCGCGTCTTCTTCCTTAGATCACATGTGCATAGCACATTTGCTCATAACTTTTGATCCCGGATGAATTATGAGGCCCGTAATATATCAAATCGAAGGTTTTTTCGAGATGCTTTCAATACTGTCAGAACTTAGCTATTTCTCATTCCGGAGTTTATCAAAATATAGCTCAAAAAATACTGGTTCACATTTTCTTAAGCGTATCGCTGCCATTTGATGCCTTGGGCTCTTTTGCGCAGAAATTTTTGGCGGGAACAAATGCCCCCCACTACTTTTCCCACGTAAGTATATACGTGGATAAAGTAGTGCAGAGTAATTCATAGTGTATGACCAGTTTCGGGTTGGTATATAATTTTCAGAATCTCGATCTGAGAAGATAACGAGCGGACACAAGCGTCGTCATTTATCATTGACTCAAATCTCGACTCTTAAGGGATATAGTCCCAAACCCTCAGCTCCATGAGCCACACCATTCTATTTCTTTATGTTTTACTCTGGCGTGGAGTAGTTTATATACTCATGAGTAACTTCTCCATTTCAGTGGCATGTAGGTTTGGCAAGTGTAGCCCATAGATGGTAGATAACAGTTCATCTTGAACTCTTTATAAGGTAATGATGGTTTAGGAGATAGGGGTAGGATCTGCCACCTAAGACTTTTCAACTTTATGAGCCGTGAGGGTCTCATAAAGACTTTTCTCCCTACGAGTCGAGAGGATCTCGTAGGTGTATTTTCTTCTTAGGAATCGTGAGGATTCCTAAGTGTGTGTTTTCTTAAAAGTCATAAGGATCTCACAAGAGAATTTACTCCCTTACGAGTCGTGAGGACCCGCAAGTGATGGGTGAAGTTGCTCTTATCCGTATTTCACGGAGTCAGGGGTTGCTCTGGATGCTTCCCACGGGTTCGCTGCCGTGTTCTGCGAGGACCAGGCTCCGCTCTGGACGTTTCCCACGGGGTCAAGAGTGACATAATCCGCGTTCCACGTGACCAGGAATTTTGCTCTGGATGCTTCCCACGGGTTCACTGCCGTGTTCGGCGAGGACCAGGCTCCACTCTGGATGCTTCACACGGGTTCACTGCCGTGCTCTGCGAGGACCAGGATCCGCTCTGGACGTTTCCCACGGGGTCAGGATTGACATAAGCCGCGTTCCACGTAGCCAGGAATTTTGCTCTGGATGCTTCCCACGGGTTCACTGCCGTGTTTAGCGAGGACCAGGCTCTGCTCTAGATGCTTCACACGGGGTCATTGCCGTGCTCTGCGAGAACCAGGATCTGCTCTGGACGTTTCCCACGGGGTCAGGATTGACATAAGCCGCGTTCCACGTAGCCAGGAATTTTGCTCTGGATGCTTCCCACGGGTCCACTGCCGTGTTCTGCGAGGACCAGGCTCCACTCTGGATGCTTCACACGGGGTCATTGCCGTGCTCTGTGAGGTCCACGATCCGCTCTGGACGTTTCCCACGGGGTCAGGATTGACATAAGCCGCGTTCCACATAGCCAGGAATTTTGCTCTAGATGCTTCCTACGGGTTCACTGCCGTGTTCGGGGAGGACTAGGCTCCGCTCTGGATGCGTCCTACAGGGTCATCGCCGCGTTCCACGTAACCAGAAATTTTGTTGATCATATACGCATTTCACGGAGTTGGGGTTTGACTTTCGGTCGTTTGTGCACCGCCAAGTCATGGAACTGGGAGTTGCCGCTGTTCCGCTTTGCTTTATGTTGTGTCCGTTGTGACGAGACGAATGTTGAGATGATCTCGAGAGTATTTGTGAACTATCGAGATTTGGCTTCTTCTTCTGATGAAGACCTGGGGGGAAAGGTGTGGTTCCTTCTTTGTTTGCGCCCCTGGATCGTATACAATGATTGCTGTGATATCAACTATAGGGCATAAATTTCATTTTTATTTTTATTTTATTTCTTTCCGCGATGCTCTATTATTTCATCTTTTTATATCGCGAAGGTCGCGATTGCCCAATCATTTCGTCTATTTTTCGCGGTGCCCAATCATTTTGGCTATTTGTTTTATTTTTACTCGCTGCTTTTTATTGCGAGTTGCCCAATCATTTCGGCTATTTTGCATGCATATATTTTTACTTGCTGATTTTGTTGCAAGTTGCCCCATCATTTCGGCTATTTTGTATGCATGTGTGGCTCGCTGGCTTTTCGCTGCAAGCTTGGAATTAGACACCGATTTCGGCATCAGCATCGCTACAACTGGGATATGGCCCGGAGCGAATCATCATTTGCCTCTGTCGATATCGAACAAAGGTGGCTTAGCGAACAGGGTTAGGATCCTGTCGACTAAGGGTTTTGACTTCATGAGCCGTAAGGGTCTCACAAAGGTATTTCTCCCTGCGAGTCATGAGGATCTCATAGGTGCGTTTTCTCCTTAGGAATCGTGAGGATTCCTAAGTGCATGTTCTCCTGTAAGTCGTAAGGATCTTAGGAAAGTTTTCTCCTTATAAGTCGAGAGGACTCACAAGGGTTGTTCACCGTGCGAACATATCCCTAGTCACGGGTGGGACTTTGTTAGGGAAATGTTTATTCGCGCCCGTGGATTGTATACAAGGGTCAGCATTGAGCCGCTTGTAGGGCAATAGTGGATGTTATGGGGGCTACTTAAGAACAGGCTCAGGTCTCTGTAATTTAAGACTTTTGAATCTTATGAGCCGTGAGAGTCCCATAAGAGGATTCTCCTTACGAGTCGTGAAGATCTCGCAAGTGTAATTTCTCCTTAGGAATCGTGGAGATTCCTAAGTGTGTTGCTCCCTTGTGAGTCGTAAGGATCTCACGCGGGTGATTTCTCCTCACAAGGTCGAGAGGACCTTGCAAGTGTTTTTTAACGAGGTTGCACCCTTTCGGGTTTTCACAAACACTCGCTGGTAGCCCTGCTGTTTTTACTCACGGAGCCCTTTCGGCTTTTCATCCGTGCCCATTTTGCTTATGGACATACCGTTTTCTTTTTTTTTATTCTCTTTTTTTTATTCTAACGAGGTTGCGCCCTTTCGGGTTTTCACAAGACTCGCCGGTAGCCCTGCTGTTTTTACTCACGGAGCCGTTTCGGGTTTTCATCCGTGCCTATTTTGCTTATGGACATACCGTTTTTTTTGTATCAGTTTTGGGATGCTGCAATCCATCGTAGTTTCTTGATATCTCGGTCAACAGCTAGTTTTAGGACATAGTGGTCCGTCGTTAGTTTAAGCACGTTTCGGTCCGCTGTTAGTTTAAGGACGTTTCGGTCCATTGTTAGTTTAAGAACGTTTCGGTCCGCTGTTAGTTTAAGGACGTTTTGGTCTGTTGTAAAGTAAGCCGGTTACTACTTATAGAGTTTGGGCTTAGGAAGATAGCGAGAGGACATAGTCGTCATCATCTATCATTGACCTAGGCCGTGACTCGTCAAGCATAGTACTTCTTCAGGAAGTGACCGTTTATTAGCCTGAAAGGTCTTTCACCGTGCATCGTCCATGAGCAGATAAGCCTCTCCTTGGTAGATCTTGTCTATGATGTACGGGCCTTCATAGTTCGGCTCAAATTTCTCCCGCTTGGCGCGATTGGGGATCATAGGTCTTTTGACCACTAACACGAGTTCACCTTGGCGGAATGTCCTCGGCCTGGTCAATTTTTCATATGAGCGCGTCATCTTGCTTTATAAGCTTCCAGATTTTGCTGCGCCAGGAGCCGGGTTTCATCAAGGGCATCAACCTCCTCAAGCCGAAGGCGAGCATTCTCTTCATCCGTTAGCTCGTAATGAACTGCCACTCGTAGAGAGGGTAACTCTATCTTAAGGGGGAGTACCGCTTCTGTACCGAATACCAACGCGTACGGCGTTGTGTTCGTGGTCGTCTTGAACGTAGTTCGATATGCCCAGAGAGCTTCATGCAGCCTCTCATGCCAGTCCTTCTTATTTCGGGACACCTTCTTCTTCACGATCTTCGTCAAGGTCTTGTTGAAAGCCTCCGCTAGACCGTTGGCTCGGGGATTATAAACTGATGAGTATCTCCAGTCTATGTTGTGCTGTTGTGCGAAGCAGCTGATCTTGTGGCTTCTGTAGGCTGGCCCGTTATCGGAGATGATCCGTCGCGGAGTTCCAAACCGATAAATAACGTGCGTCTTAAAGAAGTAGAGGATATTCTCCGTCTTCACTTCTCTCAGCGGTACTGCTTCTGCCCATTTGGAGAATTAATCAGTTGTCGCCAAAATGAAACGATGTCCTCTGGACGATGCCGGTTCGATAGGGCCGATTATGTCAGTTCCCCACATTTCGAACGGCCAGCTAGCCACCGTTGGATGTAGTGGATTTGGGTGCTGATGGATAAAGTCCCCGTGAATCTGGCACGAGTGGCATTGCTTCGCATACTCGAGGCAGTCCTGAATCATCGTGGGCCAATAATAACCCATCCGTTTGATCTTCAGCTTCATCTTTGGCCCAGCTTGGTGAGAACCGCAGAGTCCGTCGTGAACTTCTTGGACGAATCTTTTTTCCTCTTCAGGTCCCAGGCATCTCAACTATAGAGAATCAAACGACCTCTTGTACTGAGTATCATTGATGAAGGCGAAAGATAGGGCTCGCTTCATGAGCTGATGCTTTGAGGACGCATCTTCAGGTGTTCGACGGGATTTGAAGTAGTCTATAAAGACTTCTCTCCAATTCTCAACCGTTTCTTAGTCTTTTATTTGCAGGGCCGTCTGCTCGGTCGCTTCCTTTTCTTCGGATGACCCTGGAGATATTTCTGCCAGTGCAAGAACCTGACGGCTCTGTACCACGATTCTCACGTCATCGAGGTTCTCGTCGGCCAGTTCTTTAGCGAGCTTAGCTAGTGCATCTGCTTTGCTATTTTCTGCGCGCGGTATGCTTTCCAGGATGTAGGAAGGTATTTGGGTCAGCAGCTGCTGTACCCTCTCGCCGTACTTCACCAATTCTGGTTTGCACGTTTGATAGTCGCCGTTTACTTGACTAACGACCAGTTGGGAGTCTCCGTATATGAGGAGGTTTTCAATTCCCATGTCGATGGCGATCTCGAGGCCTGCTATCAAAGCTTCATACTCGGCTTCATTGTTTGTCCTCGGCTCTGTTAAGGAGAAGGCAAAGCACATTATCCCTCCTTGTGGAGTCACGAAGATGAGGCCTACCCCCGATTTGATTATGGGCGTGTTCTGTTCGCGATTCTTCATGGAAGACGCTCCATCAAAATAAAGTTCCCACCGGGTACCACTTCCGTTGATCATTTCGTCTGACGGCCATAGAAGTTCCGGCTCGGGACCTACCCCCAGTCTCTTTGTGCAGGGAGCTTCTTCATTGTCTAGCGATGAATAAGAGATCGCATGGCAACTTGCTACGTAATCCTCATATCCATCCGAAGAGTCTTCTCCATCATCTTCGTTCTCAAGGACATGGCCGAGGAACTCTTGAAGCGTGATTGGGGTTCACGCCCTCTGGTTGTACTCTTCTAGCGCGTCAATCTGTTTCTGTAGGTCCGTACGCTTGTCGCCAGGCTTCACGGGCATCTTGGATTTCTTCTTCTTTTTCGAAGATTTTGGCGGCTGGGTGTGAACGCTTTGGCTATCACCACCAATCTTTGGAGTCGGGCGCGGTTTTAGCATCCCCTCGATGATCTCAGGCTCCAACGGATTCTTCCACCTGATCGCCGGGCATGTCTGGAGATTATTCAGCATCCTTTTGGTTTTGGCCGAAAGAACGACCTCCCATGGGGCTTCTTCAACAAAAGAGCACGTTGCCCCCGGTGTGTCCGTCTTCTTAGGAGTGTGCGGTTGTGGTGGGTTTACTTTCCACTTCTCAGATAGCGTAAACTTGCCTTGTAGGTACTGATCTTCCATCCATCCCTTAAAGACGAAGCAATCCTCGATCGGACGGCTTACCGTTTGGTGGTAAGGGCAATAATTGGGATTATTCACTTTGCTGGGTTGCGGTGGTCGCCTTGGATTCGGCAAATTGATAAGCCTGTTGCGCATAGCCAGCTCGAACAGCCTCTTCATTTTGTCCCGTGGGAATGAGTAAGGACGCTTCATTTTCTCATTGTAATAGCGCCGTCTCTCCTCCAGTTGATCCACTAGCTTTGGGACACTGGGCTGCTGTTGGGTGTTTGCAACGAAGATCGCCTTCCCTTTACCCTTTTCGTTCCACGGTTCTGGTTTCGGAGGAGACGGTCTGTGACCCATCTGATCCATCTGGGCTAGCTTGTCGATTAAAGCCTGGAATGTGGTCTGTTTGAAGAACATCATGAACTGTGAAATAGTTTCATGAGGGTCTAGAGTACCCACGAACATGCCCACCGCTGGTGCTTCTTCGATGCGCTGCTCGCACTTCGACCACAGATTCCGCCATCGGATTGCGTATTGAACCCAAGTTTCGCCCGGCTTCACCCTTACATTGATCAATACCATTATTGGGGTGCGTTCACTGGCACTTGCAAATCACTGGGTGAACAACAACTCCATTTCTGTGAAAGTTTTGACGGAGTCATTTGGGAGTTCGGAGTACCACTCAAATGCCGTCTCCGATAAGCTGCCGACGAATTGGCGGAGCAAAACCTTATCATCGCCCCCGGTGTTGCCGCACAGAGCTCTGAACTGGGCGACATGCTGGTGGGGATTGCCCGTCCCCTTGTACATGTGGAATTTAGGGATTGTGTAACCCGGCGGGTACTTTTTCTGATCATACCAGCCTGGGTATGGTCGCCCAGTTTTCACGACTTGACCAGCCGCCTCATTTGCCTGGTGAACTCTTATTTGCTGAGCAATATAGTCATCTAGGGCAGCTTTAGAGATTGTTTCCTCTTTGGCTGTTGACAGAGCTGGCAGAGGATTCGATGTTTCCCCTTTGTCGTCTTCAATAATGATCGGAGGGTCTTCGGCTGGAGGATCCGGCTCTATCATCATCCCGACCATGTCTTGGAAGAGAAGTGCCATTTGCTTTATATTAGCCGCTTGCTCTGCGGCTTCTTTGTCCTTCTTTTCGAGGACTCTGCGAAGGAAGTCAGCATCAGTTTCCTGATCACGGCGCTGCTCCGTGGATGTTTCCGGGCTTTCTTTTAGCCCGGTGAGTGCGGCCATCGCAGTCAGCATCTCCTGAAGCTTCTGCTGCTGCTGTTCCTGATCTCTTATGATGGATCGGGTGAGTGTTCGGTGGCCCGTAGAAGCGTGGCTGTCCTCTTTCCCGGATGCCATGTAGACGGTATGCACCACCATGCCCCCAGACTTAGGGCGTTTGGGCTTAATGCCTTTGACATTTGTCGCGGGCATGGGGATTTTCTCCGGCCTTCTCTTCTCATGAGCGGTCAAAGTTGAGGGGGCCGTCGCAGTGGGCACCCAGATAGCTTTTCATGGCTTAGCAGGACGGCTTTCTTCTTGTTGAACCTTTGCCCTTGTCTGTCGACGAGGGTAATCTTGATCAACTACTGAGTTTCGAACCTGCCGCCAGACTTTGTAGATTTTGGAGGACAGCCGCTGAGGGGACTGTTCTGGCTTGGCTTTCGCAACATTCTCCACCGGAGGAGGAGATCTCTTCAGTACGGTGGTAGGAGAATTCCTGTGCACCCTATTCAGCAACTCAAAACTGTTCCCGATTGGAACAGCAGTATTGATTTCCACCATTGGGGCTGGTGGAGTTAGCCCAGAAGAGGAGTTGCCCCCGGCCTTCCTTACTCGGCGCCAGTGGCGACGTCGAGCGTGTTGAGCTGTTGGAGTTGGCTCGGTGACAGGGATGGCTTTGTCTTTCCCCTACTCAGGTGAGGGGCTGTTGCTGGTGTCAGCCTGTTGAAGACTAATGTCCTTTGAGTAGCATGAGCGGGAGTTGGGACAGTCAGTCTTATAAAGACCGACCCCTTGGCAGGAGAAGCCGCCTTGACGACTTCAGAAGCAGGGTTGGTTACTCTCTTCGGAATAACCTTTTCTTGAGGTGCAGGCTTCATCATGGTCCCACCTGAACTTTGGCCCAATCTGGAGAAGACCGAGGCGCCGGTGCTGGACGACCCGTTGAGAGAGGCCGCAGTAGCTGCAAGCCGATTAAACACCGACTTCTTGGGAGCTTCTGATATGGGCACGGGGGTGCTGAAGCTCATCGTCGGAAGCATGCTTCCGAAAAACAATCCTGTGGTGGCTTGAGTGACTTGTTCCATGGGCATCGTGAACAGGGAAGCCGCCTGGGGCCCATAAGCTACGCCCCCAGTTGAGGCAGGATGTGGGTTGCAGTTGCATGTGGAACATTTTGAGCAGGTGAACGCCATTGATCCTTTGCTTTCTGCACCAAGAAAAACGCCAAATCTTAGTACCTCGAAATCCAAGGGCAACCATTAGAAAACCGCGATTCGTTCGCAAACACGACACACGAAGTGTGGAGTGGAAAGAGAAAAAGGTCCCACCGGACGTGCCAGAATCTGTTCCCCGCCAAATACATAGACGCGACCGCGCAGGTCCGTCTTGCTTGAAATTCAGGGCAGATGCTAATTGGTGCTATCCGTCCACCTCTCCGAAGATGCCAAGTTGATTTATGGCACCATGTATCGAATGTTTATACGGATGCGGCCGATGTAGCAGACTTTGTCAGATTCCCCCTCGTTTGAGGGGTTTTTGATTGTGGGGACGCTCTTCCCTGCAGGCGCAAGCCCCTGCAGTTAATTACGCTACCGCATCGTGGTAACAACTTTCTCCTTCTCCAGATAGTCACTTCGTGTCGTGGGTGTTTGTTTTGTGTTCGGTTGCCCGTGGATTGTATACGGAGACTAAGTTATGTTGTCACCCGTAGAACGTGGATTAGTCCAAATCCATATCTTTCTTAGATTTGGATTTAGGGGGGTTGTGTTTAAGGATACGTTAGCCTTATTTGAGGCTAAGATCAACTTAAACGTTCGTTAAGGACACGTTAGTCTAATTTTAGACTAAGATCAACTTAACGGGATCGTTTGGATCCGACAAGAGAGCAATTGAGCTCTATTCTTTAGTTTAATGACATTGCGGTCGGTAATTAGTTAAAGGACATTGCGGTCGTTAATTAGTTTAAGGACATTACGGTCTATTGTTAGTTTTAAGACATTGCGGTCGAGGTTAAGGACATCATAGTCCGTGAGTTTAAGGACTTCACAGTCCGGCGTTAGTTTTAAGACATCACGGTCGAGGTTAAGGACATCATAGTCCGTGGATTTAAGGACTCTATAGTCCGATGTTAGTTTTAAGACATCTCAGTCGAGATTAAGGACATCATAATCCGTGAGTTTAAGGACCTCACAGTCCGATATTAGTTTTAAGACATCACGGTCGAGGTTAAGGACATCATAGTCCGTGAATGTAAGGACCCATAGTCCGATGTTAGTTTTAAGACATCACGGTCGAGGTTAAGGACATCATAGTCCATGAGTTTAAGGACCTCACAGTCCAATGTTAGTTTTAAGACATCACGATCGAGATTAAGGACATCATAATCCGTGGATTTAAGGTCTCCACAGTCCAATGTTAGTTTAAAGACATCACAGTCGAGGTTAAGGACATCATAGTCCGTGAGTTTAAGGACCCCACGGTCCATGAAATGTGTGGTTGTCGGGACCCGTCACCTCTTTGAAGACGTTGAGGAGTTACAACGACAAATATCAAAGGAGTGAAGAGATGTACCCTTGAACCAAGGTGAGTTGGTTGAAAGAGCAGATGTGTCCAGTTCAACATAAGTTGAGGACTTATGTCCAGAATTGGGCTAAGTCCAATTAAAATGTTTCAACATTTTATTTTTTGTTCTGGCTATTAAGCCTTTATTTGGGCTCGGCCTTTTTAATAATGCTAAGCATTGGGCTCTGACATTTTGTCTTGTATTAAATGCATAGCATTTATCAGAAACAAAGTGTGTTCTGATAGTACGCCACGTGGCGTGTCAGGCGCTTTGCGCCAGTCAAAAAGCGCATCGCGCTTGTGTCATGTAGCGCACACGAAGAGGACACGTGTCGCCTTTAGCGCTAAGCGCTGGTTTGTTAGCGCCTTGCACTTTTAATTTATGAGCGCATTGCGCTAGTCTGTTGGCACACTAAGCGCCGGTCCAGAGAGCGCAGAAGCACAGTTTCAGAACGCAAGGCGCATTTCAATAGCGCAAAGCGCAGATTGTGTCTTCGGTTGACACGTGGCAGCTTTTGGCGCTGAGCGCCGGTCCAATGAGCGCAAGAGCGCAATTCATGAGTGCAAGGCACTTTTCAATAGCGCAAAGCGCATCTGATCAATTTTAAGATTAAAGAACAACTCTTATGTTCTTCTTAAAGGAGGTTTTGCCTCAAGATTCAAGAACAAAAGTTCTTGTTTAATAAAAAAGGCTCTGCCTTTATAGATCAAAGATCTGTGAATGAAGTAAAATACTTCTTTTAGTTTTTTATAATTAGATCTTTTGATCTTTTTTCTTATCATCAAAGACCTTGGTCTTTTGTAGATCTATGATCTTTTCAGAAGAGGGTTCTTCTTTTTACGAGATGGTTTCATCTCTGTTATTCAAGAAATAGTTCTTTACCTTGAAGATGAAGAAATGATCTTCTTTTTTCTAAAGGCTTGCCTTTCTTTCTCTTTGAGTTTTCTCAAAGTTTGCAGAGGGTTTTCTTTATATCTATATGTCTATATCTATTTCTTTTCCTTTTTTTAATTGAAAAGAAGGATCATTGGTCGTTGGGACCCACCACCTCTCCGACGACACTGAGAGATTACAACGGCATATATCGAAGGTGTGGAGGGATTTACCCTTTGAACCATGTCCCACTCATTAGGGGGAAAGAACAGGCTGGAGCTTAAGCTTCTCGCTGCTGAAAAAGACTTCTTTGCGTTCGCGCATGTGCGTCGCACGTGTTGGGCGCACGTGCGTCGCACGTGTTGGGCGCACATATTTGCACGTAGCGCACATAGAGCTTGCGCATATGCGCATTATGGGGGGAGCAAGCTCCTATGGAGAACGTATCTCCTTTTAATATTATTAAATGTTCTCATGTAGTGCGCACGTGCGTTGCACGTGGTGCGCGCATGGCGGGTATACGTGCGTTGCACGTAGCGCACATGGCGCTTGCGTATTATGGGGAAGAACAGGCTCCTCTTAGAGAACTAAGCTCCTATGGAGAACTAAGCTCCTTTTAATATTATTGAATATTCTCATGTGGTGCGGACGTGCCTTTCACGTGGTGCGCGTATGGCGGGCACACGTGCGTTGCACGTAGCGCACATGGCGCTTGCGCATATGCGCATTATGAGGAGGAGCATGCTCTTATCTTGAAGAACTAAGCTCTTATGGAGAACTAAGCTCCTTTGAGAATTGAATCCTTTGGGAATTGAACTCTTCCTTTTCTAAGAGATATCCCCTCTTATTTATATGGGAGTGATAGAGTAGCGATCTCTCCTTTTTCCAATGTGGGACTAAAAATGCATTCCCCATGTAGTAGAACATTACTTTAGATTGCACGTGTATAGCACATTTGCTCATAACTTTTAATCCCGGATGAATTATGAGGCCCTTAATATATCAAATCGAAGGATTTTTTGAGACACTTTCGATACCATCAGAATTTAGCTATTTCTCATTCCGGAGTTTGTCAAAATACAGCTCAGAAAATACTGGTTCGCGTCTTCTTCCTTAGATCACATGTGCATAGAACATTTGCTCATAACTTTTGATCCCGGATTAATTATGAGGCCCATAATATATCAAATCGAAGGTTTTTTCGAGATGCTTTCAATACCATCAGAATTTAGCTATTTCTCATTCCGGAGTTTGTCAAAATATAGCTCAGAAAATACTGGTTCACATTTTCTTAAGCGTATCGCTGCCATTTGATGCCTTGGGCACTTTTGCGCAGAAATTTTTTGCGGTAACATTTTTGTTTTAGCTGAAAGAACGATTTCCCATAGAGTTTCTTCCACGAGCGAGCATGATACCCCCGGTGTATCCATCTTTTTTGGGGCATGCTTCTGTGGTGGATTCACCCTTCTGTTCTCAAACAGAGCGAACTTTCCCTGTTGATACTGATCCTCGACCCAGTTTTTGAAGACGTAGCAATCCTTAATTGGGTGGCTCACCATTCTGTGATAGGAGCAGCAGTTGGGGTTGTTGACGTCGCCAGGTTGTGGTGGACGTCGTGGGTCTGGCAATGTAATGAGTTTATTGCGCACTGCCAGCTTGAATAATCTCTCCGTCTTGTCACAGAGAAACGAGTAAACGCGTCATAGCTTTTCTTCCAGGGATAGACGCGGACGCATGTTGTTTTGGCGAGCAACCGGTTTCGGGTCACTCGGTTGCTGTTGAGTGTTAGCAATGAAGACCTCTTTTAATTTACCCTTGGCATTTCGAGGGTCCATTTTTTAGGAGGAAGGCCCATGGCCCATCTGGTCCATTTGGGCTAGTTTGTCGATCAGAGCCTGGAAGGTGGTCGGCTTGAAGAACGTCATGAACTGGGACACATTCATTTGAGGATCAAGATTCCTAATGAACATGCCCACTGCGGGGGATTCCGATGCGTTGTTCGCACTTTGACCATAGGTTCCGCCACCGGATCGCGTATTGAACCCATGTTTCTCCTGTTTTCACACTGGCATTGATTAGTGCTATGATTAGGGTACACTCGCTCACGCTGTCGAACCGCTGTGTGAACAGCAGTTCCATTTCTATGAATGCCTTTACGGAGTCGTTTGGGAGCTCTGAGTACCATTCAAAATCCGTCTCTGACAAGATGACAACGAACGGGCGAAACAACAGTTTGTCATCGCCTCTAGTGTTGCCGCACAAAGCTCTGAACTGCGCGACGTGTTGGTGCGGGTTGCCTGTCCCCTTATACACATGAAACTTGGGGATCCTATATCCTGGCGGGAATTTGATTTGGATTTTATACAAAGCTCCAGAATCTGTTTACCGCTGGAAGACAGAGACGAACCGGGATGGATCGTCTTGCCTGAATTCTAGGGGCAGATGCTATTTGGATTTATCCGCCTGCCTCTCCGAACATACCAAGTTGATTTATAACACCATATATTGGAGGTTTGGATGGATGCGGCCGTTGTAGCAGACTTCATCAGATCCCCCCTCGTTTTCCGAGGGGATTTTGATTGTGGGGACGCTCTTCCCTGCAGGCGCAAACCCCTGCAGTTAATTACGCTACCGTTTCACGATAACCACTTTCTCCTGCTCCCGAAGTTCACTCCTGTCATGTGTGTTTTTTTTGTTTAGGTTGCCTGTGGACTGTATACGGAGACTAATTTATGTTGTCGCCCGTAGGGCGCGGATCAGTCCAAATCCGTATATTTTAGATTTGGGTGTGGTTTATTTAAGGACCATTAATCTGGTTTGAGATTAAGATCGACTTAAATATGTATGAACATTTGGGGCTCGGTTTGTTTTAGTTTAAAGACGTCGCGGTCCATTATCGCCATGTTTGAGGCGTAATGTTAATTTAAGGACGTCTCGGTCCATTATCGCCGTATTTGGGAGCGGATATTAGTTTAAGGACATTTCGGTCCATCATTCAACTTGCGTGCACGTGTATTTGTTACGTGACAAAGTGAACGATGATGATATAGAATGTGCCCAATTTGGGGCACGATCCGATATGAGAAATGCACGTCAATTTGGAAGTGTGTTAAAAGGAGTTATTGGTCGTCGGGACCCGCCACCTCTCTGAAGACGTTGAGGAATTATAACGACATATATCAGATGTGTGAAGAGATGTACCCTTAAACCGAATCCCGTATTTAAGGGAAAAAATTATGATGGACTTAAGAATCGTTAGTTTTATTTGAGACTATGATTAACTTAGGAGATATGAATGAAGATCGGTTTAAATATCGGTTTGGATATCACAAATATAAGCTTAGCCAATTTGGGCTAGGATTCGGTTGCCATGTTTGAGGCGAATATTTAGTTTAAGGACATTTCGGTCCATCATTCAACTTGCGCGCACATGTATTTGTTACGTAGCGGAGTGAACGATATTGATATGAAATGTGCTCAATTTGGGGCACTATCCGATATGCGGCATGCACGTCAATTTGGAAGTGCATCAACAAAAGAAGTCATTGGTTGTCGGGACCCGCCACCTCTCTGAAGACGTTGAGTAATTACAACGACATATATCAGAGGTGTGAAGAGATGTACCCTTAAACCAAATCCCGTATTTGAGAGGAAAGATGGTAGTGGACCTAAGAATCGTTAGTCATATTTGAGACTATAATTAACTTAGGAGATATGGGATGAATATCATTTTAGATATCATCAATGGGAGACCACTAGTCATTTTTGAGACTAAGGTCGGTTTGGAAAATCATGAGCAATATGGGCTCGGTTGATTTAAAATGACAGGGGTTTAACCCCGGGAAACTTTAGCCAATTTGGACTGGGATTGAGGTTCCATAATTACCCAACAGTGCTAAGCACTGGGACATACAGTGCTCGCATACGTTTTACGTGGGCACCAGATTAGTGCTAAGCACTAGATTCTTGTGGCGCTCACGTGTGAAACATGTGAGGCACCAAAAATATGGGTGCTGCCCATTAGGTTTTATTTCCTACCTTTTATATATAAGTGCTAAGCACTTAATTTTTGTGACGCTCATGTGTGAAACACGTGAGACACCACAAATATGGGCGCTGCCCATATAGCTAGAGTTCTCGTGCAAAGCACGTAGCACGTTTCTCTTCTTTTTTTTTACTGGGGTGCTTTAACACTCATGTGGGAAACACTTGAGACAGTTTCAATTATTCTCTCTCTTTTTTTGTTTGAAGCACTCACGTGGGAAACACGTGAGGCTTCAAAATAGTGCTAAACACTAACGATTCTGGTATTGAAGGTCTTAGATCATCATCATTTTTTTGTGGAAGAACTGAGTTCTTTATATGTGTAGGGTTAAACCCTAAATTTTGGAGGAATTAAATTTCTATATGTTCTCGTTCTTCTTCTTCTCTCTTTTGATTTATAACTTAACTCTTCTCCCTTAGGTTGTGAATTTACAGAGCAAAATCTCCCCGATGAGAATTAAATTCTCAACCTGTGGAGAGATTTGTTTCTGCAAATCTCAACTGGGAAAGAACTGGGTTCTTAAATGAAAAGTTAAACCATTAGATAGGTAGAGGAGAGACAATGTGATCTCTTTTTTTACCTCTGGTTTCAATGAGAAAGTCTTCTTAAGAATTAAATTCTCTTATTCTCTCAAGATCTCGCTGTGCTTTTTTTTTTCTGCAGTAGCTTGTGGTAAAAAAAATTATCTCTTCCTTTCTTTTCTGAACTTTTTCTCCGTCCCCTTTCCTTCATCTCCTTGCTCCTATTTATAGGAGGAAGGAAAATATCAATTTGTTAAGAGAATTTCTGATTGAGAGATCATGATCAATCCAAAATGATCTTTTGGATCAATTGGTGAATTTTATTCACCGTTGGATTTTTAATCCAAAAGCTCTCTGTTTAATAGAGAAGTTTTCTTGTTTATTTAAAAAGATTAGGAAATATTTTTCCTAGGATAGAATTTTATTCTATCAGATGGTCGGTGGGTGATTTTATAATCACCATTGGATCGTTGATCCAAAGATCCTCTGTTTAACAGAGAGGATCTTTCTAGTTTGAGAAAGATCGAGGAAATATTTCCACATAGAATTTAATTCTATCAGATAGTTCAATTGGTGATATTTTATCACAATCGAATTTTAAATCCAAGATTTTCTGTCAGAAAAAAATCTTTCCATATTAGAAAGACCAGGGAAAATATTTCCCATATAGAATTTAATTCTATCTTCCATTAGAATGCAACAAGAAAACTCACGTATTTAATACGTGAGGCCTGTTTGGCCTGCCAATTATTTAAATGCAGTGCCTATATGCTTCGCATATAGGCGCTCACGTGTTTAACACGTGTGGCTCTTTTAACCCATTTGTTTTAATTGCAGCACCTATATGCTTTGCATATAGGCACTCACATGTTTAACACGTGAGGCTTACGCAACGCCCATATGCTTTGCATATAGGCGCTCACGTGTTTAACACGTAAGACTTGAACAGTGAGGAATTTTTCCCTTTTCTTTCTTCTTTTTTTTATATGAGAGAACAATAGCATGTTGCAAGTTAAAACTTGCCTGATCGGATCTCATGTCGAGATATGGATGCTACGCCCGACATCGGAATAACGTCACGACGCAAACTTACGCATGCAGGACTAGACCTGGCTGAGCAGTGTCATGACGTGGTGACTAGGCTAGACGACGATGATAACTGGGTTGTCCGGATCCTCGGAGGCGCCCGCAACTTCGGCGAGCCGATCAGAGAATCAAGAAACGATCAAGAAAAGAACACGAAGAAAAAGAATACTGGGTGTTGTTGTATCGGATTCTGGGGTGGTTAGGACAGAAGCAAGATGACGGCGACGATGGGCTGCCGTCGGCGGCGAAGTGGCAGTAGGTCTTTTGGGTTGGTATTCGGGTCGAGGATGTCGTGGAGTTGGTGGTGGTGGTTTGGGTTGTCGGGAGAGGAGAGGGAAGTGAGGAGGTAAAGGTGGGTGTGATGGTGGGTGTGATGGTGGGTGGCGATGGGGAGGTTGGGGTTTTCTATGGTCGGGGTTTGTTGCAGGGTTGGCGTCGGGGTTTGTTGCAGGTTTGTTGCAGGGTTGGCGTCGGGGTTTGTTGCAGGGTTGGCGTGCTCGGGAAAAGAGAGGGGGAGAGGGGGTGGAGGTGGTGACGGAAGAGATAAGGTTGACGAGGACGAGGAGGTGATGGTGACCACGAGGTGAGGTCGGCGGCGATGGCGAGGACGTGGGCAAGGGTTAGGGTTTGGGTTTTCTCGTGGCGATAGAAGAAGAAAAGAGAGGAAAGAGAGAAAGGTGAGGTTATTAATTAGGTTATATAATGAATATATATAGGAGAGAAAGAGACGTGAGGGGAGAGAGAGAATAATATATAATATTATATATATATATAGCCATATACATACTGTTAGTGAAAGGTGTAAAGAAAATATTATAATATATATATATATTGGGTTTAAACGGCTAATATCAAATTACTCCAAAAATTACCCGGGCCTCATCTAAAATTCTAGTTTTTAAATATGGAGAATATACGTACAAGTTAAAACCATAATATGATATCCGGTCAATAAAAATGCATACCCCAAGTATGGATCTACATAAATATACGTAGCGATCCAAATGAGTTTGTTTTAACACTTAGGATATGAACATGATATATGGATGCAACCACATAATATGGGGTACAATAACATGCCATACTAGATATTAAAAATATATTATTTGGTTATTATTTGTATTATTTAAAAGATATGTGGATACAAAATATATCATATATGTGTATAGAATCTAGATGTGCATGGATTCTCTGTACTAGCAAATATTTGACATAATTTTGAAGTATGATGGGTTTCAAATATGTGGGTCGGGTCGGATACTAACCACAGTTACCAAATGCACTATCTACACCCAAAAGAATTGTAATAAAAAAATATATCGTAAAATTTGAAATACCCCAAATAAGATATAGTATAACAGTGTTCGGGTGTTACAAAGACCATTGGAGATCATCCCACCCCAGAAGGGTGCGGTTATGAATCATCGGGGTTTCAAATTAAGCCTAAGTTCAAGTAAACCGCCGCGATATTACCTAACATTTGATCTTCCGATGGTAATACGGATATTCCAACCTAAGAAGATTACTTGAAGACGTCTTGTCCAGCCTCAAAAGGGATCAGAGACACGACAGACGCGGGGCTACTCGAGCCGCAACCCAAGGGATTGCATATCAAGAATACATCAGCCAATGCGACGGTACAATGGACTTAGCCTAGTACCACAAACCTAATGGACACCTATCATAAAAGAAAGGGGTTATTTATATTTCCCGTTAGGACACTTCTGTGAGATCCTCACGACTCGAAGAGAGAAACATCTTTTTGAGACCCTCACGGCTCATAAAGGTGAAAAGTCATAAACGATGAGAATATCAACTTGTTTCTTAAGCCACTATTTCCCTGTAAGTAGGTCAATATTGACTTTTTTATGCTATCCATAGGCCACATCCGACAAAATTGGTAGACGACGCCGCCATCAAAAGGAGAAAGATGCAACTCATGGGACTCAGGACCTAGAACTACATTTCTTAAGAATTGTGATTTGAGTCAATGATAGATGATGGCACCAGTGCCCTCTCGCTATCTTCTTAGATTAAGATTCTAAAGTTTATATACAATACGCCCTCCCAAAACCATTCGTATGTTATACATTACTCTGCACTACTTAACCCATGTCTATACCTATGTAGTCAAAGTAGTGTGAGGCATTTGTTTGATATGAAAAAATTCATCAAATAACAAGCATGCATTCAAATATTTATTTCAAGCTACAGGGAAGAGATCACCAAATATAAGATCAGAATTACAAGGGTTAACAAAACAAAAAACAAAGTTCTTTAACTCCCTCTCTGCCTACTCTACTATGTCGTAATGGCTGTTCTCATGAAGAGTCCATCCCTATCTATCAGTGCCACGCTCTTCGGCAAAGGAAGACATGACAGCCCGTCGAACCCGGATCTGACTTAGCATATGAATCAAGCGGTCCTTTAGAGATTTTGTAATCAAGCATGCCTCATGAATGCAGTCAATCTTGTCCTCCGCTGCGTCGAGAATTGATAGAGTCATCTCCACCGTGTCGAGCATCGCTAGAGTCATCTCCGCCGGATGAGGGGGAATGCTGTCAAGGATGGCCAGGAAAATCATGCGAAGCCAAATACAACTGACGGGGAGAGGAGACCCTCTACGAATCATAAGCTCATGCATCACTGTGTCGCATTGATCATCCGTGTGAGTGGGATTCGCTAAACGAGCAATAAAACGAGAAATAATCTCCTCAATGGGCTCCTCCATGGCTGTCGAGGAGCATGTGGGTGATTGCAAGCCATGTTAAAGTAGTTTTTTCCTGTGAAGGAGAAGATGAGCACTACTTTAAATTATAAAGAGAAGTACTCAAGTCTCGGCACAAAAAATGTTGTGTATGATGGTGCTATTTCCAAGCTCTGACTAAGGCATTGGAAAAGAAAGGGGTGACTCAGAAAAAGAAGAATAAGAAGGTGAAACGATTCCCTCATATAATAAGACAGTGCCTCATGTGAAGCACACGTGAGCGCCGGTACCAGTTTTTAATAGGATTAAATCCTATAGCAACGCCTCACGTGAAAAGCACGTGAGCGCTGGCGTAAAAAGATGGTATAAAATACCAAAAATTTCCCCAAAAAGAAAAACGATCAAGATTAGGGCACTTTACAAAATAAATAGAGTTAAAGTCCTAAAAATCCCCAAACAGGAGATTTGATATTAAAATTATCAGAGCAAAGCTCTGTTAAATAAATACTTCAAGAAAATTCTCAAAGAGGAGAAGATCTGAAATTAAATCAGAACTAAGTTCTGTAATCGTAAATGAAGTCAGAACTTCAAGAAAATTCCTAGAGCTAAGATCTGCGACCAAAAATGGATTTAATCTTCCATAAATTTCTATGGAACAATATTCTGAAGGCAAGAGCTAAGTTCTACTGAAAAAGACTCTTACCAAGAAAATTTTCGCAGAATGGGTCTACAATGTAGATCTATGAAAAGAATGAAGAACCAAAATTCAAGAAAACAGAGCTAAGCGGTAATGGAGAATAAAATTCTCAAGGAAGAAAAAAAGTTAGAGGCGCGGCTGTTGTCTAGGGCTTAATGCCCTATTTATAGAGTGATGGGGTCGGTTCAGATTCCCCATATCCCAAGACGGATAGGATGGCTAAAGGGCTGGACACCATTGCACTCACATGCAAGCCACGTGAGAACAACAGTGGGGGCATTTGTTCCCTCATAAAATGAGGCGGCGCCTCACGTGAAAGACACGTGAGCGCCGGCGTGCAAAGCACGTGAACATTTATCTCTGGTAGGATTAAATCCTAAGGCAGCATCTCATGTAAAACACACGTGAGCGCCGGCGCCGGTCTTTAGTAGGATTAAATCTTATATCATCGTCTCACGTGAAAAGCATGTGAGCGTCGGCGTGCATAGCGCATGAGTGTCAGTGCCCAAATTTTAGCGGGTCTGCTTGGGTAGAATTAAATTCTACATGGAAAATATTTCCATAAATATTTCCTGTTAAACAGATCTGTTGGATCAAAAATCCAATGGTGATTAAAAATCATCAAAAGATAGAATTAAATTCTATATGGGAAAATATTTGCCTAATCTTTCTAAATAAGAAAGATATACTATGTTAAATAGAGAACCTTTGGATTAAAAATCCAGTGGTGATTAAAAATTACCGTTTGAATTAAAAGATAAAATTAAATTCTATGCACGGGAAAATATTTCCTTAATTTTGTTAAAATTAAGAAAATATATTCTGTTAAACAGAAAGTCACTGGATCCAAAATTCAAAGGTGGATAAAATTCCCCGAATAATCTTTGAGACCAATTAAATCAATTGGTATCTCTCAATGAAAGATTTTCTCAAAACTGATCAACAGTTTACGATCACTATATAAAGGGCTTAGAACTTCAAGTCTCAAAAAAGGAAAGATATATAGAGAGACCCCCCGAAAGCTTTGGTAGCTACAACTGAGTATTCAATTTTCTTGCTGAAAAAAATTCCTTGCTCCTCTCAAAACCCTAGGTAAAAAAAAACAGAGATTAAAAAATTTCTCTTTTGCCTAATATATAAAATAAAAGGGTTTAATCCTGTAAAAGAACTTAGTTCTTTCTTTGGATCTGAGATCCACAAGGCAAATCTTCCATGAGTTGAGAATTTAACTCTCATCGGAATGATTTTTTTCTTCAGACTCAAGATCTAAGAGAAAGACTAGGTATGAGAAAAGAAATAAAAAAGAAGAGAAGAGATAGAAATTATATCTCATGAATTTAATTATTCTGAAAACAGGGTTTAACCCTATATGAAGAACTTAGTTCTTACAAAAAAAAAAAGAAAAACAGAAGAATTTAGTTCTCAAAAAAGAAAATCTGATCACCAGATCCTCAAAACAATGATCTCGGTGATCATTAATAGTCAAAATGCCATTAATAGAAGTTTAACTTCTTTTCAAAATATATACAGAGAGTAAATCTCTAAAAGGCTCAGTGCCTCATATGTTTCACACGTGAGCACCTGAAAAGAAAATTTAGTGCCTCACGTGAAACACACGTGAACGCAAGAAAGCAAAAAAGATCGGTGCTTAGCACTATTGCAGCGCCGCACATGATAGCACTTGAGCATTAAGAAATTCAGCACCTCACGTGAAACACACGTGAGCGCTGAACAAAAGAACTTAGCACTATATATATATATATAGTCAAAAGACTAAGTACTTAGCACTGCTTGTTAGGAATGTGTATTCCCTAGAGCCCATTATTGTATGATATAGTGGATGCTTGGACATATATATAAAGGACTTTCTTGCTCGACATGGTAGTATGCTATCTGGTTGCTCTTTATCTTAACATGTACACTAGTATTGTTATACTGTCTCTCTGATACATGTTGATAAAGCCCTTAGGATGTTCGCTTGACTACCAGGACTATGATGCAGATCATACTAGTAGAGCTTGTGTAGTCCGCAAGCACATCCTTTAACAGTTCCTAGTCGAGAAAGTATCGAGACAGGGCATCGATATTCCAGAGTAGACTAGTGTGTACGTTTCTTGACCCTGTATAGGGCGATGGTTGATCCCACATTCATTGGTGTTTGACATCAAAGATTGTACGCATGTGCTCATTAGAGAATGGGTACACCGAACAGGACTCGCCGAGAACTCCAAGTTGGTACCATACCTATCGTCAGATTGCAGTTCTCCGGTGACACTTGTAAAGTTTAGTCTATAGACCCAAGATCGTCATAGAGTCTTGTGTGGTTCCCACTGTGCTTTGATTTCCTCCCTATCACAGCTCAAAGGAGTCGTGCAAACAGGTGGATTTTGGGTATAGTCCCGAGTCATATGGAGGCAATGAGCGATAGGAGGGGTTTCGTCTCTCCCGGTATAAGGAGTTGATGTTGCGTTATGTTCGATTGGCTATAATAGCAAGTCACTGGCCAGGGCTGATGAGATTTACTGGTAAGTGTTATCAGTAGTTTCTCGAACGGTTATAGGCCACACATCGGCATAACTTATCAAGTTACTGGGGTCTGGCGATTCCACCCCTAGACTTGATATATGACATATCAGACGAAGAGACGGACTGTACGGTAAGTGTTGTTTATAGGCTTTGCGGGAGTTTGGACAAACTTGCTTGTTGATCTTCTATTCGCTCAATACCTAGGTAGCCGTTACATCTAGCTAGTACCGCTGACGGCTTTTGGGTGACTGATGTGATCATTACCTACTGCTGGCATATTGACGAGTCTTTAGAGTCCCACACAGATGTTTCCTAGCTCAAGCAAAACGAAGTAGGGCACATATGGTGATATGTGCAGGAGCTTGATTAAATACGAGTATGTGATACCGTATTCTAATCTCTCAATATTTGATATCGGTTAGGTTATATGTGATATAACCGGATTATTGAATCAAGTGTTGATTCAATGATATGTTGTGTGTGTGTGTGTGTGTTTGATACTGGCTGGTTATATGTGATATGACCAGATTATTGAATCAAGTGTTGATTTAATGAAGTATTGAATATTTGTCGGTTATATATGATATGACCGGGTTATTGAGTGTTGATTCGATAATTTGATATACATATAAATGATATTAGTCGGTTATATATGATTTGACCAGATTATTGAATCAAGTGTTGATTTAATATATATATTTTTATATTTGATATATTAATATATATTAACTAATATTGCTCAATTAAAGATTTTCTTCTCTTTGAAAGACATTTAATATATATGTGATATATTAATATATTGTAAGTCGATGTACAACACCCCACGACTTGCGGGGAGGCGGAAATATGAAAAACGATCTTGTTCTTTGCTTAAACATCGACTAACCGCACGAATCGAAGCTAAACGATAACTAACAAGAAACATAGAAGTTCTATACTACTATGTTTAGGGATTATACCTAACGAATCGTGTCCTTCGTCTTTGCGAACTCCTCCTCCTCCTCGGCCTTCTCGAAGTAGTAGACGATCCACCCGAGAGCTTTACTCCAAGATTAGCCTCTAAACTTGAGGCAACTAACCTTCTTTAAGTGCTAATCAAAGAAGCTAGGTGATATAGAGTGAGGGTTATGGTTTAATTAGTCTAACTAATCCTTGTACTCAACACATGAGAGGGGAGGATTAGGGTTTGAAGAGGGAAAGCTTGAGGAGAGAGAAGGTGAAGATAATAATGAAGTGAGAATAATGAGTTATCATAATATATATCAAGCATTTCTTTTTATCAAGAAAAGAAAAGAAATGAATTTAAAAACCATGCTTGATAATATCTAGTGATGATTCACATCCATGAGTCATTAAGCATTTATGATGCATTAATGACATGGATGAATCATCCATATGACTCACTAATCACATTCATTGTATATGCCACCTAAACCTCCTTAGTCACCATCTTCTAGAAGCTTCTTGCGCAATTACGAGAACGCCCCTCCTTTCCGCAAAAATACGGAAAAACTTTAGACTGTATAAATCCAATAACCGGATACCAGTAACTGGCTTAAACCAAAGCCGACTGGAAAAAACTGTCCGAAAGTCATACGTGCGTAAACACACGTATCCGTCCGAACCCATGTCGTAAAACCATACGACCTCTATATCGTTTCGCCTGGAGTAGGGAAACTCTCTGTGTGGGACTCTAGAGACTCGACTACTACGCTGGCAGTGGGTTTAACCACAGACCGCAAGCGGCACTAGCTGTACGTAACGGTCCCCAGGTATATGTCGATAAGAAGGCCGATGAGGAAACCCATCCGAACTCCTACTGAGTCTGATGTGACAATCTCCGTACAGTCCGGTCCGTTCGTCTAAGACTATCGCATATCGGGTCTAGGGGGCGGCAAGCGTCAGTCCCCTAATAGCGGTATAAGTCGTGTCGGAGCGAAGCCCATTACACCCTGAGAAACTACTGGAACCTACCAGCAAATCTCGCTTGCCCTGGCCAGGGACTTTGCGTAATGGCTCTCTGACACAGCGCGATATCAACCCCCAATACCGGGAGAGACGAATCCCGTCTAACCGCCACTGCCTCCAAGTGTTCGGGACTGCACCCAACTGCTACCTGTTTGCACGACTCCTTTGAGCCGTGGTAGGGTAGCAATCTAAGAACAGTGGGACACACTCGAGGCGAAGTAGCAGTGTCAAGTCTGCGGACTATGCTGTACTCATGTCACCTGGGAACTGTTCACTGACGACTGGTATAAAACCAACCAACAGTTCCCTGTGAGTCCTGTCTGGTGTACCCGTAACCCAACGAGCACCTGCATACTATCTCCAGTACGACGTACTGACGGCTGTGGGACAGACCATCTCCCCAACTGGGATGAGAAGCGTACACACTAGTCTACTCCGGAGTATCGATGCCCTGTCTCGATAATCCAACGACTAGGGACCTGAATAAGGATGTGCTTGTAGACTACCCAGCCCCCACTAGTGTGACTGCCATCACAACGCTGGTAGTCAAGTAAGATCCTAAGAGCTCTATCAATACGTATACTCACATATTAAGATAGAAAAAACCAAGTAGCATACTACCATGTTTAGCAAGACTGTTATATACATGTGAATATCCCAAGCTTCCATTAAGTAATATACAAACTAGTATGATACAGTAATGGCCTTCTAGGGCATAAACACTAACAATCTCCCACTTGCACTAGGGCCATGTACTGGCGTATCGTAGACCGATGATCTCGAGTAGCCTCTCGAACGGAATCTGAGGTAGGGCCTTCGTGAATGGATCAGCAATGTTTTCTTCAGAAGCAACTCTCCGAACCTCGATCTCCTGACGATCAATGATCTCCCTGATCAGGTGATACCGCTTTAAGATGTGTCTGGACTTCTGATGGGACCTTGGTTCCTTTGCTAAAGCTATAGCTCCGTTGTTGTCGCAATACAGAGGTATTGGATCAACTATGGTAGGAACCACCTGAAGTTCTGTTAGGAACTTCTTCATCCAGACTGCTTCTTTTGCGGTATCGCAAGCAGCTATATACTCCGCTTCCATCGTTGAGTCAGCAACGGTGTCCTGCTTGGAGCTCTTCCAGCACACCGCCCCTCCATTGAGGGTAAAGACATAACCCGACATGGACTTGGAATCGTCCTTATCACTCTGGAAGCCGGAATCAGCAAAGGCCTCCAACCTGAGGTCTTTTCCGCCGTAAACCAAGAACATCTCCTTAGTCCTCCTTAGGTACTTGAGAATGTTCTTTACTGCTATCCAGTGCTTCTCCCCTGGGTCTGACTGATACCGGCTTACCACGCTCAGTGCGTAAGCTACATCTGGTCTGGTGCACAACATCGCATACATTATAGAGCCTACCGCAGAAGCGTAGGGTATAATAGACATGCGTTCCCTTTCCAAATCAGTCTTGGGAGACATCTCTTTAGAGAGGGTGATTCCGTGACAAGCGGGTAGATTACCGCGCTTAGAATCTTCCATACTGAATCTTTTCAGTACAGTGTCGATATACCTGGACTGCGAAAGTCCCAACATCCTCTTGGATCAATCACGATAGATCCGGATCCCCAGAATGTAAGAGGCATCACCCAGGTCTTTCATGGAGAACCTGTGTGACAAGAATCCTTTGACAGATTGTAGCATAGGAATGTCATTTCCTATCAATAGAATGTCATCCACGTACAAGACGAGGAATACGAAACTTCTGGCTACTACTTTACTATATATGCACGGTTCATCTGGATTTTTGATAAAGTCGTATTCTTTGACTGTCTCATCAAAACAGATGTTCCAACTCCGCGATGCCTGCTTTAGTCCATAAATGGACTTAAGCAGCTTGCATACTTTCCCGCTGCTCCCACTCTGATTGAAACCCTCTGGCTGATCCATATAGACGCACTCTTCTAAATTTCCATTTAGAAAAGCCGTCTTTACGTCCATCTGCCAGATTTCATAATCATGGAAGGCAGCAATAGCAAGAAGGACCCGAATGGATTTGAGCATAGCTACTGGAGAAAAAGTTTCGTCATAGTCCAAACCAGGTCTTTGACGAAAACCCTTTGCAACAAGTCTAGCCTTATAGGTTTCCACCTGTCCATCTACACCAATCTTTTTCTTGAAGATCCAATTGCATCCTATGGGTTTTACCCCATCTGGAGCAAAGTCCAAAGTCCATACTTTGTTGGTGTACATGGACTCCATTTCGGTCCGCATTGCATCTAGCCATCGTACCGAGTCGCCGCTCTGGATGGCCTGCTTGAAGTCAGTAGGTTCATCATCATCTATGATGCAATCCTCTATATCCCCATCTATGAGAAAACCGTAGTATCTCTCAGGTGGATGAGACGGCCTACTACTCCTGCGGAGGGGTGCGGGAATGTCCTGTTCTTCTTGAACTACCGGTTCTACCAAACTTTCAGTATTAGTTTGTGGTTCTGGAATTTCTTCCAGTTCTATTTCGCTCCCACTTGATTCCTTTTCTAAAAACTGATGTTCTAGAAAATGGGCATTACGAGAAACAAATATCTTTTGTTCCTCTGCGTAATAGAATAGATATCCCCTGGAGTTCTTTGGATATCCCACAAACTTACACTTTACTGATCGTGCCTCGAGCTTGTCCACATGCTGCTTTTTAACAAAAGCTGGACATCCCCAAATCTTTATATACTGTAGATGGGGTTTCTTCCCGCTCCACATCTGATATGGAGTGGTAGGCACAGTCTTGGTAGGAACCATGTTCAAAAGATATGCCGCTGATTCTAGCGCATAACCCCAGAAAGATCGCGGTAACTCAGCATTACTCATCATGGATCGTACCATATCCAATAGGGTTCGATTCCGTCTCTCCGATACACCATATGCTGTGGAGTGTATGGAGGAGTAAGCTGAGAGAGAATTCCTTTCTCTTTTAGGTACCTAGGAACTCGGCACTCAAGTATTCACCACCTCGATCAGATCTAAGTGTCTTGATACTTTTGCCGGTTTGGTTTTCTACTTCATTCTTATACTCTTGGAATTTCTCAAAAGCCTCGGATTTATGTTTCATCAGATAAATGAATCCGTATCTTGAGTAATCATCCATGAAAGTAATGAAATAGGAAAAACCACCTCTTGCATGTGTAGACATCGAACAGCATACATCGCTGTGTATGAGTCCTAAGAGCTCGCTCGCTCTTACTCCATGTCCAGTAAATGGAGTCTTTGTCATCTTTCCTTTGAGACAAGATTGACAAGTGTCATAAGTTTGATATTCGAACGAGTCCAAATATCCTTCTCTATGCAACTTAGTCAACCTTCTCTCATTGATGTGGCCCAGTCTACAATGCCATAAGAAAGCTTTATTTAAATCTGAAGACTTTCTTTTAAGTGTGTTCTGGACATTGAAAATTTGGAGTTGGTTTAAAACATATATACCGTTATTTAGTGTACCGGACCCAATCAAACCATGATTAAGGTGGATGTTAACAATATCTCTTACAAACGTGAAATCATAACCTTTATTTGATAACAAGGAAACTGATATGATATTACACGTTAAGCTTGGTACAAAAAAACAGTTATGTAAAACCAAAATGTGTCCACTCGTCAATCCTAGGTGATAATCCCCGACGGACGCAGCTCCCACGCTAGCTCCGTTAGCAACCTTTAGGGTCATATCACTTTCCTTCAGCACTCTACGGTTTCTCAGTGCCTGCAATGAATTGCAAATATGAGATCCTGATCCGGTATCCAATACCCAGGAAGTAGAGTTGATCGACAGACAATTCTCAATTACAAACACACCTGAAGTCGAAGCCACAGCTTGCTTCGGTTCCTAGTTCTTGGTGTTCCACGCCTTGCAATCCTTTTTCCAGTGCCCTTTCCTGTGACAATGGAAGCACTCATCCTGGCCAACTACCGGTACCGCAAACTTTTTCTTTCCCTTCCCTCCCACCTTACTAACACCTCCTCTAGGTTTGGTGGCGGCCTTCTTCTTCCTTCCTTTGGCCCTAGCCTTGGACCCGGAAGAAGATGCACCGCTAACAAATATAGCGGGTGTTTCCCTTGTCTTCTGTAAGGTGCCCTCTGCACTCCTTAACATGTTCAGGAGTTCCGAAAGTTCAACTTCTTTTCTTTGAAGGTTGAAGTTCAGGATAAACTGGGCGCAGGTGAGAGGAAGGGACTGGAGAATAAGGTCTGTATAGAGCTCATTATCCAAAGTCGTCCCAAGGTCTGCGAGCTCTTCAATATAGCCGATCGTCTTTAGGACATGTTCTCCTACCGATGACCCGACAGCCAACCTCGCTCGAAACAAGTTCTTAGAGGTCTCGTATCTTGCTATACGAGATTGCTCTCCATAAAGTTCCTTTGTATGGAGAAATATGCCATCTAGGTTCATATCCTCGTGCCTCCTCTGATGTTCATTGTTCATTGAGGCAAGCACGATGCACTTGGCTTTCGCGCAATCTAAATCCCAGGTTTTGCGGATTTCCTTATCCGCATTACTGGATTTAGGACCAGGGACAGCAGGTGCCGTAGCGGTGAGGACGTACCCCAGTTTGTCATAGGTCAAAGCCATTTTGACATTCCGCAGCCAATCTTTATAGTTTGGCCCTGTCAGTATATTTTTCTCTAAAAGTAACTTAAGTCCAGTCATTTTCAGGGTCGCTGCAATTAGGAGAGAGAGAAGAAAACTCTTTAGCATGATGCTCTTGCAAGTTTAGAGTGGTTTTTAGTTTATCTAAACTGGATGGCTCCCACTGTTTCTCGAATCCTTCCTCAAACCATAAAAGAAGAATTAGCCAGGACTATTCTCACTGTACAATTCTTGCTTAACCGTTCAGCCAGGCTAGTGTCGATACTTCGAGGGAGGTTTCCAACGCTTTCGCGAAGTTCCTTAATTAAATAACCTCTTTTCTCTGGGGGCGTAACCCCGCTGACACCTTTCTGGACACCTACTTGGTTTATAGCATTGATCGTTAAGTGACGAATCTCCTGATAAGTAGCATATACTCACAGTAGGATCGGGATCCAAATATCATTGTATGATAATGTTGAAGGAATCCTACCAACATTCATCAAACTCCAAATGGTATGCAACTCTTTGCAAATTTCAGTTTCTTTAGAAATTCCCGATATATATTTTTCTGCCCCATGCTCTTATGACCTTGGCGTTAGGTCAAAATGTCATAAGTCACATGTCAAGTTCTACCCATCATTATCTTGTCAATTTGAACCCATCCGTATATATCCTTGACGTTCGGCCAAAATGATAATACGACTGTCCCAAACTAACTCATCTATCTATGCAACAAATGAATACCCACGAGCTACCAAACACTATGCCTTGGCGTTAGGTCAAAATACATAGCTTGAATACTACTGAATACCCAGATGAAATGACGGAGGGCTACGAATGGTTTTGGCGAAACCATGAACGTAGTGAACTTGATATAACCGAAGGAACCTGATAGCTTTTAAAAGGAGTGGTTAAAGCTCCGCATTTAAAAATATCTGTTTTTAAAATTAACCGAGTGGTTTCTTTTAAATTGTTCCAACGATTAAACTTTTTGGTTTATTTTCTTTGCATTATAAATAATGCGTCCCATCATTAACCTATCATTGCAGAAAACAACGAAAATACAACGTCCTCTTATGCCATCCGCATTCGCCACGGGGTCCCTTCATCACCCGTTAGGTTACTTAACTAACGACAGAGCGGGGGCTGGGCTAGCACGGATGTAAAACATAAGTGACGTCTAAATAGCTATCATATATAGATATTGTACATTCGTCAGACGCAATAATAGGCATTCCAGATCACAGATGAACTTTATTGGATTTGCAAGCAATCCGTGTTTGTTTTGAGCCTGCAACAAAAGACGGATTACACAGTTGTGATGAATAGCCATTACCCCACCCAAGACCCCAACGGGTACGGCAAACTACCCGCCCGGCAGTTTGTGCACCCCACCTTGGGTCTGTCCTAGGAGCAAAAACAATAAAATGAAATAATACAACGGTGGCAACAACCGCAACCTGGATGTACCCCGCAAAATAATATTACAACAAATTACATTTACATCAAATGAATTAAATAATAACCCATCACATAACCCCGGCTATACATCACAACAGTCCAACACAGTTCATATACACAAACAGATAAAATCCATTACAGAAATGTGCAACCCCCTGCCAACCGACATACTAGCAGTTAGGGGAGGTTTACGAACACATTATACAAACACAGATATAATCCAACAAGCAAATACTGTATAATTTCGATCGATTAAACACTTTTAATTTTGCTCCAATACTTCTCTGTAAATCTGAAACCTGAGCAAAAATAAAATCTTCCAGAAAATACCAAATATCACAGAGAAGCAACACAGGAAAATTGGGTTCCTGAATCGCCAACTCGGCGGCGGAAGCGCGGTGGATCGGTGCGATCCGCCGCGGTTCCGCGGCGCTTTAGGCGATTCAGGGGCCCAAATTTCTTGTGTGTTCTTCTACTGTCTTTTTAAGCTTTCTGAACCTCCCTGAAAAATTTTAGGACTTCATTTAAAAATCGACAGAAACTTATGATTTCGGGTTTTTCCGGTTTCGTTTTTTCCGTTCGAAATTCATACAAATTTGCAAGTAAGTTATTTATTATTTAGCGAGGCTCTGATACCACTGTAAGTCGATGTACAACACCCCACGACTTGCGGGGAGGCGGAAATATGAAAAACGATCTTGTTCTTTGCTTAAACATCGACTAACCGCACGAATCGAAGCTAAACGATAACTAACAAGAAACATAGAAGTTCTATACTACTATGTTTAGGGATTATACCTAACGAATCGTGTCCTTCGTCTTTGCGAACTCCTCCTCCTCCTCGGCCTTCTCGAAGTAGTAGACGATCCACCCGAGAGCTTTACTCCAAGCTTAGCCTCTAAACTTGAGGCAACTAACCTTCTTTAAGTGCTAATCAAAGAAGCTAGGTGATATAGAGTGAGGGTTATGGTTTAATTAGTCTAACTAATCCTTGTACTCAACACATGAGAGGGGAGGATTAGGGTTTGAAGAGGGAGAGCTTGAGGAGAGAGAAGGTGAAGATAATAATGAAGTGAGAATAATGAGTTATCATAATATATATCAAGCATTTCTTTTTATCAAGAAAAGAAAAGAAATGAATTTAACAACCATGCTTGATAATATCTAGTGATGATTCACATCCATGAGTCATTAAGCATTTATGATGCATTAATGACATGGATGAATCATCCATATGACTCACTAATCACATTCATTGTATATGCCACCTAAACCTCCTTAGTCACCATCTTCTAGAAGCTTCTCGCGCAATTACGAGAACGCCCCTCCTTTCCGCAAAAATACGGAAAAACTTTAGACTGTATAAATCCAATAACCGGATACCAGTAACTGGCTTAAACCAAAGCCGACTGGAAAAAACTGTCCGAAAGTCGTACGTGCGTAAACACACATATGCGTCCGAACCCAGGTCGTAAAACCATACGACCTCTATATCGTTTCGCCTGGGGTAGGGAAACTCTCTGTGTGGGACTCTAGAGACTCGACTATTATGCTGGCAGTGGGTTTAACCACAGACCGCAAGCGGCACTAGCTGTACGTAACGGTCCTCAGGTAGATGTCGATAAGAAGGCCGATGAGGAAACCCATCCGAACTCCTACTGAGTCTGATGTGACAATCTCCGTACAGTCCGGTCCGTTCGTCTAAGACTATCGCATATCGGGCCTAGGGGGCGGCAAGCGTCAGTCCCCTAATAGCGGTATAAGTCGTGTCGGAGCGAAGCTCATTACACCCTGAGAAACTACTGGAACCTACCAGCAAATCTCGCTTGCCCTGGCCAAGGACTTTGCGTAATGGCTCTCTGACACAGCGCGATATCAACCCCCGATACCGGGAGAGACGAATCCTGTCTAACCGCCACTGCCTCCAAGTGCTCGGGACTGCACCCAACTGCTACCTGTTTGCACGACTCCTTTGAGCCGTGGTAGGGTAGCAATCTAAGAACAGTGGGACACACTCGAGGCGAAGTAGCAGTGTCAAGTCTGCGGACTATGCTGTACTCATGTCACCTGGGAACTGTTCACTGACGACTGGTATAAAACCAACCAACAGTTCCCTGTGAGTCCTGTTCGGTGTACCCGTAACCCAACGAGCACCTGCATACTATCTCCAATACGACGTACTGACGGCTGTGGGACAGACCATCTTCCCAACTGGGATGAGAAGCGTACACACTAGTCTACTCCGGAGTATCGATGCCCTGTCTCGATAATCCAACGACTAGGGACCTGAATAAGGATGTGCTTATAGACTACCCAGCCCCCACTAGTATGACTGCCATCACAACGCTGGTAGTCAAGCAAGATCCTAAGAGCTCTATCAATACGTATACTCACATATTAAGATAGAAAAAACCAAGTAGCATACTACCATGTTTAGCAAGACTGTTATATACATGTGAATATCCCAAGCTTCCATTAAGTAATATACAAACTAGTATGATACAGTAATGGCCTTCTAGGGCATAAACACTAACATATATGTATTTATATATTGTGTCATGGTGGATGATTCATAGAATATGGGTGTATGAGACTCATACCAAGGCTAAAGATAATTAGGGTAATTATTTATTTAGAGTAAAATCAAAATGAAGTGGAAATGAGCATGGCTTAGAAGCTTGTGGAAGCATGTAGAAGTCATGACTCATTCCAGTAATTTTATTTTACTCGATATTTTATAAACCAACCATTATTTTTAGCCCATGGTTAACTCTCTCATTCTATCACTTGAGATTTTTTCCCCACCCTTGTTCATCTCCTTCCTCTCTAGGTTTTCTTAAGTGGAAGAAAGAAAAAGAGAAATACATTTCTAAAGTGAGCAAAATTCCTACTTCATCATCCTACTCTCATCTAGCCCATAAGATTAGCTTGTTTGCTTCACTAATTATTTATTAGTGAAGAGGTAGCTTGAGTTAGAGAAACTTCAAGGTGAATCATTTTCGGCCTCGAAGACGACGGAGTAAGCTCGTTCCTTTCACCAAGTGGAGCCTATGAAGAGTTCTAGGGACCACTACTTGGAGCGTAGGGACTACTACTTGGAGTTTTAGAAGTAAAGGACCGGTCTACAAAGGTTGTAACCCTCTTCACTTAGTTTATATTGTCTTATTTGCTTACAAACCCTAATTCTCTAGTTCGATTCTAGGTTAGTGTATCTTAGACCTCTAGAATTTTTAAAATTGCATACTTGATACATATGGAAACCTAGTAGAGGTGCTAAGACATACTTTCACTGCTGAATGAAGGGAAAAGCCCAGGACTGAGCCCAAATTGACTAAGTCTCTGAAACTTCTTTACAGCCGAGCCCATATGCTCTATTAATAGATCATAACAAAATTTAATGATCCCTAAATATACATCTAAGTTGATTGTTCATCACAGAAAACTGCATTTTATACCGCTCATTCTTATACTCGTTTGTTTATAGATAGGTGCTTTTAATCCGTGTTTGCTACATATTTACAGGTTACAGGTTTCCAGTCTAAAATAATACAAATCAGACAAAATCTCTACAGTTACACCAATATCCAGAACATCTGTCACGGATAGATAAAAGCCGGGTTCCAGTCATCCGCATCCGTCCAGTACTGCTTACCAGTTCAAGAGATAAGACGAAAATAGTCGTCATTTTTGGTCAAGCGTGGGGCCCGATGGAGATAAAGTCAAATAACAATATTCAATGATGCATGGGGCCCGAGGAAGATGAAGTCAAATAATTTGAAAATGAAGCCACCATTGTTGACTGCTGGAAACTGAAGAAATCATGGAAGTATCGGCGCCATACGCTCGATTAGAGGTATCCGTGACAAAATACTGGAAATACATTCAAGATCACGGAAATATCATTTGTGACCCGACACTGCAACCAGAACTGCAAACCGACCGATATCCAAGGGTTATTCTGTAAACAAATAAAGTGTACACATTTTGGTCCAACACGTTGCATGTGTACACACCAACTCTTGGAGCATGGACCATAGACCTAGGAGGCAGCCATGAATCATGGCACAAGTGGGTATGGTGCATTCAATGCATAAAGTGTTGACGTGATTCAAAAATTCAAAGATTCAAACTTCCCTCCAAACTTTGGGTGCATTCAAATTCAAATTAAAGGAAAGGCCTTGTTTTTATTGTTTATTTAATTTTCTTCTTTTGGCTATAAAAGGAAACCATTGGGTAAGTGAGAAGGAGTCCAATTTTGCCATACATTTTTCATTCTTTGTTATTTTGCTTCTCTTTGTAGTTCTTGAGCTCTTGCCCCTTTGTCTTGACCTTGCAACTTCTTAATAGAACTTGCAAGCTTAAGACTTAGGTTCTTGACTTCAAGATTAGTTGTAACTTGTTTTGAATTCAATAAAAGTTCTCATTTTTATTACCATGTCTTGTTCTATTTTTCATATTTGAACTTGTGAAATTCTTGCTTTATATTTATCTTGAAATCTCTTAAGTGAGCTTGCAACCTTAAAGTTTGGTATTTGGATTTCACAGTGCACCGGCCGTAAGAACACTTGGAGATATTCGCACTTGGATTCATTGGTTCTCTCTTTATCTTTCTTTTCTCATATTTTTCATTATGTTTCTTACTCTTGTCTCTTTTCTTTATTTTTACTTTGCGAATATGTGTGAGTAATCTTTTTACTTGTTAAGGGTGGAATATGGTTAGACTGTATTTGGAAAATGATCTTTGTTAAAACTTTATAAACCTTAAACTTTGCATTTGAAACTCCGTGCAAATCGCTTGCAATTCCGCTCCTCTAGGCATCCTATCCTACCACGATAGCGATGATTCCTAATCGTGACCGGATTGCTAGAGGTTTGCCGGATGCTAAAATCAAGAGATAGCAACGGAAGGATAAGGGACAAGGAAGATGGATTTAGCAAAATACCGCAAATACCGTATTTCAAGTTCCATAGTCCGCGTTGTTAGCTATTGCTTTAGTGTCAATACCAAAGTTGGGGCTATAAGGAATTGGCAAACATCACTTTCATACAATCTAACCTATTACTACCCTTAACAAGTCTTTTTATTATACATATCTTTGTTACGACATTTAGCTTAACCAACAAATCAATACACGTTGTTAACTCGTTAAAACAAGCTTAAAAACCTACCATCTCCCTGCGGACGACCCGTACTCATCGCGGCTCGCTACACGCGACACCGTTTTGATTGCGGTAATTTCACAACTCTTTTTAAATACGACATGGCAAAAACGTAACAATCAAATGGCACCGTTGCCGGGGAGACGGTAACGCCTTTATACTTGTAGTCCCGGGTTAATTTGTGCATATTTTTTATAAAACTAATTTTCTAACACATTCAAGCTGATAAAACCATTCTTTTTAAAAACCATAGCAAACACAATAGAATTTTGGCTATCCATATCACTTTTTGGCTCAAATATCCATATTTTTTCGACATATACAGATTTGACGGATTGTGAGCAGCGATTGTGCGGACAAAAGGGGCATTTTCAAGTACAAAAGGAGTGAACACTTAGTGCCAAAGATCCGGGTAGTTGGACCCGCGCAAGCGAACCATTCAACTACTCAAAGACAATATCGACACGAGTTTTCTTAAACTCGACACTTTTGATACGTGTTTCTCTAAACACTTCCTCTTCTCAAACCCGACGTTCCAATATCCTTGTCTTTGCAGGATTCTTAGCAAACATCACCGTAAAAAGCCAAAGAAAAGACTAACCGTATTTGTTGCAGCGCCATATTTAAAGTAAAAAAACGAATTGATTGTTTTAAAACAAAACTTTGTTGATTTGCGCATTGCATTATTTAATACGGACTTAAGGGGCTAAAACACCAATCCAGATTGGGTGGGGATTTCATCACCCTTCCTAAGACCCCGGAAATCACTAATTGCATAAGTGTCACCTCAAGCTTAATAAAAAATATCTAGACTCGGCCAATTAAGGACTTGTCGCGCTCAATAGGACAAAGGAAGATTGTGGGCGTTCGGTCGTTTATCTAAACATGACTTTTGGGGTGCCTAGGCTAGACAAGTGAGGAGGTAATTTTAAAAAGCCCGTCTCACGGTGATTCGTGAGCAGAACCCTCCTTACCTCTCTTGTGCTTACCTGGCCACAACTGGCTGTGAAGAGGCGATTTGAGGGCTATCTCACAATTTGTCGCTTTGAAACAGTTAGGAGCAGGTCTAGTAGACTTAGAGGACCCTAGTCTAGGTGTTGATTGTGTATTTGCGACTGTGCATTTGTGATTGTGTTTGTTGAACTGTCTTTTCATTTTTCCCATTCTCTTGAAACAAACACAAATTTACCATTTTTTACCACCTTCGCCCAGTTCTTCTTCACTTTCGTTTTCTTACCCTCACATTCTACGCTTTGACTACACTAAACTCGTTTAGTGTATGTCCGCTTAGACTAGGGACCCCGGTGCCCGTTTAGTCCGCGTTTCGTTAGTTCCTACGAACTACGCGATCGACACCGCAGTCGAAACTCCTTCCACGTCTCTTTCACCCCTTCCTTTGCCGGCCAACTCCGACGTTGACCGGGATTCTGTTCATACATCATCACCTTCACCTTCACCTTCCCCGCACTCTTCTAACGAGATGTCGGGATCTCCTCATAACATCACCTTACCTCCTCCGGGAATGATTCCACCTCATCTGGGTGCGAATAACCCGTGACCACCTCTTGTTGAAGCGCCACTGCGAATTGCGCTCCAAGATCGTTTCTATCCCACCCGCTCTGCACTTCCTACTTGTCTTTCACTTCCGCCGGCTAATGGGGATAATTTTGAAATTAAGCCCCACTTCATCAACATGTTGCCTAAATTTCACTGACTGGAATCCGAAGATGCTTATATCTTCATCAACAAATTCCAGAACGTCTGTGCAATGATGAAGACAACCCAACTGTCCGACGATGCTATACGGCTACGAGTCATTCCTTTCACTTTGTATGACTTGGCTGAGAAGTGGCTGTATAGCACAGCATCGCATTCCATAATCAGTTGGGATGAGTTTGTAAAAGCGTTTTTGAAAAAATTCTACCCAAATCACAAAACCGCGAGAATCCAAAACGAAATTAACCAATTCTCCCAACTTCCTACTGAACCTTTTTGGAAGTGTTTTGACCGATACAAGGACCTTCTGGTTCAGTTCCCTCATCACGGTATTGAGAGATGGCAACTTTGCCAAACCTTATACGAAGGCCTGAACCCAGCAACGAAGCAGTTGTTGGAAACCATTTGTCAAGGCCACTTCCTATCCAAATCTGACGAGGAAGCTTGGCAATTCTTCGACGATCTTGCGGAACAGACGCTTCAGTGGGAGAGCACCAGACCGAGTACTTCTTCTTCTTCCACCTCTCCCGGTCAGTCTAGGGCAGGCATTCATTATTTCGATATCTCAATTGCAATGAAGGCCGATATGGCAGCTATCATACGGAAACTGGAAGCAATTGAGAGCAAATTCTCGTCTCCTTCTCCTGCCCCCGCTCTTCCCCCTCGTACCATCTGCGCTTGTTGTTCTGATCCATCCCATTTGACCGAAGAGTGTCCTTACAACCCACCCGCTCAAGGACAGGATCAGGTCAATGCTGCATTTCAGCAAAGACCAAGAAATGATCCAAACTCTTCCACTTACAATCCCGGCTGGAGGAACCACCCCAATTTCGCCTGGAATCAGAACCGGCATCAATTCCGAGGCAACAATTTCCAGATGCCTCCTCCTCCTCAGCAACAAGCTCAGCAACAAACTCAACAACAATATCAGCAGCCCTTCCTACCCCAACCTTTTCAAAATCAGACGAACAACTTCGCACCCAACAATTCTTTTCCTCAAAACAACTTTGTTCCGTCAAACAACGATAAGGTTTCCTCGCTAGAATGGAGTCTGGAGGCATTTGTAAAGCAATCGACTCAATCCACCGCCAATATCCAGTCTTCCATTCAGTCTTTGGTGCAACACACTACTGCTCACGGGCAAAGCATCAAAACCATCGAAGCCCAGATAGCACAGCTGAATGCGGCCTTAAGTGAGCGAGAGAAGGGGAAGCTTCCATCTCAACCACTCCCAAATCCTGGCCACCCACATAATGTACATGTTGCTCTTAAACAACAGAACTATAATGCGAGTGCCGTGACTACGTTGAGATCTGGAAGGATGCTGCAAAACAACATTGGGACACAGATAGATAATGACACCCGGCCGCTTCTTCTTCTTCTTCTTCCTCATCTTCTGAGCTTATTCTTCATTCTTCAAAAGGTTCCTCTTCTTCTTCTACTCTGAACGGACCCACATCTCACTCCACGAAAACTCCAGCTCTGGGATCCATTCCAACTCCACAATCTGCTCCACAAATATTGGACTCAACCAATTTTAAAAACGTTCCATTTCCAAACTGGTTAAGGTCCAATAAACAAAATCCATAAATGGAGAAGATTCTGGAGTTGTTTAAACAGGTTAACATCAACATTCCCCTTTTAGATGTTGTCCAACAATTCCCTTCCTACGCAAAAATCTTGAAGGACTTGTGCACGAAAAAGAGGAAATCTCAGGTACCCAAGAAAGTTTTCTTAGCTAGTGCCGTGAGTGATGCTCTTACCCAATCTTTACCTCAAAAACGGAAGGACTCTGGCTGTCCTACGATTTCAATCACCATTGGGTATAAGAACATCAACCGCGCACTTTTGGATCTTGGTACCAGTGTTAACCTGCTTCCGTACTCAGTATATGAACAACTAGGTGTAGGAGAGCTGAAACCCACAGATCGTACTCTACAAATGGCCGACCGATCTATCACCCATCCTAAGGGTGAGCTAGAGGATGTGTTAATCAAGGTTGGGGACTTCATATTCCCCGTTGACTTCATTTTTTTAGACACACAGCCTGTAGCTAACCCCTGGAATCAAATTCCGGTGATACTCGGATGTCCATTCCTTGCAACCTCTAATGCTGTGATCAATTGTCGAAATGGTTCGATGAACCTATCTTTTGGAAACATGACAATTGAACTCAACATTTTTATGTTGGGGAATCGGCCCTCTGAACCTAATGCTCATATACTGGATGTTTGTTCGATCCAGGAGATCGCCCCAGAGGACTGTGAATTCGAGGAGTTTTTGTTCGATCACAGCAATCTTGACGCCACTAATGCGTTCCTCTTTGAACCTACTGCTGCTTCTGCGCCTGACAATGACTACGAGTGTTTCAGTTTCTCGAACGATCTTGGCCAGTCACCACCCGAGTTTGAATCCTTTGAATTTCCGGATGAGTTACCTGAGCCATCTAACTCGGTCGCTTACACTCATTTTGAACATCTGCTGGAATCTTTTGAGTTGACCTTTTCACCAATCTTACCTTCAATCGTTTCTCCTCCAATGCTCGAACTCAAGCCATTGCCGTCTCACTTTAAGTACGCTTACTTGGGTGAGAACGAGACCCTCCCTGTTATCATCTCGGCTTCTCTAGCTCCAGAGCAAGAGAAAGCCCTTCTTATGGTCTTGCACAGCAATAGGCAAGCTTTTGGCTGGTCAATGGCGGACATCAAGGGGATTAGTCCCCTGGTCGTTGAACATCACATTCATCTGATGGATGATGCCAAACCAGCCAGGGATCCACAAAGGCGACTCAACCCAGTCATAAAGGAGGCTGTAAAAAAGGAGATCGTAAAGTGTCTGGATAGTGGTATCATTTACCCTATCTCTGATAGCCAGTGGGTTAGCCCCATTCACGTTGTCCTCAAGAAGTCGGGCATAACGGTCATAACCAACGAGGCGAACGAGTTAATCCCTACTCATACCCAGACTGGGTGGCGAGTATGCATCGATTATAGAAAACTCAACGCCGCAACGCGGAAAGACCACTTTCCGCAACCTTTCATTGACCAAATGCTTGAACGATTGGCTGGACACGAGTACTACTGCTTTCTGGATGGTTACTCCGGCTATAATCAGATTCCTATCGCCGAAAAAGACCAGGACAAGACCACATTCACCTGTCCTTTCGGCACGTTTGCATATCGTCGCATGCCCTTTGGGTTATGCAATGCGCCCGCTGCCTTCCAGCGGTATATGATGGGAATCTTCTCAGACATGGTGGAAAAATTCTTGGAGATCTTCATGGATGATTTCTCCATTTTCGGCGATTCTTTTAATGAGTGTTTGCTGCATCTTGACGCTGTCCTTACTCGGTGTAAGGATAAGAACCTCACTTTGAACTGGGAGAAGTGCCACTTCATGGTACGCGAAGGTATTGTCCTAGGACATATCATTTCGCAAAATGGGATTGAGGTAGATAAAGCAAAGATTGAGGTCATTTCCAATCTCCCTCCTCTCAAATGCGTCAGAGACATCCAAGCTTTCCTTGGCCATGCCGGTTTCTATAAACGGTTCATCAAGGACTTTAGCAAGATTGCTAGGCCCTTGACTCTTTTGCTGGCCAAGGACACGACATTCGACTTCAACTCGAGCTGTATGACTGCGTTCGAGTCATTAAAAAGCTCACTCACTTCTGCTCCCGTTCTTTCTTCTCCTGACTGGACGTATCCATTTGAGATTATATGCGATGCATCCGACTTTTCCATCGGTGCTGTCCTTGGACAACACATCGATAAGATGCCGCACGTAATCTATTATGCTAGCCGAACCCTGAACGATACCCAACTGAACTACACAACAACCGAGAAGAAATTCTTGGCTGTTGTGTTTGCTTTAGAAAAGTTCAGGCCTTACTTGATCGGCTCTCCAGTCATCGTCTACACGGACCATTCAGCTCTTCACCATCTTTTTGCAAAGAAGGATGCAAAATCTCAGCTGATACATTGGATCCTCTTGCTTCAAGAGTTTGACCTTGTCATCAAGGACAAAAGAGGATCTGAAAATGTAGTCGTCGACCATCTCTCACGACTTCCTTCTTCGCCGTCGCTTCAAACTCCGATCAACGACGTTTTTCCGGATGAACAACTCCTGACAGTATCGTGTGAACCCTGGTTCGCCGATATTGTGAACTATTTGGCAACAGGACTACTATCTACCGAATGGTCTAGTTAGGACAGACTGAGATTCTTATCCCAAGTAAAACACTTTTACTGGGACGAACCTTACCTGTTCAAGTACTGTCCCGACCAGATTATTCGTCGGTGTGTTCCTGATAATGAGTTCAGGAGTGTGCTGTCATTTTACCACGATCAAGCGTGTGGCGGGCATTTTGGCCCAAGAAAGACAGCCGAGAAGATCTTGCAGTGTGGCTTCTACTAGCCACAACTCTTCAAAGCCGCTCATGATTACTGCAAGACTTGCTCCCGGTGCCAACACTTGGGCCGGATATCTAGGAGAAATGGGATACCGTTCCAACCAATCTTGGTTGTGGAGATTTTCGAGTTTGGGGGATTGATTTTATGGGCCGTTTCCCAGCTCTTTTGGGAACCTTTATATTCTTCTCGCTGTTGATTATGTCTCAAAGTGGGTCGAGGCTGTGCCCAGCTAGACTAACGACAACAAGATTGTCGCTAGATTTCTAAAGGAAAACATCTTTTCCCGGTTTGGGCACCCCCGCGCGATCATTAGCGACAATGGAACTGATTTCTGTAATAGGACTTTCGAGGCCTTGATGCGGAAATATTCCATTAATCATAAGCTATCAACGCCCTACCACCCCCAAACATGTGGGCAAGCCGAAATTTCAAATCGGCAAATCAAGCAGATATTGGAGAAGACGGTTTCCAAGAACCGTAAGGATTGGTCTTTAAAACTCACTGATGCCCTTTGGGCATTTCGAACTGCTTATAAGACCGATCTTGGCATGTCTCCTTATCGGCTTGTTTACGGAAAGTCTTGCCACCTTCTAGTGGAAATAGAGCATCACGCATTTTGGGCGATAAAGGAGCTGAATCTATCTTTCGAAAATACGGGCGGCTATCGGAAGCTGCAGCTGAACGAATTGAATGAGCTTCGGGATGAGGCTTACGACAACGCGGTTATTGTAAAGAACCGAACGAAGGTGTTTCACGATAAATATCTTACGCACAAAACTTTCACACCTGGCCAACAGGTACTTCTTTACGACACCATATTACATGTCCATCCTGGTAAGCTCAGATCTCGCTGGAAAGGACCATTTTTTGTGCGGACTGTATACCCGCACGGCGCTGTGGATTTGGAGAATCCAAAGGACGGTTCAATTTCAAAGTAAACGGACAAAGACTGAAACCGTACCTTAGCGCTGAACCATCAGAGGAGCTCCTGGTCTTGCAGGAGCCGATTTACCCTGCATAATCTTCCTCTGCCTACTACCAAACTTCGGTTATCCAGCCAAAAACAGTGGACACTATTTCAAATAAGTTTGGGGGTATGTATATACTTTGTGTGTGTGTGTGTGTGTGGATATTCCTGTCCGGTGCATATCCATTTTTGACGAGCAATCCTGTCTGGTGATGCTCAAAAAAAAAGAAAAGAAAAAAAATGTATATATAACCAACAATTGTGACCCTTCAAAAAAAAATTTGGCTTCTTGATGAACAATGACAGTGAGGGCACTGTCTAGTTTAAGTTTGGGGGTACGCTCGGTATGCATTTCTAACCTTCGCATTCATGTGTATATTTTGCATTTGCATACTTATTAAAACCCATAAAAAACAGAAAATTTTCTAAAAATATAAAAACTTTGTCGTCAAGGTAGCTAGGTGGAGAGCTTAGATTCAATATTTTCGACGGTTTTGTTTGATAAGATAGGAACAACTAAATCTTATTTTTAATTTTGAAAACCTGAAAAAATAACCCTCCTTTGATGTTAACTATAGCTAATATACGTCTTTACATCACACTACACGTGTCGTGAGTTTTTGAAAACTAGATGACAAGTCTATTATGTCTGAAAACTTTTAAATTGATAAACTATTTTCTGAGAATCAAATAGGTTTGTTCTGAAATAAGTAATATTAAGAAGAGTTGATGAAGTGAAGCGAATCTGAAGGGATGTATTGATGCCTTAATTGGAACTAATTCTGAAGAATAACCCATCGGAAACTTGATTGGAGTGATTACACACCTGACCCACTAAACACGTCTTTTATCCAAAAAAATAATTGAACTACCGGTTATATCTCCGTTCGCATTAAATCATCATGATTTTCACGCTAAATTGGTCTTTTGTTTTAGGGCCTAAATAACTTGAGTAATTAAGTCCGCTGGGGTGTCTCTACACCTAATGCCCTAAAACCAACTGGTTTGGGTGCATTGGCCCAAAGCTCGCTAAGAAGCCTAGAAAGTCCAAATTAAAACAAAGTCAAGCAGGTGTTCTCTCCGAGTTAAAATTCCTAACGGTTCTTTGTGTGAGAATAATCTTGACAAAAGACAGGTTTTTATAAAAATATTTCTAGCGGAGATATGAAGGTTTTATCCTATGATGAAGACTATTGCACGTTCACAGAGGTGTGTATGAAACGAAAACAAGAAAAAGGTGGAGTGAAAAATAAGACCCAATTTCCTGTTAAGGAAGATAGAAATTCTGAATTTAAAAGCTAACTGGAAAACGAAACTTGAGAAATACTTAACTCTTTATAAAACTTATATGATCCTTTTTAAGTTTTTATCTGGGCTTTATTTTGTGACATGCCGACTTTAATCGATCCTTTTGAAACTTAACGATACTATTTGCACTGCACGTAAAGACATATAAAATCTTCAGTTAAATAAGAAGTGAGGTGTGAAAAATAAAGGTTCGATAGTTCTAAATTTAGGATAATAGAATTGCTTGCTTTAAAATAAAACCTTAGGGTTTGAATCATAGTTATTTCGCAAAGCTAGCTTGACAGGATTTTGTGGGTGGAATCCGCTGAAAACCCTCAGGAGACAACACTCCTCTTACTAGGGACACCTAGAGATTTAACGGCTTGTTGCACACGCTCAGTGCAATCGCGTTCCCTGCGAAAGTGCGGTTAGCATTCTCTTTTGTGAATAAATTGTTTTGCTCGGGACGAGCAAAAGATAAGTTTGGGGGTATTTGTTCATCACAGAAAACTGCATTTTATACCGCCCATTCTTATGCTCGTTTGTTTATAGATAGGTGCTTTTAATCCGTGTTTGCTAAATATTTACAGGTTACAGGTTTCCAGTCTAAAATAATACAAATTAGACAAAATCTCTACAGTTACGCCAATATCCAGAATATCTGTCACAGACAAATAAAAGCCGGGTTCCAGTCATCTGCATCCGTCCAGTGCTGCTTACCAGTTCAAGAGATAAGACGAAAATAGTCGTCATTTTTGGTCAAGCATGGGGCCCGATGGAGATAAAGTCAAATAACAAAATTCAATGATGCGTGGGGCCCGAGGGAGATGAAGTCAAATAATTTGAAAATGAAGCCACCATTGTTGACTGCTGGAAACTGAAGAAATCATGGAAGAGTCGGCGCCATACGCTCGATTAGAGGTATCCGTGACAAAATACTGGAAATATATTCAAGATCACGGAAATATCATTTGTGAGCCGACACTGCAACCAGAACTGCAAACCGACCGATATCCAAGGGTTATTCTGTAAACAAATAAAGTGTACACATTTTGATCCAACACGTTGCATGTGTACACACCAACTCTTGGAGCATGGACCATAGACCTAGGAGGCAGCCATGAATCATGGCACAAGTGGGTATGGTGCATTCAATGCATAAAGTGTTGATGTGATTCAAAAATTCAAAGATTCAAACTTCCCTCCAAACTTTGGGTGCATTCAAATTCAAATTAAAGGAAAGGTCTTGCTTTTATTGTTTATTTAATTTTCTTCTTTTTCCTATAAAAGGAAACCATTGGGTAAGTGAGAAGGAGTCCAATTTTGCCATACATTTTGTCATTCTTTGTTGTTTTGCTTCTCTTTGTGATTCTTGAGCTCTTGCCCCTTTGTTTTAACCGTGCAACTTCTTAATAGAACTTGCAAGCTTAAGGCTTAAATTCTTGACTTCAAGATTAGTTGTAACTTGTTTGGAATTCAATAAAAGTTCTCATTTTTATTACTATGTCTTGTTCTATTTTTCATATTTGAACTTGTGAAATTCTTGCTTTACATTTATCTTGCAACCTCTTAAGTGAGCTTGCAACCTTAAAATTTGGTATTTGGATTTCACAGTGCACCGGCTTTAAGAACACTTGGAGATATTCACACTTGGATTCATTGGTTCTCTCTTTATCTTTCTTTTCTCATATTTTTCATTATATTTCTTACTCTTGTCTCTTTTCTTTATTTTTACTTTGCGAATATGTGTGAGTAATCTTTTTACTTATTAAGGGTGGAATATGGTTAGACTGTATTTGGAAAATGATCTTTGTTAAAACTTTATAAACCTTAAACTTTGCATTTGAAACTCCGTGCAAATCGCTTGCAATTCCGCTCCTCCAGGCATCCTATCCTACCACGATAGCGATGATTCCTAATCGTGACCGGATTGCTAGAGGTTTGCCGGAGGCTAAAATCAAGAGATAGCAACGGAAGGATAAGGGACAAGGAAGATGGATTTAGCAAAATACCGCAAATACCGTATTTCAAGTTCCATAGTCCGCGTTGTTAGCTATTGCTTTAGTGTCAATACCAAAGTTGGGGCTATAAGGAATCGGCAAACATCACTTTCATACAATCTAACCTATTACTACCCTTAACAAGTCTTTTTATTATACATATCTTTGTTACAACATTTAGCTTAACCAACAAATCAATACACGTTGTTAACTCGTTAAAACAAGCTTAAAAACCTACCATCTCCCTGCGGACGACCCGTACTCATCGCGGCTCGCTACACGCGACACCGTTTTGATTGCGGTAATTTCACAACTCTTTTTAAATACGACACGGCAAAAACGTAACAATCATTGATCTTATTCTCAAACAAGACTAACGTATTCTTAGTTAAAAGAAACCGTGCCTATATATTTAAGTTGGTCTTAATCGAAAATCAGATTAACGGTCCTTAAATAAAATAAAATATTCTTTGAACCAACAGAACATACAACCTAGGTTCGAACCCCAAATTTAAAATGTACGGATTTGGACTAATATGCGTCCTAGGGCGACGACATAAAATAGTCTCCGTCTACAATCTACGAGCAACCAAAATAAACAAAAATACAACATGACACGAAGTGAAATGCTGGAGCGGGAGAAAGTTATTATCGCAATGTGATAACGTAATTAAATGCATGGGTTTGCGCCTGCATGGAAGAGTGTCCCCACAATCAATAACCCCTCACAAACAAGGGGAAATCTGATGTAGTCTGGTATATCGGTCGCATCTATCCAAACCTCCGATATATGGTGCCATAATCAACTTGGCATTTTTGGAGAGGTGGATGGATATGTCCAAACAGTATCTGCCCCCAAATTCAAGGTAGACGTCTCAACATCTCAGTCCAGTCTTCGGCAGTAAACAAATTCTTTTCAGAAAATATTAGTGGGGGTATGGTAGAACTAGAAGTGATTCCAGAACCACAAACTGAACATTTAGTAAAACTTAAAGATTCAATTGGATTCGACAATCCATTAGCCACTCCGCAGATTTGGTGGTTAACCTCAGCCACCCGAGAGGTATTTCGGTCTCCTCAAAGACGGTGACATGGAGGTTTTGATGACTCAAGCTTGCTACTACTGCTGTTCTAGACTATAAGATCTGGCAAGTGGATGACTATAATGTCGTTCTAAATTAGATTTAGAAATGCACGTGTATATGACTCTACCAGTGGGTTGTTGTAGTCGGTGGGAGCAGCGGAAGTATGGTGGGCCAACAGCTTATGTCTATTTATAGACTAAAATAAGTATTGCGGAGATAGATCATCTGTTTTGATGTGACAGCCATAGAGTTTGACTTTATCAGAACAACATATAGACTTGGTAAGAAAATAGCAAGGAGTGATGTCCTGGTATTTGGATGACGTACTCCTAATAGGAAGTGATGTTCCTATACTACAATCGGTTATACTGTGGTTGTCACAAAGTATTTCTCCGCATAGGATCTGAACAAATATCAGGGATTCTGGTGACTAGATCTATGGTTTTAGATCTAGATGTGGGAAGTGTCCCAATTCGGGTACTTTGACACTATTCTAAAGTGTTTTAGAATGGATGACTCTTGGCGTGGTGGTGTACCCGCAGGCGAGGGAGTCACCCTATCTAAAAAGATGTTTTCTAGACAGATGAGGAGAGGGATTTCCATGATTGACATATCACTTGTTTAGGCAATTGAGTAAATCATGAGATATCAAGCACCATACCAGATATTGCTTTTGCACTAGCTGCAATAAGCATATATTAATCCAATTCTGGAGAAACATTAGGAAGCAGTTATGAACATAAAAGGATGTTCTTGGTATGTGGTAACGACAACCTCCTTCATAAAGGCGGTTATTATTTCAGGCTTCCCAAATGACCTGGATGACAGAGTGGCTGTCAGAGTGAAAGTTTACCCTCTTCTGAGGAGCAGTATGTTAGACGGGGGTCCAAGCAGATACTGAGGAAGGCATGGTGCAGAATACTGATTAAATTCAATGGAAGATACAATCTAAAGAAGTTTTGCTGGATTTGGAGTTCATTTATGAACTTGGTCCCATCAGATATCCAGAAAAATTCTAAAACAGGTATCGCTCATTGCAAGAGATAGTCTTTCTCCGCGAAGTTGAGATATAGAGAGATAAAGATAGAAACATTGTAGCGGATCCACTCACTGAGTTTGTTTCTCGAACACGAAAGTCTCGCAAACATGCTTTGCTAAACTGATTAGTAGAGAAGTTGGGTGATTGGTAGCACACGGGCTATGAGTATGTGACGCCGCAATAATTAGTTTTAAGTGCAAGTAGGAGATTGTTGAATATAGTGCTCTCAAAGCAATTATTGTAATCGTAGGCAGACGATTATGATTGAAGGGGGACCTATACGGGTAGAACAGTCTTATTCGAGATAATAGTATGCTATCTAGTTTGACTTTATCATCATGTACATGTATTATGTGGTATTACAGATCACCATTATATGTTGATAGAGCTCATAGGATTCATGTTTGACTACCAGCATTATGATGGTGATCATATACGTGGGAGCTGGTGGTCTATAAGCACATCTTTAAATGTCCCTAGTCGAGAGAGTATCGAAAATGGGCATCGATACTCTGGAATAGACTAGTGTATACTTTTCGAGACCCTGACGAGAGGCAGTGGCCGGTCTCACATGCCATTGGTGTCAGTTGATCACCTAAGATAGTATACAGGTGCTCACTGGAGGTGAGTACACTGGACGGACTCACCGGAAATATACTAGATGGTATTATACCTATTGTCAGATAGCAGTTCTCAGGTGATATGGGTACAGGTTAGTCTGTCGACCTGAGATCGTTTTTCTCATGTGAGTTCTCACTGTGCTTTGATTACTACCCTACCACGGCTCAAAGGAGTTGTGAAAACATGCTTTAGTTGGGTACAGTCCTGAGCCACATGGAGACAGTGAGCGGATCGTCAGAGATTCACCTCTTCCGGTATTGGGGGTAGATGTCGCACTGTACACGGGTGACCATCACCAAAAATCCTTAGCCAAGATGGATGAGAATTATTGATTTGAGTTAGTAGTTTCTCAATAGGTGATGGGCTTCACAACAACACGAAATATCGTGTTATTAGGGTCTGACTTTACCCACCCCCTAAACTCGATATGTGATACTCTTAGACGAACAGATCGTACTGTATGGAGATTGTCACAAACAGGCTCGGTAAGGGTATGAATGAGTTTGCTCGTCGTCCTTTCTTTTACTCAATACCTGGGTAGCCGTTACGTATAGCTAGTGCCGCTGACGTGTTTTTGGTTAAACCCACTGCCAACGTATTGACGAGTCTTTAGAGTCCTACACATAAAGTTTTTCCGGTTCAAGCGATATGATGTAGATGACGTATGTTAGTACATACAGATGTCCGATTAAATATGTGTACATGCTACACGGACTTTGATCAGATGGTTGATAATACTAGCGGTTTAGGATTAAGCCGGATTATTAAATCAAGTTTTGATTTAATAATTTATATATATATATATATATATATAATATATGTATTCTAATATTATTGTTCACTATTCATCTTCTCTCTTGGTTATTCGTATTTTTATACGAATACGCATATATGTATTTCAATACGTATACCGGATTGTATTCCGTATTTATACGGAATATCTTATAGATGATGGACACCTCATTATATGATTTTATTTTCAGAAAATCATTTGCAAATGAGGTGGAGGGTGAAGTAGCATTGAGTATGGTTGGAGGTATGTAGAGAGGAATGGGTTTCATTTGTTTATTGCAAAATGTAATGATATTTAGTATGGTTGCAAAATAATTGTAAAACCATTCTTTTCTGCATGCTATTGTATTATACATTCATTCTTTCATGTGTCTTCTTAAGTTGCTCATGCCTATGTTTTCTCACCTCCTCCTCCTTCTTCTTTAGTTGCTCAATTGAGCTTTAGAATTGAGAGAAAAGGATAGTGGAAAATTCCTACATCCCTACTCTCCATTCCTAGCAAGCTTGGAACGTCAGTTGCTTTGCTAAGCGAATCTGGAGTTTGGATCGGTTCTCTCGAATGGATCATTTTTGGTAAAAGAAGACCGGCTTGCAAGCGCGATCTGGAGCCCTTGAAGAAACCTTGAGAATGTGAGTATTTTACACATAGTAGATTAGTTTAGCTCACTGGGTTTTTGTTTGCAAGTTCTAGTTCTTTAGTTCGATTCATGGTTTTGAACTTTAGAAAACTAAATTTTTTTTGAAATCCACGTTGCCATCTTCAAAAATTAGTTTGCTGGTGTGCCTAAGTTCCCAGCACCTAGTCGTGGGAATATCGAGACTGAGCATCGATATTCCAGAGTAGACTAGTGTATATGTTTCTTTATCCCAACGAGGGGCGATTGCCGGTCTCACAGCCATTGATATCAGTTAGTCACCAAAGATGGTATACAGGTATTCATTGGGTTATGAGTTACCCTGGACGGACTTGCCGGAAATATACTAGATGGTATTATACTTATTGTCAGATAGCGGTTCTTAGATGACATGAGTACAGGTTAGTCTGTCGACTTGAAATCGTCATTTGTCTCATATGAGTTCCCACTGTGCTTTAATTACTACCCTAACACAGCTCAAAGGAGTCGTGCAAACAGATTTTAGTTGAGTACGGTCTCAAGCCATATGGAAGCAGTGAGTAGATTGTCAGGGATTCATCTTTCCCGGTATTCGGGATAGATGTCGCGCTATGCACGGGTGGCCATCACCAGATATCCTTAGCCAAGGTGGACGAGATTTACTAATTTCTCAATGGGTGATGGGTTTCACACCGACACGACTTATCACGTTATTAGGGATGTGACTTTATCCAACCTCCTAGACCCGATATGCGATATTCTCAGACGAATAGGCCAGACTGTATGGAGATTGTCACGGACAGACTCAGTAGGGGTACGGGTGAGTTTGCTCGTCGGCTTTCCTTTCGATCAATACTTGGGTAGCCATTACGTACAGCTAGTGCCGCTGACGTGCTTGTGGTTAAGCCCACTGCCAGCGTATTGACGAGTCTTCAGAGTCCCACACAGAGGGTTTTCCCAGTTCAGGTAAAATGATGTAGTAGCCATATATTGATACGTGCAGGATTCCGATTAGGTATGTGTGCTAGCCATACAGACTTTAATTTAGCGGATGATAATACTAACCGATATAGGATTAAGCCGGATTATTAAATCAAGTTTTGATTTAATAATTTATATATATATATATATATGTATATTCTAGTATTATGTTCATTGTATTTTTCTATCTTTTAGGTATTCGTATTTTGATACAAATACGGGCATATATTTGCGTGGACATATTCTTGTATTTATACAAGAATACTTTTAGAAGGAGGACACCTCATTTTTAGAATTTACTTTTTTTGTTTAAAAGAAATTGTGAAATGGTGTGGAAAAGAGAAATGGTGAAGGGTGTGTGCAAATGAATTATTAATTCATTTGCATATACTATTCAAGCATGGTTGTAATTTTGAAATGGCAAAAATTCTTTTAACAAAAAAATTGAAGTATGCATGAATTTGTGAAGTGAGTTTTCATTCTACTATTTAGCTTCTCTCTCTTTCACGGTTCCTCCTCCTCCTTCTTCTTCATTATCTTCTGCCATCTCATGAGTTGAGAATCATGAAGATGAATGTAACACTCTAGTTCAGTTATACCATATTTGAATTGATGATTTTATTTATATTGTGGATAATTCTTGATTTTATTAGTTTTTGGGTGCGGATAGTGTTTTGGTTCCTGTGCTTACTATCCGACCCGACCAACATGCTTAAAACTCGTCTTGGTTCGTGATTACGTTTATCCTTGCTAGTGCCGAGAATCCATGCTCGTATTGTTCTGTTTACCTGCATCGTATATCTGGCATCTTCATTTTTTAATAATACAAATATAGTCAAATAAAATATTTTAAATACCCGGCATGACCTGCATTATATCCGACCCTGTGGTGGCATCCGTATATCGTGTTCTTGTCCCGTTTAGTGAAACGGACTTGTTTGGATCGCTGCGTGCACGCTACGTATATCCGTTCTTGGGGGTATACATTTTCTTTAACTGGATATCACTTTTGGGTTTTGGTTGACACGTATATTATCCGTATTTTCAAACCGTAATTTTAGACCCAACACGTGCATATTTGAAGTATCTTTGTATTAGCCAGAAAACTCAAATTTACTTAATATTATATTCTTATAATATACACTGATTATATATCGTTTTAACAAAATATATATTTTAAATATTTTCTCAAAAAATCCATCCTAACCAAATTCTCTCCTCTCTTTGTCTCTCTCTTGCTATAAATATATATATCTTTTTATTTTTTTATTAACCTATATATTAAAACCCATATAAAAATTAAACCCACTAAACCCACGTCCCCTTCTTCCCCAGTTTCCCGCCTTTGCCTCTTTCCTCGCGAAACCTTAACCCTAACTCACACCCGCGTCGCCGTCGCCGCCTAACCGTTGACCTCACCTCACCTTCTCACCTCTTCATTCTTTCGCCTCTCCCCTGTACGACCCGAACCCAAGCCCTCGTCGCCGCCCCTGTCCTCGTCGCCGCCGTGCGTCGTCGTCGACAACCATCCCCTTCTCGTCACCGATCTTCTCATCTCCTTCTCTTCTTCCTCCTTCCCTTCTTCCCCGACCCCTGCAACCTAACCCTGACTTGCAACCCATCGCAACAACCCAGAACCCAGAACCCGACCTCGCCTGCACCTCGTCACCGATCACCTCGTCGTCGCCTCCACGCCCTCTCCACCACCTTCTCCCCCTCTCCCCTCTCTCTAACCTAACACCATCTCCTTTTCCCGAGCAAGAACCCTGCAAACCCAATCCCCGACGTCAAGAACCCGATCCACTACCCATCGCAGGAAAACCAACGACTCGTCATCACCTTCCCTTCTCCTCTGTCCCAGATACCCCGAGCCATACCAGAGAACCCCAAAGCACAGCCTCTTCTTCTTCTTCTTTCTTCTCTTTCTTTTCTTAATCTCTCGTTTCCCGGTGATCGCCAGAGCCGTGCTCGTCGCCGACAATCCGGGTGACCCAGTAGACGTTCTCATCCAGTGTGGCCACGTTCTTGCATAATTTGGTTCTGTTCTGTACGTGCGTGTGTGCATCGCGACGTTTACCCGATGTCGGACGCGACATACACACCCCGTCGTGAGATCCGATCAGGCAAGTTTATCTTGCTACTTGCTATGCTATTATATTTACACCCATATGAATAAAAATATTACATGTATATTGCATTATGCATCCCTGTTACAGTTTTACTGTTTTACAATATTCGTTCGTATCTGTACCGTTTATTACATATTTAGTTGCATGCCGAAACCTGATTATTTCATGTTACTGCTATATTCATATATCGTGCTTGCTAGTGTGCATCATACGACTCATGGACTCATAATATGTTATCACAGATTATGTTGCGCCACGGCAGCGCCCCGGCCGTCTATCCGAGGCCAAAATGCGGAATCAAAAATTTCTTAACTTTTAAACTGGCGCTACCGCGGACAATAAACCCGGATCGTAACCATTAACCGATACTAGCAAGCAAGAGAAAGGGTGAGAGATATACCGAGTGATCCGAGTCCTCCAGTCTTCTCGTCATCGTCCCGATCTCCCGCGGAAACTCTGGTCGTCGCATCCTTGCCGGAAGGGCACCACATCGCCTGCATCTTTTACGGGCTCCCACCTCAATACCGAGGCAACTCGGGCGCGAAGTTGGCTGGCCGACGCGTCCAAGATTTGCTGTAGAATGTAGTGTAGATGATGCTTGTCTCATTTGGGGTAATGAAGTTGCCATTGGATGGAGGGAAGTAATGAACAAAATGGAGATGAACTTTGGTGTATACAAATGAGATGATAATTTTCCCACTCTACAAAATGAAAAATCCCTCATCCATTCTCACAAAGTGGCCGGCCTATATGTGTGGAAATGGTGGTGAGAAATCACAAAACAAGAAGGAAGGTAAGTGTAGGAAAAAGGAATGGGTGACCACATCCAAACATTATCATTACAAACATACATCCAAACCTTAACCTTTCAAATCTCATTTAATGCAAGTGATGGTGCAAATGAAAAGATGCCATCATAATCAAAGCATTTGCAAGAAACCCCTTCCACAAAAGTTATGCACAATTGCAAATAACCCCCTCCATCGGAAAAGTCCGGCCGGGAAAGAACAAAGGAAAACCGGCCGGAACGGAATGCAAACTGGCAACACCAGAAAACTGGTCCCGTAATAAATTACAGGAAAACCCCGATACTGTGCATACACACCCGCATCTATATTCCGAACGGATACAAATGCAAAGAGACAAAATCTACACTGTACTATACTAGGATCCGGCTTAAACCAAAGCCGGCTAGTAATATCCGTCCGATCCTGATCCGTGCAATACCGCACGCATCTGATCGAACCCTGCCATATATCTATACGGCCTCTAGTACAAACTGTCCGATCCTGATCCGTGCAATACCGCACGTATCTGATCGGACCCTGCCATATCTCCATACGGCCTCTACAGCGTTTCGCCCGAAAGCTTGAATAACTGAAAGTGTGGTGGACTCTAAAGACTCGTCAATACTATGGCTGTGGATTTAACCACCAGCACGTCAGAGGTATAAGCCAATACGTGACGGGCCACCAGCTATTGACCAAAAGGGACGTCGATGAGCGAACTCATCCTGACACCCTACTGAGCCTGTCAGTGACAATATCCGTACAGTCCGGTCCGTTCGTCTATGAGCATCGCATGGCGGGCCTAGGGGGTTGGTAAAAGTCAGACCCCCAAAGGCGGTACAAGTCGTGTCGGAGTGTAGCCCAGAACGCCCTGAGATACTACTGGAATACCTACCAGTAAATCTCCTGCCTCGGCCGAGGGCTTTGCGTAATGGCTCTCCTAGACACAGCGCGACCTCACCCCCAATACCGGGAGAGACGAACCCCTGAAGATCCGCTCACTGCCTCCATGTGGCTCGGGACTGTACCCAACTAAAACCTGTTTGCACGACTCCTTTGAGCCGTGGTAGGGTAGTAATCAAAGCACAGTGGGAACTCACACGAGACAAATGACGATCTCAGGTCGATGAACTAACCTGTACACATGTCACCTGGGAACTGCTATCTGACGTCTGGTATAATCCCAACTAGCAGGTTCCCGGCGAGTCCTGTCCGGTGTACTCATAACCCAATGAGCACCTGTATACATCTTAGGTGAACCAACTGACACCAGTGGCTTGTGAGACCGGCCACCGCCCCTCGTCGGGGTCTCGACTGTATACACTAGTCTACTCTGGAGAATCGATGCCCTGTCTCGAAACTCCCACGACTAGGGACCTTTTAAGGATGTGCTTATAGACCACCAGCTCTCACGTATATGATCGCCGTCATACTGCTGGCAGTCAAGCAAAAATCCTAGGGGCTCTATCAGCGTGTAATAGCGACCTGTAAGGTCACCTGAAGCAGTACACGATGATAAAGGTAAACCAGATAGCATACTATCATCTCGAGTAAGACTGTCGTCCCGGGATAGGTCCTCCCTCAATCATTGCACTCACGTGCCTGTGATCCAATAATTGACTCTGAGGGCACCATCTCCAACAATCTCCCACTTGCACTCAAGGCTAGTTATTGCGATGTCGCATACTCACAGCCCGTGTGATACCGAACACCCAACTCCTCTACTAGTCAGTCTCCCAAAGCTCGTTTGTGAGACTATTGCGTTCGAGGAATAGCCTCAGCGAGTGGATCCGCTCTGATGTTTCTTTCTATGTCTCTCTAAATCTCAAGTTCGCGGAGAATACCATCTCCCGAAATGAGCAATACCTGTCTTAGAATGTCTGGATGTCTGATGGGACCAAGCTCATAAATGAACTCCAAATCCAAACCTCTTAGACTGTATCGTCAACTGAACTTAATCAGTATCCTGCTCCATGCCTCCCTCAGTATTGCCTTGGATCACCTGTCCAAAATACCGCCCCTCGTCAGAGGGAAAACTATAACTCTGACAACCTCCTTGTCGTCCATGTCACCTTGGAAGCCTGGAATGATAATTGTCTCCTAAATGAGGCTGTTGTTATCATATCCCTAAAACATGCACTTATGTCCTAAAACTGCTTCCGATTGTTTCTCCAGGATTGGATCAATATCAACTTATTGCATCTACTGCAAGAACAACATCTGGTGTGGTACTTGAAATCTCATGACTGACTCAATTGCCTAAGCAAGTGATCTGTCAATCATGCGTATCCCTCTCCCCTTTAGTCTGTAAGACACCTTTAGAGAGGGTGACTCCATTACCTGCAGGTGTACTACCGTGCCAGGAGTCGTCATTCTAAATACTCATAGAATGCTGTCAAGGTACCCAGATTAGGAAACCACCCAAATCTAGATCTAAAACTATAGATCTAGTAACCAGAATGTCTGATATAATATCCAAGTCCTGTGTGGAGAAAAAACTGTGTGACAACCAAAATATAACCGATCGTAGTATAGGAATATCACTTCCTACTCTGTGTATGTCTTCAAATACCAGGACATCACACCCTACTACCTTCTTAACAGATCCATCCCCTATTCTGATGACGTCAAACCTATGACTGTCACATCAGAAATAGATGATCTATCTCCGCTATATCTGCTTTAGTCTATAGACATAAGCCTGATGTCCACCAATGCTTCCGCTGCTCCCACTGATTACGACAACCCTCTGGAAGAGTCATATAGACGTGCACTTCTAAAGCTAGTTTAGAACGACGCTATACTCATCCTCCTGCCGGGTCTCGCAGCCTGGAACAACAACAATGGCAAGTGTGGGTAAACAAGAACTTCCCCGTCACCGTCCTTGAGGCTACCGGAGTACCTCTCGGGTGCCTGAAGTTACCCACCTTATCTGCGGAGTGGATAATGGAATGTCAAACCAGATTGAATCTTTAGGTTCCTTATCAAATCTTCAGTAATCGTTTGCGGTTCTGGAATCGCTTCCAGTTCTACCATACTCCCACTGCTGTTTTCTGAAAAATAACCATTTCCTTTTAAAATGTGGCGAGTTAAGAACACTATCACTATTGATCTTCCAGATGGTAGAAAGTCAACCCTCGTCATAGCCTGGGTCAACCCACAAACAGCCATTACAGAAACGTGCCTTGAGTTGTCTAGTGTCTGGTTTTAATCATAAACCGGACAACTCCCCGTACCTTAACATCGTTAAGATATGAACTGTTCTATATCCAATATAGAACTAGAGGCACTGATTTAAAAGAACCAGATTCAAATCATGCAGCTATCTCCAGTGCATGTCAACTAAATGGAAGGAGGCCGATCAGCGTTACTCAACTTAGGAATGCTTCCAATTATGAGTAACCTGAAAGAGAAGCAATTTCTCTTTATCATTACTATCAACTGAATACCATACACAAGTATCTACATCTTCGATCACTTTGAAGAATCCCGATACTTGCTACACCTGGTACTCAACTCTATTCAAATACCTATAACTCCTCAAAACTTAGATCCTGTGTTTCTACGAAACACATGTCTAAGAACTAGAGAAGTTAAAAGTAAACAGAATATAGTATGAGGACCAACCCCTCTGTCCTAATGGACACTGGACAACATACAATACTCTGTATAAGTCCGCTGAGTCTAACAACTCTTTCACTGTGTGTCGTAGGTTGAAAACTGTACTTATGGTTAAGAAGAATTACACCGCTGTTTAATGCTCCTTACCTAACCATCCACTGATATAGGTAAATGCCGTCGACATAATATCAAAAGGTATATCTCACTCTATGAAAATAGACGTACAGATATATCAATTTGAAATTGGTGCACAACAGCGGATATTCAAAACCAAATATTTGCCGACCGGCAAACAGCCCAGGTGATCTCCTCAAATATCACCGATTACAACGAATCCCGATATAATGAGGATGATCACCCTATTCCCAATAACTTACTCCTACTCATCATCTGTAAAACCATACAGATGTGAGAATCAAACCTGGTAAATACATACCCTGGAGCAAGTGTCTAATCGGGAAATCAGTTTTCTTTTAACAGCACACAGTTGAACTGAAACATTGAAATGTTTCGATAGGGTATCCTGGTATTCCTAGTAATGCCTCTACCATTATCCAGATTCACAACTGTAACCGTATATCTCTTTGCCATCTGTCCAAATCCCTTTATATGTCTTTAGTCATTACCGTCTGCACACCCCTTTAGGCCAAATGGTTTTCTTCCCTCCCTACCGTTCGGCACCAGCCTATGGTTTGGAAGAAGACTATCCAATAAGCATAATGGGTGTACTGTCCTAATCCTAGGAGCACTCGCAATGCGAGAGAAGGTGAAGAGAAAAGACAACCGAATAAACCGTATTCCTATTTCTCCTGGACCAGAATCCATCCCCGAACTGGAACAAGTTCCTTTCGAGTTCGTATATAACCATACGATGGAGTATCCAAAAACTTGGGATCTTCGTAGTGATACGGAGTGTCCTGGAGAAATACAAAGGTGATTTAGGATTGGCGAAGAAATACTTGGTTCGGTCGTGAATAGCAGTCGCAATTTACTTTGCCCTCTTACTAATCCCTTGCTTTGTCTTAACTTAATACCTTCTGTACACCATCGTTATGCTAATTGGTTTTCTTCATTCCCCACCGTTCGGCACCTGCCTAAGGTTTGGAAGAAGACTATCCAATTTGCGTAATAGGTGTACTATCTCCTAAACCAAGGAGTACTCGCAATAAGAGAAGGTGAAAAGAAAAGACAACTGAATAATCCTATTCGTTTTCTCCAGAACCAGAAACCATCCTCGAAGTCCTTCGAGTTCGTATATAACCATACGATGGTTTTGTCCAATGGAAGTGGACGTTCGTAGTAATACGGGGTGTCCTGGAGAAAAGGGTAAAGGTAGGAGTGGCAATGAGGTTTGCAACTCTGACAATCCAAAAGCCAGTGTTAAGAAGGTTCGGTCAACTTGGTCACTGAGTCATAGTCCAGGGTCGGGTCAATGGTCGCTGCCAAAGAGAGAGAAAAAAGAAACACTCAGCGTGCACTCTAACCTAGATCAGAATGGTTATCACTTTGTCTAATCTGGAAACCTCCCACTGTACCTCAAATTCTCCTCCAAACCTGAAAGAAGAATTAGTCGGGGTCACCCGAGGAGTAAACCAACTCATCAGTGGGAATCGGGATCCAACTATCATCGCATGATAACGTGACGGAATCCACTCACGTCACCACACTCCAGAAGGTATGCGCATGTCTGGCAAGTTTCAGTTCTTTTGAAACTCCCGATGTGATTTTTACCCTTAGGACCCAAGTGACCTTGACACAGTCAACAAATCAAAGAGTCCTAGTCAAGTTCAGCCCGTCATTATCCTGGATTGCATTAAACCCACCCGTACGAGCCCTTGACACAGTCAACAAGGCCGCACGACTTTCCTAACCAATCCCATTAATATGCTGCAAACAAACACTACTTAGCTACCGCACACTACGCCTTGACACAGTCAACAAACGCAGCACAAATACTAAGTAATACTTGTAAGAAATGACGAAGGGCTACGACTGGTTTTTGGCGAAAAACCTTTAACGTAATGAACTTGATATCGATGAAGGAACTGCATAGCCTTTTATAAAAATATAGTGACGAAAACCTTTACTAAAGAGGTCACTCCCGGTGAAGGGATCTCGGCTCTTTCCCCGTAGAATGAGGTGCAGGATATTCCAACTGAATACCACGATGCAAAGCAAAAGTAATCGGCAATAGTGAAGTTAATGCCCTGACGCAAACTTCTGTCCAAGGGGTCACTCCCGGTGAAGGGATCTCGGCCCTTGCCTCGTCGACTGAGGAGCAGGATATTCCAAATGAATACCACGATGCAAAACAAAAGTGAACGTCCTTGCAATAACAGCTTTTTGAAAAAGTGTTCCAACAACATCAGATTAGGTTTGTTTATCTTGCATTGATCCGAATCAATGCAGTCCCATCAATTGATCACACCACAAAGAACGAAAATATACTGACGTACGTATATGCCATCCGCATTCGCCACTGGGTCCCGTCATCACCCGTTAGGTTAGCTAACTAACGGCAGAGCGGGGACTGGACTAGCGCGGATGAAAAACATATACAACATCTACTAATATATATACCAATATATAGTGTTTCGCTCAAGGCGTGATAAAATGCAACATCACAGAAATATGCAGCATCACAGAACAATACAGATATCTGGAAGCCCCGGGTTTCACAGAGCCGCTGCTGAAACCCGACGTTCCCTTGGTCGTGTGGATAGCCTGCGCAATGAAAACCTAGACCCCTACGGGCGCGGCAAGTCACCCGCCAAAACCTGAAGCGAGGCAGCCCCCTTCAGCAACGTGAATGGACCACCCAGCACTTTACGGAATCCGGTAACTCGGGCACCCCTCCTGAGTCAACCTGTACCCCCTACGAGTGCGGCGAATAGCCCGCCAATCCTGGAGTGAAGCCTCCTCCGTCCCAATGCCATGAGATGCGGGCTTGTTGCCCTCCAGAACCCGGCTATCCGTGCACCCCACCGCGGGGCAATCCTAGTACAGAAAGTAAAATATACATACACCGGGTACATCGACCGCAACCAGGTCGTGCCCCAAAAGAATAATACAAACAAGCAGTGACGGCAGTCCACATGTCGGACGCTCGCCCCGCAATATCAAATGTACATAATACAACCACAACTGTACTAGCATTGCATCCAGGCTATCCCCCACGACCGATCCGCAACATCACAGCAAAAACACAAAACATCAACGTGAAAGTTACGTTCGCAAATCCGTCTAACCGGGTTATAGCAGTTAGACCGGATTTACCGATCGAGTGACATTCACGGTCGCAGATATAATGTAAATACTGTGAAATAATGTGTTTAAAATATCCAATCGATCAAAAATTAACAAGTGGGCCCCCAAGTAATACTGTAGCACTCACAGAAATTCTGGGCCCAATTTTAATATTCCAAAACCCCTATCTTAAGCCCAAAAGCCCACTGCAAAGAAATGGTAAAATGAAGGGAACATCCTGCGGCGGAACCGCGGCAAAAGAGGGGTCATTGCCGCGGTTCCGCGGTCCTCTGGAAGGATCATCTTACCAAATTTTTGCAGTTTTCTTAGAACTTCATGTACATCAATATTCTACAACCTGAAAAAAATTTCGAGCCCGGAAAAAATCGACAGAAAACTGATGCATGCAAAACGCGGTTTTTGGAATTTTAGTCGATCGGATAAGTAAAACACATTAGAACAAGCTAGACAAGGTTAATGGCGTGGCTCTGATACCATATTGCGCCACGGCAGCGCCCCGGCCGTCTATCCGAGGCCAAAATGCGGAATCAAAAATTTCTTAACTTTTAAACTGGCGCTACCGCGGACAATAAACCCGGATCGTAACCATTAACCGATACTAGCAAGCAAGAGAAAGGGTGAGAGATATACCGAGTGATCCGAGTCCTCCGGTCTTCTCGTCATCGTCCCGATCTCCCGCGGAAACTCCGGTCGTCGCATCCTTACCGGAAGGGCACCACATCGCCTGCATCTTTTACGGGCTCCCACCTCAATACCGAGGCAACTCGGGCGCGAAGTTGGCTGGCCGACGCGTCCAAGATTTGCTGTAGAATGTAGTGTAGATGATGCTTGTCTCATTTGGGGTAATGAAGTTGCCATTGGATGGAGGGAAGTAATGAACAAAATGGAGATGAACTTTGGTGTATACAAATGAGATGATAATTTTCCCACTCTACAAAATGAAATATCCCTCATCCATTCTCACAAAGTGGCCGGCCTATATGTGTGGAAATGGTGGTGAGAAATCACAAAACAAGAAGGAAGGTAAGTGTAGGAAAAAGGAATGGGTGACCACATCCAAACATTATCATTACAAACATACATCCAAACCTTAACCTTTCAAATCTCATTTAATGCAAGTGATGGTGCAAATGAAAAGATGCCATCATAATCAAAGCATTTGCAAGAAACCCCTTCCACAAAAGTTATTTGCACAATTGCAAATAACCCCCTCCATCGGAAAAGTCCGGCCGGGAAAGAACAAAGGAAAACCGGCCGGAACGGAATGCAAACTGGCAACACCAGAAAACGGGTCCCGTAATAAATTACAGGAAAACCCCGATACTGTGCATACACACCCGCATCTGTATTCCGAACGGATACAAATGCAAAGAGACAAAATCTACACTGTACTATACTAGGATCCGGCTTAAACCAAAGCCGGCTAGTAATATCCGTCCGATCCTGATCTGTGCAATACCGCACGCATCTGATCGAACCCTGCCATATATCTATACGGCCTCTAGTACAAACCGTCCGATCCTGATCCGTGCAATACCGCACGTATCTGATCGGACCCTGCCATATCTCCATACGGCCTCTACAGCGTTTCGCCCGAAAGCTTGAGTAACTGAAAGTGTGGTGGACTCTAAAGACTCGTCAATACTATGGCTGTGGATTTAACCACCAGCACGTCAGAGGTATAAGCCAATACGTGACGGGCCACCAGCTATTGACCAAAAGGGACGTCGATGAGCGAACTCATCCTGACACCCTACTGAGCCTGTCAGTGACAATATCCGTACAGTCCGGTCCGTTCGTCTATGAGCATCGCATGGCGGGCCTAGGGGGTTGGTAAAAGTCAGACCCCCAAAGGTGGTACAAGTTGTGTCGGAGTGTAGCCCAGAACGCCCTGAGATACTACTGGAATACCTACCAGTAAATCTCCTGCCTTGGCCGAGGGCTTTGCGTAATGGCTCTCCTAGACACAGCGCGACCTCACCCCCAATACCAGGAGAGACGAACCCCTGAAGATCCGCTCACTGCCTCCATGTGGCTCGGGACTGTACCCAACTAAAACCTGTTTGCACGACTCCTTTGAGCCGTGGTAGGGTAGTAATCAAAGCACAGTGGGAATTCACACGAGACAAATGACGATCTCAGGTCAATGAACTAACCTGTACACATGTCACCTGGGAACTGCTATCTGACGTCTGGTATAATCCCAACTAGCAGGTTCTCGGCGAGTCCTGTCCGGTGTACTCATAACCCAATGAGCACCTGTATACATCTTAGGTGAACCAACTGACACCAGTGGCTTGTGAGACCGGCCACCGCCCCTCGTCGGGGTCTCGACTGTATACACTAGTCTACTCTGGAGAATCGATGCCCTGTCTCGAAACTCCCACGACTAGGGACCTTTTAAGGATGTGCTTATAGACCACCAGCTCTCACGTATATGATCGCCGTCATACTGCTGGCAGTCAAGCAAAAATCCTAGGGGCTCTATCAGCGTGTAATAGCGACCTGTAAGGTCACCTGAAGCAGTACACGATAATAAAGGTAAACCAGATAGCATACTATCATCTCGAGTAAGACTGTCATCCAGGGATAGGTCCTCCCTCAATCATTGCAATCATGTGCCTGTGATCCAATAATTGACTCTGAGGGCACCATCTCCAACAGATTATTACTTGGGCATCCGTGCTTTTACCGTATTTCGATACTTGCTACAGTTTTACTTTGGGCATCCGCTTGATACATATGCATCACCTGACATGACCTAATACAACACTTAACTTGTTACCTGATCTTGTTACTAATGCCGACAATCCTGACTTATTGTCCTGACGGACGTATCCTGTTGTCTGCATAGACAAACCTGTACCTGTTTGATCATGTGTTGGCATTAGCTCCATATTTATCAATACCTGACTTGACCACGTAACCTTACGAGTAAGGGGAAATCAATGATGAAACCTGACTTGTAACTCGACAGTTCGATACTTATACTGATCAATTTTAGGGGCTAGGCCAGTCCCAGGATGATACTGCTGACATCATTCCCCTGTACATATTAAATGTTTAGTGCTTAGCAGCACGTCTCGGATTCAGCCCGAGAGTCTGGACCGTGGTCCCGGGCATGCACAGGATACTATTGAGTTATATCGACGATTCCATTAAATTGATTTCATAAACTTTAGAATAGATAACTCAGTAGTACAGTTAGATTACTCACCGCACTTCACATACATATATACACCCTACTGTTTCATATCTATGTTTACATGGTATATTCATGTTATCGCTTATATTCATGCCTGCATAACTTGTTGCATCCTGGTTATTTTATTGTTTGATATTATGACGCACTGACGTCTGGGTTTTGCATAGCCCAGTTCCTCTATCTCTATCGCAGACTGACCAGGAGTACTTTAGCCGTCAAGCCGAGCAGTGAGGATCATGTTTAGTGATTGTTAATTTAGTTTTCTTTCCGCGACTTTATTTCTTGATATGAGCCCATATTAGGACGTATTTCCAGATGTTGTTATTGAATTTTATCGTTTCCGCATATATATTTCTTGACTCTTTTATTCTGGCAGATAGACATGTACTAGTTAGTTTTATGTTTTAATAGTTTTATGTTTTAATATTCTTGATATCTTATAGACAGCCGTAATGTGATTTTGGAGGGATATTTCCTAGGCACAGATAGTATGGTTGGCTCTGTCACGTGCCGATCTTAGTGCACTTTAGGAAGCGGGACGTGACAATAAAATAGAAAAAAATGCTAGAACACTCACACACATCACTAAGTATTCTAGATTACCAATTTAGGATCTTTAGTTACTTTATTGATAAAGCTGAAGCTTGAACTTAGTTCACTCGAGTGAATAATCTTCGGCAAAAGAAGTCCGGCTTGCAAACGCGACCCAAACCTCTTGAGAGTTTTCTAGAGTCCAACCCAATTGGAGCAAATGAAGACGCTACAAATGTTGTAATTTATATCTTTTTGTGTTTGCTAGTTTAGATGTTTGGTATAGATTCTTGGGGTTTAGTTTCTAGTGCCATCTAAATTTTTGTTTTTGGATTCCATATTGGCCGCGGGTTAGCGCGAGGGCATTAGGAACTTTCAGATTGGTACCGTCCCAACTTAATCCAAGTGCGATAGCTATGGGGATGGACCGCAGCCCCTTATTGCATTATTACTAAGTACCTTATCCATTCTTCAAGATAAAAAAAACTTTCAAATAGGGAATAAAATTCAACTATTAAAATTAGAGTTGTTCCACTTACATTGTCATCCAAATAAAATTGGCCTTCTTAATCAAAGATCATGGAGAATGAAATTGATGCTCAAAGACAAACAAGATTTTATTTGGAAAAAGCTACTTGGACTATTTCAACGGTTTCTTCACTCCGATTGAGGATGCTCATAAGTGGGAATTTCCCGGATCATGACACGTGCCGGATGACATGTCATCCACGTAAGCCCGCTAAATTTCTGGGGGTTATGGAGCTAGAATAAGTATGATACATTGGGGACATTATCACAGATGATGCCAACTGATGGAGATCGAAATCTCCCTCAGATGTTGTCCTCCTTCAATCTTGATGCCAGCGGGGATGAACAGTTGAGATTTGATGTGAGAGTTGAGCGTGTAGATCTCAATAGGTTGTTGGTTGTTGTTAACGCCGAGCTATCTGCAAAGAAAGTCCCGGGATGGGCAACCTCCATAAGACCCTCCGACGATCAAGTAAATACCGAGGAATATTAGGTGATGGAATACTCTTTGTACATAAAGAAAGCTCGATCCGATTCCGGACTGGGTACTTTATGTAGACGGTTCCTCCACAGAGGAAGGGAGTGGGGCTGGGCTGGTTATTCGCTGCCCTAATGAAGCCAAGATGGAATAATCTCTACGGCTCGACTTCAAAGCCTCAAACAACGCCGCGAAATATGAAGCTTTATTGGCCGGTGTACAAATCGCCTCGGGAGTGGGGCTAAAGAGAATTAGAATCTGCAGCGACTCCGCGTTAGTCTTCGGCCAAGCGACTGGATGATTCGAAGCCCGAGAACCCCTGATGATAAAATACTTAATCGGGGTAAAAAGGCTTCAGAGAAAATTTGACGAGGTCCAAGTGGAACAGATTCCTCGAAGTAAGAACGTCGAGGCAGACGCGTTGAGCAAACTCGCCTCCTCTTATTTGGCCAATCATAAGAGAAACATTCTCTTCAAAGTCCTACTGCGGCCCAGCATCGAAGATAGAAAGTGATACACCGGGTCTACACCACTCAGGGGAGTGTCTCAGATTGGAGAAAGCCCATAGAGGAGTTCCTCAAGGACGGAGTGCTCCCCAAGAACCGAATCGAGGCATGCTAGCTCCGCATGAAAGCTCGTCACTTCGTATGGAGCAAAGGGAATTTGTAAAAAAAGTTGTATAACCAACCTCTACTCAGATGTGTCGATTCCGATGAAGCAGAGTACGTCCTCCATGAGATACACGAGGGAGTCGGTGGCGCACATCAGAGGGCCAGCACCCTAGTTCAAAAGACACTGCTGCAGGGATATTACCGGCCGACTATCCACAGCGATGCAGGAAAGCTCGTATGAAAATGCAAGACATGTCAACTCTTCGACAGCACTCCTCGGTTTCCAGCCACTGAGTTAACACCTCTAAGTTCCTCTTAGCCATTCGCACAATGGGGATGGACATGATTGGCCAACTCCCCACGGGCACCGGTGGGCACAAATACATCTTTGTCGCTATGGACTACATTACGAAATGGGTCGAAGCCATGCCGATCAGGAAACTGAGTGCCCCCTCCACGGTGAAGTTCCTGCAGAACAATGTAATCGCCCAATTCGGAATTCCGAGATGCATCATCACCAACCACGGAACCATATTTGAAAACAACAAAGTCAGAGAATTCTGCAGCGACTATCACATATTGATGAAGTTCTCTACGGTCACACATCCCTAGTGCAATGGGCAAGCCGAGGTAGTAAACCGAGGCGTCATACGGGGCCTCAGAGCCCACCTGGAAAGAAGACAGGGCGGGTAGGTCGTGGAACTGCTACGGGTGCTGTGGGCATTGCGAACATCAAAGAAGACACCCATGGGGGAAAGCCCGTTCAATCTCTGTTATGGCACCGAGGCGATAGTCCCCGCAAAAATCTGCCTACCCAGTTATCGAGTCGAACACTTTAACGACGAGATCGAAGCAACTTGGGCATGCTATTGGAAAAGAGAGATTGGGCGCAAATAAGGATGGCCACATATCAATAACAGACCGTATGATATTACAATACCTGGGTCAAACACCAAGCATTCAAGACAGGAGACTTAGTCTTATGACGAAATGGGTTCGAGGACCAAGGGAAGCTGCACAAGTTCTCCCCGAAATAGGACGGTCCTTTTCTCATGACCGAGGCATAACCCGAAGGAGCCCACCGCCTCCAAGATTCCTTGAGGTGCAACTTTCCACGGCCGTATAATGCCGAAAAACTTAAATTGTATAGATGAACTTGTACTCTCTTAAATAATGAGATTCTTCCTTTTCTGTCATCAAGTTTGTTTTAGTTTACGAGCTAAGCCCTCACACGAGTAAGTTTCTGCTCGATTTCGAGGCCGACGTTCAGCCTCCTTTTCATTGTGACCTGGTAGCTTCTTACCCGGCCCATCCGTGGTGGGTAGCATCCTGCCCAATGACGCCGTGAATCCAAAAGCCCCCTCCACGGCGAGCGGCTTCCTGCCCGGCCTGACCCATAAATCATTAGCCTGCGGGCTACCTCATTCGCTTGAAAAAAACGAAAATGTAAACGAAAAATTTCAGTGACCGACACTTTGAGCGAGGAGAAACTCGTAAGCAAAAAACAAAATTTTATTGATAAGAGGCGTTCTCGACTCCTCAACCTTACAAAAACACCCGGGGGCTCGCAAAATAAAAAGTATATACTCCTAAACTATTACAACAAAGGAGGAAGAGGATCCAGAGAGCATTGACCTTGGTAATCAAAGCTGAGATCCAACAGCCGAGCTCAGGCAGCATCCAATCGCTCCTTCTGCCGATGCTCATGGACTCGAACGGCTACGGTTCTGCCGGGGACTTCCGCGGCTGAACATGATGTTATGATCAGCCTCTGTTGAAAAGCTCAGCGAAGGATAACTATCAAGCGGTCTCATCTGCTCTTCGAGATCATGCCCAACTCATGGGTCGTGCGCATCTTGTCAATGGCCTCCTTTAGTGCTTGCTGAGACGAAGCCCGAAAAAGGCCCGGAGAGGACCTCCAGATTGCGTAGATGAGCACCTGTAGAAGAGAAGATCAGCGCGGGAGTTAACGCCTATAATGACACTCCAAGCAACCTATCATGGCCTCGTATGTCGCCTCGGAACTGTCAAAGTCATAATGGTAGACGTCGTGGCGTGTCACGATTTCTCAGATGTTGTACGTATTTCCGGCCATTAGGATACAACGAACTACGGAGATCGGTCAAAGAAAAACGAGAGAAAAAGAAGACACCTATAACCAAATCAACGAGGGTACCTAAGAGGGGGCCAGGCATCCCCTATTTATAGCCTCAACAAAAGTTCTCAAGCGGTCGAGATCCTCTCCCACCAAGGTGTGGATCACGGAGTACCATCATACGTATCACACCACTTGATATGGCACTGCCACGCGGCGCCCCGCTATTGGCCCCCTCCCTTTCACACGGATCCGGGAAGATTGAACGACGTCTTCGAGAGATTTGCATGGATCTTGATATACCCACCACATGCCACATGGCACCGGGAATTGGGCATGCATAAATATTGACGTCGTAGTGATCCCACCATCGATTGACCGATCAATGCGAATAAATTCCTGATCGGAAAGCCCTCTTCATGAGGAAACCGGGCCTATCTTCCTGCCCGGACCATGCGAATAAATTCCTAATCGGAAAGCCTTCTTCCTGCCCAGCCCATCCACCGCGGGCAACTTCCTGCCCAATGACACCATGGATCCAAAGACCTCTACAAGGCAGCCGGGTAGATTCCTACTCGGCCCATCCGTAGCAGGCATCTTCCTACCCAATATCACCGTGGATCCCAAGCCCTATACATGAGGAAACTGGGTAGATTATTGCCCGGCCCATCCATAGCGGGCAGCTTCCTGCCCAATATCGCCGTGGATTCAACGCCCTCTACACAAGGTAGCCGGATATATTCCTGTCCGGCCTATCCACAGGGGGCAACTTCCTGTTCAACAACGCGGTGGATCCAAAGCCCTCTTCACGAGACAGCCGGGTGGATTCCCTCCGGCCCATCCACAGCGGGTAGCTTTCTGCCCAACATCACCGTGGATCCAAATTCCTCATCACAAAGCTACCGGGTAGCTTCCTAAGGCCTCGCGTTAAAACCAGCAAGCCAATCTCTACCCGGCACACATACACGAAGTAGGCAAACTCCTAATATGGCTTAAGTAAATAAAGCCGGCCCGACTCCAATCCCACTCAAATCCAAAGGAGTGACAGCTCCGAGCTCTACTAATGTTGCTCGACTCATGTCACTTCGACTCCGGGATAAGGAGGGACATCGGTCTACCTATACTTGGTGTTCGCTCATCTCATGTCATCTCGACTTCGGAGTGAAGAGAGACACCGGTCTACCTACACTTGGAGTTCGCTCACTCTATATCACTTTGACTCCGGTATGAGGAGGGACACCGGTCTATCCACACTTAGGAAATAATCGAGGAAATTCACATTAAAGTCGGGCACATCAAAGACGGGCTAAAAATACTTCATTAATATCATCAAATTATATACAAGGTATTATAAGCTCCTTAACTTTACAAAATGCCCGAAGGTGGACATCAAAGACGAGCTAAAAAAACTTCATTAATATTATCAAATTATATACAAGGTATTATAAGCTCCTCAAATTTACAAAACGCCCAAAGGCCTACAAAAATAAAAATATGGAGAAGAGAAGAGAGAGAGAGAGAAGAGAAGAGGGGAAGATAGAAAGCAGGGAGAACGGCAGCTTCAAACCACCTTCTCGGCGAAGACCTTCCCACCGTCTGCCTACTCGGCGCCTCTGCCAGCAGGCTCACCTCCACCCGCTGGCTCGATACTATCGCCATAGGATCCTTCCTCCGTAAGAGGATACCTTGCACGAAGCTCGCGGTCATTAAACCCGGGCACCGCCTCCTTGACGGCGTCGAGGGCGTTGTGCCACTCGACGGCCTCGGAATCAGTAAGGTCGACGTAGAATTGGTCGGACTCCTTGTAGTCTTCCACGGCTTTTTTCTGCCCTATCCTCGGCCCGCTTCGCCGCCTCGTGGACTGCTCGGACATCCCCCTTGAATGAGTCTCTCTGCTTCCTTATGGCTTCAAAGAGCTCATTAACCTCGCCGACCTAGGCCTGGAGAGCCCAGTTAGACTCAGTCAGGGCCCGGTGAGACTCTTTCAGCCTCATGGCCTTTACGCCCTCTGAGACCAGCCTCGACTCAAGGGAGGCGGCATTGTTCTCGACCTCCTTCAGTCTAGCAAGGAGTTCTTCCTCATGCGAGAATGACTCTCCGGCCTTTTTCAGCGCCGGGGTAAGTTCCTCGGCTTCTATAGCGGTTAGGAGAGCAAAATGTTGGAGGACCTGCAGAACAACACAAACTACATTCGTCAGGAACTGGGCAGAGGAACAATCACTTGGAATTTTTTTGAGGATTACCAATCTGGACGGCCTCATGAGCTATTGCCGCGACTTGGGCCTTCAGGTGCCCCGGGGAATCTTAGCCCCCGCTGCCTTCTCCATATCCTCCAGCAAGATATCGGCCACAGAGAGCCCCGACGGCACCTCGATGCAGAAGTCGCCCTCCTGCACCTGAATCACGTCCGGGAGCGGTCGAGAAACCACTTTCTTGAGTCTCTTGACCAGAGACTCGGCGGAGGAAGGTGCCTCCAGTCTCTCCCGAGGGGCTTGTTCCCGGGCATGTTTCTGCCCTCCACTCCTACGCTCCTCCGGGATAAGGGGAGCGACGGCGACCTTGGCAAGAAGGCCCTACCAGGGCTCCGCATCCAGCGTGGGCTTGGATGAACTACTGCCGCCGCCCTTCATTACTTGCACCTTGGCGGCCAGGAAGGCCATGATCTTCGATCGGTCCATGGGCTCTGCAAAAGAAAATGAAAGAAATTGTCAACAACAGGAACGACAAATTATGCTAAGTCTAAATTAATCGGTGAAGTCCTAACTTACCTTTGAAGTGCGCAGGTCTGAGTCCCGCCCAGCTCAAAGCCTGCTCGAAAAGTAAGGCCTCGGCACACTGGATCGACTCCCACCGCGATACGACCCCCGCCTCTAGGGCGCTTGACTGCTTGGCCCTCGGGCAATCTGCCCTATGCCACTTGGTGGGCACTGGCCATTCCTCTCCCTTCGGAGAGCCGACGAACAAGAACTTCTCCTTCCGCTCATGAATAGAAGAAGGGACAACCGCTACCCCTAACTCAGCCATCCTACCCTTGTGCTTTTTAAAAGAGAAATAAACCCAATTCGGCTCGTCCTTACGAGTACCGGGGTGGTTCTTATAGCAAAGGAAGGAGAGGAGAAGACCTAAGTTGAAGTGGATCCGATCAATTTTCAGCCAGACCAGGAACTCGAGGAGAATCCTTCATGAATTCGGTGCTAGCTGGCCAGAGACAAGTTGGAAGCAATAGAGGACATCACAAACCTCGGGGGAGAAGGACAGACTCATCCTTGCTAGGAACGTTTCCAAGTACAGAGCAATCTCATTGCCCTATACTTTATTTGCCTGCTTACCCTCCCTGGGTAGACGGAGCGAATAACCAAGGGGATATGGAAACGAGCCTGGATATCGGAAAGCTCGTTCGACCGATTCAACATCGAGGGTGCATCACGAGTATTCTCGATGCGCACCTTGGGGCCCTTTTTGCCCTCCGGCGACGAAGAACAAGGGCATCAGCACCCTTTGAGGGCGAGCCCGACACGGAGGAAGAAGAAGAACTTTCTCGGCCATCAGAAGCCGAGAAAGAGGAAGATAACCCACTGGGCTCGGCTTCAGAGGCTGAAGCCTCATCGCCCGACTCAACTACATCAACAAAAACATCAACGGAAGACATCTGACCTGATTCAAGGGAAGAGTGGCTGAAGGTGGATTGTGACTGAGAACCCGACCTAAAAGACGTGGCACCGAGCAATCCTTAGATGGCAGGAAGCAAGCACAGAAAAGATGTTTCCTAGGGAGAGACCTCCCCTATTTATACACTCAGCAAGAGCCATCCGACGGCCCAGATCCGCTCCCGCCAAAAAGAGGCGTTGCATCCCACGGCCTCGATGATGCCACGTGGCAACCAACCATTGGACGTTTCCCCTCACACGAATCCAACTGGTGGGAGCGATATCTCGCAATTCGCCACCCGATTATAGCCACATAGCACAGAAATGATGGACTGAGCAAGCGAAGCGACGTCTCCTTTATGGCACCACCATTTCGCTGATCCGCTGACGTCATTGAGGATATGCGAAGAAATTAAAGCCCTTATCGCTGAACCCAGAATCGAGTCGATAGTCCAAGTCTCACCGTACGATAACATTCATGCGGAAGCATATGACTATATTAATTCGCGAGTCAACGCCCTTCCCACTCCGCAGTTAGAAGGCACGCTTACCCACTTCATTCGCGATATCGAAGAAGGGGGAGCTAACGCCGCTGTCTATCGGAACTTCCGCGAGGACTTCACCGATGTCGTCGACAGCAGGGGCTTGCCTAGTCATGGAAGGGGAAGGGGAGAGGCGAGGTGGGCGGAGATTCCATTCGAAGTAACGTAACGTTAATGCACCATCTTCAAAACTTCTCGGAATCCGGAGTTTTTTGAGAAAAGGTCCCATCCTTCAATATCATGATCGGGTCGACCAGCGCATCGTGAAACGCCATGTGGATCCGGAGATCGAAGAGGCACGTCCGCCAAGTATTGCACTGTTCCCTGATAACCCAATACGAAGAAACCTCGGCACCAAATTGAACGTTGAAGACCGAGTAGACCACTCTTGACCCGACCCATAAATAGGTCAGGACGAGCGTGGGGGCTAATGATGATGCTCATAAGTGGGAATTCCCTATATTACAACACGTAGCGGATGACGTGTCATCCACGTAAGCCAGCTAAATTCTTAGGGGCTACGGAGCTGGAATAAGTATGATACATTGGGGACATTTCTCGGCGCATCACCTCCGAGATTGTACCCGACCTTTTAGAAGACCTCCCTGTAGTATGTTCCCCTTAGCTGGTCTCCGAGCTATCCTATAGCTGAGACTCCTCAGCTCACTTGCTCATCTCCGAGCTATCCTATAGCTGAGACTCCTCAGCTCACTTGCTCGTCTCCGCACTATTCTATATCTGAGATTCCTTAGCATCCCTATTTTGCCGGGAGCACGGAGCCCGAGTGCCCCCATAACGGTTCCGTGTATCTTGCCATGACGAGATCTCCGCCGCTCCACATCCCGCAACCCACGCTAGCGTGTCTCGCCATTAATGAGCGTATCTCGCCATTAATAGGTGTATCCCGCCACAACACGAACGTGACGTAGGGGCGTAACGGACGACGAGAATCTCGTATCGGCTCGCTCCATGCGACTACTATATAAACCCCTCTTCCAGACGACTCAGGTATTTCGAACACATGCCAATACGCCGCTACTCTTCCCTAATATTTCTCGGTACTTACTTGATTGTCGAAGGGTCCTATGATGGTTTCTCAACTCGGGACTTCCTATGTAGGTAGCCCGGCGTCAACAACCACCAACAGCCTATTGAGATCCACATGCTCAACCATCACATCAAATCTCAACCGTTCAGCCCCGTTGGCAGTAAAATCGACGGAGAACAATATCTGAACGAGATTTCGACCTCCATCACCGATGTTCATCCAGAAGCCTTGGTCTGCATGTATGTGAACCAACTTTTGGACACTCTCATAATAATTTATCCATATAAAATGATAATGGAAAATGGGGTCTAAGTCCTTAGGTTACAAAAGAAATGGGTTAAAATTCCGGACCAAAAAAACTTTTGAAAAGCTCCCCAACTATAAAGATTCTTTTGTTGTAGTTCTTATAGTGCATTAACTAATATATTATGCCAATAAACTCCATTTGAGATTAAGAGCTATATTTACCCTTTAAAGAGCTATATTTATCTTCTAAAATGCTAAATTTGATTTCTAAGTTATGTGGATTGATATTCTTAAAAACAATCACGTTAATTTGATTTCTAAGTTATGTGGATTGATATTCTTAAAAACAATCACGTTGGCCACGATCATTACACAATCAATGTTTGTCTTTTGTTCATCAAATTAATGATGCAACCATTGTAAAACAGAGAGTCAGAATAGTGGATCGATTAGCTACTAATAAACTCAAACAAATACCTAATTTATGGCATCAAAACTCTACAACTAGCGAAATAATATTCGATTTTTCGATAAAAATAGAACTTTTGAAACTCGAGTATTTTCGTAGGACTTTAATAGAACTAGGACTTTGTTTATAGGATTCAAGAACTAAACTAGAACTGAAAATTAAAACTATATTAGATTATTTTATTTTTATTGGTGAAGTCCAAATTATACATATAAACTCAAATTTAATTGTTTACAAATGGTTTGTAAGATAAAAATTAATTTTCTGTTTTAATTATAGAAAATGAGATTTTTGTATATAATTAAACCTATCTTTCTTTTAGCTAGATCAAATTAGGGTTATATACATGCTTAACAATTTTTATATTTTCTGAATAATTTTGGATGTATTTAAATTAGATGAATTTAAAAGAGATTAAAAAGTATTGTGTTGAGTCAATTGAATTTGGTCGATAAAGGGGGGAGACTTGGGATCCAACATGGGATTTCTCATTTAGTGTTTCGAAAAGGGGCACGCGGGACCGGTGGGCTTTGCTGCGCTAATTTTTTTTTTCTAGTTGGAACATTTTTTCTTCTGCTTCCAATTCCATTGATGACTAACACTACATTTAGAACTTTATGTTCCAATTCTAAATGATTAACACCAACTAATATATTGTCCATATATATTCCGGTTGTAATAAGAGAAAAGAGTTCTCATGCAAGGGATTGTCGTGCCATTCCTGCGGGACAGAAATAAAATGGGTATCCCACACTCATGCTCGACCATGTTGTTTAGGGACTGTGAGCAATCCCTCGTGTAGGGTCACTATTCTCTTCTTCTAATTGTTCAAGGTGTAATATGATATATCTAATTAAATAATAAGCCATAATAATCTGATATGAACAGGATTTGAACATCAGAACCTCTGCTCGGCTACAAGAACCGGCAATATTAGACCATACTCGTGTATCTTTGGAGTAACCCAGCTAAATTTCCAACTTATGGGTCCCAAAGACATGGGCCCACATGCTGCCCCAAAGGGTAACATGTTGGGTCATCAAATTGGATTCTTGTCCACTTCCCAATTGCAAAAGCCCAAGAAAGCCCTCCACCTATTTAAATCTCCCAATAACCTCTCCCTTCTTTCAATCCCCAATACAAGATCTCCTCTTTCCCTTCAACTTTCCCAAAATCCTCCATCATCTCATCTCATCTCAAAAAAGTTGCGATTTTGACATTAGGGTATCATCCCATTCCCCCAAATCTCCCAACAATTTCCCACCCAAAGATCACTTTTTGACATCTGGGTTTCGTTCGATTTCAGGTAAAAATCCCAACCCTTGGATGGATCCTCAAGGCCATGGCCCAGGAGCCCCCTTTGCAGCGTACCAGCACCTCTACCAGCAGCAGCAGCAGCAGCAGAGCCACCAGCTGCAGCTCTTCTGGGCCGATCAGTACCGCGAGATCGAGCAGACCACAGATTTCAAGAACCACAACCTCCCCTTGGCCAGGATCAAGAAGATCATGAAGGCCGACGAAGATGTTCGAATGATTGCCGCTGAGGCGCCCGTGGTGTTCTCCCGGGCCTGCGAGATGTTCATCCTCGAGCTGACCCACCGGGGCTGGGCCCACGCCGAGGAGAACAAGAGGAGGACCTTACAGAAGAACGATATAGCCGCCGCCATCTCGAGGACCGACGTGTTCGACTTCTTGGTCGATATCGTGCCGAGGGAGGAGGCCAAGGATGATGGGATGGCGAGGGCCGGGCCTCTGGGGCCTGCAGGGACGGACCCGATGGCTTACTACTACGCGCCGCAGTGAGTGAGCGAGGACCGACCGGGCAATAATGTGAGTGCTTTATGTGGCTTAAGTTTTTGAATGTGTTTGCTAAGTTGGTGATTTTGTTAATAACTTGTTGTGTTTGCTCTAATCATATGTTATGAGTATGAGAACTAGTTTGTTTTATGATCAATGGAAAGAAATCATGTGGCATGGGAAAGTTTTTTTTCTTCTTGTTTATATGATATTATTCATGATTTAGTAATTATTATGAAATTCATAATATAATCATCACAAGTATTTAAGTGAGCATTAATTGATGATTTAGTGATACACTAGTATTGTGCATGTGCAATGCACATGGATTTTATAGTAGGCCATGTATGATTTTAATAAATATTACGAGATTTAAATATTAAGCTTGAGAACAAAGTAAAAAAGATGCCTTTAGAAATGGAAAGAGAAAGAGATAGTCTGAATGTTGGTGCCTAGTTATAGAAAGAGGGAGGGAGGGAAAGAGTTTGAAATTTAAATTTAAACGGGTCAATATTTAAATAGGTTGATGATATGGTATAGCTTTATATGAGGTTTAGATGTAAAAAAATTCTTATATCTTAAAAACTTTTGTTAAAAAAGAACGCCATTAATTGGTGGCATGAGGTATATATCCTTGGAATTTGCATTATAATAGCAGATATAGAGATAAAATATTCGCAATTTCTAGAAAAAATAAAACATTATAATTATATAAATAGTAAAAAATAATTTCTATTAATTATCAAGCAATAGCTCATATCAATATGGTCGGTTTATTGGTATAACAATTCCATCCTTCTTGAAATTGACTCAAAAGATATTAAGCACTAAGCCATCAACATTTATCATTTCATTCGTAATTGTTTTTTGAGAGCAAGGATGAGCCTATACAAGATGAAAATTTTATCTTTCAGAATTGCAATATAGAGGACATTAAAAGATCGTTGCTGAACTCAGCCCAACCAATATAAATGTCTCAAATGGCTTTATCTTCATTCATTTAGCATGAAAATCAAAAGATATACAAAGAGAGTGTGATGTGTACAATCTAGTATAATTAGAGAGTCAATAATTCTTTAGAAAATGATAGAGCTTCGGTGGGCCCAATATATGTTGTTTTCTATATCTGCAACACATTGTGTGTGAATTAAAGTTAAATTTCGTTATATTAAAAAAGAAGAGAGAGAGAGAAGGAGAGAACAAATATACATCAGTTTATACATATTCAACTTCTGTAGAATAAGATATAGTTTTAGATTATAGGACGAAAGGCTTGATGAAGACACTGCAGTAAAGCATCGCTTCCCGTTCATATTACAAGTCACAAACCACCACCCCTGCATTGCTCAAGAATCCCTTAGTGCGTGGGTAAAAGAAACCGATCCTAATTTGCCAACATGTACGTATCTAGGACAGTGTACAAGCGCATGCCTTGCTATAAAAAATGAAGCCAATCATTTAAATGACCTTTTCTCTCTAGATTTTTTTTTGTCTTGTGGAGAAAAAGAAAGAGAGTTACAATGTATTTATAGAGTAGTGATGGTAAATAGATTAAAAAATGAGAATGCCAAAAGTCAAAAGAAAGTTAATATCTACTATAAATGTCTTTTAGATTTTGGACCTAATTTTTCTTATTAAGTATGCATTAAATAACTTTATTGTAATTATTAAGTAATTGTGACCAAATGCATGCTATGGACATTGATCAATATGTAACCCCATACATTTATTCATTGAATCAACGCGGCAATCAATATAGGTTGCAATGGCCATTTATTAACACAAGCACTTGAAAATTTATTCATTGAATCAAGTTTAATGTTGATTCTTTTAGTTTAATTTGAACAATGGCTTGGAGGCATGCTCTAAACTTAATTGACAATCGCAACACACTCCATAAGAATATAATCATAAAGTCTACTTCACAATGCAAGTTATACGAGAACTGATAATGAAAACAAGTTACCAACACAAGTCATGGAACGTTGATACAAGTTTATATAAACCCCTAATTTCATTATCTTAGGTCACAAAACTCGCTATAGCTACCGGTGCCGAACAATACCCAATGTAAATTATATTATGAAGTTGCCATTAGATGTTTAAACTATAGTATTGATGGAGCTTCTGATCTCTTTCGATGCTGTCCTCCGTCGATCCTGTGATGGTCTTTAACGGCTGCGATTTGTTTTTGAGAGTTGTTGAGTGTGGATCTCAATGGGTTGGTGTTGGTCGTCGAGCTACCTGCAAAGAAGTTCCGAGGTGGGTGACCACCGTAGGACCCTCCGGCGATCAAGTTGGAGCCGAGGTATAGATGCAGAGTAGCGGCGTATTGAAAAAATTCCCGTTACGTGAGTTGTCTGAGAGAGTGGTTTATATAGGGGTCGCGTGGAGCGAGCAGGCGCGGATCACCGCCGTCAGTTATACCCCAGCGTTATCCTTGCCTTGAATGGCGGGATGCGCTCATTAATGGGGGGATGCGCTAGCGTGGGACACGGATCGTCGGGTGGTGGATATGTCGCCCTGGCGATATATGTGGAGCCGTTGCGGAGCGCATGGGATCCACGCTCTTGGTTGATCGGGGGAGGCCGAGGAAGCTCGGCACGTCAGACGGCTCGGAGACAAGCCGGGAGACTGAGAAAGCTCGAAGACGAGTTGTTTGTAGTTTCCTAGGTGAAGGTGGAATGTATTCAGGGAGGTCTCCGGAAAGGTCAGATACGTTCCTCGAGAAGGGGATCCTGAGGAATGTCTCCGATGCAACTCATTTATTCCACCCCGCAGCCTTCGGAACACGTCATCCGCCACGTGTCGTAATTTGAGGAGACACTACTTGTAAGCATCATCATTAGCTCCCCACTCTCATTCTAATCTATTCATTGATCGGGTCGAGAGTGGCCTTCTCGGTTTTTCTTTTGCTCATTTTGGCGTCAAGGAATCATAATGCGGATCGCTCGGGAACGGCATGGCGTTTGGTCGTTTCGATCTTTGGGCCCACGTGTCGCCTCGTCGTTCGCTTGAATCTTCGCGCGTATCCCCAATGGCATCAGCGGATCAATAAAATGATCGTGTTTTAAAGAGGGGGCGCTGTTCCAGCCGATCGCCAGTTAGGATACATGCCACGTGTCGGACGTCGGTTGGCGGAAGTGATAGGCTGTCTCTGACTCCTGTAGTCGAAAAGACGTCCCCAATGGCCGATCGCCACGTGGAGCCCCGCCGGTCGTTGGGTGCGACGTTTCGTTTTGGCGAGAATCAATCGGGGCCGCAGGATGTTCCTCTTTGGGGTGTATAAATAAGAAGGGACCATCTTAGGGCTGATACTTTGCTCAAATTCTCTATCGTTGCTAAAAATTGCTCGGCACTCCTTTTAGATCGGATCCCTTATTGATTTTACTTCGGTGAGTTCCTTCTTTTGAATCAGGTTTGATGTTTTCATTTGAGGAGTCCGTAGAGGTAGTAAGGGTAGAGTCGGACGATGAGGCTCCCGTTGTTGGGGCGAGTCCAGTGGGTTTTCCTCCTTTTCGGCTTCAGATAGCCAAGATCGTTCTTCTTCGTCCTCTGTATCAGGTTCGCTCCCTAGAGTTAGGGCTGCCCCTGTCGCTCGCCGTCGGGTGGCGACAAGGGCCCCCAAGGTGTGCATCGGGAACACCCACGACACGCCCTCTGTTTTGAAGAGTCTGGACGAGCTTTCCAAAATTTGGGCTCGATTCCACATCCTCTCTAACTATTCCATCCGTTTAGTTAGAGAGGGCGAGCGGGCGGATCAGGTGCAGGGCAAGAAGATTGCCCTGTATTTGGAAGCGTTCCGGATATGAATGTATCTGCCCTTCCCAATTGGGGTCTGCGGGGTGCTTCGTTGCTTTCATCTCTCTTCCGGGCCAGCTAGCTCCGAACTCGTGGAGAATTCTCTTCGGATTTCTGGTCCACTTAAATCTTGAAAATATCCCCTTCAGCTTGACTCTCCTTACTTCTTTCCTTTGTTATAAGAATCATCCCGACACCGGTAAGGATGAGCCGAACTGGGTGTATTTTCATTCAAAAAACGTAAGGGCGGAGTGGCTGGGTCGGGGGTAGCAGCCATCTCTTCTTCCATCTATGAATGGAAGGAGAAGTTTATATTCGTCGGGCCATCTGAGGGCGAGAATTGGGCTATGCCTACACAGTGGCACAGGACCGACTGCCCGAGGGCAAAGCAGTCGACTTCCCCCGAAGCGAGGGTGGTGTCCCAGTGGGAGTCGATCCAACGGGCGTATGTCCTGCTGTCCGAGCATGCACTGAGCTGGGCTGGACTCAGTCTTGCGCGTTTCTTGGGTAAGTTAGGGCTTTCGACGATCTATTTAGATTTTGTCAAGTTTCCTTTACTGTTTTTGTGTTGCTAACCCCTCTTTGTTTGCTTGTCCCTTTTTTGCAGAGCCCATGGACCGAGCTAAAATCCTAGCTGCCCTGGCCGCCAAGACTCAGAGAAGAAGGCCGGGGGCGCAAGCTCGTCCCGACCCGGTCCAAGCTCGGCCCCGAGGCCAACTCCATCGTCTAAGCCTTCCGCCGCTTTCCGAGTTCCAGAAGAACGCTATGGGGGGAGCTATAAGCATTCACGAGACCCGGCGCCTCGGGTGCGAAGGGAGGAGGAAGAGGCCGAGCCCGCCGAAGCCCCCTCAAGAGGCAAAAGCGGACGGTTTCCCGGCTGCCTCCTTCCGGGATCCTAGTGCAGGAGGGCGACTTCTGCATTGAGGTGCCCTCGGAGCTCTCGGTCGCCGACAGCCTGCTTTCTGACATAGAGCAAGCGGCTGGGGTTAAAATATCCCGTGGGACCATGAAGGCCCAGGTGGTCGCCATAGCCCAGGAGGCGGTTCAGGTCGGTTCTTGACTTTTCTCATAAATTATTTTAAGTCTTGTTTTCTCGGTTTGAGCTTTCTAACCCGTTTGTTGCTTTCTTCAGGTCCTCCACCACTTCGCGCTCCTCGTCGCCATGGAGTCCGATGAGGTAACCCGACTATGAAAAAGCCGGGTGAGTCTTTCAAGTTGGAGGAGGAGCTCCGTCTCCAACTGCGGTAAGCGAAGGAGAAGATGGCTCTCCTTGACACTCGTCTGATCGCTGAGGGGCTGATGAACTCCAAGCTGAAGGAGTCTCATCGGTTTCTGGACGAGTCCAACCAGTCTATTCATGCCAAGTTGGAGGAGGTGGACGGCTTCTACCTTGCGGTGAAGAAGTCGAAGGACGCCCTCAAAGCAGGATGTCCGGGTGGCTTTGGACACGGTGAAGCTCACGGAGTGTCGGGCGGAGAAGGCCGTGGAGGCGTGCAAGGCGTCAGACCAATTCTACGCCGATCTCGTCGAATCCGCGGTCGTCGTGTGGCATAGCGCCCTCGACGCCATCAAGGAGTCTGCGCCGGGGATTGATATCAGCGAGCTCCGCGCTAAATATCCCATGGCCGAGGAGGAGCCGCAGGTGGAAGTTGCTGGGGCGGTCGTTGGGGGTGAGGCTGTCGGTGGAAGCATCGACCCAGAGGTCGCAGTTTTGGTTCCCGAACCTGGTGTTGAGCAGGGCGAGAACCTCCCCGAGCGGATGGCCTGAGCTTTCCTTCCTTGGGGATTTTTTTCTTTTTCCGAATTTTTGCAAGCCTCCGGGCATTTTTTATAAGGCTGAAGAGCCCAAAATACCTAGTATTTATTTTGGGTTATAAATAAAGTACTCCTTTTTCCTTTGCCTAAATGTTTGCTTGCTGCGCAAGTACTTTTAGCTCGTATACTTTTGTTTGAATCTTCATTTTGCAAGTATTTTTAGCTCGTAGGTCTTTCTATCTTGTAAGTGTCAGGCCAGCGTCCACCCCCCGCACTTGCTGACCTTCATCGAGTAGCGATGAACAATGGCGCCAAGTGTAAGAAGGTCGGTACCCTCCTTTTCCCCGAAGTTGAGGTGGCTATCGCGCGTTGATGGCCTAGTGTAGAAAGTCGGTATCTTCCTTTCTACTCAGCTATCTCATGGTGAGGGCTTTCGATCCACAGCGTTGTTGGGAAAGCTACCCGCTGTGGATGGACCGAGCAGAAAGCTGCTCGGTGGCCTCGAGAGGAGGGCTTTGGATCCTTAACGTAGATGGGCAGGAAGCTACCCGCTAGGGATGGACCGAGCAGGAAGCTGCTCGGTGGCCTCGAGAGAAAGGCTTTAGATCCTTAGCGTTGTCGGGCAGGAAGCTACTCGCTAGGGACGGACCGAGCAGGAAGCTACTCGGTGGCCTCACGAAGAGGGCTTTAATCCACAGCGTTGGTGGGCAGGAAGCTACCCGCTGCAGATGGACCGAGCAAGAAGCTGCTTAGTGGCTTCGTGAGGAGGGCTTTAGATCCTTAGCGTTGTTGGGTAGGAAGTTACCCGCTAGGGACAGACCGAGCAGGAAGCTACTCGGTGGCCTCGTGAGGAGGGCTTTGATCCACAACATTGATGGGCAGGAAGCTACCCGCTACGGATGGAACGAGCAGGAAGTTGCTTGGTGGCCTCGTGAGGAGGGCTTTTAAACCATAGCGTAGGTAGGCAGGAAGCTACCTACTGCAGATGGACCAGGAAGCTGCTCGGTGGTCTTGTTAGGAGGGCTTTAGATCCTTAGCGTTGATGGGCAGGAAGCTACCCGCTAGGGATGGACCGAGCAGGAAGCTGCTCGGTGGCCTCGAGAGGAGGGCTTTCGATCCACAGCGTAGTTGGGAAGGAGGCTACCCGCTGGGAATGGACCGAGCAGGAAGCTACTCGGTGACCTCGTGAGGAGAGCTTTAGATCCTTAGCATTGTTGAGAAGGAAGCTACCCGTTAGGAACGGGCCGAGCAGGAATCTACTCGGTGGCATCGTGGGGAGGGCTTTGATCCATAGCATTGATGGCAGGAAGCAACCCGCTACGGATGGACCGAGCAGGAAGCTGCTCGGTGGCCTCGAGAGGAGGGCTTTAGATCCTTAGCGTTGTTGGGCAAGAAGTTATCCGTTAGGGACGGACCGAGCAGGAAGCTGCTCGGTGGCCTCGAGGAGGGATTTAGATCCTTAGCGTTGTTAGGCAGGAAGCTACTCGTTAGGTACGGACCGATCAGGAAGCTGCTCGGTGGCCTCGCGAGGAGGGCTTTGATCTACAACATTGATGGGCAGGAAGCTACCTGTTGTGGATGGACCGAGCAGGAAGCTATTCGGTGTGCTCGTGAGGAGGGCTTTAGATCCTTAGCGTTGTTGGGGAGGAAGCTACCTGCTAGGGACGGACCGAACAGGAAGCTGCTCGGTGGCCTCGCGAGGAGGGCTTTGATCCACAATATTGATGGGTAGGAAGCTACCCGCTGCGGATTGACTAAGGAGGAAGCTACTCGGTGGTCTCGTGAGGAGGGCTTTTAAGACTCCCTTACGCCTACGTGGGACGTCGTTCAACCTTCCGCGGTCCACATAGGCGGGAGTGTTGGCATCGTTCGACCTTCCGTGGCCCGCATAGGCGGGAGTGAGGGCGTCGTTCAACCTTCCGTGGCCCGTATAGCTGCTCGTGAAGATTGGAATGGCCGACACGTGGCAGTTCCATATCGGGAAATTGAGACATCCCGTGACTCGTGTCGCTGTGCGAGTAAATTTCGGCCGTTGGAAGATTTTTGTTGAGGCTATAAATAGCGAAGACATGTTGGTTTCTTTCTAGTATTGCTTTTCTGAAGATGGCCGGGCGCATTTTTTACCATCGGGAAGATCATCTCTCGTGACGACTTGTACCTTTACTGCCTCGATCGCTCCAAGCAAACGTACGAGGTGGTGATAGACCATGTGGAGGGCCACTTTGGTCGCCTACTTCCCCGGTGATCTGCTCTCCTCCAAGTGCTCCTTTATGCGATCTGGAGGATGTCCCCGGGTCTGCACAACGCCTTATCTCCGCAGTTCAGGGACGAGGTGCTTAACAAGGTGCACACGCTCTACCACCTCGGTCTGATCTCACAGAGCAGGCGGGAACGATCAGTGGGTCTTCTTCTGGAGTGTTTCCAAAAAAGGCTGATCGTTGACTCCTGTCCGGCGGATGGGTCCCCGGCACTTCCGTGGCATTTAGGGTCCGTGAGCACCGTCAGAGGGAGCGGGTCGAGGAAGCTCGGGCTCGGCTGCAGGAGATTTCCTCGGAGTACCATCAACAGTGCTTCCTTGATCCTCGTCCCCCTCTGTTGTAATTATTGTAAGGCTGGGGAGCCCATAATACCCTTTAATCAATAAATAAATCATGTTTTTTGCGGTAATGTCTTCTCCTTTTTTCCTTTTCTCTTCGTACATTCTATGGACTTAACTAAATGCCAACATGAATTATATTATTTCAAAAGAGGATACATTTTTTATTTATACAACTTGAGCATTTCAGCGTTGTAAGGTTGGGGGCGGCGGTCTCCTCTGCCTTCCTGAACTTGATCCGAAGTAACGACCATGATGTGGCCGATCGTTAATTCCCCGGGAGGGGTTTGGTCTTTGTTTTCCTGTTCCGCTTGTCGTTTATCCCGCAGGTATTTCACCAGGTGGCTTGAGCGGATCAACTTCTCGATATAGTCATGGAGTTGTTTACAGTTCTCAGTCGGGTGGCCCTGCGTTCTGTGGAAGGCACAGTATGGGCCGCAGAGGCATTTGCTTGCTTTTGGGGTGACTGGCGGGAGCTTAAAGAATCTCTCACCCTTAGCTTCCTCCAGCAGCTCAGTCTGAGAGATGTTCAGGGGAGTGTACTCCTGAAACCTCGGTAAGTAAGGTTTCGGACGATCGACCTTCTTCTTTTCCTTTCTGTCTCTTTTCTTTCTGTCCGCTTTATCGGCTTGGGGTAGGTTTGAGTTCACCTCGGACTCGAGTTGGATTTCTCGCTCGGTCCAAGCTTTCACCTCGGCTATGGTCTTAGGTTGCGCTAATACAAAAGAGCGGAGCCACTCTTTGTGTCTAAGACACGACCTCAGCACGGTGATGACCGTTTCATCGCGGTGCTCGGGGATCTCGAGGAGCGCGTTGTAGAAGCGGGTGACATATCCTTTGAAAAATTCTTTGTCTCAGCTCTTGATGGTGAATAGGTAGTCGACCGTCCTCTTCTGCCGTCGATTCCCGACGAAGTGACTGAAGAATTGGGTGGCCAGCTCGTCGAAGGTCGAGATGGAGCGTGGTGTGAGTCCTCGGAACCAGTCCCGGCCAGCCTGGATGAAGGTGGTGGGGAAAACTCGGCATTGGGCCGCGTTGGAGTTATTCTGGAAGCCCATGCCCGCAGTAAATGCGTCTAGGTGGTCCTTCGGATCGGATTTCCCGTCGAAGAGGGCCTCCTTAGGCGGTTTGTTCCTGGACGAGACGTGCTCGGCCAGCAGCTCTTCCGTAAAGGGCTTCGTCAGTGAATCGGCGGAGTATCTGACCCCGTCGCCAGACGCAAGGCCGTCCCGTCGTATGCCCTCGATTTTCTTCTCGAGAGCTTTGAGTCGGTGGTGGTACCCCGAGGATTCTGCACATTCGGAGTGGTGGCTACCTCCGCTTCAGGTTTGTGCAAGGTGCGGCTTCGATTTCGCTCTATCAAATGTCTCAAATCCTCGAGGGAGGCCCTCCTTAAGTAGTCCCTGCGCTCGTCGTTCGCGCGATCCCGATGAGAGTAGGGACGTCGGTCATGCCTGGAAGCAGGCGAGCTGACCGACACCTCCTCAGAGGGAGAGAACGCATGACGGGCATTGGAGCGACAGCCCAGTCTTCCCTGGGGCCGCGGCGTGGAGCTGTCCGGCACCCAGCAGGTCATGGAATCAATCACCGTGTGCGGGTTAAGGTGGCCGGAGTCGGTCCGCCGGCGCTCGGTGGCGCTGTGATGAGGGTGAGGGAGATCAAGGGCTTGAGTGTGCCCGTCTGTCCTTCGGCAGACGTCGTTATCCCGGAGAGGGGAAACCGCGGCCTGGTGGGTAGGGTCCGCCGCTTGAACGCGGACGAGGGTATCCACCAGCGATATGAGCATGTCGATCCGGACGGACAAGGCGTTGATGGCATTAGGAGGGGGAGACGAGCCGCTCCAGCTTCCGTTGGGGCGGCTCGTATTTGGATTGTTGCGGTCGTCGCTCGCCATTAGGTCGAGAACGGAAGTTCAACTTTTATGGTGGAACAAAAAAGTCTTTCGTTCTCACAGACGGCTCCAACTGATGGAGCTTCGGATCTGCTTCAGATGCTGTCCTCCGTCGATCCTGTGATGGGGGTCTTTGACGGCTGCGATTAGTTTTTGAGAGTTGTTGAGTGTGGATCTCAATGGGTTGGTGTTGGACGCCGAGCTACCTGCAAAGAAGTCCCGGAATGTGTGACCACCGTAGGACCCTCCCACGAACAAGTTAGAGCCAAGATATAGATGCAGAGTAGCGGCGTATTGAAAAAATTCCCGTTACCTGAGTCATCTGAGAGAGGGGTTTATATAAGCGTTGTATGGAGCGAGCAGGCGCGAGATCACCGCCGTCAGTTACGCCCCAGCATTATCCTCGTCTTGAATGGCGGGATGCGCTCATTAATGGGTGGATACACCCATTAATGGGGGATGCGCTAGCGTGGGACGCGGATCGTGGGGAGGCGAATATCTCGCCCTGGCGATATACGCGGAACCAATACGGGGTGCATGGGATCCACGCTCTTGGTTAATCGGGGGAGGCCGAGGAAGCTCGGCACGTCAGACGGCTCGGAGACGAGCCGGGAGACTGAGAAAGCTCGGAAACGAGCTATTGGTAGTTTCCTAGGTGAAGGTGAAATATATTCAGGGAGGTCTCCCGGAAGGTCGGATACGTTCCTTGAGAAGGGGATCCCGAGGAATGTCCCCGATTCAACTCATTTATTCCACCCCTGTAATTTTCGGGAGACGTCATCCGCCACGTGTCGTAATCTGAGGAGACACCACTTGTGAACATCATCAAGTATCAAACCAACAGTGCCTCAAAATGAAAACATATCATGAAAAACAATTTAAATTACACATTTTCTTTTTTCGCTCTTCTACTTTTTTCTTGTTGTCTAGTTGTCCGACTTATTTTTTAGGAATATGTATAGGGTTAAGATGATCCTAGCCAAATAATTTTTTCATTAAAACTATGATATTATAGAAATTGCAACACTAATCCAGAACACCAAAAGCATATTAATTTTATGAAGGACGGTCAAAGAATTCTTTCTTATGAAGACAGCTGTCATTTCTTTCATCTCACAATAATTTATTTCTTATAAAAAAAATAACGGTCTACAAAAGAGAAATTGAACACTTATATTCCATTATTCATTGTTGACAATAAATAAATGCTACGTAAAAGAAAGACGTAAAAGAAAGCCGATTTCTCTTCAAATTACTTATCCCTTATAAAATAATAATTGTTTTCAAAAGAGAAATTCAATACTAATCCTTAAGTATCCATTGTTAATAATAAATAAATGTCACATAGAAGAAACCTAATTTCTTTTCAAAGCCCGACAGAGGCATACTTATTTTTTTGTATGAAGGACGACCAAAGAAAATATTCTTTGCTTTCGAAGACCCGACATTTCTTTCAAACCAAATACACAAGTAGATCATCACGAAAAAATATCCCAAATGAAACGGCTTATAATAAATGTTAGTATCATCTCTTCCCGTTGACTCAAATTATTTTCTTTTGAGTTTGGCTTCCTCGAAAATGAAGCACCCTTCCATGGTCCGTGACATTTCCCTTCCATTTCTTTTGCAATAAATTATGCAATTAACATGTGTCCTTCACTGTTAGTTGTTCAGGCTTTTAGCTATATCACCAAATTAATAATTAACTATTCGGGCGTCAGCTATATCACCAAATTAATAATTAACTATTCAAAACCAATTCATTATTTGCATTGTTGCTCGCCCTAGTCTCTCCAACGACATATATGCTCACATTTATGCAATCCTAGAATCAAATTTACATTCAAAGATTAATAGGAATTGATTTAGATTGTAGCCCAAATCACAATCTCCGAGTCTTATAACTTATCTTGATCCTTCTCTTCATGTATGATCTAAAAAATTAGATCAGCTATTCCTCAATACTAAAGATTTAAGAATTACATAACAATTATTATTTATTATGTTGCATAATTACATGCAAAAATTGTTCAAATTTTTTTTATCGTGTCACAAGAAGCTAGAGCATCCATGTAGACAAATTCGCTATAAACAACCAACCATTAAGTTACCACAGCCAAATTCTATCTCTATGATATGTATTAATAAATTCTACATATCAAAATTGCAACTCTTAAAACTATAATCTCCAAGTATTTTTTACATAGATCCTTATTTTGCTTCCACTGGCGATATAGAAGTCGAAGTGTCTTCACATGTTCTACTGAAAAGATATCTCCTGCCTGCTCTTGCCATGATTCTCCCAAGGCACCATTTTTTGGATGGCATTGCAAGGAGATTATAACATTTTCGCCTCTTAAATATAGGGATGGTCCTCAGATCTAATTTGTAAGTTGTAAGCTGCTACAAGAAATGACAGCTGAAACTTTTACTTCCGGTCATCACGGACTTTTATTGAGCTCAAGATTGTGTGCAAGATGAAGGCAAGAACCTATCTTTCCATATGTAGGCACTTCCTCTTCAAGGATCTGTTACCAACCCAATAAAGTTACTAAGCTAGAATTCATATATTGAGAAAAAACTCACACATGTATAGCCGTGCCCCTGTATCCGAATTTTTGGCTACTACCGTGCCTGGCCATGCCCTATCATTATAGTATCACGCTCTTCTTCTTTTTATATCTACAAACCATATACTATTTATTACCAAAGTTTTCTTGTGACACGACCAAGGTGGGGACGCTTAATCTGAATTTGGACTTGGGGAGCACTATCTACATGAAGTTGCATCTTTGGTTTTGGTACGTTTGAAGCGTTTTCTTTTTCTGTTACTTTTTTTTTTCCTTATTTTTTTAATTTTGGATTTTGAAGAGATGGAACAAATATACAATTACTCATAGAGTGTTATGGTTATGACAGCATTTTTCAGTTTCATTGAGAAGCATCTTTCTAACCCTTACATGTTACATATGTCTGTTACCAGTGATTGTTTGTACAATAAAAGCAAATAAAACAAGTGTACATATGTAAAACAGCTACAGATAAATTTTGGTTGGAAGTTGGGGACTTTTTATGAAATTTTAGAATATGAACATAGATAATTGGTAGTGTGAAGGGGTACAAAGGCATTCAGAGATATCATAAAGATTTTCTTATGCAGTCTGCATTGCTTTCTTGGTTGCAAACCATCTGCTTTCTGCCTTTCTTCCTGTTTATCATGCTGTTTTCCTTGTATATTCTTTTTCTTGGATGCTCCCCCTTCAAGAATCTCAAGAATCGAATTGGCGACCTCTCACTTTGAGCAGGAAATTCTTGCCCGCATGAGCCAATGACAATTGGTTGTTTTTTTCCCTGTATTTCATCTTTGTGTTTATATTGGTAATAAATGTGTAACTAGTCATCGGATTATTTGCAACTCGTTTTTGCTCCAGATATCATCAGGTAAGTAGGAGTGGTTCCGTCTAGATACTGATATCAATTCTAGCTATGGAGAACTATTGTAATAATCTCTATTTTTCAAAGCTGCTTAAAAATCACTGGAGTGGATAGAATTTATAGATGAAGAAACATATATGTAATGCTAAACTAAAAGTTTTACAAAGACCATCACTGCCAAATTTATATTCAGTTTCCAATCATAATTTCTGTTCTGTAATTTATTTTTTGTTTATATTTCTGTTTATTTATTTATTTATTTGAAATGGGTGGATGTCACAATTAGGGGTGTCAATTGGGTCGGGTCGAGTTCGATCCGATCCATCCGTAACCAGGTCTAGTCTACCTGATTAATAATCAGGTTGGAAAAATCAACCTTAACCCGATTAATGGTCAGGATCAGGTCTGGTTCGGGTCATGTTTGGGTTGAGTTATACCCTTTTACTTCTTTTCTTAACTTTGTTTGTGTATTTTCTTTTTATAAAACCTTAATAAAGCCTCGAAAGTTTTATATAAAATTGTAAATTGTAAATAATGCTAAGATGGATGTAATTAAGCTTTAAAAAATGCTGGAATCAAAATGGATGGATGTAATTAATACTTTTGTCATTATGATCTCAATTTGAGTAATTTTATTATTTTAATGCGTTATTTCTAATTGTGTCAAATGGGCTGTATCGGGTTGGAGCAATGAACCCAAACCCAGGTCGGGTTGAACCTGGAAAAATAGGTCGGATTTACCCTGTTCGATCAAATTTCCTTGAGTCTTTGAAAATTAGATTCCCAACACCCACAATGTCTCTTTAAAGTGCTGCAACCACTAATGTTTGTTTGTATCATCGCTGTGCAATTACCTGTCAATCTTTCAAACTTCCCAACAACCAAACGGAATTTGATGCACATCATGGATGCAAAATTCTTGTTGAATCATTATTGAGCACATGGATTCAAAATATGTTGTATTATTTTTTTGTTTGAATCACAGGCTGTCTTTTTAACGCAAACACAAGTTTAGGGTATTTTAGTGTAATTTAAATATAAAGAAGTATTATTAACAAGTTTTTATTATTTGTTAATGGGTAGTACAAATTTGTTCTTAATCATATTAGAAAACTTGGTAATTCTCATTCCGCGTAATAATCGGGCCCCCAAGGATGGTCGTGGTTAGGTTTGAAGTGGCTAATATTAATTTGTTTGTGATTGGTCTTCTATGTGTTCTACCCGTCGTATTATTTTAAAATATTTCTCCACATGTTTTTATTATTTGTTAATGGGTAGTATATGGAATGGGTAGCTTTTATTATACATTTTTGGGTTTGTTGGAAAACTGCTGTTATTTTAGTTCATTAGTTATAGCAAAGAAACAATGCTGGAAATCAGTTTATGTTCATTGGAACCGAGGTGAATGTACAACTTGAAAAGACGATGACAGTAAAATAGAGAAAATATTTGCAAAACTAATCTTGAATTAGTAATTACTACTCGTGGACTAGGCAGAATAAGTAATATCTATTTCAAAAAGCAATATTTGCAAAACTAATCTTGAAAGCAAAGCATATATTCTTCTTTTCCACCTACTTCACCATTTGTCTATTCATTTCTCGACACACCGCAATGGAAAATATAAATATTTCTATCGCAATCAATGAATACAATTATACTTTTCATTTATATGAGCCAATCAGATGGCTTAATGAGGTGGCTTGGAGGAGAAAAAACAATGATACCATACATGGTGTATCTGTATATCTTTTCTTTGGAAAGATGTTACTTATGATTCAAAAAGATACCAAGATTTTATAACAACATAAAGGGGTGGTTTGGCTGCTTGTAGTCGGAAAAACAATGCATTTACAACTACGGGACTGTTTGGCTGTTTGTAGTGGAAAAAATAATGTGTCGACAATTATATGTAGCTGTAAATACCGTGTTTGCAATTTTGTTCGCTAAGAATGTAGTTGCGATTCTGCTTTGCAAACTATGTGTTTTTGAAATGAGATATACAAACATTAAAATTTTAGGACAAAAATATGAAAATAACAAAAGTTAATGGAGGTGATATAACCAAAACACCCTTTTTCTCAATTTTAGAGTAAAAAGGTTGGTGAGCCACGGGCCCGCAGATATTATCATCACCTTGTACTAATGTAAAAGAAAAACCCTTCGTTTAGTTATTGGATTTTTTTTTGAAATAGGGTGGTCTTAAATTTATATTATTAAAATAGGATAGTTAATTTTTTTTTTATGAAAATAGAACGATTTGGTGGACCCCATCCCCCTTCCCGGTTTAGAGGACGGGTTCTAGAAACCCGTCCTCTACCTATTATAGGGAAGGGCGGGTTCCTAGAACCCGCCCTCTCCTCATTTTTGAAGAGGACGGGTTAATCCGCCCTCTCCTTTATAAAGGAGAGGGCGGGTTCTGACCCGTCCTCTTTAAAAATTTTTTTTTTGATTTTGTAGGGTCCACAAACTATCCTATTTTCATAAAAAAATATTTTACTATCCTATTTTAATAATATAAATTTAAAATCACCCTATTTCAAAAAAAAAAAACCCTTAATTATTTACCATTTTTTACCATCGCATCGAGCTGTAAAAAATCCTCCATCACTGTTCTCTCTCTCTCTCTCTCTCTCTCTCTCTTCTCGCTACTTATATAAATGGCTTGGATTCTCTCTCATGAATCCCTCTTTCTCTCTCCTTGCTTCTCTAGGGCATCGAGATCTCGCCTGAAGCAGCGGCCGCAGCCATGGCTTCAGGCCGATTCATGGCGTACTCGCCGTCGCCGTCGACGCCCTCTCACTCCCCTCACATCTCTGGGATCCGAAACGCCACCGCAATCCTCGCCGAGCAAGAAAAGTGAGACCTTTTCCCCTCTTCGTTTCGGTATGGGGTTTTTGATTGTTTTGATGGAGGTTTTTGTTGGCTTTTTGATCTGTTTTGTGAATTGTTTGAGGTTTTGATGGTGTTGATGTTGGAAAGTTTGTGGCTTTTTTCATCTTTTTGGTTGTCGATTGTGGATTGTTGTTAGTAGTTTAGGGTTTCGATTTTGTGATTTGATACTTTGGGGCAGGAGATTTAAAATTGTTTAGAGTTTCGCAGAGTGTCGATACTAAGCAAAAGCTAATTTTTTAGCAGAAAGGTTTGATCTTTAGTGGGTATCTTTATCAGTAATTCTTCTGTTTACGTATTGATTTTAAATTGAGAACATGGAATTGTGTGAGTGAGAACTTGCTTGTTGATGTTATTTGGTTGTCTTGCTGTTTCAATTGCATTCAAAGAGAAAGGAGCGATTTATGTTCTTTTTTTTTTGCCCTTTGTTTTCCTTTTGAATCTATTGTGTTAGCCATTATTTTTATGCATTTTTCTGTTATTGTCATATGAAATACTGGATGCTTTGGCCTTCAGGCAGGATTTATAAGGGGCACTTTAAGTACTTGAATTAAAAATTTATGGGTACAGGAAATAATTGAGTTTTTATATAAGCATATATTTTCATTATCTTAAGTGAATTTAGAAGATAACATTGAATTCATTAGCAGGTATCTATCGGAGTTGTTGGCAGAGCGGCACAAGATTAGCCCCTTTATGCTGGTGCTTCCACATAGCTATTGCTTGCTGAATCAAGGTGAGCTCTGGAACGATGATTTTTCTGTTGTTATATTTTTGGTTCCATTTCTCGGTATTTACAAATCTGCAATTTGCTCACACATGCACACATATAAGACGACTGTTAATTGATATGATATGTTAAAGTTTTAAGACTTGTTTGAGAAGTGTTCGACACATGTCCAAGATGTGTCAAGGCATATAGTATTTGCCTTCAGTGATGATTCTCGATGATGACATTGTAGTTCCATTTTACTTTATCTGAATAATCAACACCCTGAGCTAGAAAAACTACACAACTATGCTTTTATTCTGTATAAAATGCTCAAGGGAGGTCATGAAATTTGTCGAGCAACTATCTATGTGACATTTGGTTTTATCAGTGGCTTTGACATGGCTTTAGAAGAAAGAATGGTGTACCTTTCTCAAGTAACACCTTCATTGAATTGGTTGCCACGTCTTAAAGCAATGTGCATGCTATAAGCATGGTCTTGGCTTCTAGTTTAAATATCACGATTATAGGCACTTTTATGCAGTCTATTACATCTGTATAATTTTGGGTGCATTATTTTACTTATTGATTTTTCTAGTAATTGCTGTGTTATATACCACACATTAATGTTTCCTTGCACTAATTTTATGTTGCATTGCTAAAATTATTGAATTCTGTCGGGAGTGTTTTTAGAAATAAATAGCTGTGCAGATTGTATGTTGAGTATTAACTCACCGATTTTGTTAACCACTATGCTGACTGCTGACTTGTTTCTAACAAATGCTAACTGGTACATCTTTTATCCTTGAAATTGACATTTTTGGAGCAGAAATTTTGCGTGTAACTACACTGTTGGGGAATGCATCTCTTTTAGATCAAAGTGGGCTTGAACATGGTAGCCCTCTGACCACTGGTGGATTATTTCCAAATAGAGCAGCAGCTGATATGAATGGGTGGGCATCAGCTTTCCGATCAGAAGTATGGATACTAACCATTAACATAACATCTCTTTTGCATCTAATTTTTACTGCCCGTAGAAGGGTTTGTGAAGTACTTCAACACAGGTTCATGCTAACTGCAATTAACTTGCGTTCTTTTACACTTCATGCTGACTTGATTATTGTGCTTGAGTGTATTATATTTGAACTTTTCTTATATGGTATTACTTCTGACTATTTGAGGGCAAGCTTGCCTTTGAGCTTTTGCTTTAACTGTCACTTTAACATTAAGTTCGGAATAGAATAGTTAGATATGAGATTGATTCAAGGACAGTTGACTTATAATGATATTAACCCCTTCGCTTTGTTATTATTTTATCTCACCCATTTTCTGGTTTTATGTGAGTGGTCAATTTCTCTTGGAAGGGTCCTCTTTAACTTTGTTTGCATTGACCTGGATGCTGGTTGCCTCCTATAAGCGACTAGAAATGAAATTCGGCTAGTACTTATAATGCAAACACAATCCAAAGTGTTATCGAAATCTTATTGTACTACAGCCCAATTGTATTATATCACTAGTAAGTCTAGTAGCTGGAGTATTGATAGAATATAGATCAATTTTGTTCCGTTACCTTCTGCATACCGGCTGCATATTTATCTTTTCTGTTCCGACTCATTGTTATTTTTTTTTATTTCCAATAGAAAATCTGTAATGTATGCTCAATCTAAAAATGTTTGAATTGTGTACTCTGTCCAGAAAGATATTTTTGTAGTCCCCACATTTATTTAAATTACCTGTCTGTATTATTCTGTTTGAATTTAATGAAATTAAAATTTCCATGCAGAGGTTGGGATCGTTGCCACCTTCACCTGCTCATTGGCTTGGTTCTCAAGGTAGCTCCTCCAGTCTTGTTGTGAAGAAAACAATAAGGGTTGATATTCCTGTGGAGCAGTACCCTAATGTATGTGATGATTTTCATTTGTAAGATTGTTTCCAAACTTTATTATACTCAAAGGTCATTCATTCTCTACTCGAATTTTTTATGCAGTTCAATTTTGTTGGCCGTCTCCTTGGTCCTAGAGGGAACTCCCTTAAGCGAGTTGAAGCAAGTACTGATTGCCGTGTTCTCATTAGAGGCCGTGGCAGCATCAAGGATATGGCTAGGGTAAGTTTTACCGGAACAGCTGTTGATTATTCATGTGTGTGCAGCCTCTTACACAAATAGTTACAAGCTCACAGGTTGCATGAAATTTAACATGAAATCTCAGTAAACTATAATACTAATTATGGTGAAAGGTAATAAGAATAAAATAGAACAAGATGTTTGATATTGGAAGTAAGAGCGGGTTAACGTGATGTTAATGCATGGCTTCCTTTTAAGTTTTCTTAAGCGTGTCAAATATTAGAGAAGAGGGTGGCAAAAGCAAACCATCATTATAAGTTTATGTAGCTCACATCCTCTTTACTGGTTTCTTAAAATTCTTTACTCCACAACTCTCCCCCCCCCCCCCCCCCCTTCTTCTGTTTTGCTGGAGTACTCAATGAGTGTTGATTTTAGCACATAAGCTTACATGATGTTTTTATAGCTCTTTTTATAATTATTCTTGAATGGTAAATCATAATTTAGTGATATGCATATGCATGATATATTATAAATTTATCGTATTTCAGTTTTGGGAGGCAACATCACCTGTTAAGATAATTTACGAATTGATCTCATGTTATTATGTGGGTAAGTCTGATATTTCCATTGTAGCATATATGTAGAAGAAATTGAAGTGCGCTACTATAAATAATTTGCTGGGACTATTAACTTGGGAGGTAAAATCCCTAAATACATTCCATATTTGCTCTGGTGAAGATAATCATAACTTAATTCTACCTACCATGCGAGCTGGGAGAAATTTATTCTGTATTATTTTTTACGATGTAGTCAAACCTTTCTATCGAGTTCTCATGGTATAATCTCTTATAGGAGGAGCTAATGAGAGGGAAACCAGGATATGAGCACTTAAATGAGCCGCTTCACATTTTGGTAGAGGCAGAGTTACCCGTTGATATCATCGATGCCCGTCTGATGCAAGCTCGTGAGATCCTTGAAGATCTGCTCAAGCCTGTGGTATTACTTTGTTCTCTATAAGGATAAATAGCACATAAGGCCTTTACTTTTTCTGTGCAAATCTCAAAAAACCCCTAGTTTTAAAAACCTGCGCTTTGACCTTCCGGTCCTAACAGCATTATTACATCTGTTAACTACTCGCAAAATACCCTTCAACTTCGATCTTTCGTCTGCCATTGTTTCTTTAACTGGCCAGAATTATTGTTATAACTGAGGAATATTTTGAATAAACATATTAGAACTGAAAAGGTCTATAGAGTTAAAACAGGGAGCAAAGTGTAGTTTTTTTCAAACTAAGGGTGCTTTCCTGCCAATCAGGCTAAATTAAGGAGGATTTCCTACAATTTAGCCTTCTCAAAAAAAATTTAGCATTGGTATTGTGGTAACAACTTACCGTATTCTCAATATTCTTCCCTTTCTCTACAGGAAGAGTCACATGATTTTTTCAAGAAGCAGCAACTGAGAGAGCTAGCAGTACTCAATGGCACGCTTCGTGATGAAGGCTCAAACATGAATGGTTCGGTTTCCCCTTTCAATAACAGCAGCCTCGGCATGAAGCGAGCCAAGACCCGGGGTAGGTTGAGAGCTTTGTTCGTTATTACCGGTTCTATTGTGGGGTTTCCCCATGAAAGCGCATCTATAACCGCATGCGAGCGGGGCTGTGGCACCAAGAGATAACTATATTATGTCTGGAGTGTGTGTGTTCTCTGCTATTGGGGGCATCGATGTTACTAATGAGCTCGGCTAGTAGAGGAGGTAGCTTCAGGTTTTGTCATAGTTATACGGTTGTGCTTATGTTTAATTGTCGTCGGAGCTTGTATAGGTTTGCTACTGTAAACTGAGTTAATTAGATTTAAATGCTATTCGAGTTTATTATGTTGAAGGTAATTCATGATGGCTATATCTCACATTGGTCTTTTTTCCTTTATTGCCCCTGGTCCCAGAGTGTTATATTTATCATCTGTGTATACTGATTGTACATGTCTTGCTACGATTACTGGAAAGACGGTTGCAGCAGAATGTGGAAGATGAGATGGTGATATAGTTTGTGAGTGTCATCTATTCACACGTTCTATTGTTGGATTCAAGTAGTTCCTTGCTGTGTTTATTCACATTTTTCTTTTTAATTAAATAGGTCGCAGACGCTTAACTTGATGCAAGCGGTCTACGAGTCCTGGACCTTCAGCTCAACTGTAAGGACACTCATATAGTTTCTTGGTGTTAGCATGTATAGAATGACTATAATGCAACTTAGTGGTGTAGGCATCTTAAAATCAGGTCCCACCCATGTTAGAGTGGAACCCAGCCTTGTTTCCTTCTGTTTTAAGCTGCATGTGCTGCTGAGATGCTTGAGCAAAGCACATATTGGCAGTTTGCTCATATAGCTATCACATTTTTAGTTTATTATTATCACTTGTTTAAAGTAGTTTCTGGTTTCTCTTCATTAAAAATAAATGCAAACATAGTTTTTGTTCCAGTGGTGTTCTAATTCTTTAAATCTATCAATTTTCCCAAGAAGACTCAGGGCAGGCAGACATTTTGGAGGATGTAAAAGTATTATAATTAGTATCTACACGTATTCGGTATTCCTTAGCCGAAGAAGTTCATATGGGGAAATTATGTACTGTGGTCCATAAACAACCCAAGGCAAGAGACAAAAATACATTTCATAAACCAAATTTTGAAGATTAAAATTTATATCAAATCTAGCTCTGTTTCAATCGCTTACTAGCTCATGTTATCCAAACGTAGTTTCGCAAATTCAGTTTGTGCTTTATAATTTAACAAAGCCCTCTTAACAACAATTAAAAGTTTGTATTTTCTTTTCTCTTTAGATGTGTCTGTTTTTGGAACCATATTTCCAATGATAGTAATAGTAAAAAGCAGTCATAGATCATATAAAAATTATGGGGACAAAAGAATTTTAAGTTTCAAGTGAAGTCATATCCGTTTGAATTATCGTTAAAATTAAGGTTTTCATCACAAGTGGAACGCCTAATTTATTTTGATTAAACTTTCAGGAAAATATGTTTGCTCCCCTGTTATAACCATTACAATACCACCCATTCTAGTTCTTGATGGTCTATTTAATAAAAACTTTTTAGCTAAACTATGAGAAACCCCAAAAGCTTTCAAAATACACAAGAAATTACCACAACTTTCAAAAGCCACAAAAATACTACCAGAAACAAGGTGCCGCATCAGCAATAAATTGCACGAAACTACCAAAAAACTAAAAAAAAAATTATACCATGGTAGTTTCTCGTAATTTTGAAAGTTTTTGGGAGTTTATCATAGTTTTGCTAAAAGGTTTCGGGGTTTTCCCCTCGGAATTAAGCATTTTTAAAATATCACTGTTTGTCCTAAAAATAATAATAATAATAAACTAATATGTAAACAACTAAGGAAACTATGTATGGAATTAGCAATATTTAAATGAAAACCATTCCTCTTATGAATTGATCCTGATGTTATGACGGCTGATAGTAAGAAAAAGAAAAATACTACATCAATTAGATCATGTAAACAACAAAGGGATATATAACAAAGAATCAAACAGCAACTAAACCCTAAGACTACTTTATTTTTAATTTCATTAAATTTTCGTTTATTAAATTTTCGTTTAATGAATCACGGCGTGTTTAACCTTTGTTTTGATAAAAAAAAATAATAATCAAAGGTTTTCTACATCAGAAATAGAAACTGCAAATCCAATCAGACTTGCATTGCAAGATTTTCAATTACGATATATTTTGTATATTCTTTTTTTTTTAATTAAATCATAATCTGAAAAAGAGATTTTATAATTTATTAATTAAATATAAATTTGTATTAAAACATGATCAATAACCAAAGAAAGTTTTAAGCTTGCGCTATAAATTTCCTTTCTTTAAATTTATCATTTTTAGGAACTATATTTTTAATAATACTAATAGTAAACAATAGATTTTACACAAAAAAAAACATTTTTAATAAACTCTTTACATCTATTTCCTCCCCTTGTCTCTCATCTCTATCACAACATTTTTCTTTCGATGGTTATTTAATTCACATTACTTTAAACGCAAAATAGATGTGATGCCGATTATGAGTTTTAAAAATATAACTTTGGCCTTGGAATCAAGCATCACATAAAAAAAATTAATCTTCCAACCCACAAGGAAATTAATAATCATATCAATGGTTCTTCATCATGTTACTCGCCATCTCTTAACTATGAAAATCATGAAGATGAGGCCGAGAAAATCGGTGGCGGATGAGATGGGATGTGGGGGACGATGAGAGGGATAGTGGGAGAGAGAATGCAAGTATCTATGGAGACGCAATTGATGAAAGAAGAGACGAGAAAAACACGAAGGAAACAGAAAAAAAGAAAATGATTAAACAATTAGATTATGTAAACAACAAAGGGATCGATATAACATAAACTAACAAAGTATTATAATTAGTATCTACACGTATTCGGTATTCCTTAGCCGAAGAAGTTCATATGGGGAAATTATGTACTGTGGTCCATAAACAACCCAAGGCAAGAGACAAAAATGCATTTCATAAACCAAATTTTGAAGATTAAAATTTATATCAAATCTAGCTCTGTTTCAATCGCTTACCAGCTCATGTTATCCAAATGTAGTTTCGTAAATTCAGTTTGTGCTGCATAATTTAACAAAGCTCTCATAACAACAATTAAAAGTTTGTATTTTCTTTACTCTTTAGATGTGTCTGTATTTGGAACCATATTTCCAATAATAGTAATAGTAAAAGGCAGTCATAGATTATATAAAATTTATGGGAACAAAAGAATTTTAAGTTTCAAGTGAAGTCATAACCGTTTGAATTGTCGTTAAAATTAAGGTCACAAGTCGGAATGCCTAAGTTTTCATCACAAGTCGGAATGCCTAAGTTATAAATGAAAACCATTCCTCTTATGAATTGATCCTGATGTTATGACGGCTGATAGTAAGAAAAAGAAAAATACTACATCAATTAGATCATGTAAACAACAAAGGGATATATAACAAAGAATCAAACAACAATTAAACAGCGTGTTTAACCTTTGCTTTGATAAAAAAAAATAATAATCAAAGGTTTTCTACATCAGAAATAGAAACTGCAAATCCAATCAGACTTGCATTGCAAGATTTTCAATTATGATATATTTTGTATATTCTTTTTTTTTAATTAAATCATAATCTGAAAAAGAGATTTTATAATTTATTAATTAAATATAAATTTGTATTAAAACATGATCAATAACCAAAGAAAGTTTTAAGCTTGCGCTATAAATTTCCTTTCTTTAAATTTATCTTTTTAAGGAACTATATTTTTAATAATACTAATAGTAAACTATAGATTTTACACCCAAAAAAAACATTTTTAATAAACCCTGTACATCTATTCCCTCCCCTTGTCTCTCATCTCTATCACAACATTTTTCTTTGGATGGTTATTTAATTCACATTACTTTAAACGCAAAATAAATGTGATGCCGGTTATGAGTTTTAAAAATATAACTTTGGCCTTGGAATCAAGCATCACATAAAAAAAATTAATCTTCCAACCCACAAGGAAATTAATAATCATATCAATGGTTCTTCATCATGTTACTCGCCATCTCTTAACTATGAAAATCATGAAGATGAGGTCGAGAAAATCGGTGGAGGATGAGATGGGATGTGGGGGACGATGAGAGGGATAGTGGGAGAGAGGATGCAAGTATCTATGGAGACGCAATTGATGAAAGAAGAGACAAGAAAAACACGAAGGAAACAGAAAAATAAGATTTGATACAAAACACCTTATTGTAAGAAATGAACCACTCGGCTCAGTTTAATCGGTCAAAATGCAGGAGAAAAGAGATAGTTTATGGAATGGGCTTTTGTGTAAAATTACGAGCCATATGGCTATACAACATAACCAATCATTAGCTGTATAATTTTATTTGTATATGTTGTGTTTTTATCAGGGAAAAGGTGAATGTGGATTCAAAGATTGGTATTGCCTTGATTTATATGCATAAAAGAAATATGGTCATTAATTCTAGAAGTCATGTAACGAATTGAGCCTTTTTTTTAGTACTCGCAATTCTTTAATTTGTGACTTTCTTTTATCGCTCTACTTGTCATAAGAAAAAAATAAAAACTTATATGTAATGTAAACAACAAAGGGAGATTGTATTGAATATATTTAAACAAAAACCATTCCTCTTATGCATTGATACTGATCATATTATGCCTGCTGATGGTAAAAAAAGAAAATGATTACAACAATTAGATTATGTAAACAGCAAAGGGATCGATATAACATAAACTAACAAAGAATTAACAGAAATTAAACAATAAGACAATTTGAGCAACAATGCTCAAAATTAAGTTTTCTACATCACAAATATATAGTAATTGCAAATCAATAAACAATTATTTTCTAGCTCTTAGAGATCAAAACATTTTCATTTATATAAATCCTTGATTCTAAGAATAATGAACGAAATATTAAAACATGGGTCATAAAGGATTAGATTAATCACATTCACAGAAAATCATTTTCTCTTAAAAAACAATAACTAAATAAAACAGCACATTCTACTAAGGTTAAAAAGAGGGGGGGATCTCAAAGCATGCAATTCTAATATTTTTGCTTAAAAAAATTAATTCTCTGGACTCAACAAAGAGAACAAAAGAACACAATCTTTATCAGCCAATAAAGAAAGTAAATCAAATCAATACCTAATAGCAAAGTAGTGCTTGCAAGCATAAATAACCAACCCAGTAAAACTAATAAAGCAAATAACCACAAGATATTTTTATTGAATCTACCATTTTTAAATTCATGCAAAATATTAATCTAGGAAGGTTTTCACATTTCATATCGAACCAACCGTCACCGCCGCTCGTCATTAGGCAGCACACTCCGTTGCCAGACACTGCCCGCCCGTCGCCGGCTGTCGTCGTCCTCCATAGCCGTTTCCTTTGTTGTCTTTCTCATCGAGGTTGCTACCATCATGGTCGTCACCATAAATACCGTCTATCACAACAACAACCAATGTTGTCCACTGCCGCTGCATACCAGAAACGATTAACATTTACCAATCACATTAATGCAATATTCCCAGAAATCAAATACATAGGAATCATCGATAATATTTCATTACATGTAGAAAGTGAATCATATTCACTTGGTTGGGCGCAAATAATCCGAAACCAAAATTCCACTTCATAGCTAAACAAATTTCTCATGACAGATTCCTCCGACTTTTTTTTTTTTAACTCTCCTATTTATAAAAATACCCCAAATATTAATTTGTACACACTATAAGAATTATTGTGTAAAAAAATCCACTATATTCTTACAGAATTTCTCACTAATCTTGAATGCTTCGGATCAAAGACCCCGTCTTACAAAAATATAACTTTTCTCAAAGAGAAGCACTTAGGCTGTTATAATATTTCGTAATCCATCCATTGATCCATTCAAAATCACACTGCCATTTTCAATTTAGTAAAACAAAGTATCGATCCACATAAATGCTCTCATTCCGTATGATATTGGCCACCACTCTGATCGATTATAGTAAGAACACTACTATTCAAGGTTGTGCTATGAGATACCAAGTAATTATTTTAGCCTTATTTTTAAGAAACTCTCCTGTGGTTTCTCTGTTTTTCACAAAACTACCATGTACTTTCAAAATGACGAAAAACTATCTATTTTAACGGTCACGTTTAACACCGTTAATGCCGCGTCAGCAAATTTACCACACATCAACAAAATAAATTAAAAAACCCCAAAATACCCTCCTCTAATCATCACCATCACCATCATCATCACAACCACCACCCCACCACCATTATCATCTTCTTCATCCCACCCCCTCCCACGGTCACCACCACTACCACCACCATCGATAGCCAACCCCTCCTCCGACCAGCAACATCCTTTAATGTCACGCCCACTTCTCTAAATACGGTATAAGATGGGTGACTAGGCCATCCTGTTGGATATAGTGCCCTCAAAGTCAATTATTGGATCGCAGGTACATAATTGCAATGATTGAGGAGGACCTATACCGGCAGCACAGTCTTACTCGAGATGATAGTATACTATCTGGTTTGCCTTTATCAGTCGTGTATAGGTTCAGGTGACTAATCACGATTACACGTTGATAGAGCCCTTAGGATCTTGCTTGACTACCAACAGTATGAGGGCGATCATATAAGTGAGAGTTGGGTGGTCTATAAGCATATCCTTAAAAGTGGTCACTAGTCGTGGGAGTTTCGAGACAGGACATCGATACTCCGGAGTAGACTAGTGTATACAGTCGAGACCCCGATGAGGGGCGGTGGCCGGTCTCACAAGCCACTGGTGTCAGTTGGATCACCTAAGATGTGTACAGGTGTTCATTGGGTTATGAGTATACCGAACAGGACTCGCCGGGAACCTGCTAGTTGGTATTATACCTATCGTCAGATAGCAGTTCCCTGGTGACATGTGTACATGTTAGTTCATCGACCTGAGGTCGTCATTTGTCTCGTGTGGGTTCCCACTGTGCTTTGATTTCTACCTTACCACGGCTCAAAGGAGTCGTGCAAACAGGTAGTTTTTGGGTACAGTCCCGAGCCACATGGAGGCACGTGAGCGGATCGGCAGGGGATTCGTCTCTCCCGGTATTGGGGGTGAGATCGTGCTGTGTCTAGGAAAGCCATTACACCAAGTCCTTGGCCAAGGAAGGTGAGATTTACTGGTAGGTACTCCAGTAGTATCTCAGGGTGTTCAGGGCTTGTCTCCAACACGATTTATACCGCTATTGGGGGTCTGACGTTACTAGTCCCCTAGGCCGGATATGCGATACTCATAGACGAACGGACCGGACTGTATATACATTGTCACTGTTAGGCTCAGTAGGGTTTCCGGATGAGTTCGCTCATCGGCCTCCCTTGAGGTCAGTCCATGGGCAGCCGTTACGCACAGCTAGTGCCGCTGACGGCTTGTGGTTAAACCCACTGCCAGGGTACTGACGGGTCATTAGAGTCCCCCACAGATTGTTTCCCATGTTTGGGCGAAACGTTGTAGAGATCGTATGGTTTTATGACAGGGTTCGGAAAATGCACGTGTGTTTACGCACGTGTCATATTTCGGGCAGATAATACTGGTGGGCTTTGGTTTAAGCCGGATCCATGTATTATACAGAGTAGATATAATATCTTTGTCTCAGTTGCATTTGTATTCGGTCGTAATACAAATGCGGGTATATTTATACAGTTACGGGGTTATCCTGAATTTCGTTTCGGGATTGCTTTTGGAAGTTGCCAGTTTCCAGTTTTCTATCACCCGTATTTGACATTCGGTTAAATACGGATTTATCTTTCCGTCACTTGGGTGAGTCATGAGGATGTGTCATGCTTCTAGAAGGTTCTAGAAAGTGACTAGGATTAGTGACTCATGGTTGCTTTAAATGTTCATTTAATGTTATGCAAGGTGTCTTTTGTGAGTCATTCTTTTGTTTTAATGATTCTTGTTCTTGCTAAGATCTTTTGTGAGAAGCTTTCCTTTATGGTCACGTCCCTTGCTTCCTACACTCACCCCCCCACCTCTTTATAGTGGCCGGCCCATTCTTGATGGATGATTATGGTTGATTTGGAAAAAAGTATATGATAGTTTTGGTGTATGGAAATTTCATAGCTCATTTCATTCCATCACCCGACTCAAATGGCAACTTCATTAACCGTTCGTCCATGGTTTTGGACGTAACGAGACAAAATGTTCTACTCATTCTTTACATCAATCTTGGTCATCTCTTTTAACAAACTTGATGACCGAGTTGCCTCGGGTCAGAGGCGGGAGCCCGTTTAAAGATCCGATGACGTGGTGCCACCTGGACGACGAGACCGGAGATCGAGGAGATCGGAGCAGCCGCAACAGAGCGAGAGATGATGGTTAAAGAACAAAGGACTCGGATCGCTCGGTATAACCTTTCTACCCTCTTTGTAGATTGTTAGTTTAGCGTTAATGGCAGATCCGGGTTATAGTATGCGATAGTGCCAGTTATAAAAGTTTTTGTTCCGCATTTGGCGTCAGTTTGACGGCCGGGACGCTACCGTAGACTTACATGGTATCAGAGCCTCGCCATTAAGCTTTACTAACTTGTGCTAACACGTTTAAAATATCGATCGAACGGATTTTCGAAAATCGCAATTTCTAGTGTTAAAGTTTCTGTTAATTTTAAATCTGGTCTAAAAAACTTTTTGACCATACCAGAAAATCAAGCAGGCTTTTTTAAGGTAGCAGAAGAAATTCGATCAAGTGAACCGACCATTGCGCCGCGGAACCGCGGTCAAAGCCTAGCTTTGACCGCGGAACTGCGGCCGTATTGGTGATTCACCTGACCATTTTTCTTCTGCTGTTTCTTAGTTGGAAATTATGGTTTATGGAACTGTTCATTTGGGCCCAGTGCTTTTTACTGTACAACAGATGTATGTGGGGCCCACTTCAGGAAATTTTGTTGATCGAAATTTAAACGTGTTAGTTTACAGCACTTACATTATATCTTCGACCGGGAATGTTATTTGAGCGGTAAATTGCGTCTAATTGCTATAGTCCTTTTAGACGGATTTGCGAACGTGACATTCGCGTTGATATTCTGTGTTGTGTTGTGATGTTGCGGATTTGTCGTGGTGGATAGCAGTGTGCAATGGTAGTGCAGTTTGGATTTATTTGTACATTTGATATTGCGGGGCGAGCGTCCAACATGTGAACTGCCGTCACTGCCTGTTTGTATAATATTCTTTTGGGGCACGACCGGGCTGAGGTCGATGTACCCGTTGTACATATTTTTCATTTCTGTACTAGGTTTTACCCTGCGACGAGGTGCACGGATAGCCGGGTTCTAGAGGGCAACGGGTCCGCATCTCATGGGTTTGAGAGGCAGAGGGGCCTCACTCTAAAATTGACAGACTATTCGCCGCACTCGTAGGGGGTACAGGTTGACCCAAGGAGGGGTGCTCAAGTTACCGGATTCCGTGAAGTGCAGGGTGGACCATTCACTATGCTGTAGGGGGCTGTCTCGCTTCAGGTTTTTGCGGGTAACTTGCCGCACCCGTAGGGGTCTAGGTTTCATTGTACAAGTTATCCACACGACCAGGGGAACGTCGGGTTTCAGCAGCGGCTCTGTGAAACTCGGAGATCCCAGATTATCTGTATTGTTCTGTGATGCTTATTACTTTTCTGTAATGTTGCATATTATCACGCCTGGAGCGATTATTGTATATTGGTATATATACTATTAGATATTGTATATGTTTTACACCCGCGCTAGTTCAGTCCCCGCTCTGTCGTTAGTTAAGTAACCTAACGGGTGATGACGGGACCCAGTGACAAATGCGGATGGCATATACGTACATTTTATTTTCGTTCTTTTCTGGTGTGATTAATTGATGGGACTGCGTTGATTCTGATCAATGCAAAGGAAAACAAACCTGTTTGGATGTTGTTGGAACAAATTTAAAAAGTGTTATTACAAAGATGTTTCCTTTTGTTTTGCATAGCGGTATTCGGTTGGAATATCCTGCACCTCATTCGACGAGGCAAGGGCCGAGATCCCTTCACCGGGAGTGACCCCTTGGGCAGAAGTTTACATCAGGGTAATAACTTCACTATAGTCGATTACATGTTGCTTTGCATCGCGGTATTCAGTGGAATATCCTGCACCACATTCCACGAGGAAAGAGCCGAGATCCCTTCACCGGGAGTGACCTCTTTAGCAAAGGTTTTCACCACTATATTTTATAAAAAGCTATCAGGTTCCTTCAACGAGATCAAGTTCATTACGTTAAAGGTTTTTCGCCAAAAACCAGCCGTAGCCCTCCGTCATTTCTTATGGATGGTCAGTAGTATTCAAGCTATGTTTGTTGGCCTTCGTCAAAGCATAGTGTTTGGTAGCTGCTGGGGTATTCATTTGTTGCATAGATAGATGAGTTGGTTTGGGACATTCGTATTACCTTGTTAGCCTTCGTCAAGGGTATGTACGGGTGGGTTCAAATTAACAAGATAATGACGGGCAGAACTTGACATGTGACTTATGATTTGTTGGCATTCGTCAAGGTTATAAGAACATGGGGTAAAAAAATCATATCGGGGGTTTCTAAAGAAACTGAAACTTGCCAGGCATGCGCATACCTTCTGGAGTGTGATAACGTGAGTGGATTCCGTCACGTTATCATGCGATGAGAGTTGGATCCCGATTCCCACTGATGAGTTGGTTTACTCTTCGGGTGATCCCGATTGATTCTTCTTTCAGGTTTGGAGGAGAATTTGACAGTACAGTGGGAGGTTTCTGGATTAGATAAAGTGATAACCATTCTGATCTAGGTTAGAGTGCACGCAGAGTGTTTCTTTTCTCTCTCTCTTTGGCAACGACCTTTGACCGACCCTACACTATGACTCAGTGACCAAGTTGACCGAACCTTCTTAAAATACTGGCTTTTGGATTGTCTAAGTTGCATAAGTCATTGCCACTCCTTCTTTTACCCTTTGCATTTCTCAGAACACCCGTATTACTACGGACATCCACTTCCATTGGATAGATCCATCGTATGGTTATATACGAACTCGAAGGGACTTCTTCGAGGATGGATCCAGGTTCAGAAGAAATAGAATTAGTTTATTCAGTTGTCTTTTATTATCACCTTCTCTCAGGTTGCGAGAGCTCCTTGGTTTAGGAGAGTACACCTATTACGCTTATTGGATAGTCTTCTTCCAAACTATAGGCAGGTGCCGAAAGGTAGGGAATGAAGAAAACCAATTAGCCTAAGTAGGGTGTACAGAAGGTAATATGTAAAGACAAAATAAAGGGATTAGAAAGAGAGCAAAGTAAATTGCGACTGCTATCATTTACGACCAAACCGCGTACTTCATCGCCACTCCTATTTCACCTTTAACAGAATAAGGTATTATTCAGTTGTCTTTTATCATCACCTTCTCTCAAGTTGCGAGTACTCCTTAGTTTAGGAGAGTACACCTATTATGCTTACTGGATATTCTTCTTCCAAACCATAGGCTGGTGCCGAACGGTAGGAAAGGAAGAAAACCATTTAGCCTAACGATGGCGTACAGAAGGTAATGACTAAAGACAAATAAAGGGATTTGGAGAGATGGCAGTAAAATATACGGTTGAAGTCATGAATTGGATTATGGAAGAGACATTGCTAGGAATACCAGGATACCCCTACGAAACATTTTCATGTTTCAGTGCATTGTTGAAGCAAAACTGTTTTCCCGATTAGATACTTACTCCAGGGTATGTATTTACCAGGTATGATTCTCATATCTGTATGGTTTTACAGATGATGAGTGAGAGTAAGTTATTGGGAATTAGGTAATTATCCTCATTATATCAGAATTCGTTGTAATTGGTGATATTTGAGGAAATCGCCTGGGTACAGTTTTCCACCTATGACGCACAGGTTTTGAGTTATTCAACTCAGTGGACTTATACAGAGTATTGTATGCTGTCCAGTGTCCATCAGGACAAAGGGGTTGGTCCTCGTACTATGTTCTGTTTACTTATGACTTCTCTAGTGCTTAGACAAGTGTTTCGTAGAAATACAAGGTCTAAGTTTTGAGTAGTTGTGGGTATAAGAATAAAGTAGAGAACCAGATGTCGCAGGTATCGAGATTCTTCAAAGAGATCGAAGATGTAGATACTTGTGATTTGTATTCAGATGATAGTAATGGTTTTGAGAAACTTGTTTCTCTTTCAGGTTACTCATAATTGGATGGATTCCTAAGTTGAGTAATGTTGATTAGCCTCTCTCCATTAAGTTAATATGCACTGGAGACAGTTGCATGATTAGAATCCGATTCCAATTAAATAAGTGCCAAAGTTTCCATATTGGATATAGAATGGTTCATATCTTAACGATGTTAAGGTACGGGGAGTCGTCCGGCTTATGCTTAAAACCAGACTCTGGATAACTCAAGGCACGTTTCTGTAATGGCTGTTTGTGGGTTGGCCCGGGCTATGTCGAGGGTTGACTTTCTACCATCTGGAAGATCAATAGTGATATTGTTCTTGACTCGCCACAGTTTTAGTAAAATGGATTTTTTCAGAAAACAGTAGTGGGAGTATGGTAGAACTGGAAGTGATTCCAGAACCGCAAACGATTACGGAAAATTTAATAGGACCTATAGATTCAATCAGGTTTGATATTCCATTAGCCACTCCGTAGATATGGTGGGTAACCTCAGGCACCCGAGAGGTACTCCGGTAGCCTCAAGGACGGTGACAGGGAGGTTCTTATCTACCCAGACTTGACACTACTGTTGTTCCAGGCTATGAGACCCGGTAGGAGGGTTGTTGTGGTCAGTGGGAGCAACGGAAGCATAGTGGGCAAGTAGCTTATGTCTATTTATAGACTAGAGCAGTTATAGCGGAGATAGATCATCTAATTTTGATGTGACAGTCATGAGTTTGACTTCATCAGAATAGGGGATGGATCTGTTAAGAAGGTAGTAGGGTGTGATGTCCCAGTATTATGGATGTCATACACAGAGTAGGAAGTAAAATTCATATACTACGATCAGTTGTACTGTGGTCGTCACACAGTTGTTTCTCCACACAGGATATGGATATAATATCTGACATTCTGGTTTCTAGATCTATGGTTTTAGATCTGGATTTGGGTAGTTTCCCAATGTGGGTACTTTGACAGTATTCTAATGGTTTTTAGAATAGATGACTCCTGGCATGGTGGTGTACCTGCAGGTGATGGAGTCACCCTCTCTAAAGGTGTCTTACAGACTAAAGGGGGGAGGGATGTGCATGATTGGCAGATTACTTGCTTAGGCAATTTAGTCAATCGTGAGATGTCAAGTACCACACCAGATGTTGTTTTTGCACTAGATGCGATAAGTTTGTATTAATCCAATCCTGGAGAAACATAAGGAAGCAGTTTTAGAACATAAGTGCATGTTCTACGGATTTGATGACGGCAGCCTCCTTCGGGAGACAGTTATCATTCCAGGCTTCAAAGGTGACATGGATGACAGAGTGATTGTCAGAGTTATAGTTTTCCCTATGATGAAGGGGGCAGTATTATGGACAGGTGGTCCAAAAGGATACTGTGGGAGGCATGGTGCAGGATACTGATTAAGTTCAGTTATCGATACAGTCTAAGAAGTTTGGATTTGTAGTTCATTTATGAACTAGGTCCCATCAGATATCCAGACATATTCTAAGACAGGTATTACTCAATTCGGGAGATGGCTTTCTCCGCGAACTTGAGATTAAGAGAGACATAGAAAGAAACATCAGGGCGGATCCACTCACTGAGGCTATTTCTCGAACACAATAGTTTTACAAACGGGTTTTATGAAACTGATTAGTAGAGGAGTTGGGTGTTTGGTATCACACGGGCTGTGAGTATGCGACATCGCAATAATTAGCCTTAAGTGCAAGTGGGAGATTGTTGGATATAGTGCCCTCAAAGTCAATTATTGGATCGCAGGTACGTGATTGCAATGATTGAGGAGGACCTATACCGGTAGCACAGTCTTACTCGAGATGATAGTATACTATCTGGTTTGCCTTTATCAGTCGTGTATAGGTTCAGGTGACTGATCACGATTACACGTTGATAGAGCCCTTAGGATCTTGCTTGACTACCAACAGTATGAGGGCGATCATATAAGTGAGAGTTGGGTGGTATATAACCATATCCTTAAAAGTGGTCCCTAGCCGTGGGAGTTTCGAGACAGGGCATCGATACTCCGGAGTAGACTAGTGTATACAGTCGAGACCCCGACGAGGGGCGGTGGCCGGTCTCACAAGCCACTGGTGTCAGTTGGATCACCTAAGATGTGTACAGGTGCTCATTGGGTTATGAGTACACTGGACAGGACTCGCCGGGAACCTGCTAGTTGGTATTATACCTATCGTCAGATAGCAGTTCCCTGGTGACACGTGTACAGGTTAGTTCATCGACCTGAGGTCGTCATTTGTCTCGTATGAGTTCCCACTGTGCTTTGATTTCTACCCTACCACGGCTCAAAGGAGTCGTGCAAACAGGTAGTTTTTGGGTACAGTCCCGAGCCACATGGAGGCACGTGAGCGGATCGGCAGGGGATTCGTCTCTCCTGGTATTGGGGGTGAGATCGTGTTGTGTCTAGGAAAGCCATTACACCAAGTCCTTGGCCAAGGCAGGTGAGATTTACTGGTAGGTACTCCAATAGTATCTCAGGGTGTTCAGGGCTTGTCTCTGACACGACTTATACCGCTATTGGGGGTCTGACGTTACTAGCCCCCTAGGCCGGATATGCGATACTCATAGACGAACGGACCGGACTGTATATACATTGTCACTGTTAGGCTCAGTAGGGTTTCCGGATGAGTTCGCTCATCGGCCTCCCTTGAGGTCAGTCCATGGGCAGCCGTTACGCACAGCTAGTGCCGCTGACGGCTTGTGGTTAAACCCACTGCCAGGGTACTGACGAGTCATTAGAGTCCCCCACAGATTGTTTCCCAAGTTCGGGCGAAACGTTGTAGATTCCGTATGGTTTTATGGCAGGGTTCGGAAAATGCACGTGTGTTTACGCACGTGTCATATTTCGGGCAGATAATACTGGTGGGCTTTGGTTTAAGCCGGATCCATGTATTATACAGAGAATATATAATATTTTTGTCTCGGTTGCATTTGTATTCGGTCGTAATACAAATGCGGGTATATTTATACAGTTACGGGGTTATCCTGAAATTCGTTTCGGGATCGCTTTTGGAAGTTGCCAGTTTCCAGTTTTCTATCACCCGTATTTGACATTCGGTTAAATACGGATTTATCTTTTCGTCACTTGGGTGAGTCATGAGGGTGTGTCATGCTTCTAGAAGGTTCTAGAAGGTGACTAGGATTAGTGACTCATGGTTGCTTTAAATGTTCATTTAATGTTATGCAAGGTGTCTTTTGTGAGTCATTCTTTTGCTTTAATGATTCTTGTTCTTGCTAAGATCTTTTGTGAGAAGCTTTCCTTTGTGGTCACCTTCCTTGCTTCCTACACTCACCCCCCACCTCCTTATAGTGGCCGGCCCATTCTTGATGAATGATTATGGTTGTTGATTTGGAAAAAAGTATATGATAGTTTTGGTGTATGGAAATTTCATAGCTCATTTCATTCCATCACCCGACTCAAATGGCAACTTCATTAACCGTTCGTCCATGGCTTTCGACGTAACGAGACAAAGTATTCTTCTCATTCTTTACATCAATTTTGGTCATCTCTTTTAGCAAACTTGATGACCGAGTTGCCTCGGGTTAGAGACGGGAGCCCGTTTAAAGATCCGATGACGTGGTGCCACCTGGACGACGAGACCGGAGATCGAGGAGATCGGATCAGCCACAACAGAGCGAGGGATGATGGTTAAAGAACGAAGGACTCGAATCGTTCGGTATAACCTTTCTACCCTCTTTGTAGATTGTTAGTTTAGTGTTAATGGCAGATCCGGGTTATAGTATGCGATAGCACCAGTTATAAAAGTTTTTGTTCCGCATTTGGCGTCAGTTTGACGGGCGGGGCGCTACCGTAGACTTACACATCTAAGTTTCTACAGTCAAGGAAAAATCCTGATGTAGTCACATTTCGGCTTCTGACGTTATATGGCAAGTAGTAAATCAAGCACAGATAAAGAGAAATAACAGTCACTTATTTATTACATTTAAACAAGATAAGAGCTCAACGGATACAGATCCTTTAATAAGTGAAAAGAAAACAACTAACGAAATGACAATACATGTTCCATTATGAAAGTGAAACTAAATGATAAAACTGGATGCCGCTGATCTAGATCTCTGCGAGCTGTCGAAGTAGGCCAGGTTCTGTTCTGGGGCTAGGTTCTGTTCTGGGGCCGGGTTCACTTCTTCCTCTGAGTATGCATACTCAGGTCGTCAGAGCGACAAATAAATGTGATATAACAATATATAATATGTTGCAGGGACCATAGATAAGAACTAGAATTTATAAAACAGTAACACGAGATTATAAAACAACCTGAACAATGGTGACGACATAGCATGTGAATCTTGGAAAAAGTCAAATGTAATATTCATGTCGCTAAACCTAACCGTCTTTATGTCATTTGAAATCGAACGGTGAAAAAGAGTTCTCGTGTTTAAGAAGGGTTTCATGTATACCCGAGACTACGGTCAAGTGTACCCGGGACATAACCATGTCAACCTTGCCACTAGGCACACTACCTAATCAGTATAATATTAATAATATCAAATGATCATTCTCTAAAACAGTAAACTTTGCTTAATACAAGTTCGATTTCATCCTCGATTTCCCTATTTTCCCCGAGTTAAAGAATACATTCATGAACCATATTGATTGTATACAAGTACGTGTCATTTTATTCATTCATTCACTTTCACGTACAATAGTCTATCTTTCATTCACTTGTACACCCACGTACTTGTCACAATCCAATTCATTAGCGTATTCTAGTTCGACAATGCAATATAACCAATGGGATGTCAATATAGATGGGTTCTAAATATGAGTCAAGCCAGTACAATACAATGATACTCAGTTAACCATGTTATATAGCATGAATAACTAAGTATGAAGGTAAAGCAGTCATATGGCATAATAAAATACATTAACCGAACTTTACTTATTATTAGACAGCCAGCACAATCAGTTTACAAAAATTATTAAAGATACTTATGATCAGAATCAGGGATAATAATATAAAAGGAGCAGAAAATAGACTCATTCATCTAATCATTAAAAGTGGATTCATCCCGATACTTATTCTGGATTGAAAAATATCCTCATTTTAAATCAGGTAAACAGTTCTGGAATTCCAGTTTCAGAACTGGAGATCCAACTTCAAGTGAAATTTGCTGTAGATTATGTTCTGAATTTGGACTTGCTATAGTTCGAAGAATTTTGGTTTTCTTCAATTAGATTTATAACGAAACTAATGGGACATTATTATATCATGAACATACGAGGAGTTATGACTGTTATAAGGTCGATAGATACAATTAACATTTCAGGGAAAATAGTAGTACCTTTCAGTATTGTAAATCACTTTAAAAATAGCAAACGGTAAAGAAAATTAACGAAACAAGCCCCAAATAACATCTAAATCATTTACCTACACATTGATATAGGTCTCGACATAGCAGGGAATTTATACGGGATTATTTCAGTGGTTTAAAACAGAAAATAGCGAGGAATATTTCTCTGTACTGCAGTCTAGATCTGTATTTCCCCCCAATTTACGGTAACGTAATCACATAATTTTCAGTAAAACTTCATATAGATATTTAGTATATTAAGTTAGTTTCGTTATGAACCCACAAACGATACAAGATGATTTTTCTATGATTTGTTATAATTTTCACAAGACGATACGTACAGAAACATTCAAATTTGTCGTCACCTATTGGAGACTACATTTTATGTATGAAACGTCAATATTTTAATCCCAATTTTCTACACAATACTAAGTAACAATAAATGAAACTATTTATCATAAATTGGGGGTTTTAAATTTTGGTTTTGGTTCAGGAAACTTGATCGAACACCTAGCGTACATAATCGAAGTTATCGGGATTTTGGTTTCGTCTATTCAATTCGAACGGGATTCAATCCCTATAGTTTCTATACTCTTTTAAACCCACTTTATGTTCAGTCCGTCACAATCAAACAACCATGGGTGATATTTAAAGTAATCATTAATAACCCGATATAACAATATCTAAATTTTCACTCATCTATAAATAAATAGTGTATAGCATGATAACAAGTGATAAACACTTGTCTTAGAGATCGCTGAAATAGAAACGATACAAATTCAAATTATCGTCTCGATACACGAGACAACGACGAATCGACAACAAGGACGTAGACGGTTTGGACTCGGTAAGGACGAAGGCGTAGCGGCCGTTGGGGTTGATGATGGAGGGGCTCGGCTCAGTAGTGCTAGGATTCTCGATCTTCGGTTGTCGAAGCGAGGAGACGACGACGGAAACAGGTTCGTTTGAAGGAAGGCTCAATTAGGTCTTGGGTTGCAAGAAGGAAAGAGATGAAACGGATGATGTGGCTGCTCGGTTGGGTACAAGGAGAGAAAGGAGAAGAGGGCGAAGGAGACAGGGTCGTCAGCGGTTGCAGAGAGAGGGAGCTTGGTTTGATGGGGTATGGAGAGAGAGACGAGAGGAAGAAGAGAGTGGAGGTGGCAATTTAAAGATTGGGATGAGGGGTTTAGGGTTAGGGTTTTGGAAGGGCTGGGTTGTAATGAGATCACGGGCGCGATCAGCGAGAGAAGCACGCAGAAGTCACGTGGGTTAGAGGTGGGTGCAGTTTGTAGGGGAGTGGGGAGAAAGAAAAGAAGAAGAAGTCGTGGACTGGGCCAGAAAAGAAAGGGAAAGAAAATAAGAGGGAAGAGAAGAGATGGGCTGAGCCAAGGCTGGGCTTGCTTGGGCTTAAGGAAAAACAAAAGTAAAGTGAAAAGAAAAGGTAAGTAAAGGGATTCTGGAAATAAATAAATTAAAATACATAAAGTTTATTTAAATATATATTTTACTGTATAACGGATACCGTGTATTATACCCAACCTCCTCCATCTGTCGCCACCTCCTCTTCTCCTTGATCACCATCACCACTCTACCACCATCGGCCCCCCACCCTCCACCGCCTCCTCCCTCCGTCGCTCCCCAGCCCCGTGCCCCATATCTCCTTCCCCAAATTAGTAATTTATTTAATTAATATTTAATATTTACTTAAAATTATTAATAAAGTATTTATAAGTGATTAATTGTATTATGGGAAGGGTAAAAAGGAATTTTCATAAGGAATTTAACGGTGTTAAACTTGACCATTAAAAAAGGTAGTTTTTCGTCGTTTTAAAAGTGCATGGTAGTTTTATGGAAAACGAAGAAACCGCGGAAGAGTTTCTTAAAAATAAGCCATTATTTTATGTTGAGTTTGCTTTATATTCTCGACCCTTGTGTGTGTGAGACGGTTCAAAATGGCTTGAGCCGGCTCACAAGTCATTTGGGATTAACATTTGTTCTCTGGATGCAAGAGACGGTTTAGGACAATCTTGAGCCGGCTCAAATCGTCTCGGGCCGAATTCTAGGCTGTTATGGAAAGATTCATTTGGAAAATTTTATTTGAAAATTTGTGAAGAGATATTTGAAGATTTGTTTTGAACATTTGATGAGATTCTAATTGGAATAAAAATTCTATTATTTTGTACTATAAATAGAGAAGGGTCTCATCAAAAAAAGTGGCCAAATATAAAGAAGAAGAAAAAGAGAAGGCGAAATCCACAGGTGATGGTGGAGCATCATGGTATTTGTGTTTATATGAAGAGACGAAAGCAGAGGCCAAGGGTAGCTAGTCATCCACAGGTGAAGGTGAAGTACCATAAGAGCACTCTTTGTGTTTGTATGAAGAGACGAAAGCAGAGATGAAGGGTAATCATTCACAAGTGAAGGTGGAAGGATTTACGAAGGGTAGTCTTTGTGTTTGTACGAGCGTTGAAATGTGAAGAAAGATGAGAGAAAATATAAAATGTACCAGTATTCTTGATCATTAATGAAGAAATTCTCTTGTTTACCCTTTGGATATAGGCCGATGGTCGAACCACGTTAAATATTGGTGTTGCGTGTTCTTATTTTTACTCGTCTTTCTTGGACGCCTTGCGAAAACCCTAACATTTTATCACTTCTATCTTTCACTGTAACAACATGACAAGCTACATCGGGAGCATTCCTTTTGAGTGAGGCTTTCATGCCTCTAGCATTTCTTCCCCTTTGGAACTTACACAAAATCTCATCTATCAAATCCTTGATCAATCGTAATAAATATCGATTTCTTGTACCCTAAATGTTCTAAAAATAAATAAATAAATGATAAAGCCAAGATATCATCCATCCCTTTTCCCTAAGATTAAACTCCAAAAAATAAATTTCAAATTGCTTGTAACAAAGTATAAACTTGTAAGCAGAAACAATCAGCCCATTAAATCCCACGAGGCAAAAACCCACAAGATTTTCCTTCAATCGCCTCAAAGGCCACCACTCAATCTCCACAGTACTTGAGCTCTTCATCCTCCTCAAAAAATCCGGCTCCTTCAACAAATCGAAGCTCACCCCTTTCATCCTCAGCTCCTGCGCCAGCCTTGCGACCGCACTCCGTCCCCTCTCTCTCTGCAACCCCCTCGACTCCTTCCAATACCTGCAAACCTTCACCTCGATCGCGCAAACCAGACGGCCGAAGTCAAGAGAGACAGGCCATAAGGGACCCACCAGTTCTTGCAGGCCCTTCGGTCGACCGATCGAGGAAGTGAAAACGAGGGTCAAGAAAAGGCCATAGAACGCGAAGAAAAGAGACAAAAGGGTGAATGTCTCGTGCTTGAGGTTGTCGAGACGGGTCTCTTTGCGATAGTGCTCGATGTTGACGATCCCCAAGATCACGACACGTGGCAGGTGATGCGTCCCAGAACTCAGAAGAAAAGGCCCCCAGGGGCCGACCAGGCCACCCCGTGCCCAACCTGCAAGCGCAAGCTGGCCCTACTCGGGGCCCCTGCAAATTGGCCTCCTCGGCCCCTCGGCTCGCCCCGAGCTGCCACCAGACTAAAACCCCTCGGCCTCCTCGCTCGCCCGAGCTCCCGGCCGAGGCCGTCTTCCTCGGTCCTCCGACCAACTCCATCGCCTACAGGCGTAACCACCGCTCCACGAATCTCTCCATGTGCTGATTATACGCCAGCAACATCCCACGTTCCACGCCATCAATCCCCATTAATGGACGATCCGCTTTCTGTGCGGGCGTGACGTCGGGGGGGGGGGGGGCGTAACCGCCGGCAAGATTCTCGCGCCGGCTGCTGCGTGCTCCACCGCTATATAAACCCCCATCACAGAGGGGTCAAGTAAGCCATTTTTTACTCTTTTAGGCCGTTACTCTGCTCGGATCTCTTCACTAACTTGAGCGTCGGAGAGTCCTCGGTGGTACCGAATCACCCCGGGACTTCTTTGCAGGTACTCGGCACCAACTCCCACGCTTCACCTCTTCCTCCAAAATCCCATTGAGACCCACACGTAACGGAGGATAACCCACTATGTCCACCGCGAGATCAACGGAAGACAACATCTGACGGAGGCCTGAAAATGAGCTCAATCAGTTGGCGCCGTCTGTGGGAACATAACTCCGCAAAATACAAAGTTGGCCTTCCTATCTCCACCCTCATAGCGGACAACCATCCTGGGGATCCCGGTACCAGCCTCCGTCTTCCACTCACTGAAGGCGGGGATGAACCTCCTCCCATGACCGTCATCAACGCCCTCGCAGGCCGGATAGATCGCTAGCAATCCCTCGTGGAGTCCCTCGTCCGCGTCCAAACGGCCGCGCCCGAGCCCCAGATCGTCGCTCCACCGCCTCCAGAAGGCTCTGTCCCTGTCTGGACGGCCGACCACCAACAGGCTGCGTCCCCTGGCCACCGATCTCTTTAACCGGTGCTCCCTGAGGCCCGCTGGGCGCCCCAGGGCTCCACACCGAGATCCGCCGCCCGGACGCCTCGCCTCGAGCCTCCTCGTGACCCTTATCCCCCTGAGGAGATATCAGTCACCTCGCCTATCCACGGGCGTGATCGACCCCACCACCATCAGCGGGGCCGCACAGAAGGGGTCCGCCCCGGCGACTCAAGAGCTACCTCACCCCGGGACCTGAGTTACCTCATTGAGAAGAATCGGGGCCGCTCCCAGACGCAGGTCACCCGCAGAAGGGGCCAGGGTTCCCAAGGCGCCGATTCCTCGGGGTACCACGGTCGGCTCGACGCCCTCGAGAAGAAGATTGAAGGCATGCGCTGAGAAGTTCACCTCTCGAGCGACGGAGCTAAGTACGCCTCCGACTCGCTCACGAAGCCGTTTACCGATGAACTGCTCGCCGTCCACGTCTCCTCACACAACAAGCCCACAAAGGTCTCTCTGTTTGACGGGAAAACCAACCCGAAGGACCACTTGGACGCTTTCACCGCGGGGATGAGCTTCCAGGATCACTCCGACACCGCCCGGTGCAGAGCCTTCCCGGCCACCCTCATCCGTGCAGGCCGGAACTGGTTCCGGGGGCTCAAGCCCCGCTCGATTTCGACCTTCGACGAGCTGGCTACTCAGTTCCTCGGCCATTTCGTGGGGAACCGTCGACAAAAGCGCACGGTCGACTACCTCATCACGGTTAAGAGCGGGGACAAGAAAACGTTCAAGGCCTACATTACCCGTTTCTACAACGCCCTTCTCGAGGTGCCCGAGCACCGAGACGAAACCGTCATAACGGCACTCAGATATGGTGTGAGGCACAAGGAATGGTTACGCTCCTTCGCGCTGGCGCAACCTAAGACAATGTCCGAGGTCAAGGCATGGACCGAGCGCGAGGTCCAGCTAGAGTCCGAGGTGAATGCTAACCTTCCCCGGGCAGAACGGCCCGACCAGAAGAAGAGGGCTCGGGAGGAGAGGCCGGAGCGTCAGCAGCCCTACCACCCGAAATTCCAGGAGTATACCCCCCTCAACGTCTTCCTCGCGGTGTTGCTAGAGGAGGCCCAGAACGAGGGGTTCTTCAAGTTCCCTCCGGTCCCGCGTCAGGCCGCAAAGCGAACCCGGGGCCCCTACTGCGCTTTCCACCGGGTACTGGGCCACGCCACGGAGGACTGCAAACAACTGAGGGACTACATCGAAGAGCTCATCCGGTCTGGGCACCTCGCCGCCTACCTGAGACCGACCGCGAGCAGGAGCAGCCCCACCCTCCCACCGACCTGACCATCGGTCAGATCATGCTTGTTTCAGCGGACGGCCGGCCCGGAGCTCAGGGAGCATGTCACGCCCCGCTTCCCAGAGTACGCTAGATTGGGCACGTGACATAGCCAACCATGCTACCTGTGGGTAGGAAGTATCCATCCACAGTCACATTACGGCTGTAGAGATATCAAGAACAAGATAAAACTATCTAAAAACATGTCTATAATCCAGAATGACAAGAGTCAATAAATAAATAAATGCGGAAGCAAATGATCTAATACAAATAACTGAAGGGTATGTCCCATAATGCGGGCTCACATCAGGAAATAAATGCAGGAAATAAAACTAACTACTACTGAACTCACAGCTCAGCCTGCTGGCTGAAGTACTCCTGCTCGGACTGCAACAGCGGTACGGAATCTGGGCCATGCAAAACCCAGACGTCAGCGCGTCATGTCATCAAGTAATATAATATGAACAGTGTAGCAGGCAATATAACATAAACATGAATACATCAAGAATAACAATAATATGAATCATACCAGTACAGGGTAGCGTGCAGTGGGTAAACTAAACTATTCTATCAGGTTTTCTATTCTAAAGTCTTTGAAATCAATTGATGAATCATCGATGTAACTCAATAGTATCCCGTACATACCCGGGACCACGGCCACAATATTCTCGGCTGCAACCGAGACATGCCGCTAGGCACAAAACAGGAATGTATACACTCGATAGTATCCCGTACATACCCGGGACCACGGCCACAATATTCTCGGTTGAAACCGAGACATGCCGCTAGGCACAAAACAGGAATGTGTACACTCAATACAGGTAGTGAACTGTCGAGTTACAAGTCAGATTTCACCTTTGATTTCCCCATACCCCCAAGTTATATGTGTATGTCAAGTCAGGTATCCAGTAATCAAGAAACTAATGCCAACACAGGATCAGGTAAACAGGTTTGTCTGGATAGACAATAGGAACGGTCCATGAGGACTACATGTTATGTTTGTTGGCATTAGACACAAGATCAGGTAACAGGTAAAGCCACGGTACATCAGGTCAAGCCAGGTAATGTATAAAGGTGTCATGTCATGTCAAGAGTGTACGGTACCATGTCATGTCAAGTAGGAAGTGTAACAGGTCATGTCAGGAAGCACGAGATGTCATGTGGGTGCTCATAATCAAACTAACATAAGCATGTGTATAAATAAACAAGCATGAGTACTATCAGAACAATAAACTGGAACATGTAATATGATATGCAAATAGATATAATTTCAAGGATATGGATGCACAGTTATCGATTAGGGTTACATTTATAGTTCCAATATTAATTAGGATGCAATTTATTAAACATGGAGTGTTAATATCACACTATTATGTAGTAATGTGATCTATGGATGCAATTATATGTATCTTAAATGCGATAGATGCAAACGGGTATCCGAAAAGTTATAAAACTATAAAATGGTAATGTGGGATGTACAACTAAGAAATATGTGATATAAATATTGATATAATAATATTAATATGGATAGCATATTCAAAGCGATTAATAACTATAAAAGTGGTATTGATTAACCAAGCACAAGAAAGTTCCGTTCAGAAATTCAGCGTCACCCTAATTTGTAAAATAACTTAAAAATAACAAACGTTCTCCAAAAGGGACGTGTCTTATACCAAAACAAAGATAATTCAATAAGGTTTTCAGTTTTATAAGTATAAGCATCTCAGGTTGTCCCTGCAAAAAGTTATAAACATTCGAAATTGAAAGTTTGCTGCTGGAATTTCCCTGGACAGCAGTTTGGAGACATTTTCATTTGCATTTTACGTTATTTAAACAATTTATTTTGCAAGTAAATATTTCATAGAGTTATAGTATTCTGAGTTAGCTTCGTAACGAACTAAAGAACGTATACTAATGATTTTTCAATGATTTATAATGAATTTTATAAGATAAGGTGTACAGTAAATTTCAGATTTGTCATATCCGACTTTTCAACGACGTTTCATGTGTAAACTATAATATTTTCAAATGTATAACATTATAAAATGAAGATTATAAACTAATTAAAGATAATAATAATAAATATTACGACGATATATATTTTAAATGATATGGTTGCAGTATAATGTAATCTAGTACGTCACAAGATAAGTTTTCATGATCTAGATTTAATATGATATAAACGGATGCAAACGGAACATCGAAACGTTATAAAATTAAACATGGGGCACTATATTTAAACTATAGGTATGGTATTTATTTAAATAGGTATAAAATTAATTATATAGCATGTGGCAAGATTAACTTGCCTCGATGGGTCGCGAATCGGGAAAACGGAACGTTAACCGTCGGCGGGGAAAACTCACGACGGGCGCACGGTTCACGGAATGAACCCAAACGACGAACAAAAGAACCACACGGGTCGGGGTACCTCGCTGGAACGTCGAGAAGCGTCACCGGCACGACGGAATTCCGGCAACAAAAGAACAGTTAAAAAAAATGAGAAACGAGACATGAAGCAAGAAGAGAAAGAATGATAAAGAGAAGTACGAGAGAATATATGAGAGAGAGAGAAAAAAAATGGAGAGAGAGAGAGCTGCAGGTGGGGGCCCACGGAATTAAAAGGAACGCGATTGGCTAAAGGGGAATCGTTAGTTAGGGATAAATATTAATTAAAGATTCAAAACATTTTAAGGAACAGTAGGATATATATATATATATATATATATATATATATATATATATAGGTTAATTTAAAGATTTAAAAGATAGGTAATGAACAGTAAGATATCAGGTTAGTTAGAAAAATATATGCGATGGTTTTAATAATATTAAAATTTGGGATTTTGGCGCCAAATAAAACATTTCCAAATCGCGCCCGGGTCGGGTCCAAAAATTTGAAACTGAAATAATAGGATTTTAAGCGGGATCCAAATTTTAAAATTAAGTGTTTTATGATAAAAAAGCATACCCCAAAACGGACACACGTACGTGCACGTAGCCGTCCAAACTCGCCCGTTTCACGGAACGGGACGAGAACACAATGCACGGACGCTACCACGAGGCTAGGGGTGTCAAGTAGGCCAAGATGAATATTTTCAATTTTATTTTAGATGCCAAAATTTGTTATATGTAGAAATGACTTTGCCGGGTAAATTTTACAGTAAGCAACAAATAAGCAAGTTAAATGAAATGAGTACCACATTATGCTCAAACAGTAACTGAAAATAGTAGTATTGGGCTCGGGTGTTACATTATACCCAACTCCAAAAAGAATTTCGTCCTCGAAATTCCAAGAATACAAAGATAGATAACTATAAGAAAAGGTGAGGAAACTTCTGCCGGATTTCATCTTCTCGTTCCCAAGTGGACTCTCCATGCGAGCGATTACCCCAAGAAATAAGCACAAGGGGGATAACCTTGTTCTTAAGAACCTTTTCCCTTCGATCCACGATTTCAATCGGTCGCTCCTCAAAAGTCAAGTATTCTCGTACTGTTAGCTCCGAATGATCCAAAACGTGTGTTTCATCTCGAACACACTTACGGAGTTGAGATACATGAAACACATCGTGCACATTTGCCAAGGTCTGCGATAACGCCAAACGATACGCTACCTCACCAACACACTCCACGATCTTAAGGGTCCAACGAATCGAGGACTAAGCTTTCCTCGACTTCCAAAACGAATCACCCCTCTAGTCGGTGATATCTTCAAGAATACCAAATCACCCACGGTGAACTCTAGAGGTCTTCTTGACGTATCTGCCCAACTCTTCTGTCGGTCCTGTGCTGCCTTCATATGATTTCTGATAAGGTTAACCTTCTCAACTGTCTGCACAACCAAATCTGGTCCCAATAATCTTCGTTCACCGACATCGTCCCAACAAACAGGTGAACGGCATTTACGACCATACAAAGCTTCAAATGGAGCCATCTGAATAGTTGCCTGAAAACTGTTGTTGTAAGATAACTCCACCAAAAGTAGATGATCCTCCCAAGACCCCTTGAAGTCCAACATGCATGCTCTCAACATATCCTCAAGAGTTTGGATCGTTCTCTCCGACTGACCATCAGTTTGAGAATGATAAGCTGTGCTAAATTTCAATCGACTCCCCAAACTTTTCTGTAAACTCTTCCAGAAGTGTGATAAGAACCGAGTGTCCCGATCGGACACGATGCTCACCGGTACTCCATGCAATCTTACAATCTCCTGCATGTACCGCTCTGCCAAAGTCTCTGTTGATTGACCAACCCGAAAAGGAATAAAGTGAGCTGCCTTGGTCAGTCGGTCAACAATTACCCATACTGCATTGTTGCCTTTTGGACTCCGCGGTAAAGCCGTCACGAAATCCATGGTTATATGTTCCCACTTCCACTGAGGAATCGGAAGTGGTTGCAATAAACCAGCAACCCTTTGATGTTCAGCCTTAACTTGCTGACACACCAAGCACTTTGCCACAAAGCGAGCAATCTCCCGCTTCATGCCCTCCCACCAGAAATGCTGTCGAATATCTCGGTACATCTTTGTGCCTCCTGGATGTACAGAATAAGCTGAACTGTGTGCCTCCTTCATAAGCTCTTCACGAACATCACCCTTTGGCACACACAAACGGCTACCATACCTCAACGAACCATCTTCGTGGATCAATAAATCTGTTCGTAGCCCGGCTTCAACCTCCTCTCGAAACTTTTGCAGTCTAGGATCCTGCGATTGAGCTGCTTTAATATTCTCGATCAAAGATGAATGTACTTGCAGCTACAACAACTGTCCCGTAGAACGCGGTAGCACAACCTCCAAGTCAAATCTTTAAAAATCTGCGACGATCTCCTTCTGCGTAGTTAACACCTGAATTACTGGTAACCGACTAAGCGCATCCGGCACAATATTAACCTTCCCCGGATGGTACTTAAGATCAAGATCGTAGTCAGCCATCAGCTCCAACCATCTACGATGCCTCATGTTAAGCTCCTTCTGTGTGAACACATACTTCAAGCTCTTATGATCTGTAAAAACTTTGACTCTTTCGCCCAAAAGGTAGTGTCTCCAAATCTTCAAAGCGAAAATCACAGCCGCAAGCTCCAAGTCATGAGTTGGATAATTCTTCTTATGGGTCTTCAACTGTCTCGATGCGTATGCTACAACCTTCCCATGCTGCATCAAAACACATCCCAATCCTTTCCCAGATGCGTCGCTGTGAATCACCAATCCTTCGGAATTGTCTGGCACGGTCATAATAGGGGCGGTTATCAACTTCTGCTTCAGCGTCTCGAAAGCTAACGCACACTTATCCGCCCATACAAAAGGTACCTCCTTGCGCGTAAGCTTGGTCAACGGCTCTGCCAGACGAGCAAAGTTCTCCACAAATCTCCTGTAGTATCCGGCTAATCCAAGGAAACTTCTTATCTCAGCAACATTCTTTGGAATAGGCCAATCTCGAACTGCTGCAATCTTTTCTGGATCGACGGCAATGCCATCGCCAGACACAACATGCCCCAAAAACCTTACTTCCTCTAGCCAAAACTCGCACTTACTCATCTTCGCATACAATTTCTCCTGTCTCAACGTCTGCAGTGCGATCTTCAAATGCTCAGCATGCTCTTCAAAACTCTTCGAGTAAACCAGAATATCGTCAATGAATACCACAATGAACTGATCCAAGAACGGTGAAAAGATTCGGTTCATCAAGTCCATGAATACTGCCGGCGCATTCGTTACTCCGAAGGGCATCACTAAGTACTCGTAATGTCCATACCGAGTTCGGAACGCCGTCTTGCAAATATCTTCTGTTTTCACTCGGACCTGATGATATCCGGATCGTAAATCCAACTTCGAGAATACCCTCGCGCCACTAAGCTGCTCAAAAAGTTCTCCAATGCGAGAGATCGGGTACTTGTTCTTGATAGCCACCCGGTTTAATTCTCGATAGTCGATGCACATCCTTCTTGTGCCATCCTTCTTCTTTACTAGAAGAACTGGAGCTCCCCAAGGCGAGTTACTGCTTCGAATCCAACCCTTTTCAAGCAATTCAGCAACCTGTTTCTTTACTTCTTCCAACTCTACTGGCGCCATTGGATAATACGCTTTAGATACTGGCGCTGCACCAGGAATAAGATCAATTATGAACTCCACGTCTCGCTTTGGCGGTAAACCCGATATATTTTCAAACACGTCCATAAAATCACGAACAACAGCCGGCTCTTCACTTTCATCACTTTCATTGATGCAAGAATATTATTTGTCGGCCTAGCCCTAAACTCGACTGGCTCGACAGAACTGCTTCCTTAACGCAACTGCTGTCTGCTGCAAACTCCCTTTCATCCCAGATAAACTCTGCTGCTCTTGGCTGCTGCAAGTATTTGTGAGAAAGTGGTCAAACCCAGGGAGACAATCTGCCTTTGGATGTCCACGTCCAGTCTGCGCATGAACCTCCGTGCCCTGTCTGCATCGTTGGCAACTAAAGGTCCAGCGAAACTACTGAGTCTCGTCCATTCTGCTACATGCACATCTACGGGTGCTCCCTTCTGCTTTAGTCCGATGAACTTCTCTTCCATTTCCTCCCGTGCAGTCCGCAGGAAGAACTTCTCCAGGAAACTCTTCGAAAAATCCGCCCACTTGATCGGCTTGGGCAAACGGTTCTCTTCTACAAGCCACCATTCTCGGGCGTAATCCACTAGCTGAATGCGTACCACAACTTCTTTTTTGTCATCTGGAATCTGTGACGCAAAAAGCAAGTTCTCTGTGTCAACTAGCCACTGCTCCACTGGCAACGGCTCCTTTAAACCAGTAAATGTAGACGGACCCAACCGCCTGAAATCTGCTACGGTCCCTACTTGGTCAACTGGTCTAGCTCCAACATTGTTCACAGATTGCTGAACGATCTGCAAACCTTCCCGAAACGAGTCCGCTTGCTGCTGGATCAGCTCGGCCTATTTCTTTGATTCTCCAGCATTCCTCTTATCACTCCAAGCATGGCGGCTTCGTCCACACGCCTCTGGTATGTCTTCAATTTCTTACCGGCCATATTCCTAAACTCAAAATACCCAACATTAGCATGATGATAGATTTTGAATATAGATCAAGGCTAGAACTCCAAGATACTTAAATAGAGTACCGCATTGTAACTATGCCGCGGTATCATAGCCACAATTACATAACTCCATCCAAGTCGCCTAAGTCCCAGAGATAACAAGGAATCAGGTTTTCGAATCGATATGCAAAGGAAGTTTGCACATCGTAAAAGATATAATCAGGAAGAATGTGATTCAAGAATGGTAAAACGGTCAAGGTGGCAGGACATGTTTCCTAAACACGGGTATTCTGATTCTGTATTGGGTACAATACCCAACTACAAAAGAATCAACCCGACTATCCTATGGCTCTGATACCAAAAGAACCATGTCACGCCCCGCTTCCCAGAGTACGCTAGATTGGGCACGTGACATAGCTAACCATGCTACCTGTGGGTAGGAAGTATCCATCTACAGTCACATTACGGCTGTAGAGATATCAAGAACAAGATAAAACTATCTAAAAACATGTCCATAATCCAGAATGACAAGAGTCAATAAATAAATAAATGCTGAAGCAAATGATCTAATACCAATAACTGAAGGGTATGTCCCATAATGCGGGCTCACATCAGGAAATAAATACAGGAAATAAAACTAACTACTACTGAACTCACAGCTCAGCCTGCTGGCTGTAGTACCCCTGCTCGGACTGCAACAGCGGTACGGAATCTGGGCCATGCAAAACCCAGACGTCAGCGCGTCATGTCATCAAGTAATATAATATGAACAGTGTAGCAGGCAATGTAACATAAACATGAATACAGCAAGAATAACAATAATATGAATCATACCAGTACAGGGTAGCGTGCAGTGGGTAAACTAAACTATTCTATCAGGTTTTCTATTCTAAAGTCTTTGAAATCAATTGATGAATCATCGATATAACTCAATAGTATCCCGTACATACCCGGGACCACGGCCACAATATTCTCGGCTGCAGCCGAGACATGACGCTAGGCACAAAACAGGAATGTGTACACTCGATAGTATCTCGTACATACCCGGGACCACGGCCACAATATTCTCGGTTGAAACCGAGACATGCCGCTAGGCACAAAACAGGAATGTGTACACTCAATACAGGTAGTGAACTGTCGAGTTACAAGTCAGATTTCACCTTTGATTTCCCCATACCCCCAAGTTATATGTGTATGTCAAGTCAGGTATCCAGTAATCAAGAAACTAATGCCAACACAGGATCAGGTAAACATGTTTGTCTGGATAGACAACAGGAACGGTCCATGAGGACTACATGTTATGTTTGTTGGCATTAGACACAAGATCAGGTAACAGGTAAAGCCATGGTACATCAGGTCAAGCCAGGTAATGTATAAAGGTGTCATGTCATGTCAAGAGTGTACGGTACCATGTCATGTCAAGTAGGAAGTGTAACAGGTCATGTCAGGAAGCACGAGATGTCATGTGGGTGCTCATAATCAAACTAACATAAGCATGTGTATAAATAAACAAGCATGAGTACTATCAGAACAATAAACTGGAACATGTAATATGATATGCAAATAGATATAATTTCAAGTATATGGATGCACAGTTATCGATTAGGGTTACATTTATAGTTCTAATATTAATTAGGATGCAATTTATTAAACATGGAGTGTTAATATCACACTATTATGTAGTAATGTGATCTATGGATGCAATTATATGTATCTTAAATGCGATGGATGCAAATGGGTATCCGAAAAGTTATAAAACTATAAAATGGTAATGTGGGATGTACAACTAAGCAATATGTGATATAAATATTGATATAATAATATTAATATGGATAGCATATTCAAAGCGATTAATAACTATAAAAATGGTATTGATTAACCATGCACAAGAAAGTTCCGTTCAGAAATTCAGCGTCATCCTAATTTGTAAAATAGCTTAAAAATAACAAACGTTCTCCAAAAGGAACGTGCATTATACCAAAACAAAGATAATTCAATAAGGTTTTCAGTTTTATAAGTATAAGTATCTCAGGTTGTCCCTACAAAAAGTTATAAACATTCGAAGTTGAAAGTTTGCTGCTGGAATTTCCCTGGACAGCAGTTTGGAGACATTTTCATTTGTATTTTACGTTATTTAAACAATTTATTTTGCAAGTAAATATTTCATAGAGTTATAGTATTCTGAGTTAGCTTCGTAACGAACTAAAGAACGTATACTAATGATTTTTCTATGATTTATAATGAATTTTATAAGATAAGGTGTACAGTAAATTTCAGATTTGTCATATCCGATTTTTCAACGACGTTTCATGTGTAAACTATAAGATTTTCAAATGTATAACATTATAAAATGAAGATTATAAACTAATTAAAGATAATAATAATAAATATTACGACGATATATATTTTAAATGATATGGTTGCAGTATAATGTAATCTAGTACGTCACAAGATAAGTTTTCATGATCTAGATTTAATATGATATAAACGGATCCAAACGGAACATCGAAACGTTATAAAATTAAACATGGGGCACTATATTTAAACTATAGGTATGGTATTTATTTAAATAGGTATAAAATTAATTATATAGCATGTGGCAAGATTAACTTGCCTCGATGGGTCGCGAATCGGGAAAACGGAACGTTAACCGTCGGCGGGGAAAACTCGCGACGGGCGCACGGTTCACGGAATGAACCCAAACGATGAACAAAAGAACCACACGGGTCGGGGTAGCTCGCTGGAACGTCGAGAAGCGTCACCGGCACGACGGAATTCCGGTAACAAAAGAACAGTTAAAAAAAAATGAGAAACGAGACATGAAGCAAGAAGAGAAAGAATGATAAAGAGAAGTACGAGAGAATATATGAGAGTGAGAGAGAGAAAAAAAAATGGAGAGAGAGAGAGCTGCAGGTGGGGGCCCACGGAATTAAAAGGAACGCGATTGGCTAAAGGGGAATCGTTAGTTAGGGATAAATATTAATTAAAGATTCAAAACATTTTAAGGAACAGTAGGATATATATATAGGTTGTTTTAAAGATTTAAAAGATAGGCAATGAACAGTAAGATATCAGGTTAGTTAGAAAAATATATGCGATGGTTTTAATAATATTAAAATTTGGGATTTTGGCGCCAAATAAAACATTTCCAAATCGCGCCCGGGTCGGGTCCAAAAATTTGAAATTGAAATAATAGGATTTTAAGCGGGATCCAAATTTTAAAATTAAGTGTTTTATGATCAAAAAGTATACCCCCAAAACGGACACACGTGCGTACACGTAGCCGTCCAAACTCGCCCGTTTCACGGAACGGGACGAGAACACAATGCACGGACGCTACCATGAGGCTAGGGGTGTCAAGTAGGCCAAGATAAATATTTTCAATTTTATTTTAGATACCAAAATTTGTTATATGTAGAAATGACTTTGCCGGGTAAATTTTACAGTAAGCAACAAACAAGCAAGTTAAATGAAATGAGTACCACATTATGCTCAAACAGTAACTGAAAATAGTAGCATTGGGCTCGGGTGTTACAGAGCCCCATGCCCTGCGCCAAGCGCGGGGGCCGACAACCCTTCAGGGAGCTCGTCCCAGGCCAATAAAGTCATCTACTAGCCTGTACCTTTCTTTTAAAGCAATGTAAATCCTTCCTAGGATCTATTGTTAATCTAATAAAGATCAATGGAGTATTGCGAAAAGGAAAGAAAAGATTTATTTATTTAAAGGGTATTATGGGCTCCTCAGCCATACATGCAAAAAGAAAAGAAAATTATAATAGTGGGGGAAAGGGGTACAGCGAGCACTGCTCGTGGTACTCGGTAAAAATCTCTGCCAACCGGGGCCTCGCAAGTTCCAGCCTCTGTCCCCGGTTCCCCCCGCGGGCATCGACCCCGAGCCTCAGCTCGTAGCATTCGCGGACGAGAGCCTCTGAGCGGGCCAGCCGGTTCGCGGATATTAAGCCAAAGCGCCTCAAAGACCGCAGCTTGCCTACGGCCTCATCAAAGAGCAGCTCAGACAGGGGGTTGTAAAGCCCCGGCGATGCCCTCCAGATGGAGTACATCAGCAGCTGCAGAAGGGAGGAGTGTCTGGGGAGCAGCCGGCTAAAATGGTCCTCAATGCTCCCGTGAACCAGCTGCACCGTGTCTTCGGTGCAGTATGGGTCATAAAGGTACACGTCTTCAAAGCGGACGATGTCGGGGATGGTGAACGGGAAATCCTCCATTCTCGATGGCCTGGTTTTGAAGGATGAAAGGACCAGTACTCCTTCATCCTTATATAGCCCACTGCGCTGCCCAACAGTCGCCCGCTTTCACCCAGGGAGTCACCGCCACACGGCAGCCATCGAGCCTTCTCCGGTGGAGTCGAAGCGACGCGCCCTTAGAGCTTCGCCTCCCCCCGCATTCAATGCTCTGGCTACGAGCGCCGTCGCCCCGGCCGTTCCTATTCCCCGCACCTACGGCTCGGCGGACGGGCTACACCTCGTCAAGATTTAACCCAGCAGCTACCCTGCTCGGTCTCCCCCAGCAAGCAGCTTCCCTGCCGCAACGCCGGGGATCAAAAAGCCCTCCCAGAGGCGGTCGAGCCCAAGGTTCTCTCGCTCGGCTATCCCCAGCGGGAAGCTTCCCTGCCACAACGCCGGGGATCAAAAGCCTTCCCAGAGGCAGTCGAGCCCGAGGTTCCCTCGCTCGGCTATCCTTCAGGACAAAAGCCCTCGCCAAGAGGCACCGAGCAGTAACCCTGCCCGGCCAAGGGTCCTTGGTAGGCTTCTTACAGCCTTATAGCTCTTCCCACGCCAAGGACCAAAGTCCTCCCAGAGGCAGTCGGGTCCTCGCTCGGCTATCCCCGGCTGGTAGCTTCCTACCACAACCGACAAGGATCAAAGTCCTCGCCAAGAGGCACTGGGCAGTAACCCTGCTCGGTCCCCGTCCTGAAGGATCAAAGCCTCGCAAGAGGCAACCGAGCAGCTACCCTTCTCGGTAAAATCTCCGGCCGGTGGCTCCCTACCCGCGACGCCGGGATAGAAGCGGCTGCCCTGCTCGTTCATCCCAGGCTGGTAGTTGCCTACCCACGACGCCAGAGGACAAATCCCTCGCCAAGAGGCCGCCGCGCAGCTCCGCTGCCCGGATATCCTTAGTGGGCTTCTTACGGGCTCCCAAACGTTGAAGACCCAAGCCCTCGCAAGAGGCAACCGAGCAGCTACCCTGCTCGGCCATCCTTGGTGGGCAACTCCCTTACCACCGCGCCAGGAAGCATAAAGCCCTTGCAAGAGATGGTGGGGCAGCTACCCTGCCCGGTCACCCCCGGATGGTGACCAATGCTCGGAATCAGAGATGCTCAGTGGCCGTGGAGGACCCGAGACCCCAGTGAGGGGCGTCAAGTCTGCCCAAGTCTAAACAATCTTCCCTCGACTCCGGGGCCCAGGGAGATACCTCCTCAAAAGCACTCGTCGGCAAGTGATTGCAGACAACTCGACGGACGATCGCTAGACAAATGGCCAACCTGACATAAAAGCACAATGGTACATGCAAAAATATTCCACGAGCATTCTTCACAAACAGACGGCAGAACGCAATTCTATGGAGCTGAAGAAAAACTTTATTACTACTGCCAAAGACAAAAGTTTTTTTTACAAAGGGTAGTTTTTAGGCTCCCCAGCCTTACAAAATTCAAAAGAAAAACAAAATAAAGATGGGAGAGCGGGGGCTCTACACCTCGGGGCCAGGCGCGACCTCGAGGTCCTCGACCTCCACCACTTGGCGCGCCGGGTCCTCGGCCACCTCCTCACAGGGAGCTTCTTCCCCTTGCTCGTCGGCGCCCATGAGAGGGAACTCGGCCCAGAGATCCGCGTCGTCGAATCCCGGCATCCGAGACTTAACGGCATCGAGGGCGTTGTGCCAAATGCGGGTCATGTCCACGGCCAGGTCGTCATAAAAATCCTTCGACCCCGTGTAGCTTGCCACCGCCCTCGATTCAGCCGACTTAAACGCCTCGGCCGCCGCCCCCAGCTCCTTTCGGAGGGCCTTCACTGTCCTCTTCAGGTTGCCGGTGAGCACCTGGGAGTCCTCGAGCTTGCCCTCGGCGATCATGGAGGCCTCACGATGCCGGGCGACCTCCCTTTTCCCGGCGTCCACCTAGCCCTCCAGGGCGGCGATCCTCGCCGACATCGCCTCCTGCTCTCGCCTGGAGCTCTCTTGCAACGAGGCGAGCTGACCCGCGGCCTCCAACACCGGGGCTACCACCTTGGTCTCCACGCGGAGGGTGAGGGCCACGTGCTGGAGAACCTGGGAAGACACAAAAGATCAGAAAAATGAAAAAGGGCACCAAATCTCACAATGAATTGGGGGCTTACCTGCACGGACTCCTGGGCGATCGACGCCAGCTGGGCCCTGAGGGTCCCCCCAGGAACTCGACCCCCAGCTGAGGTCTCTATTTCGTGCAGGAGGCTGTCCGCGACCGACAGCCCTGACGGCACCATGAACCGGAGCCCCTTTCCTCCACTACGGTCGGCGAGGACCGGCCCCGGGAGAGTCTCCGGGAGCTCTTCTTGAGCGGCTCTGAGGGAGAGTCGATCTCCTCTTCTGAGGCCGTGTCCTTCAGAATCAGAGCCCGCTTCCGACCCGATGCTCTGCTGGGGCCCGAGGCGGGATCCGCCACCGAGCGTCCTCGAGGCGCCACCACCGGGGCAGTAGGAGCCGGGGCGGGCTGCGCCCGAGAAGAGCTGGCGCCCCCGGCCCTAGTAGGCTGCCTCGGCTGGCGCATAGCATCTCGGAGAGAGACGAAGTCCATGGATCCTACATGAAACAAACATCCAACAGATCAACAACACGAGTAAAATGTAAACCCGAAAAGCAAGCCTAACTTACCGATGAACTCGACGGGGCTAAGCCCGACCCAGCTCAAAACCCTCTCAGACAGCAGCACGCCGTGTCGAGGGATAGGCTCCTACGACGCCACTCTCACCGCAGCGGGGTCATCGGACAGGTTCCCCGGTAGACACTTCTTCCTCGACCACTTGGTGGGCACCGGCCAGTCCTCGCCCTCGGGAGGGGAAACGAAGAAAAATTTCTTTTTCCAATCATGAATGGAGGAGGGCAAGTCCACGACCCCGGTCCCGGCAGCGACCCACGGCCGCCTCCTAAAAGTGAAATAAACCTATCTCGGGTCGCCCGCTCGACCGCCGGGGTGACTCTTGAAGACGAGGCACGGATCGAGAAGGGAAAGGCTGAAGGGAACCGCCTGCAAGTTCAGGTGGATCAAGAACCTAAGGAGAATCCTCCACGAGTTCAGCACTAACTGGCCGGGGGCCAAACCGAAGAAATTCAGAGCGGCGATGACCTCAGGAGAGAAGGGCAGGTGCATTCCCCCCCAAAAAGCTTCTAAGTACAGGGCGACCTCCCTGCCCCGTACCTGATCTGCCCTCTCTCCCTCCTTGGCCAAACGAAGCGTGTAGCGCGGGAGGATGTGGAAGGGAGCCCGAGCGTTGGCGAGCTCATCCTCATGCCTCATCCAGCACGGGGTGTTGGGGGCCACATCTGCTGCCTCCTCCCTGGAGGCGGCCCCCGCCTCACGACCCCAGGGAGAGGGTCCAGCCCCTGCTCCCCGAGGAGACTCAGACACAGCTAAGGGAACCCTAGGATCTACTCCTACAACGTCTACTAATTCTACATAGGAATACATCTAACCTGGGAAAAGAAATTCTTCAAAGGCTGGAAACAAGAGAAGGGGGACGAGCACCGAGCAGCCGAAACTTGGGAGAGGAAAATATGAAGGAGTAAGGGCCCTGGGGCGGACCCCACCCATATTTATTACGGCATACGGCCTCATCCTACGGCGCCCATCGTCTCCCGCCAAAACGGCTCCTCGCGCCCAGCGGCTCCGATCGCTCCACGTGGCAGTCCAGCGCTGAACCGTGTCCCATCAGACGCCGCAAGCCTGCATACATTACACCAGCCAACCGACGCCCGACACGTAGACCATCGCTTCAATTGCAGAGTGCATGAACCGGCGCACCTTCCTTAAATGCAGAGATCTCGCTTTGATTCTCTAGCGGAAGAGACAACCGATGGCCCGAGGACTCGTCCTGATGAAACCCTAGGAGGGATCTCACCTCGGGAGGCCCGGCAGTCCACTCCTGACCCGACCCACTAGCCGGTCGGGACAAGAGTTGGGGGCTAATGATAGTGCTCGATGTTGACGATCCCTAAGATCACGACACGTGGCAGGTGACGTGTCCCATAACTCAGAAGAAAAGGCCCCCAGGAGCTGACCAGGCCACCCCTTGCCCAACCTGCAAGCGCAAGCTGGCCCTCCTCGGGGCCCCTGCAAATTGGCCTCCTCGGCCCCTCAGCTCGCCCCAAGCTGCCACCAGACCAAGACCCCTCGGCCTTCTCGCTCGCCCCCAAGCTCCCGGTCGAGGCCGTCTTCCTCGGTCCTCCAACCAACTCCATCGCCCACAGGCGTAACCACCTCTCCACGAATCTCGTCATGCGCTGATTCTACGACAGCAACATCCCACGTTCCACGCCATCAATCCCCATTAATGGGCGATCCGCTTTCTGCGCGGGCGTGACGTCGGGGGGGGGGGCATAACCGCCGGCGAGATTCTCGCGCCCGCTGTTGCGTGCTCCACCGCTATATAAACCCCCATCACAGAGGGGTCAAGTAAGCCATTTTTACTCTTTTAGGCTGTTACTCTGCTCGGATCTCTTCACTAACTTGAGCGTCAGAGGGTCCTCGATGGTACCAAACCACCCCGGGACTTCTTTGCAGGTACTCAGCACCAACTCCCACGCTTCACCTCTTCCTCCAAAAACCCATTGAGACCCACACGTAACGGAGGATAACCCACTAAGTCCACCGCGAGATCAACGGAAGACAACATCTGACGGAGGCCTGAAAAGGAGCTCCATCACTTTGATACCGATTCGACACGCGATTCGGTCTTCTTCCTTTTGCAGGAGCTTCAAGAGTAGGAGATGGCCCGGGCTGTTTGAGATTTCGGTTAATGTGTGGTGTTGGATTGGGGATGGACAAGCTACAAAATTGGGAATTTGTTATCGATTGTTAGTGATATATGCCCTAGAGGCCATTATTGTATCATACTGGATTGTATATTATATTTTGGAAGCTTGGGATATTCACAGTTATAATAACAGTCTTGCTCAAAATGGTAGTATACTACTTGGTTTGATTCTACCTCAATATGCGCATGTGTTTCTTTTAGCATATCGCTTATACATATTGGTAGAGCCCTTAGGATCTTTACTTGACTACCAGCGTTGTGATGGCAGTCACACTAGTGGGGGCTAGGTAGTCTATAAGCACATCCTTATGCAGGTCCCTATCGTAGGATTATCGAGACATGGCATCGATACTCCAGAGTAGACTAGTGTATACGCTTCTCATCCAACAAGGGGATAGTTTGTCCCACAACCATTGGTATGTCGTACCGGAGATAGTATACAGGTGCTCATTGGGTTATAAGTTACACTGGACGGACTCGTTAGGAACTGCTGGTTGGTATTATACCTATCTGAAAGTGTATGTTAGCACTATCACTGGATTTTAGTAGCATCAAATATTCCATTTTTAAAATTTTAGGGGTGCTAATCAACACTAACCAAGATCTTAAACTAGATGATTAGGGTTTAATTATGATATCATAAAAACTAGCTAAGAGAAAGGTGGCTACAACCTTTGTAGACCATGTCCTTCTCTTCTAAAGCTCTGTGTTGTAGTCTACGCGACCCCACTAGGCTCCACTTGAAGGTTGAACGAACTTACTTCGATGACTTTCGTGCCGAAGATGATCCACCCGAATTTCGCTAATCCAAGCTATCTCTTCACTAAACTCTTTAGTGAAGTAAACACACTACACCAAAGCGCTAATCTAGTGTAGGATGGTGAAGTAGGGGTTATGTTTGCTCACTAGGGTTCTCACAAGCTTAAAGTTTCACAACACATATGAAGGATTGAGCTTGGAGGAGGTGAGAAGGAGGATAGAGAGAGCTAGAGAGCAAGTGCTCATCATATGAGCTCAAGAAAAACTCAAGTCTAGAATGAAGTGTTGAATGGCTCTTCATTAGCTCACCCATTATTGAAGCACACAATTTTCAACCATTAAAAATTGTAGCCATGCTCCAATAGTGCAAGCAAATGAATATAAAAAAGAATAAGCCATGCTATGCTCCATGCCACAAAAAAGTCTTCCCATTTTCCACCTCATTTTCTATTTTCTAAAAATAGAAAATCCATGCCATGAATCATATAATATATATATATGTATATATATTATGAAGAATAATTAGTGAGCTAATAATATTAGTCAATATGCAATTATATCAAATATAAATATATATCATATATTAAATCAACACTTGATTTAATAATCCAGTTATATCACATATAACCGACTAATATCATTTATCTGTATATCACATTATCAAATCAACACTTGATTCAATAATCCGGTTATATCACATATAACCTAACTGATATCAAATAACCGCCAGATTAGAATACGGTATCACATACTCGTATTTAATCAGGCCCCTACACATATCAGCATATGTGCCCTACTTCGTTTCGCTTGAACCAGGAAACTTTTGTGTGGGGCTCTAAAGACTCGTCAACACGCCATCAGTAGGTGATGATCACATCAGTCACCCACAAGCCATCAGCGGTACTAGCTGGACGTAACGGCTACCCAGGTATTGAGCGAATAGAAAATCAACAAGCAAACTTGTCCAAACTCCCATGAAGCCTATAGGTAACACTTATCGTACAGTCCGGTCTCTTCGTCTGATATGTCGCATATCGAGTCTAGGGATGGAATCGTCAGACCCCAATAACTTGATAAGTCATGCCGATGTAAGGCCTATAACAGTACGAGAAACTACTGATAACACTTACCAGTAAATCTCATCAACATCCCTGGCCAGGGACTTCCTGTTATAGCCAATCGAGCATAGCGCAACATCAACTCCCTATACCGGGAGAGAAAGAACCCCTCCTATCGCTCATTGCCTCCATGTGACTTGGGACTATACCCAAAATCCACCTATTTGCACGACTCCTTCAAGCCATGGTAAGGAGGAAATCAAAACACGGTAGAAACCACACAAGACTCTATGACGATCTCGGGTATACAGACTAACCTGTACCAGTGTCACCAAAGAACTGCTATCTGACGATAGGTATAGTACCATCTAGAAGTTCTCGGTGAGTCCTGTTCGGTGTACCCATTCTTTAATGAGCATCTGTGTACAATCTTTGATGTCAAATACCAATGGATATGGTATTAACCATCACCCCATACAGGGTCAAGAAACATACACACTAGTCTACTCAGGAATATCGATTCCCTGTTTTGATATTCTCTCGACTAAGAACAATTGAAGGATGTGCTTGTAGACTACTGAGGTCCTAGTAGTATTGATTGATCTTTAAAGTGTGTGTAGTAACCACAATCAATAACGGTGTCGCGTGTAGCTAGACCGAGATGAGTACGGGTCGTCCTCAGGGATATGTGGAATCTTTCAATCTTACTTTAGACGTGTTGAAAAAGAGGAAGAATAGAGGAATAAAAAATAGTGGAGAACAATTTCTAGATCTACGTCAAAATACGGATGTAGAATACAGATCTAGTTTGAATACGGATATAGATTTTATAAGAAGAATGCTTATAGGGTTCGTTCGGATTTAGTAGTCATGGATGACTAATAAAGATTACTCCTTTTATCTATTGATAGATTTAATACTAGATAGATAGTGATGAATGAGAATTAGGGTTCTTGGAAGAATCTAGGGTTTCCCCACTATTGACCCTTGTCCTTTCATTGATCTTTCTTCATGTCTAGCCCTTAACAAAACAATTGTTAATATGATCTCAAATCGCGGTCGAGACTAGCAATAAATTGGTAGCGCGCCCGATAAGGATGTTAACATTTATTTTGCTAAACTTTATAAACTTCATAAGACTTAAAAAAAGTTAAAAAATTTTCTCATCCATTGTTCTACCCTAATCCTACGAACCCTATCAAGCGGAGAATTACTCGCGCATGATGAAGATAGAAGAACGGATAGAGATGAAATTCATAACGTAACTAAATAATTAAACTAATTAAACTAAAGATCTACCTTTATTAATCAACTTCACAAGTATAAACTTCAAGTTTAGATTACAAGAGGAAGAAGAAATTGCTCTCGATCTCTGCCTTGTCGGATGTAGATATTCCGTCGAATCTCACGTCGCTTTATCACGTTGAATCTTGGACCTGTCTTGGATCACTTGTTCTTTGACGGTGATTAGCTTGTGTAAAAGATTGATGATTTCTATGTTTAGCCATCGGTCCTTTATATAGCCCCAAAACCAGAAACCAAAGATCCCCAGAATTAGGTTTAGTTGTAGCAAATCCAACATGAAAATCCTAACTCCTGATTCGGTGAATCGGCCACGGATCCGCCGCATATTGCATGGTTTGGCCACGGATCCGCGGTTTGTTGGTGAGATCTTGGGTGCAAATTTCTGGAGCTTTATTCTTATGACACATGGAGATTTAGTTGATGTCTGGAATTTGAAAATATTTCCTGAGTCTCTGCCGGTATTGATTCTTCGATTTTATTTAATATTTCGGCAAATTTTTTATTTTTGACTTCTCAACATCTTGATCTCCTGATCTAAGCCAAAACTTGCATCATATCTCAAAGAATAATATTAGTAATATTTGATATTTTTGAGATATTATCCTAACCAATTTGATATGATATTATATTTTAAGAATATTGATTAAGGATATTGGATATGATATGCATATCTAAATTATCAAAATATTATATAAATATTATATGCATATATTTTCCTTCATAATGTTAATTATAATATATAAACATATGAAAATAGTATTTTTACAGATAAACCCTCATATGTGTCATATTTATAATAAACACTTTTAGATATTTAAGAAAAGTAAAGAAAATGTCATATCAAAAGTGCGATATTTTCGACTGAACAAATACCCCCAAACTTAATTTTGATCGTCCCGAGCAAACTTATTTATACAAGAGAGGGAGAAAGAAAAAGAAAAACCTAAGTAGCACACTTTCATAGGCAACACGATTGCACTGAGCACGTGCAACAAGCCGTTAAATCTCTAGGTGTCCCTAGTAGGAGGAGTGTTGTCTCCTGAGGGTTCTCAGCGGATTACACCCACAAAATCCTATAATAAAAGAAAGATAGTGAAAGTTACATACAAAGATAAAAAATATAAAAGAAAGAACTTGAAAATAAGAGTTTCCAACTACACCAGTTTTTCGGTTGTCATGAGCCCTATCTTAATGGCCGTGAAAAGATATTAAAAATCACACCATCCTTCAATAAAACATCGTCTTTAGTTTTCCTCACTATCTTTTCTCCAAACATTGATCATATACCCCTACGTGTGTGTAAAAGACATCCCTACACTTAGAGAATTCAATTCAAGCTATCATACTCTTGTCCATCTTCCTCAGTACTTTTTAGTTGGTGAATATTTTAGATGGAATTGCTCACACATTCTTCATACGACCGTTAATACTTCTTAAGGTACTAACCAACCGATTACAAAATGTGCTCACGTATTAAGGCGTAATTCCTCGTTTTGCAACACCTAAGGCTTAGCAGTGGCTCCTAAACTAGTTGGTCTAAGGCACTATGTGATAAAACACCTTCGCTATATTTTTTTTATGCTGCCTTAAATAATTACAAAACCAGTATTCATTTTTTTCTTCACCACTTATATTTTATTTTATTTTCCTTCATATTAAGGCTTTTAGACAAGAGTATTTCAAGGTATTCTCTACTATCCCAAGTTTCAAGATGTGTGTACGCGCGTATAGTAGGATATCAACGTTCAAATGTTTGGACTTAAGAATATGGAATATTTTTCAGACTTATTTTTATCCTCAGATTAGTAATTTCCTTTATCTTATTAACCCTTGGGACAACGGCTCATAACTACTTATTATTAGTTTCGTTTAAGAAAATATCTAACTTTCTTGCTTTTCTCAAACTATTCCTATCTTTCATATGTAAATTTTCACTTTCAAACTTTCATTATCAATTTTTTTTGCTTATATATAGTATGATGCAAAATAATGCGTGAATAAGCATAAACCTCCCCAAACCTGTTTGCAGCAGTGTCCTCACTGATGTCATCTGTCAAGCTTAAAAAAACTGTAGACTTGGGAGGAAAAGTAACAGGGACAAGAAATAATGGAAGTGAAATCCTCTCCCAAACTTATTTTTGGCTCACAATTTTGTAAAATTTTTCTTTCAAGAGCCAAAATATTCCCCTCCCCCAAACTAGAGTAAAATAATATTAAGCATTTAAAATTATTGGGGGGGTTAAAATTATTGGTCAAAGTAAAGCCTTACAAAGACCAAAAGTAAACACCAACCATTTAAAAAATTTATCGATGTAAAGCACTGGTTGGTGGAAAATCAGAGATTTGAAGAAGTGGGGAGATAGGAGGCGGTATGGTTTACGTCTCCGTTGATAGAGACGAAACAATAATGGTGAACGGAAACGAGAATATGGATGATTAGGAATGGGAAGAATGGCCACATTCTCGTATGGGATAAGAAGAAATGGTGGTGGTTCGACTTCTTCAGGTGGAGCTTGATTAATCACAAAATCCGTGTCGTTTAGGAATGCGAGTTCGTCGGCGAAAATATCTTCGAAACTTTCATCGATGGTCCGATTAAACGTTTCAATGTCAATAAGTGTCGCACCAGAATTCAACACATTTGATTTGTCAAAAATTATGGAGGTAGGAGACTCGTAAAGCTCATCTACCTCATTCTCAAAAGAGTCTAAATCAAGTTGTCTTTCTAGAATTATCGAACTCGAAATATCGGATTGTGATTCATCAACACTCGCTATCATTAAAGGAAGATTAAAAAAAGAATCAGAGAAAGTGGAAGATGAAATGGGTAAACAAATTGGTGTGTCGAGTATTGCTGAACCAGATGTGGGAAATGAAGGCTGAATTTCGTTCTGTTTTTCGATTATACATTTATCATCAACTTCAAGACGCATATGGGGTTCGGGAAGAATAGTTAAAGGTTCGAGATGATGACCACACGGGAGTGAAATGACCTGATGAATCGGTGGGACAAACTCATCCAAAAATTCGGGTTCATCATCCAATATATCCCCAACGTCAATATCCTCAATCAAGTGAAGGTTACAAGTCTCAGACACCTCATCAAAAGCAGGGTTTTCAATCAATTGTGGTTCTAGAGTGGAGGTGTAGAGATCACAAGGGTTGGGTATGGCTTCACTTGAAATGGACCCTTCACAATCGGGTAAATCAAACACTACAAAGTCACATAACTCATCAGACATTCTATCTTCAATTGGTGAATCATTTGGTGTACTTGATAGATTAATGAAACTAGAGTTGTGGATTTCAATTTGGGATGGGAAGATTTGGTTAGGAGGGGTGTACAACTTTCTCTCACTACCCAAATTCTCAATTTGTCCTATGGCCGTATCATACGTTGGAAAATTTTGAGCCGGTTTGAAACTAGTTGCTCGCTCATTTTGTTTATTGAGAACGGCCATGCACTCATTCAATTCCTCTCTGGCGCGGCACGACGCTACCACATATTCTTCCACAGTCCGTTCAAGACTAGACATGGGTCGGTAAGGGGTTTCAGCATAAGATTGAAATTCTTGTGGATAAGTAAAACTCCCAAATGACTGATTAGAAGGAATGTCTCGAGAAGGTGTAAAAGTCGGGTAGGATTGATAGGAATCGAAAGCTTGTGAAGATTGGGCAGGAGTAGAATCAACATTGTGGTAAGAAGAATATTGATATTGGTTGTGTAGTTGGCGACTGTCAACGGATGTCATATACGCCACAAACCGAGTAATAAAATCTTGTTTAGAAGGTGGTGGCATTTGTTTTCCTAACGGTTTGACCGGATTGAAACTTTGGCCGTTAGTCCTTGCTATATTGTCACACCCCGCTTCGCAGTATACGGGCAGAGAACGCGACGAGGCCGCTACGTATTTACTCTGAAGTAAACACGCTAAGCGTATCTAAGCAATATAAGTAAAATGCACAAGAGACAGTGGCAATAGATATAATTGAACGACAACTTTATTTATTTAACATTCTTTTTACAATACATCTGAAAAGTAAATACATGGAATGGAAAGCAATGCCTAAACAGTGGCATAACAGAAATGGAAAATACAGAATGTAAATGTGTACAAGTAACTAAAGCTCCGGATCGAAGGCTAGCTGATTCAAGTTCTCGAAGGTGGGCTCGATCTCACGAAGGTCCGAATTACCTGACGACATTCCAAAGAAAAGAAAGAGATTGTCGTCATCGAACAAATCGCTCGGTAAGTCCCGTAAATAGACAATAATGGAATAAACAGAATAGAGAGTATATTGTTATAATGTTGTATTTAATGTTAACGTTGTTGTTTGTAGCTTGGTACAGAAGAATGCCAGTGTATACGAGAGGAGTCCCACTATTCCGGAGACTAAAGTATACGGAGCACAAAGAACTGTTCAGTCACGGTACAACGACAATTGAATTCAGGTTAGGTGTATTATGGTTATAGTCTCGTGCCAGTTCTAACACCTTCCATACCAGTCTACCCCCTATAAACCCCGCGATATCTTGATTGTATTGTTTATATTGTATATTGAATATAGATGGATGACTTGCCGAAACCATGATATCAGTAATGGAACGGATATAATGGATGAATATATAAATGGAATATATCTATGATTCGGTTCAGTCAATATAGATTGAATTTAACAAATTGAATATATAGATTCATATTGAATTGTAGTTTATACTTGAATCATATTCAAGTCAGATTTATTATATTGAGACTCAGTCTGAGTCAGACAACTAGAAAAGAAATTGATGTCCTGAATTATGGTTTGGTGCTATCGGTAACTGCTGCACATGGACGGCAGGATTTGTGTCTTTTTCAAAGACAATTACCGTGTTGATAACACCGTTTGTTAAGTTTTCTACCTTAAATAGGCAAGCACCCATATCTCCGGCTCCCCGAGGCTCAAGAGACTGGTTCCGTTTAAACCTATGTTTACTAGGGTCCTTATTGTAATTTAGTATAACTTGAGAAGGTTTTATATAAAAATAATTTTGTATAATTTTGAAAATACACCTCAAGTATTTTATTATCGTCTTTAGAGTTTTCATGCATTTATATTTTATCAATGTGACATTTCTAGTGAATAAAACCTAATTTCATAATATATGGTATTTATTTGTAATATTGGAATTGTAAGGTATTTTCTTGTAAATGGAATGTTTTTCTAGAATTTTGGAAATGTGGAATATTATAAATATTAAAAATAGATATTTTGATATTAATTACATATATATATATTTATTAAAAATATAAGTTTTATTTATAATAGAAATCACATTTTCTAAAGAAAATTGTATTTTAAATATTTCGAGATCGTATGCTCCTTGCGGAGGTCTGCATCTCACTCTATTAAGCCCGAGAATGTGCGATAATCCACACCATACCAAACGGGTTCCCCAAAATGGGTTGTAGAGGCGCAATTGCAAAAATTTGTTAAAATACACTTCTTGTAGAAAAATGTTTTAATAGTTGAAGGTAGTTATATGTAAAGTCGTATTTTCCCAAATCTATGTTCCCAAATTCCATCGTGCTATGTTAGATATGAGTGTTGTGAGGAGGTAGGTCATTACCTCATGAACTATCTATAGGTATAATAAGGAATTATGATGGTTTATGTCGAGACTAAATTATATAGTATTTTTCTGAAAAAATATAATAAAAGTTACAAAAATGATTAGTTTGATGTGCAACTTGTTTTATTAAGTTTGTTAATGTTTATTAGTCAATATAGAAGAGTATGATTTTATTTCGTTAAGGAAAAATGTAGTTTTTAAAGAAAACCGAATCGGAAGTCGGACTAACTCTGCTTCCGTCGGGTTTTAGTTTTGAATGTTTTTAGAATAGAGAAAAGAGGAAGAAGTAAAGACTTACTGTATGATTGGCTAGAGGAGAGAAAGAGAAAAAGGTGGGAGTTGCCGGTGCGTCGTTTCGTCGTCGGAAACTCCTTGGATTGCCGTCGGAAGTTCGTCGGAGTTTCGCCCTTTTGCTAACTCCACTTGCACACAAAAGACTTGAAAATTTTCTTAAGAGTTTGGACAGGGATTTGGGGGTGAGGAGGGGTGATTTGAGGGTGGTATTTATAGGAAAAATTAGGGTTTTAGGGTAGTGAAAGGGTGTATTAAAATGGATTTTTTATTGTGCTATGTAAATGTTCAATAAAAACAAATAATACAGGGGTTATGGGGGGAGTTCAAGAGTCGCAAGAGGTAAAGAAAATTAGGGTTTGGACCGAGTTGGACCGGCGGTGCCGGCCGAGTCAACGAGTTCGCCGGCCCGAGTCGGGCGAGTCAGGGCTCATCTTGGTGTCACGTGTCCCTGACGCTTGGTCTAGCCTCGTGGACACATTTGTTTATTCAGTAACTTACCCTATTACGTGTAGCGCACGTGTAGACTCTTGGGCTTCTAAAAGATTAAAAGAAATTAAAATAAAAAGCTAATGTGGCTGATGGGATTTGAACTCTAATGCTTTGGTTCAGCAGTGCAAGATCTTACCAGTGAATTATAAGCTCTTTTTTGTTGTTCAAAAGTAAATCAAATTCTTATAGTACTCACAGGAATTGTAAATACCCCAAGCATACATTAACTTTAAATGAATTTTATGTACACTAAAATTGGAGTTGTTACAGTCTACCCTCCTTACAAAAATTTCGTCCTCGAAATTTACAATTTATTTTAAGAACTAGTTTACAAATAGGTGAGGATATCTTATACGCATCTCATCTTCCCTTTCCCATGTCGATTCTCTTGGAGTGTCTTTTCTCCACATCACTCGAACCAAGTTGACTTCCTTGTTCCGAAGTGACTTCACTTTCCTATCCAGAATCTCAACAGGTTGTTGCTCACAAGATAAGTCGGGATGTACAGTGAGCTCGGAATGATCGAGAATATGGCTAGGGTCACTCACATATCTTCTGAGTTAGGATATGTGGAACACATTGTGCACTCCTTCCAATGAAGGTGGAAGTGCCTAGCGATAAGCCACTTCACCGACTCGTTCGAGTATATCGAACAGTCCAATATACCTTAGACTGAGCTTACCCCGTCTTCCAAATCGGATCACTCCACGGTTTGGAGATATTTTCAGAAATACATGATCTCCCAGCTGGAACTCCAAATGACGGCGCTTTGCATCAGCTCAGTGCTTCTGTCGATCTTGGGTTATGCGTATTCTTTCCCTGATAGTACGAAACACATCAACAGTTGCTACTATCATCTCAGGTCCAAGAAGTTTCCTATCACCGATGTCGTCCTAACTTAATGGCGATCGACACTTCCTTCCATAAAGTACTGTAAAAGGTGTCATTCCGATACTTGCTTGGTAGCTGTTGTTGTATGAAAACTCCACAAGATGTAGGTGATCTTCTCATGGTCCTCCGAAGTCCAACATACACGCTCTGAGAATATTCTCCAAGATCTGAATAGTTCGCTCAGACTGACCATCTATTTGTGGATGATAAGCTGTGCTGAAGTTCAGACTTATTCCCAAGCTCACTTGCAGACTTTGCCAAAATTGTGATCGGAACCTGGTGTCACGATCGGAGACAATGCAGACTGGTACTCCATGAAGTCTCATAATTTCCTGCATGAGTTCATGGGTATCAGGGATAGTACACTATGAAGGATTTAAATCTTAAGTAGATTCCTATCTCCATGTACTTCTTTGCTAATGTCTCGTTGATTGGCCAACTCGAAATGGGATGAAGTGAGCCGACTTTGTGAGTCGATCTATAATAACTCATACCGCATCGTTACCCTTTGTGTTGCGAGGGAGTGCAGTCACAAAATCCATTGTGATGTGTTGCCACTTCCATTCTGGGATAGGTAACGGTTGAAGTAATCCAGCTGTCCTGTGATGTTCAGCCTTTACTTGCTGACACACCAAGCATTTAGCGACGCTTCTGGTTACTTCACGCTTCATTCCATGCCATCAGTAATTCTGACGTAGATCTTTGTACATCTGTGTACCTCCAGGGTGTACTGAGTAGGGAGAGCTGTGAGCTTCTTTCATTAACTCTTTCCGAACAGAACCTTTTGGTACACATAATCTGCTACCGTATCTCAAAGATCGGTCTTCATGGATGATGAAGTCTATTCTGAGTCCATTCTCCACTTGTTCTATGATCTTTTGCAACCTAGCATCACTTGCTTGAGCTGCTTTAATCTGATTGGCAATTGTTGATTGAACTTGTAAATTCATCAAGCTTGAAGCGTTACCTGGCATGACTACTTCAATCTCCATCTGATGCAATTCTTTTTGAAGCTTCCACTGGGCGGTGAGATTCATTACTAATGGTTAGCGACTAAGGGCATCAGGTACCACATTCACCTTCCCTGGATGATATTGTAGGTTAATGTCAAAGTCCGCCATGAGTTCTAACCATCGTCTATGTCGCATATTAAGCTCCTTCTGAGTAAACACATATTTCATACTCTTGTGATCTGTGTATATGTTCACTCGTTCACCAAGAAGATAATGGCGCCAAATCTTAAGAGCAAAGATTACGGCCACCAACTCCAAATCATGCGTTAGATAATTGCGCTCATGAATCTTCAGCTGTCTTGAAGCATAAGCCACAACTTTACCGTGCTGATGTAGAACACATCCTAATCCCTTATCGGATGCATCGTAGTATACTTCGAAACCTCCAGATTGGTCCGGTATAACAAGAATAGGCGCTGATGTCAATCTTGACTTGAGTTCTACGAAAGCTTGCTCGCATTCTTCTAACCACACAAAGTCTTCATCTTTACGTGCGAGCTTGGTCAGGGGTGTTGCTATTTTCGAAAAGCCTTCAATGATCCTTCTGTAATATCCAGCTAGACCCAAGAAACTTCGAATGTCCTTCACTGAATTTGGTGTCGACCATTCGCTTACTGCTGAAACTTTTGCTGGATCCACAGAGATTCCTTCGCCTGATACAATATGTCCTAGAAAACCAACTTGATTTAGCCAGAATTCACATTTGCTATACTTGGCATAGATTTGATGTTGTCGTAGAGTTTCCAGGACAATTCTCAAGTGTTCGGCATGTTCTTTCCGACTCTTAGAATACACCAGGATGTCGTCGATGAAGATGACAACAAACCTGTCTAGGTACTCCCGGAAAACTTGATTCATTAGGTTCATGAATATCGCTGGTGCATTGGTCACTCCAAATGGCATCACAAGAAATTCGTAATGTCCATAACGAGTTCTGAAAACCGTTTTGTAAATATCAGCTTTCTTGACCTTCACCTGATGATAACCTGAATGAAGATCTAACTTGGAGAAAACACAAGATCCACTTAGCTGATCGAACAGATCGTCGATACGCAGTAGCGGATACTTGTTCTTTATTGTTACTTCGTTCAAGGCTCTATAATCAATGCACATTCTGTATGAACCTTCCTTCTTCTTCACAAGCAGTACTGGTGATCCCTAACTTGAAGTGCTGGGACGAATCCATCCTTTCGCCAATAATTCGTCCAACTGAGTTCGGACTTCCTTCAAACCTTCCGGACTTAATCGATATGGTGCTTTGATCATTGGTTGTGCTCCTGGTATTAAATCAATGCTGAATTCAAGAGCTCAATTTAGAGGCAAATATGATATATCGTCAGGAAACACATCGTCGAACTCTCGAACCACTTCTGGCTTTGATCCTTCCTCCGCTTGAATTGCTGCAATTACTGGCTTCTTTGGTTTCGCCTTGTAAGTACTTGGCTCCAATGTACGGTCTCCACTTTTGAAATAGAAAACTGGATGCTCTGGAATCTCGAATACTACCCTCCTTTGACGACAGTCAATGGTAGCATAAAATGTTCCGAGCCAATCCATACCTAGAACCACATCGAAGTTCGGTATGTCCAGTATCTTGAAGTCAGCATAGAATTCTCTGCTGCAGACGACTACTGGACACAAGTTGTGCAGAGTTCCCTAGGACGGCAGCAAGGTTTCGGGAGGCATCTCGCATGCCAAATTCAAAATTTTGCCGTTCTAGCTAACCCTAACCCTAAAATCGTATACTAGAAATCGACGGAAAGTAATATGCAAACACTTTGCAAGTCTAGTGAGCAAGGAATACAACCTTTGTAGACCGGTCCTTCACTTCAATAGCTCCGTGTAGTAGTCCTTTCGCTGCGATCGTGAACTCCAGACTCTAGAGAGACTCCCATGAAGAAACAAACATGCTTACTTCGATGTCTTCGAGGCCGAAGATGATCTACGTCGAGGAGACACTAACCCAAGCTATCTCTTCACTAATTACGGAATTAGTGAAGCAAACACCCTATATTAAATGGCAAGTAGTAGAGGATGATGAAGTAGGAAGTGGGCTCACTTTAGATTTGATTTTCTCACATTTTTCTCATATCTCCATTGAAGCTAGAAAAGCTTTGAGGAAGAAGAAGAAGAACTCATCATATAAAATAAATCCAAATGAATTATTGCAACCATGGGTGAGTTAAACCCTCATGCCTAACTCATGTAGAGAATTAACCAAAGGCTAAGGTTAAGGGTTGGGTTAACAAATATTTTAAGCAATGACAAAAGAGTTGAAAAAGTCAATGAGTCCATAAGCTTCTACAAGCTTATCCATGACCAATTCAAATGTTTTGTGAATTACTTAATGATAAATAAAACCCAAACACAAACCTTAGTATGGTATAAGTCTCATACACCCATCTTGCATGTATCATCAAGCGTGACACAATCCATGTACACAAATATACATATCACATATATACAATGTGCACATCAAGTGAGAAAAGAAATCTTAAGTGAGCTAATACTAGTTAATATAATATAGTATATCAAATATATAATTATACATTATATTATTAAATCAACTCTTGATTTAATAATTTGGCTATGTTACATATAACCAACTAATATCATATGTAACAACTTATCGAATCAACACTTGATCTGATAACCCGGCTATATCGCATATAACCGACCAATGTCACAAATCGTGAGAATAGAATACGGTATCTCATATTGTATTAATCTCGATCCCGCACATATCACATATGTGCTCCTACTCCGTTTCGCTTGATCCAGGAAACCTCTGTGTAAGACTCTAAAGACTCGTCAATACGCCGGCAGTAGGTGATGATCATATCAAACACCCACAAGCCGCAAGCGGTCTGCTAAACGTAACGGCCACCCGGGTATTGAGCGATCAGAAGATCAACAAGCAAGCCTGCTCGTAATCCTGTGAATCCAATCAGTAACACTACCGTACAGTCCGGTTTCTTCGTCTGATATGTCGCATATCTCGTCTAGGGGTGGTAAACGTCAGACCCCAGTAACTCAATAAGTCGTGCCGTTGTGAGACTCATAACGGGTCGAGAAACTACTGATAACTCTTACAAGTATATTTCTGAAGTAGCCCTGGCCAGGGACTTCCTGTTATAGCTAATCGAGCACAGCGCAACATCAACTCCCAATACCAGGAGAGACGAAACCCCTCCTATCGCTCATTGCCTCCATGTGACTCGGGACTGTACCTAAAAGCCACCGTTTTGCACGTTCTCTTGAACGTGGTAAGGTGGAAATCAAAGCACAGTGGGAATCACACAAGACTCTATGACGATCTCGGCTCTACAGACTAACCTGTACCAGTGTCACCAGAGAACTGCCATCTGCGTTAGGTATAATACCATCTAGGAGTTCTCGGCGAGTCCGTCCAGTGTACCCAGTCTCCACTGAGCACCCATATACTGTCTCTGATGTCAAACACCAATGGATATGAGATTATCCATCGCCCATCTACATGGGTCGAGAAGCTATACGATAGTCTACTCTGGTATATCGATGCCCTGTCTCGATACACCTACGACTAGGAACATTTGAAGGATGTACTTAGCGACTACACTGTTCCCACTAGTATGATCTGCATCATAATCCTGGTAGTCAAGTACTGATCCTAAGGGCTTTATCAATATGTAACATAGAGATAATCAGAGTACATGTTAAGATAAAGAGCAACCAGATAGCCTACTATCATGTCGAGCAAGAAAGTCCTCTCTATATATGTCCAAGCATCCACTACAATATATATCGTATGTACAGTAATGGCCTCTAGAGCATACATATAACTAACAATTTGTATACCATTGTTGCCTTTAGAACGCCATTTCCTGAACTGACATTCCAGCTGGATACAAGCGGTGTGACTGGAATCGCTTGAGTTCGGACGAACCGTTGTGACATAAAGCAATGAGATGCTCCAGTATAGAATAGTGCTAGTGCAGGAAGTGAGGCTACTAAGATTGTACCTAAGTTATGTGGGATATGTTTTAGGTATAGGGAAAAGTATGTAGGTAGGTGTTAAGACTGAAAGAAAAGCTTGAGAAGAAAGGGTTACCAGTGATAACTTGGCCAGTGGCCTCAGCTTCTTCCACGGTCATTGTGAAAGCCTGTCGCCGTGGTACATTCCTCCTGGCCGGAGGAGCATTCTTCTAAACGTTCCTTTGATCTTGATGGAACTGACGAGGAGGAGGTGCAGTCGGTGGTCCTCTAGGTAGTGGAGTAGGGAGAGTGAGTCTTGGAGCAGGTGCATGAATGGCTGGGCGATGCGGGTATGTGATTGCTGGCTTGGGTGCAGCAATTGGGTTGTGTCTTCAGGGACAAGACCCAATATCATGAGTAGCTGAGCCGTAGACTAAGCAAAGACGGTTGGCTCGCCGGCAGTCTTTCGCCAAATGTCCATCTCTCCTGCAGTAGGTACAAAAGGCCGGGTCGGGCCAGTTAATTGGTACTCCCGGTCTCCTGGGCACAAATGGTGGCCTTGATAAGGCTCCTCCTGCCATTTGGTTGGCAGGGTTCTTAACTCCAGCAGATTGAGATCTGCCCCTCATCTTTACCACTGCCTCATAATGGCGGGCAGCTTTCAGATCCGATTCATGGGTCGGAATATCTCCTGTGGCTAATGCAGCCTGGATCTCCAGATCTAACCCTTGTTAAAATCGACGGGCTCTGATTTCATCCGTCGGTATCAGGTGTGCCGCAAATCTGTTAAAGTATTGTGTTAGCTATGTAATATGTGATTTATTGAAAAATCGAATTATTGAGACATATCTTACCGACTGAGCATGGTGAACTCATCGTCATATTCATCTACTGACTTGGTCCACATTGAACCTTGTTGCAGATGGATGAACAGTTGTTCCATGTCGAACCTGGCAGTCTCAGGGAAATACTTTGCGACGAACATGTCGCGGAAAGTCTTCCATTCGATGGGTTGATCAAGACGGTTTTCTTCCGCCTTCCACCAAACCCGTGCATTGTCCGTGAGCTGCAGCTTCGCAACACGAACCCAAGCTATCGCTGGCACTTGTGCCGCTACCAGATCATCTTCAATGCTTTGAGCTCATTCCTCAGCTTTTAGAGGGCTCTCCTTTCCTAAGAATTGTTTTGGGTGCAAAGCTCTGAATTGCTTCACCCCAGGTGCTTCTGCCTCTGGTCGGATCATCAGAATAGCAGTCTGATGCTGTTGTCCTTCCAGGAGGCTGCGGATTGCCTCAAGCAGAACTGTCTGCTCGTTGATCGGAGCAGCGACGGTAGGTGTGAGTGGTAGTGGTGGGGGAGTGTTGTTGACATTCGTGCTGGTGTTGTTTGGGGAATCCATAACATTGAAAGAAAAATTTGGGTTAGAGCAGATTCAAAGTATATGAAATTGTAAGATTCAAGGAATATGAATTGTAAAGAATATTTTAGTTGCCGGTTCTTATGTTATATTTCTTAGGTTGTCCATACAGTGCTGAACTATATGGTAGGATTCCATACAGCTCTGACCTGTATAGGCCACCAACAAAACCTGTCACGCCCCGCTTCCCAGTATACGGGCAGATGACGCGACGATGCCGCTACGTGTTTACTCTGAAGTAAACACGCTAAGCGTATCTAAGCAATATAAGTAAAATGCACAAGAGACAGTGACAATAGATATAATTGAATAACAAATTTATTTATTTAACATTCTTTTTACAATACATCTGAAAAGTAAATACATGGAATGGAAATCAATGCCTAAACAGTGGCATAACAGAAATGGAAAATACAGAATGTAAATGTGTGCAAGTAACTAGAGCTCCGGGTCGAAAGCTGGCTGATCCAAGTTCTCGAAGGTGGGCTCGATCTCCTGAAGGTCCGAATCACCTGACGACATTCCAAAGAAAAGAAAGAGAATGTCGTCAGTGAACAAATCGCTCGGTAAGTCCCGTAAATAGACAAGAATGGAATAGACAGAATAGAGAGTATATTGTTATAATATTGTATTTAATGTTAACGATGTTGTTTATAGCTTGGTACAGAAGAATGCCAGTGTATACGAGAGGAGTCCCACTATTCCGGAGACTAAGGTATACGGAGCATAAGGAACCGTTCAGCCACGGTACAACGGCAATTGAATTCAGGTTAGGTGTATTATGGTTACAGTCCCGTGCCACTTCTAACACCTTCCGTACCAGTCTACCCCTTATAAACCCCGCGATATATTGATTGTATTGTTTGTATTGTTTGTATTATATATTTAATATAGATGGATGACTTGCCGAAACCATGATATCAGTAATGGAACGGACATAATGAATGAACATGTAGATGGAATATATCCATGGTTCGGTTCAGTCAATATAGATTGAATTTAACAGATTGAATATATAGATTCATATTGAATTGTAGTTTATATTTGAATCATATCCAAGTCAGATTTATTATATTGAGACTCGGTCTGAGTCAGACAACTAGAAAAGAAATTTAAGTCCTGAATTATGCTTTGGTGCTATCGGTAACTGCTGCATATGGACGGCAGGATTTGTATCTTTTTCAAAGACAATTACCGTGTTGATAACACCGTTTGTTAAGTTTTCTACCTTAAATAGGCAAGCACTCATATCTCCGGCTCCCTGAGGCTCAAGAGATTGGTCCCACTTAAACCTATGTTTACTAGGATCCTTATTGTAATTTAGTATAACTTGAGGGGGTTTTATGTAAAAATAATTTTGTATAATTTTCAAAATACACCTCACGTATTTTATTATCGCCTTTAGAGTTTTCATGAATGTATATTTTATCAATGTGACATTTCTAGTGAATAAAACTTAATTTCATAATATATGGTATTTATTTATAATATTGGAATTGTATGGTATTTTCTTGTAAATGGAATGTTTTTCTTAAATTTTGGAAATGTGGAATATTATAAATATTAAAAATAGATATTTTGATATTAATTGCATATATATATATATTAAAAATATAAGTTTTATTTATAAAAGAAATCACATTTTCTAAAGAAAATTGTATTTTAAATCTTTCGAGATCATATGCTCCTTGCGGAGGTCTGCATCTCACTCTACTAAGCCCGAGGATGTGCGATAATCTGCACCATACCTAACGGGTTCCCCAAAATGGGTTGTAGAGGCGCAATTGTAAAGATTTGTTAAAATACACTTCTTGTAGAAAAATGTTTTAATAGTTGAAGGTAGTTATATGTAAAGTGGTATTTTTCCAAATCTATGTTCCCAAATTCCATCATGCTATATTAGATATGAGTGTTGTGAGGAAGTAGGTCATTACTTCGTGAACTATTTATAGGTATAATAAGGAATTATGATGGTTTATGTCGAAACTAAATTATATGGTATTTTTCTGAAAAAGTATAATAAAAGTTACAAAAATGATTAGTTTGATGTGAAACTTGTTTTATTAAGTTTGTTAATGTTTATTAGTTAACATATAAGAGTATGGTTTTATTTTGTTAAGGAAAAGTGTAGTTTTTAAAGAAAACCGAATCGGAAGTCGGACTAACTCCGCTTCCGTCGGGTTTTAGTTTTGAATGTTTTTAGAATAGAGAAAAGAGGAAGAAGTAGGGACTTACTGGATGATTAGCTAGAGGAGAGAAAGTGGAAAAGGTGGGAGTTTCTGGTGCGTCGTTTCGTCGTCGGAAACTCCTCGGATTGCCGTCGGAAGTTCATCGGAGCTTCGCCCTTTTGCTAACTCCACTTGCACACAAAAGACTTGGGAATTTTCTTAAGAGTTTGGGCAGGGATTTAGGGGTGAGGAGGGGTGATTTTAGGGTGGTATTTTAAGGAAAAATTAGGGTTTTAGGGTAGTGGAAGGGTGTATTAAAAATTTGTATTAAAATGGATTAAATGTAAGTTTTATTGTGCTCTGTAAATGTTCAGTAAAAACAAATAATACAGGGGTTATGGGGGGAGTTCAAGAGTCGCAAGAGGTAAAGAAAATTAGGGTTTGGACCGAGTTGTACCGGCGGCGCCGGCCGAGTCAACGAGTTCGCCGGCCCGAGTAGGGCGAGTCGGGGCTCATCTTGGTGTCACGTGTCCCTGATGCTTGGTCTAGCCTCGTGGACACGTTTGTTTATTCTGTAACTTACCCTATTACGTGTAGTGCACGTGTAGATTCTTGGGCTTCTAAAAGATTAAAAGAAATTAAAATAAAAAGATAATGTTGCTGATGGGATTTGAACTCTGGTACTTTGGTTCAGCAGTGTAAGATCTTACCAGTGAATTACAAGCTCTTTTTTGCTGTTCAAAAGTAAATAAAATTTTTATAGTACTCACAGGAATTGTAAATACCCCAATTATACATTAATTTTAAATGAATTTTATGTATACTAAAATTGGAGTTGTTACAAATATACTCAGCGAAGGACTTGCGTTTAGGAGTTCCCTCACACGCTTTAGATGGAGTATCAACAAAAGAATATGTAGAATTTTGATGCGGTTGATAGGACCTGGAGTGAGGTGGTCAACTGTTTCTTTCCGCTTGCTCTATCCGATCTCTTAAAGACATGGTAGAGTCGGATGGTATACCGAAGCGATTACGATAACAAGAAATATTTGATTCTGGGTAGCAAATCTCGGCTAGAGTTCTTTTATTTGGGTTACCCATTATAAGAAGGTGAAATAGGGAGGATGGTGAAAAGATTTAAGCTCTTTTTGGATTGTTTTGCTTTGCAAGTGGGATTTGAGAGTTGACTCAACAAATCATAAAATGCACAAGCAAACCCTAGAACTAAGGTTACATAGGTCAAGCACTAGACCGCTCCCAGACTTCCAAAGGACAAGCCGCAGGATGAATCCTCTGCCACCTCTTTATAACTCTTGTGGCCAGGTAAGTGTCAGGTATGTGGGAGGTATCTACTATACGAATCACCAAAAATAGCGGGCCTAATTAAGTAACCACTTGCCTTAGACACACTTGCTTAGACACCACAAAAGAAATGCGGATAAGCGATAGATTACCCACGACCTTCCTTTGTCCTATTTGAGCGCGACGGTCCTTAGGATCTTAATCTAGATATTTTTTAATTAATATAGGGTTATGCGGATGCTCTTTTTGTGATTTGTGGGGCCTAGGAAGGGTGATGAAATCCCCACCTAATCTGAATTGTGGTCTTGCCCCTTAAAATCCGTATTAAAATATGCAAAAACAACCCGCAAAACAAAACACACAAAAAGATTTTTGAGCGGCGATATTTTGCAAAGAATCCTGCAGAAAATATATTATTGGATTTTTAGAGGAGAGAGAAAGAGATTGAAAAGATACCAGAAAAGTTTGAGGGCATAACTCACCAAGACCGTCGCGGTTCCGCCGCCGTTTGCACACAATAGCCGCAGTTCCGCCATGCTTTAGAGGGTTCTTTGTTTAATTTTTTCACCGTGGCCTCATTTGCTCCTCTGAGTCTTGATGAATGTCTCTGAATCATTATCTCCTCGCTAAAGTGACTCCAGATTCCCTCGCAAAAATTGCACACTAATCGTTAAATATGCAAGATGCGGTTTTGTTTTATTTATGATATTGATCGAATAAGAATTCAACACGAATAGTAAGAAAAAATATTATGCACGTATCCCCGGCAACGGTGCCATTTGATTGATATGTAAAGTGTGTGTAGTAACCGCAATCAATAACGGTGTCGCGTGTAGCTAGATCGAGATGAGTACGGGTCGTCCTCTGGGATATGTGGAATCTTTTAATTTTACTTTAGACGTGTTGAAAAAGAGGAAGAATAGAGGAATAAAAAATAATGGAGAATAGTTTCTAGATCTACGTCAAAAAACGGATGTAGAATACAGATCTAGTTTGAATACGGATATAGATTTTATAAGAAGAATGCTTGTAGGGTTCGTTCGGATTTAGTAGTCATGGATGACTAATAAAGATTACTCCTTTTATCTATTGATAGATTTAATACTAGATAGATAGTGATGAATGAGAATTAGGGTTCTTGGAAGAAACTAGGTTTCCCCACTATTGACCCCTGTCCTTTCATTGATTTCTATTCATGTCTAGTCCTTAACAAAACAATTGTTAATATGATCTCAAATCGCGGTCGAGACTGGTAATAAATTGGTAGCGCGCCCGATAAGGATGTTAAAATTTATTTTTCTAAAGTTTATAAACCTAATAAGACTTAAAAGAAGTTAAAAAAATTTCTCATCCATTGTTCTTGTTTCCTCCAATCAGAGCAAAACTCTGTTCAGATTCCAAGGCGGGAAATGAAGCGACGCTTCTGTTTCCCCCAATCAGAGCAAAGCTCTGTCTGAATTTCAAAATTCAAAAATTGAAGCAACGCTTCAGATTTCTTGCGCTGCGCGCTGTGCGCCACGTGTCAAAAACAGACACGCCAGCGTAAGGTGCGCTGCGCCCAAGGCAGCGCACCCCCGATCAGAGCAAGGCTTTGTTTTAAAATTCAAATTTTAAAATAAATGAAGCAACGTTTCAGATCACCTGCGCTCTGCGCCACGTGTCAAACAGTGGTGCGCTAACGCAGTTGCGCTGCGCTCTGCGCTGCGCGACACGTGTCCGCGCAGGTGCGTTAGCGCAGTTGCGCTGCGCTCTGCGCTGTGCGACACGTGTCAAGTGCAGGTGCGCTTGCGCCAACTACGCCAGCACTAAAATTTAAATAATAAATTATTTAATTAATCAGAATTAAAATTCTAGAAAGATCTTTCCAATCTTATTAAAATAAGAAGATTGTCTTCTGTAAAACAGAGGCCTTAGGATCAAAGATCCAACGGTGGGAAAATATCCCCAGATCAATCAGAGAAAGATCTCTGTAACTAACTCAACAAACCAATTGGCCCTATATAAAGGCCTCTAGACTCTAAGTCTCAGAGATATACGGATATACAGAAAAGAGAAAACTCTCTGAAAAATTTGAAAGGCAAGCCTTTGAAGAAAAAAGATCATCTTCTTCATCTTTAAAGGTAAAGAATTTGATTTTTGGAAGAACAGAGAAAAAAACATCTCATTAAAAGAAGAATCTCTTCTAAAAAGATCAAAGATCTAATGTCACGCCCCGCTTCCCAGAGTACGCTAAGATGGGCACGTGACATAGCCAACCATGCTACCTGTGGGTAGAAAGTATCCATCCACAGTCACATTACGGCTGTAGAGATATCAAGAACAAAATATAACTATCTAATACATGTCCATAAGTCAAGATAACATGAGTCAAGAATAATAAAAGTGCGGAAGCAAAAGATCCAATACAAAATAACCGGAATGTATGTCCCATAATGCGGGCTCACATCAGGAATAAAATACAGAAAATAAAAGAACTAACTACTACTGAAACCTCTTTGCTCAGCCTGCTGGCTGAAGTACTCCTGCTCGGACTGCAGCAAAGGTACGGAATCTGGGCCATGCAAAACCCAGACGTCAGCGCGCCATGTCATCACGTAATAAAATATAAACAGGGTAACAGGCAATGCAAATATAATCATGAATGGTAAAACAGGTGTAACAACAATATAAATCAGGGCAGTGAAGGGTAGTGTGCAGTGAGTAAACTAAACTGGTCTAATGGATTATCTACTCTCAAGTCTTTGAAATCAATTTGATGAATCATCGATGTAACTTAATAGTATCCCGTGCATGCCCGGGACCACGGTCTAAGACTCTCGGGCTGAAACCGAGACGTGCCGCTAGGCACTAAAAGGAAAAGGATACAGACCAACGATGTCAGCAGCATCGTCACGAGGCGGGCCTGGCCTCAAAAACTAATCAGTAAAAGCAAGCAACTGTCGAGTTACAAGTCAGGTTTCATCATTGATTTCCCTATACCCCCAAGTTATGTGTGTCAAGTCACGTATTCAGTAATCAAGAACTAATTCCAACACAGGATCAGGTAGGTGCAGGTTTGTCTGGATAGACAACAGGAACGGTCCGTAAGGACTACATGTCAGGTTTGTTGGCATTAGACACAAGATCAGGTAACAGGTAAAGCCATGGTACATCAGGTCAGGTCGAGTAGTGTATTTAGATGTCATGTCATGTCAAGAGTGTGCGGTACCATGTCAGGTCAAGTAATAAGTGTAGTCGGTCACGTCCGGGTGTACAAGATAACGTATGGATGCTCATAATCGACTAGCATAATCATGATTATAAATAAACAAGCATGGTACTATCAGAACAATAAACATGCACAGTAACATGATAGCAATAGGTGCATATTAAACTACTTAGTTGTACGGTTATCAATTTGGTTTAAGGAATAGTTTTAACATTTCAGGAATGCAGTATTACCTATGTGGATGATGAAATCATATTAATATGTATTAAAAACAATCTAGAGATGCAATTGAATGTGAATAAGGCTAAATGTATGCAATCGGTCGTACGATAAGGTAAAACTACAAAAGGGTAATATGGCTATAAAAACAATTATGATTATGTGATCTAACATATAAATGTGATTACTTGGTATAGTCAACTAAATGCAACAATCAGGTTTCAAGTTTAGATCTGAAATAAATAAACGGAACATTGTACTGTTAATCTGGAATTTCAAACTTTAGATTTTTATCTATAGATTTTAATAGGAAAATAGATAGGGTGATATATGAATAGTATGACTAGCATGTAGCAAAATTAACTTGCCTCGACGGGTCGCGATATAGAAAACAGAACGTTACGCGTCGGCGGGGAAAAGTCGCGACGCGTGCACGGTACACGGAATGAGCCCAAACGACGAATAGTGGAGTCATACGGGTCAGGGGTCCTCGCTGGGTCGTCGAGATCGTCGACGGCACGGTCGGATACCGGCAAAACAGAAAACAGTAAATATTACAATGGACAAGCGATGCATGGAAAAAGAAGCAAGAAGAATGAAAGAGAACAGGGGGAATTGATGAAAGAACTTACCCACTGGACTGCAGGGGGTGGCAGCGTCGTCGGCGAGGCGTCGACGGAGCTCCGGCGATCTACAGAGTACCCTTTAACATTTTACAGAAAAGAAATCTTAAGATGAAGAAGAAGAGAAAGAAGAAGAAGAGAAGGATGAGGGAGAGAAAGGTTGCTCACAGGAGTCTGGGAGACGGCTGTGGTTGCAACGGTGGGTAGTCGTCGGCAAGGGATCACCGGCGAGATCAACGGCAAGGCGACAAGGTCCAAGTTGCAGGGAATGGCTCGGGGCTAGGGTTTCTGCTAGGGTTTGCTTTGGTTGTAGGGTTAGGTGCTCGGGAAAAGAGCAGAGGGAAAGAACAGAGGGAGAGGGAGATGATGATGACGAGAAGAGGGAGTCGGCGGCGATGGAACGATGGGTTCTGGGTTCGGTGGAGGGTGTGTGTGCAGGGGAAGAGACTCAGGAAGGAGAAGGAGAAGATGAGAAAAAGGAGATGCTGAGTTAGGGTTTGAGGAGGTGATGCAGTTAGGGTTAGGGTTGCACGAGGCGATAGGTTTTTAAAAGAGGAGACGCGGAGGTTTTTAAGGAGGAAGAAAGGATATGTGAAGGGAGGTGACGGGATCTCCATCGCGGTGACGGGACTCGAGAAGTACACAGTAATCGCGAGATCTGAGAGAGTGGGTGCGAGAGGAGAGAGAAAGAGAAGGGAGAGAGAGAGAGAGAGCTGCGGAGGAGAGAGAAGGAGAAAGAGAAGGGATTCTGCGCTCGTGGGCCAGGAAAAATAGAAAATGATTTGATTGGTTGAAACAAGAGGGAGTGAAGTTTAGTGGTGGGATCCAGGTGATGAAGGAGAAGAGTTTGATTGGCTCGTGGTGAAAAAGAAAATAATGGGAGAAGAAAAGAAAGATTTCTGATTGGTGAAAAGAGAGAGGAAAAGGAAAAAGGAAGAGAGAAAGAATTGGTGGGGCCCGGTGCAAAGAATTGAGGATTTTGATTGGGTGAGGAAACTGTTAGGAAAAATTATAAAAGATTTACCAGTTTTATTAAATAACCTAGTTAGTTGCGAAAATATAAATTAAGCTGTAAAATATTTTCTGAATCATTCAAGAAATTCAAAATTAAATAGGATTTGGCGGAAATACAAAATATTTCATAATTGCGCCCGGGTCGGGTCCAAAAATTTGAATTTGAAATATGAAAAATATTTGCAAGTTCCAAAAGTTGAAATGAAGGATTTAGTAATGAAAAAGCATACCCCCAAGAACGGACGCACGTACGTGCGCGTAGACGTCCAAACACGTCCGTTTCACCGAACGGGACGAGAACACGATGCAAGGACGTTACCACAGGGTTAAGGGTATCGAGCAGGCCAAGACAAGTATATTTTAAATTATTTTAAATGAATTAAATTGTTATATGCAAACATATGCAACGTCGGGGTAAATTATAACTAGTAACTGTCAAAGCATGATCAAAGAAATAAATACCACACACCACACATACGGTAACTGGAATTGGTATAACTGGACTCGGTTGTTACATTATACCCAACTACAAAAAGAATTTCGTCTTCGAAATTCCAAGAATACAAAGATAGACGACAAACAAACTACAAGAAAAGATGGGGAAACTTCTGCCGGATTTCATCTTCTCGTTCCCAAGTGGACTCTCCGTGCGAGCGACTACCCCAAGAAACAAGTACAAGAGGGATAACCTTGTTCTTAAGAACCTTTTCCCTTCGATCCACGATTGCAACCGGTCGCTCCTCAAAAGTCAAATCTTCTCGTATCGTCAGCTCCGAATGATCCAATACATGCGTTTCATCCCGAACATACTTACGGAGTTGAGATACGTGAAACACATCGTGCACATTCACCAAGGACTGCGGTAACGCCAAACGATATGCTACCCCACCAACACGCTCCAAGATCTCGAAAGGCCCGACGAATCGAGGACTGAGCTTTCCTCGACTTCCAAAACGAATCACCCCTCTAGTCGGTGATATCTTCAAGAATACTAAATCACCCACGGCGAACTCTAGAGGTCTTCTCGACGTATCTGCCCAACTCTTCTGTCGGTCTTGTGCTGCCTTCATATGATTCCGGATAGCATTAACCTTCTCAACAGTCTGCACAACCAAGTCTGGTCCCAACAATCTTCGTTCACCGACATCGTCCCAACAAACAGGTGAACGACACTTGCGACCATATAAAGCTTCGAATGGAGCCATCTGAATCGTCGTCTGAAAACTGTTGTTGTAAGAAAACTCCACCAAATGTAGATGATCCTCCCAAGAACCCTTGAAGTCCAACATACACGCTCTCAACATATCTTCAAGAGTTTGGATCGTTCTTTCCGACTGGCCATCAGTTTGAGGATGATAAGCTGTGCTAAACTTCAATCGAGTCCCCAAACTTTCCTGTAAACTCCTCCAAAAGTGTGATAAGAATCGAGTGTCACGGTCGGACACGATGCTCACCGGTACTCCATGCAATCTTACAATCTCCTGCATGTACCGTTCTGCCAAAGCTTCTGTTGATTAACCAACCCGAAAAGGAATGAAATGAGCTGCCTTGGTCAAACGATCAACAATCACCCATACTGCATTATTGCCTTTTGGACTCCGCGGTAGAGCTGTCACGAAATCCATGGTTATATGTTCCCACTTCCACTGAGGAATCGGAAGTGGTTGCAACAAACCAGCAACCCTTTGATGTTCAGCCTTAACTTGCTGACACACCAAGCACTTTGCCACAAAGCGAGCAATCTCCCGTTTCATGCCTTCCCACCAGAAATACTGTCGTATATCTCGGTACATCTTCGTGCCTCCTGGATGTATGGAATAAGATGAGCTGTGCGCCTCCTTCATAAGTTCTTCACGAATATCTCTCTTTGGCACATATAAACGGCTACCATATCTCAACGAACCATCTTCATGGATCAGTAAATCCGCTCGAAGTCCGGCTTCAACCTGTTCTCGATACTTTTGCAATCTAGGGTCCTGCGGTTGTGCTGCTTTAATATTCTCGATCAACGACGAAAGTACCTGCAGCTGCATCAACTGTCCCGAAGAATGCGGTAGCACAACCTCCAAATCAAACCTCCGAAAGTCTTCAACGAGTTCCTTCTGCGTAGTCAACATCTGAATAGCTAGTAACCGACTGAGCGCATCCGGCACGACATTAACCTTCCCCGGATGGTACTTAAGATCAAGATTGTAGTCAGCCATCAGCTCCAACCATCTACGCTGCCTCATATTAAGCTCCTTCTGCGTGAAAACATACTTCAAGCTCTTATGATCAGTGAACACCTCGACCCTTTCGCCCAAAAGATAGTGTCTCCAAATCTTTAAAGCGAAGATCACAGCCGCAAGCTCCAAGTCATGAGTTGGGTAATTCTTCTCATGGGTCTTCAACTGTCTTGATGCGTACGCTACAACCTTCCCATGCTGCATCAAAACACATCCCAATCCTTTCCCAGATGCGTCGCTGTGAATTACCAATCCTCCGGAATTGTCTGGCACGGTCAGAATAGGAGCGGTTATCAATTTCTGCTTCAACGTCTCGAAAGCTGACTCACACTTATCCATCTACACAAAAGGTACCTTCTTGCGCATAAACTTGGTCAACGACTCCGCCAGACGAGCAAAGTTCTCCACAAATCTTCTGTAATACCCGGCGAGTCCAAAAAAACTTCTTATCTCCGCAATATTCTTCGGAATCGGCCAATCTCGAACTGCTGTAATCTTTTCTGGATCAACGGCGATTCCATCGCCAGACACGACATGCCCCAAAAACTTTACTTCTTCCAACCAAAACTCGTACTTGCTCATCTTCGCATATAACTTCTCTTGTCTCAACGTCTGCAGTGCGATCTTCAAATGTTCTGCATGCTCTTCAATACTCTTCGAGTAAACCAGAATATCATCAATGAACACCACAATAAACTGGTCCAAGAATGGTGAAAAGATTCGGTTCATCAAGTCCATGAATATAGCTGGTGCATTCGTAACTCCGAAGGGCATCACTAAGTACTCGTAATGTCCATACCGAGTTCGGAACGCCGTCTTGCAAATATCCTCTGCTTTCACTCGGACCTGATGATATCCGGATCACAAATCTAGCTTTGAGAATACCCTCGCGCCACTAAGCTGCTCAAATAGTTCGCCAATGCGAGGGATCGGGTACTTGTTCTTAATAGTCACCCGGTTTAATTCTCGATAGTCGATGCTCATCCTTCTTGTGCCATCTTTCTTCTTAACTAGAAGAACTGGAGCTCCCCAAGGCGAGTTACTGCTTCGAATCCAACCCTTCTCAAGCAATTCAGTAACATGTTTCTTAACTTCCTCCAATTCCACTGGTGCCATTGGATAATACGCTTTAGAAACTGGCGCTGCACCAGGAATAAGATCAATTGCGAACTTCATGTCTCGCTTCGGCGGTAATCCTGATATATCTTCAAACACGTCCATAAAATCTCGAACAATAGCTGGCTCTTCACTATTATCAACCTCCATTGATGCAAGAATATTAGTTGTCGGCCTAGCCCTAAACTCGACTGGCCCGACAGAACTGCTTCCTCCAGTGAAGGTAAACTCGAGATGTTCGGGAATTTAGAAAATTACTTTCTTTACCCTACAATAGATGTGAGCGTGGAAAGTGCCAAGAAAATCCATTCCCAAGACGACTTCGTAGCTGCCTGTATCAATCACCAAGAAATCTGCAAAAAGCTCCCGTCCGCAAACAACAACTGCACAATCTTTACATTCTCTACTAGATATGATTTTTCCCATTCCCAGTGTGTATGTCCCAGAAACTAGACAGGGTCGTGCAGGTAATTGAGTGTGTAGCTATAAACTTGGACGACATGAAACAATGGGATGCACTAGAATCAAATAACGCTAATGCGGGAAAACCATGAACGAGTAGAATACCTGAAACAACTTCTCCTGAAGCCTTAGCTTCCTCAGCCGTCAAGGTAAAAGCTCGAACCTGATTGGGTCCTTGAGTCAGCTGCTTCTGTCCCGGAAACGGTTTCTGCGGTGGCTTCTGAATATCATCACTTGTGCGAAGCTTCGACGGACAAGAATTAACAGTATGATCCGCCGATCCACAAACCAGACAAAGTCCCCGCATCCTGCGACATTCCCTTTGCAAATGTCCGGGTAAGTGGCAATAGCTACAAATCACGTGCTTCCTCTGATCAACGACAGCGGGCTTCTTCATCAGTGTTACACCACGACGGTCCACTGGAATACCTCTGCGTCCATGAGCTCGGTTTGGTACAAATGCCGGCTTCCTTACCGTAACTGCTGTCTGCTGTGAACTCCCAGTCTTCCCAGATAAGCTCTGCTGTTCTCGGGCTGCCGTATGTACCTATGAGAAAGTGGTCAAACCCAGGGAGACAATCTGCCTCTGGATGTCCACATCCAAGCTGCGCATGAACCTCCTTGCCCTGTCTGCATCGTTGGTAACTAAAAGTCCAGCGAATCTACTGAGCCGTGTCCACTCGGCTGCATGTACATCCACGGGTGCACCATTCTGCTTTAGACTGATGAACTTCTCTTCCATTTCCTCCCGTGCAGTCCGCGGGAAGAACTTCTCCAGGAAACTCTTCGAAAAATCCTCCCACTTGATCGGTTTGGGCAAGCGGGTCTCCTCCACAAACCACCATTCACGGGCGTAATCCACTAACTGGATGCGTACCACATCCACCCTCTTATCATCTGGGATTTGCGCCGCAATGAGTAGATTCTCCGTGTCAACCAACCACTGCTCTGCTGGCAACGGCTCCTCCAAACCAGTAAAGACAGATGGACCCAGTCTCTTGAAATCTGCTACGGTCCCCACTCGATCTATTGGTCTGGCCCCAACATTGTTCACGGACTGCTGAACGGTCCGCAAACCTTCCTGAAATGATTCAGCTTGCTGCTGGATCAGCTCGGTCTGCCTCTTTTGATTCTCCAACATCCCCCGTATTACACCAAGCATAGCGGCTTCGTCAACACGCCTTTGGTACGTCTTCAGATTCTTGTCTGCCATGTTCCTGAAATCAAAACACCCAAGGATTAGCATGATAACAGATTGAAAATATAGATCAAAGCTAGAACACCGAGTTACTTAAATAGAGTACCGCATTATAACTATGCCGCGGTATCATAGCTACAATTACATAACTCCACCCAAGTCGCCTAAGTTTTAGAGATAACAAGGAATCAGGTTTCGAGTCGATATGCAAAGGAAGTTTGCACTCCGTAAAGATATAATCAGGAGGAGGTTAGATTCAAGAACGGTAAAATAGCAAGGTGGCAGGACATGTTTCCTAAATACGGGTATTCTGATTCGTGTATTGGGTACAATACCCAACTACAAAAAGAATCAACCCGACTAACCTATGGCTCTGATACCAAAAGAACCATGTCACGCCCCGCTTCCCAGAGAACGCTAAGATAGGCACGTGACATAGCCAACCATGCTACCTGTGGGTAGGAAGTATCCATCCACAGTCACATTACGGCTGTAGAGATATCAAGAACAAAATATAACTATCTAATACATGTCCATAAGCCAAGATAACATGAGTCAAGAATAATAAAAGTGCAGAAGCAAAAGATCCAATACAAAATAACCGGAATGTATGACCTATAATGCGGGCTCACATCAGGAATAAAATGCAGAAAATAAAAGAACTAACTACTACTGAAACCTCATTGCTCAGCCTGCTGGCTGAAGTACTCCTGCTCGGACTGCAGCAAAGGTACGGAATCTGGGCCATGCAAAACCCAGACGTCAGCGCGTTATGTCATCACTTAATAAAATATAAACTGGGTAACAGGCAATGCAAATATAATCATGAATGGTAAAACAGGTGTAACAGCAATATAAATCAGGGCAGTGAAAGGTAGTGTGCAGTGAGTAAACTAAACTGGTTTAATGGGTTATCTATTCTCAAGTCTTTCAAATCAATTTGATGAATCATCGATATAACTCAATAGTATCCCGTGCATGCCCGGGACCACGGTCTAAGACTCTCGGGCTGAAACCGAGACGTGCCGCTAGGCACTAAAAGGAAAAGGATACAGACCAACGATGTCAGCAGCATCGTCACGAGGCGGGCCTGGCCTCAAAAACTAATCAGTAAAAGCAAGCAACTGTCGAGTTACAAGTCAGATTTCATCATTGATTTCCCCATACCCCCAAGTTATGTGTGTCAAGTCGGGTATTCAGTAATCAAGAACTAATGCCAACACAGGATCAGGTAGGTGCAGGTTTGTCTGGATAGACAACAGGAACGGTCCGTAAGGACTACATGTCAGGTTTGTTGGTATTAGACACAAGATCAGGTAACAGGTAAAGCCATGGTACATCAGGACAGGTCGAGTAGTGTATTTAGATGTCATGTCATGTCAAGAGTGTGCGGTACCATGTCAGGTCAAGTAATAAGTGTAGCCGGTCATGTCCGGGTGTACAAGATAACGTATGGATGCTCATAATCGACTAGCATAATCATGGTTATGAATAAACAAGCATGGTACTATTAGAACAATAAACAGTCACAGTAACATAATAGCAATAGGTGCATATTAAACTACTTAGTTGTACGGTTATCAATTTGGTTTAAGAAATAGTTTAAACATTTCAGGAATGCAGTATTACCCATGTGGATGATGAAATCATATTAATATGTATTAAAAACAATCTAGAGATGCAATTGAATGTGAATAAGGCTAAATGTATGCAATCGGTCGTACGATAGGGTAAAACTACAAAAGGGTAATATGGCTATAAAAACAATTGTGATTATGTGATCTAACATATAAATGTGATTACTTGGTATAGTCAACTAAATGCAACAATCAGGTTTCAAGTTTAGATCTGAAATAAATAAACGGAACATTGTACTGTTAATCTAGAATTTCAAACTTTAGATTTTTATCTATAGATTTTAATTAGAAAATAGATAGGGTGATATATGAATTGTATGACTACAATGTAGCAAGATTAACTTGTCTTGACGGGTCGCGATACAGAAAACAGAACGTTACGCATCAGCGGGGAAAAGTCGCGACGCGTGCACGGTACATGGAATGAGCCCAAACGACGAACAGTGGAGTCACACGGGTCAGGGGTCCTCGCTGGGTCGTCGAGATAGTCGACGGCACGGTCGGATCCTGGCAAAACAGAAAACAGTAAATATTACAATGGACAAGCGATGCATGGAAAATGAAGCAAAAAGAATGAAAGAGAACAGGGGGAATTGATGAAAGAACTTACCCACTGGACTGCAGGGGGTGACAGCGTCCTCGGCTAGGCGTCGACGGAGCTCCGACAATCTACAGAGTACCCTTTAACATTTTACAGAAAAGAAATCTTAAGATGAAGAAGAAGAGAAAGAAGAAGAAGAGAAGGATGAGGGAGAGAAAGGTTGCTCACATGGGTTTGGGAGACAGCTGTGGTTCCAACGGTGGGTAGTCGTCGGCAAGGGATTGCTGGCGAGATCAACTGCAAGGTGACAAGGTCCAAGTTGCAGGGAATGGCTCGGGGCTAGGGTTTCTGCTAGGGTTTACTTTGGTTGCAGGGTTAGGTGCTCGGGAAAAGAGCAGAGGGAAAGAACAGACGGAGAGGGAGATGATGACGACGAGAAGAGGGAGTCGGCGGCGATGGAACGAAGGGGTCTGGGTTCGCTGGAGGGTGTGTGTGCCGAGAAAGAGACTCAGGAAGGAGAAGGAGAAGGAGAAGATGAGAAAAAGGAGAAGAGCAGATGCTGAGTTAGGGTTTGAGGAGGTGATGCAGTTAGGGTTAGGGTTGCATGAGGCGATGGGTTTTTAAAAGAGGAGATGCGGGTGATTTTTAAGGAAGAAGAAGGGATACGTGAAGGGAGGTGACGGGATCTCCATCGCGGTGACGGGACTCGAGAAGTACACATTAATCGCGAGATCTGAGAGAGTGGGTGCGAGAGGAGAGAGAAAGAGAAGGGAGAGAGAGAGAGAGCTGCGGAGGAGAGAGAAGGAGAAAGAGAAGGGATTCTGCGCTCGTGGGCCAGGAGAAATAGAAAAGGATTTGATTGGTTGTAACAAGAGGGTGTGAAGTTTAGTGGTGGGGTCCAGGTGATGAAGGAGAAGAGTTTGATTGGCTCATGGTGAAAAAGAAAATATAGGGATAAGAAAAGAAAGATTTCTGATTAGTGAAAAGAGAGAGGAAAAGGAAAAAGGAAGAGAGAAAGAATTGGTGAGGCCCGGTGCAAAGAATTGAGGATTTTGATTGGGTGAGGAAACTGTTGGGAAAAATTATAAAAGATTTACCAGTTTTATTAAATAACCTAGTTAGTTGCGAAAATATAAATTAAGCTGTAAAATATTTTCTGAATCATTCAAGAAATTCAAAATTAAATAGGATTTGGCGGAAATACAAAATATTTCATAATTGCGCCCGGGTCGGGTCCAAAAATTTGAATTTGAAATATGAAAAATATTTGCAAGTTCCAAAAGTTTAAATGAAGGATTTAGTAATGAAAAAGCATACCCCCAAGAACGGACGCGCGTACGTGCGCGTAGACGTCCAAACACGTCCGTTTCACTGAACGGGACGAGAACACGATGCAAGGACGCTACCACAGGATTAAGGGTATCGAGCAGGCCAAGACAAGTATATTTTAAATTATTTTAAATGAATTAAATTGTTATATGCAAACATATGCAACGTCGGGGTAAATTATAACTAGTAACTGTCAAAGCATGATCAAAGAAATAAATACCACACACCACACATACGGTAACTGGAATTGGTATAACTGGACTCGGTTGTTACATCTAAGAACAAGATCAAGATCTTCAATATAAAAAAAAGAAAAAAAAAAGATCAAGAAGATCTAAAAGATTAAAAAAGAAGCAATTTACTTCAGTCCTAGATCATTTGATCTATATAAAGGCATTGCCTTTTGATGAGAATAAGAACCATTAGTTCTTGAATCCTGAGGTAGAATCTCTTTAGAACAAGAGAAACTTGTACAGTGCCTTGCACTCTTGAAATGCGCTTTTGCGCTCCTTGGACTGGCGCAAGTCACCAGAGAGCGCCACGTGTCAATCACAGAGCAATCTGCGCCTTGCGCTCCTAAAAACAGAGCACTGCGCTCTTGGAATGGCATACTGCACCAGGGCGCGCCACGTGTCAGCAGCGCACTAGCGCAGCGCACTGGCGCAGCGCACTGCACTAACAGACTTGCGCTCACCAGAGCGTGATACATGTCACCTCCACATGCGCTGACGCCTTGCGCTCTTTAATTGGCGCAAAGCGCCTGACAAGCCACCTGGCGCACTGTCAGACCATTTAAATGCTATGCATTATTAAAAATGGGCAGAGCCCAAGTAAAGTCTATCAGACCAATCTAAATGCTATGCATTATTTAAAGGGGCAGAGCCCAAATAAAGGCCTAACAGGCCAAATTTAAATTCTATGCATTTAACTACAGAGCCCAATGCTATGCATTATAAAAGGGCCAAGCCCAAATAAAAGCTCAACAGCTAGAACAATAAAATGTTCAACCGAGCCCATATGCTCACAAACCTTCAAACAGACTTTAGTCCCAAATTGGACTATAGATCTCCCAACCAACATTGGTTCAAGGGTACATCTCTGAACTCCTCTGATATTTGTCGTTGTAATCCTTCAACGTCTTCAGAGAAGTGACGGGTCCCGACAGCCATACACTCCACGGACTACAATGGACCACCATGTCCCTAAACTGGCAATCGACCGCAATGTCACTAAACTAAACAATAGAGCCCCCAAATGCTCTTTTGTTGAATCTAAACGATCCCGTTAAGTTGATCTTAGTCTAAAATTAGACTAACGTATCCTTAACTAACGTTTAAGTTGATCTTAGTCTCAAATGAGACTAACGTATCCTTAAACCAAAACCCCAAACCCAAATCTAAGAAAATACGGATTTGGACTAATCCACGTCCTACGGGCGACCACATAAATTAGTCTCCGTATACAATCCACGGGCAACCACAAATAAAACAAACATCCACAACACGAAGTGACCATCTGGAGAAGGAGAAAGTTGTTACTGTGATGCGGTAGCGTAATTAACTACAGGGGTTGCGCCTGCAGGGAAGAGCATCCCCATAATCAAAACCCTCTCAAACGAGGGGGAATCTGACGAAGTCTGGTACATCGGACGCATCCGTTTAAACCTTCGATACACGTTGCCATAAATCAACCTGGCATCTTCGGAGAGGTGGACGGATAGCACCAATTAGCATCTGCCCCGAATTTCAGGCAAGACGAAGGACGCGTCTTCGTCGCGTCCTTCGGAGGGGAACAGATTCTGGCACGCCCGGTGGGACCTCTTCCTCTTTCCACTCCACATTTCGTGTGTCATGTTCGCGAACGAATCGCGGTTTGCTGTGGTTGCCTGTGGATTCGAGGTGCTTAGATTTGGTATCTTACTCCGTGCAGAAAACAGAAGATCAATGGCTTCAAACTGCACTACCTGCAACTGCAACTCTCACTCCGTCCTTGCTGGAGGAGTGACTTACGGGCCCCGAGTGGCCTCCCTTTTCAAGATGCCAGTGGAGCAGGTAACTCAAGCCACCACCGGACTATTCTTCGGAACCATACTCCCACCCATGAGCTTCAACGCCCCTGTACCGTCATAAGAAGCTCCCAAGAAGTCGGTATTCGATCGGCTTGCTACTACTGCGGCCCCTCTCAACAGGTCGCCCAACTCCACTGCCTCGGTTTTTAACAGACTAGGCCAGAGCTCCAACGGGCCCATGAAGAAGCCTGCAATACCAGAAGGCGTTATCCCGAAGCGGATAGCCATCCCTGCTCCCAAAATCGTCAAGGCGGTTTCTCCTGCCAAAGGGTCGGTCTTCATAAGACTGACTATTTCTGCTCCCGTTCCAGGCGAAATCACCAAGGTTGCTTCCCCTACTCGGAAGTCTGCGTTTGATAGGTTGGCCGCCCCCATTCAATGGACGTCGGTCTTTAAAAGGCTGATACCAGCAAATTCTGACCAACACAAGGGGCATGAAGAGGTCACCCCTACGGCTAAACCAACTCCAATCGCACGACATGCTCGTCGTCGTCACTGGCGCCGGGTAAGGAAGGTTGGGGGTAACTCCCTCTCTGGGCTAACTCCGCCAGCTCCGATGACGGAAATCAATACTGCTGTTCCGACCGGGAATAGCTTTGAACCGCTAAGAAGGGTGTGCAGGAATTCACCCACTGCAGTGCTGAAAAGATCTCCTTCACCCGCAAAGAATGATACAGAGAAGAAGCCGGAGCAACCTCCTCCACGGCTGTCCTCTAAAATTTACAAGGTCTGGTGTCAAGTCCAAGACTCCGTAATGGATCAAGACTATCTCCGCCGACAGAAAAAAATGAAGGTTCGGCAGAAAGGGGACTACTCTGTCAAGCCAGAAAAAGCAACAGCTACTTGGATGCCCACTGCAACGGCTCCCTCAACATCAACTGCTTAAAGAAGAAGGAGGCCAAGGAAAACCCTTGTGGATACGGCAGAACGTAAAGACGCCGAGACCAAATGCCCTAAGTCTGGGGGCATAACAGTCCATACTGTTTATATGGCTTCCGGAAAGGAGGAAAGCCGTGCTTCGAAGGGTCACCGACCGCTCACCCGATCCGTGACGAAAGCCTAGGAGCAGCAACAGAAGCTTCAAGAGATGCTGACTACAATGGCCGCACATACCGAGCCAAAAGAAAGCCCGGAGGCATCATCAGAACAGCGTCACGAACAAGAAACTGACGCTGACTTTCTACGCAGAGTCCTCGAAAAGAAGGATAGAGAAGCAGCGGAACAAACGGCCAATATAAAGCAAATGGCTATTCTGTTCCAAGACAAGGTTGGAATGATATTACAGCCAGATCCTCCAGCTGAAGATCCTCTGATTATCCTCGAAAACGACAGAGGAGAAACATCAAATCCACCTCTAGCTCTTTCAGCAGCCAAAGAGGAAACCATTTCCAAGGCCGCTCTGGATGACTATATAGCTCAACAAATATGAGCTCACCAGACGAATGAAGCGGCCGGCCAAGTCGTCAAAACTGGGTGACCATACCCGAGCTGGTATGATCAAATAAGTTACCTGCCGGGATATGCAATCCCTAAGTTCCATGTATATAAAGGGACGGGGAATCCACATCAGCATGTCGCTCAATTCAGGGCCTTATGCGGAAACACCGGGGGCAACGACAAACTGTTGCTTCGACAATTCGTCGGCAGCTTAGCGGAAACGGCATTCGAATGGTATTCGGAGCTACCTAACAACTCTGTCAAAACATTCGTGGAAATAGAGTTGTTGTTCACCCAGCGATTCGCAAGCGCTAGTGAATGCACCCCGATCACCGCCTTGATCAGCGCCAGGGTAAGGCCAGGCGAAACATGGGTTCAATACGCAATACGATGGCGGAATCTGTGGTCGAAATGCGAACAGCGGATCGAAGAAGCGCCGGCAGTGGGCATGTTCGTAGGCACTCTTGACCCTCAAGCGGCCATCTCCCAATTCATGATGTTCTTCAAGCCAACTACTTTCCAGGCCTTGATTGACAAGTTGGCCCAAATGGATCAGATGGGTCATAGACCATCTCCTTCAAAGACGGATCCTCGAAATGAAAAGGGGAAAGGAAAAGCAACTTTCGTCGCCAATACTCAACAACAGCCGAATAGCTCAAAGCCGGCTGTTCGCCAAAGCAATATGCGTCCACGCCCATCCCTCGAGGAAAGACTAGGACGTCCTTACTCGTTTCCTCTAGATAAAACGAGAAGACTGTTCGAGCTGGCAGTGCGCAACAGATTCATCAATCTGCCGAGTCTAAAACGTCCGTTGCAACCAGGCGATCTCAACAATCCTAATTACTGCCCTTACCATCAAGCGGTAAGCCATCCAATCGAAGATTGCTTCGTCTTTAAGGGATGGATCGAGGATCAGTACCAACAAGGCAAGTTCGCGTTATCCGAAAACTGGAAAGTGAACCCGCCATAGCCTCACACTTCTAAGAAGACAAACACACAGGGGGCAACGTGCTCTTTTGTTGAGAAAGCTCCATGGGAGGCGGCTCTTTCGGCCAAGACCAAAAGGATGCTGAATGATCTTCAGACATGCCTGGCGATCAGATGGAAGAACCCGTTGGAACCTGAGATCATCAAGGGGATGCTGAAGCCACGCCCAACTCCAAATATTGGTAGTGATATCCAAAGCGTTCACACCCAGCCGTCGAAATCTTCGAAAAAGAAGAAGAAATCCAAGAAGCCCATGAAGCCTGACGACAAGCGCACAGACCTACAAAAGCAGATTGACGTGCTGAAAGAGTATAACCAGAAGGCGCGGACTCCAATCATGCTCCAAGAGTTCCTCAGCCACATTCTTGAGGACGGAGATGATGGAAGAGAATCGTCGGACGAATCTGAGGATTACGTAGCAAGTTGCTATGTGATCTCTCATTCATCGCTAGACAATGAAGAGGCTCCTTGCACAAAGAAACTGGGGGCAGAGCCTAAATCGGAACTTTTGGGGCCGTCAGATGAAATGATCGACGCATTCCTAAACGAAGCTCTCCTGAGAAGTAAAGCCGATCGAGAGCGTGAGATGGCCATATTTGAAAAGGCCAAACACCGGCGACTAGAGGGTCGAAACACACCCACCAGATTAAAGTACATCCGCTGCAAATGAAAGCAGGATCAAGATAAGGAAACGATTCGCCAAAACCGTATCAATGGGGATGAGGCTGCCTTTTTTCAGAGAACATTCTCCTGGTGGTATACATCTTGATGAAGCTGACATGCATCCTAACTTCTACTTATATCATCAGAAGATCGCACATCCTACTGAAGACTGCAACTCCTTTAAGTGTTGGTGGCAAGGGTATGTCGCTCACAGGCAACACTTCAACAGGACAAAGCGTGAAGCTCGTAGACAGCGGAAAAATATGACAGACGAGCGTAAAAGAATTGCCGGCAATTGTCATAGGGTTGATCCTGGGGATCGCGAGTTCTCGATTTCGGGAGCAACTCCGACGAAAAAGTAGCCCTCGGCCCTCTCTTCAAGAAATCCATCTCTGAAACGAAAGAATTGAGGAGTTGCGAGAACATTCAGCCGTGCAATGGCACGCTACACGGAAAGAATCTCGGCCCCGCAAATAAGGAATCAAACAAAAAGGATAAAGGGAAGGAAAAAACGGCCTTCGTTGCTAACGCTCAACAACAATCGAGTGGCCCTAGACCGGTTGTTCGCCAAAACAACAAGCGACAACCCCTCTATGAGAAGTTGAAACGTCCTTACTCGTTTCCCCGGGATGAAACAAGGAGGCTGTTCGAACTAGCATTGCGCAACAGGCTTATCACTCTACCGGAGCTGAAACACCAGCTACAACTGAATGATGTCAACAATCCTAATTACTGCCCTTACCACCAAGTATTGGGCCATCCGATCGAAAACTGCTACGTCTTCAAAAACTGGGTTGAAGACCAATACCAACAGGGCAAGTTCGCGCTGTCCGAAAACTGGAAGGTAAGCACGCCACAACCACATGCTCCGAGAAAGATGGATATGCCGGGGGCATCATGCTCATTCATAGGAAAAGCCCCATGGACCGAAAAGTCCGTAAACTAAAAATCCGCCTCAAATTCGGCAACGACAGACCGAAACGTCCTTAAACTAACAGCGGACCGAAACATCCTTAAATTAACGACGGACCACTATGTCCCAAAACTAGCTGTTGACCGAGATGTCAATAAACTACGGTGAATTGCGGCATCCCAAATCCGATACAAAAAAAAGAATAAAAAAAAAGAAAACGGTATGTCTATAAGCAAAATGGGCACGGATGAAAACCCGAAAAGGCTCCGTGAGTAAAAACAGCAGGGCTACCGGCGAGTGTTTGTGAAAATCCAAAAGGGCGCAACCTTGTTATATATAAAAAAGAAAAGAAAAGAAGAATAAAAAGAAAGAAAACGGTATGTCCATAAGCAAAATGGGCATGGATGAAAACCCGAAAGGGCTCCGTGAGTAAAAACAGCAGGGCTACCGGCGAGTGTTTGCGAAAACCCGAAAGGGCGCCTCGTTAAAAGACACTTACAGGGTCCTCTCGACCTTGTGAGGAGAAACCACCTACGTGAGATCCTTACGACTCACAAGGGAGCAACACACTTAGGGATCCCCACGATTCCTAAGGAGAAATTACACTTGCGAGATCTTCACGACTCGTAAGGAGAATTCTTTTATGAGACTCTCACGGCTCATAAGATTTGAAAGTCTTAAGTTACAGAGACCTGAACCTGTTCTTAAGCAACCCCCCCCCACAACTTTCGATATTGCCTTACAAGCGGCTCGATACTGAACCTTGTCTACAATCCACGGGCGTGAATAAACATTTCCCTAACCGAGTCCCATCCGTGACTAGGGATTTGTTCGCATGGTGAACAACCCTTGTAAGTCCTCTCGACTTATAAGGAGAAATCCCTTTTGTAAGATCATTACGACTTGCAAGAGACCATACACTTAGGAATCCTCATGATCCCTAAGGAGAAAACACACCTACGAGATCCTCACGACTTGTAGGGAGAAATACCTTTGTGAGACCCTTACGGCTCATGAAGTCAAAAGCCTTAGTCGACAAGATCTGAACCCTGTTTGCTAAGCCACCTTTGTTCGACATCAACAGAGGCAAATGATGATTCGCTCATGGCAATATTCCAGTTGTAGCGGTGCTGATGCCGAAATCGGTGTCTAGTCCCAAGCTTACGGCAGAAAGCCAGCAAGCCGTACATGCATACGAAATAGCCGAAATGATGGGGCAACTTGCAACAGAATCAACAAGTAAAAAGAAAATGTAAGCATGCGAAATAGCCGAAATGATTGGGCAACTCGCAATAAAAAGCAGCGAGTAAAAAAAAAATAGCCGAAATGATTGGGCACCGCGAAAAATAGCCGAAATGATGGGGCAATTGCGACCTTCGCGATATAAAAGCTGAAATGATAGAGCATCGCAGAAAGAAATAAAATAAAATAAAAGTGAAATTTATGCCCTACGGGTGAAATCATATCGATCCCTGTATACAATCCAGGGGCGCTAACAAAGAAGGAACCATACCTTCCCAGCAGGCTCCACCAGAAAGCGAAGCCAAATCTCGACGGTTCATAGACAACCTAGGGACAACCTCGACATTTGTTGCAATATTGCAGACACAATGTCAACAAACGAAGCAAAGGAAGATCCCTAGCTTCAGGGTCTCGACGTCGATATCAACAACTTAGAGATCACCAACGGCGTTTTTCCTCACTCCAACCAGATGCAGACGTGACGTCAACAACCGACCTCAGAGTTGCAACGAAACGGAGCCATGGCAAAGTCCCTAGTTCCAAATCTCAATGGCCACATCTACAGCCTGGAGACCAACAACGGTGTGCCTCCTCATTCCAGCAGGACATAGATGCTACACCATCAAACGAAGCTACGGCATAGTCCTTAGTTCCAAATCTCGACGGTTCGCAGACAACCTAGAGACCATCTCAGCATTCGTCTCGTTACAGCAGACGAGATGTCAACGACGGCGTTCCTTCACAGTCCAGCAGGATGCAGATGCAACGTCAACAAAAGACCTCACGGTTGAAACAAAGCGGAGTGACGGCAAAATCCCAGCTCCACCTCAACATTCGTCTCGATATAGCGGACGAGATGTCAACAACGGCGTTCCTTCGCAGTCCAGCAGGATGCAGATGCAACGTCAACAAAAGACCTCATGGTTTAAACAAAGCGGAGTGACGGCAAAATCCCAGCTCCACCTCAGCATTCGTCTCGATACAGCGGACGAGATGCCAACAACGGCGTTCCTTAGCAGTCCAGCAGGATGCAGATGCAACGTCAACAAAAGACCTCACGGTCGAAACAAAGCGGAGCGATGGCAAAATCCCAGCCTCACCTCAGCATTCGCCTCGATACAGCAGACGGGATGTCAACAACGGCGTTCCTTCGCAGTCCAGCAGGATGCAGATGCAACGTCAACAAAATACATCACGGTTGAAACAAAGCGGAGTGACGGCAAAATCCCAGCTCCACCTCAGCATTCGTCTCGATACAGCGGACTGGATGTCAACAACGGCATTCCTTCGCAGTCCAGCAGGATGTAGATGCAACGTCAAAAAAAGACCTCACGGTAGAAACAAAGCGGAGTGACGGCAAAATCCCAGCTCCACCTCAGCATTCGTCTCGATACAGCGGACGAGATGTCAACAACGGCGTTCCTTCGCAGTCCAGCAGGATGCAGATGCAACGTCAACAAAAGACCTCACGGTCAAAACAAAGCGGAGTGACGGCAAAATCCCAGCTCCACCTCAGCATTCTTCTCGATACAGCGGACGAGATGTCAACAACGGCATTCCTTCGCAGTCCAGCAGGATGCAGATGCAACGTCAACAAAAGACCTCACGGTCGAAACAAAGCGGAGTGAAGGCAAAATCCCAGCTCCACCTCATCATTCGTCTCGTCACAGCGGACGCGATGTCAACGACGGCGTTCCTTCGCTGTCCATCAGGATGCAGATGCCAAACCAGCAAACGAAGCAAAGGCCAAATTCCTAGCTTCAGGGTCTTGACGGCAACTCATATAAAACCTGAAAGACCATCAGAGATCATCTCACACCGGCACGGAGTGATCACCACCTCGACGTTCGTCTCGATACAGCAGACGAGATGTCACCACAGAGTTCTTACTCCAGCAGGATTCAGACGTGACAATCAAGCAACAGAACCACGGCAGAACCCCTAGTTCCAAACCTCGACGGTTCACCAGCAACCTAGAGACAACCGCGACGTTCGTCTCGATACAGCAGACGCAATGCCAGCAAACGAAGCGAAGGCCATATTCCTAGCTTCAGGGTCTTGACGGTAACTCATATAAAACCTGAAAGATTATCGGAGATCATCCCACATCAGCGCGGGTGGTCACCACCTCGACGTTCGTCTCGATACAGCAGATGAGATGTCACTACGGCATCCTTCCTCCAGCAGGATTCAGACGCGATAATCAAACAAACGGAGCCACGGCAAAATCCCTAGTTCCAGACCTCGACGGTTCACCAGCAACCTAGAGACAATCGCGACATTCGTCTTGATACAGCAGACACAATGTCATCAAACGAAGAAAAGGCCAAATTCCTAACTTCAGGGTCTTGACGACAACTCAAATAAAACTTGAAAGACTATCGAAGATCATCCCACACCAGCGCGGAGTGGTTATGACTCATCGGGGCTCTCCAAAATGAGCCAAACCTCAAGTAAAAAGCGGCATGGCAAAATTCCTAACGCTTGCTCTTCTGACTGTCAAACTGCCTAAGAAGATTGCTTGAAGACGTCTTGTCCAGCCCCCGAAGGGATCAGAGACACGACAGTCACAAGGCTACTCGAACAGCAAGGTTTCCTATCGAGGAATACATCAGCCGACGCGTCGGTACGATGGACAAAACCCTAGTACCACAGACCCTAACGAACCTCTGTCGTAAAGAGCAGAGGTTAACTATGACGTTAAGGTATCCTTGCGAGAAATGCTCGATTCGTCTCGACTCGTGAGGCAAAGCCTTAGGCAGCGGGGATTAAAAAAAAACCGGTTTCCTAAGCACCGGGGCCCTGCAAGTCGGTCCGAAATAGACTCTTGCATACAATTCACGGGTCACACTCTCCAAAGTCGAATCCCGACAAGGAGGGAAACAACCGCTTACGGGTCCTCTTGACTCGTAAGAGGGAAAATTCTCTTATAAGATCCTTACGACTTATAAGGAAAAACGCACTTAGGAATTCTCACGATTCCTAAGGAGAAAACACACCTACAGGATCCTCTCGACCCGTAAGGAGAAAATTCTTTATGAGACCCTCACGGCTCATAAAGTTGAAAAGTCTTAGGTGACAGATCCTAACCCTGTTTTCTAAGCCATCGCCACTCTACAAAGAGCCTAAGATTGACGGTTATATACTATCTACAGACCGCACTTGCTAAAATCGCATGGCAAACAACACAGCAAAGAGAAGAAAGAGACAGAAAGGACATCCGATTTGCATTTGATTAAGCGTTCGAGACATACCCATTCATGCATGCGCAAAAGATTTAGTACGTGAAATAAGACAAGCTGAAATGAGAAATTTGCCATTTATACTTCAAAAAAAAGGAGGGTTCTTACAATTACGAAAGCAATAAACAAAGATGCTACTAAAGTAATTACAACGGCAAAACCTCAAATCCAGGACATGGATTGAGGAACTCAAAAGTGACCTTGTCCAGGATTTTCCAAGCCTGGCGAACCATCCTAGTGTGCTTTCTTTCGCGAGCACGAGCGTCGGGATCCCCACTGATGTCCTCCACCCTCCGATAGGCAGCAAGTATGGCAGACTGTTGAAAGGCCTGGTGCAGGAGATCGACAAGATTGTCTCGCCGTCTCTTCGAGATTATGTTCATCAGATACACCGAATACACCTTATCTTCAGCGGCATCTAATGCTCTAAGTGACACGCCGGCATAGAACAGAGAGAGCGCCCCCCAAATTGCTCCCATAATAAGCTTTAAAAGAGGGGAACGCCGGGGAAGCAGTTGGCCATTATATGCGTCAAAGCGACTCATAATTTCGTTACACTCAGCATTTGTGAATTCTCGGTCCTGAGAACGGCTGAGTCGGCGGATGTCTCCGTAAGAGATGATCTCATCAAGGTCATACATGTGAGCGTCCATTACTCCTGTAAAAGAAAATCAACAAAATTAGCAGACAGACTGATTAAGCAAGACGATATAATTCATCAAAAAATAAAATGCCATTTTTAACCTTCAAGATCGATGAAAAACTCTTAAGAGTTCTTCTATATGATTTGGAAGGAGCAAAGCTCCATTAATGAATTAAGAAAACACAAGAAAAATCCTTTTAGAGAGCAGAGCTCTATTAATGGAACCCTAATAGGGTTCTCTTTAGTTCTCTTTAGATCCCTTTAGACCTATAGAGCAAAGCTCTGCTAGCGAAACCCTGAAATGGGTTTTCTTTAGATCAGGGATCTATTAAGAGCAAGGCTCTTAAAATTAATTAAATTTAATCTAATTTAATTTTTACCTAAAAATTTCCTAGAGTTCTAACTCTTAAAAGTTCTTGAACGAAAGAGCAAGGCTCTGAATAAAAATTCTTATGAAGAAGATGGTAATCATCTGAGGACCAAAGGTCCTATTTATAGGCATTGAGAGCCGTTTCAACTTCCCAAAAGTTGATCCAATGGCTGAGATGCTACCACCGCCGCACTCACGTTTGGGGCCACGTAAGCGCAACGGTGGGGGGGCATTTGTTTCCCCCAATCAGAGCAAAGCTCTGTTCAGATTCCAAGGTGGGAAATGAAGCGACGCTTCTGTTTCCCCCAATCAGAGCAAAGCTCTGTCTGAATTTCAAAATTCAAAAATTGAAGCAATGCTTCAGATTCCTTGCGCTGCGCGCTGTGTGCCACGTGTCAAAAGCAGACACGCCAGCGCAAGGAGCGCTGCGCCCAAGGCAGCGCTCCCCCAATCAGAGCAAGGCTCTGTTTTAAAATTCAAATTTTAAAATAAATGAAGCAACGCTTCATATCACTTGCGCTCTGCGCCACGTGTCAAACAGTGGTGCGCTAGCGCAGTTGCGCTGCGCGACACGTGTCAGCGCAGGTGCGCTAGCGCAGGTGCGCTAGCGCAGTTGCGCTGCGCTCTGCGCTGCGCGACACGTGTCAAGCGCAGGTGCGCTTGCGCCAACTGCGCCAGCACTAAAACTTAAATAATAAATTATTTAATTAATCAGAATTAAAATTCTAGAAAGATCTTTCCAATCTTATTAAAATAAGAAGATTGTCTTCTATAAAACAGAGGCCTTAGGATCAAAGATCCAACGGTGGGGAAATATCCCCAGATCAATCAGAGAAAGATCTTTGTAACTAACTCAACAAACCAATTGGCCCTATATAAAGGCCCCTAGACTCTAAATCTCAGAGATATACAGATATACAGAAAAGAGAAAACTCTCTGAAAAATTTGAAAGGCAAGCCTTTGAAGAAAGAAAATCATCTTCTTCATCTTTAAAGGCAAAGAATTTGATTTTTTGAAGAACAGAGATAAAAACATATCATTAAAAGAAGAATCTCTTCTAAAAAGATCAAAAATCTAAGAACAAGATCAAGATCTTCAATATAAAAAAAAGAAAAAAGTGATCAAGAAGATCTAAAAGATTAAAAAAGAAGTAATTTACTTCAGTCCTAGATCATTTGATCTATATAAAGGCATTGCCTTTTGATGAGAATGAGAACCATTGGTTCTTGAATCCTGAGGTAGAACCTTTTTAGAACAAGAGAAACTTGTACAGTGCCTGGCACTCTTGAAATGCGCCTTTGCGCTCCTTGGACTGGCACAAGCCACCAGAGAGCGCCACGTGTCAATCACAGAGCAATCTGCGCCTTGCGCTCCTAAAAACAGAGCACTGCGCTCTTGAAATGGCGCACTGCACCAGGGCGCGCCACGTGTCAGCAACGCACTAGCGCAGCGCACTGGCGCAGCGCACTGCGCTAACAGACTTGCGCTCACCAGAGCATGACACATGTCACCTCCACATGCGCTGACGCCCTGCGCTCTTTAATTGGAGCAAAGCGCCTCACAAGCCACGTGGCGCACTGTCAGACCATTTAAATACTATGCATTATTAAAAAAGGGCAGAGCCCAAGTAAAGTCTATCAGACCAATCTAAATGCTATGCATTATTTAAAAGGGGCAGAGCCCAAATAAAGGCCTAGCAGGCCAAATTTAAATGCTATGCATTTAACTACAGAGCCCAATGCTATACATTATAAAAGGGCCAAGCCCAAATAAAAGCTCAACAGTTAGAACAATAAAATGTTCAACCGAGCCCATATGCTCACAAACCATCAAACAAACTTTAGTCCCAAATTGGACTATAGATCTCCCAACCAACATTGGTTCAAGGTTACATCTTTGAACTCCTCTGATATTTGTCGTTGTAATCCTTTAACGTCTTCAGAGAGGTGACGGGTCCCGACAACCATACACTCCACGGACTACAATGGACTACCATGTCCCTAAACTGGCAATCGACCGCAATGTCACTAAACTAAACAATAGAGCCCCCAAATGCTCTTTTGTTGGATCTAAACGATCCCGTTAAGTTGATCTTAGTCTAAAATTAGATTAACGTATCCTTAACTAACGTTTAAGTTGATCTTAGTCTCAAATGAGACTAACGTATCCTTAAACCAAAACCCCAAACCCAAATCTAAGAAAATACGGATTTGGACTAATCCACGTCCTACGGACGACCACATAAATTAGTCTCCGTATACAATCCACGGGCAACCACCAACAAAACAAACACCCACAACATGAAGTGACCATCTGGAGAAGAAGAAAGTTGTTACCGCGATGCAGTAGCGTAATTAACTACAGGGGCTTGCGGCTGCAGGGAAGAGCGTCCCCACAATCAAAAACCCCTCAAACGAGGGGGAATCTGACGAAGTCTGCTATATCGGACGCATCCGTTTAAACCTTCGATACATGTTGCCATAAATCAACTTAGCATCTTCGGAGAGGTGGACGGATAGCACCAATTAGCATCTGCCCCGAATTTCAGGCAAGACGAAGAACGCGTCTTCGTCGCGTCCTTCGGAGGGGAACAGTTCTACCCTAATCCTACGAATCCTATCAAGCGGAGAATTACTCGCGCATGATGGAGATAGAAGAACGGATAGAGATGAAATTCATAATGTAACTAAATAATTAAACTAATTAAACTAAAGATCTACCTTTATTAATGAACTTCACAAGTACAAACTTCAAGTTTAGATTATAAGAGGAAGAAGAAGTTGCTCTCGATCTCTGCCTTGTCGGATGTAGATGTTCCATCGAATCTCACGTCGCTTTATCACGTCGAATCTTGGACCTGTCTTGGATCACTTGTTCTTTAACGGTGATTAGCTTGTGTAAAAGATTGATGATTTCTAAGTTTAGCCATCGGTCCTTTATATAGACCCAAAACCAGAAACCAAAGATCCCCAGCATTAGGGTTAGTTGTAGCAAATCCAACCTGAAAATCCAAACTCCTGATTCGGTGAATCGGCCACGGATCCACCGCATATTGCATGGTTTGGCCGTGGATCCGCGGTTTGTTGGTGATATCTTGGAGGCAAATTTGGGGCTTTATTCTTGTGACACATGGAGATTTAGCTGATGTCTAGAACTTGAAAATATTTCCTAAGTCTCTGCCGGTATTGATTCTTCGATTTTCTTTAATATTTTGGCAGATTTTTATTTCCGACATCTCAACATCTCGATCTCCTGACCTGAGCCAAAACTTGCACCATATCTCAAAGAATAATGTTAGTAATATTTGGTATTTTTGAGATATTATCCTAACCAATTTGATATGATATTATATTTTAAGAATATTGATTAAGGATATTTGATATGATATGCATATTTAAATTATCAAAATATTATATAAATATTATATGCATATATTTTCCTTCATAATGTTAATTATAATATATAAACATATAAAAATAGTATTTTTACAGATAAACCCTCATATGTGTCATATTTATAATAAACACCTTTAGATATTTAAGAAAAGTAAGGAAAATGTCATATCAAAAGTGCGATATTTTCGACTGAACAAGTATGATCCGCATCATAGTCCTGGTAGTCAAGCCTATATCCTAAGGGCTTTATCAACATGTATATCAGAGACAGTATAATAATACTAGTGAACATGTTAAGATAAAGGCAACCAGATAGCATACTATCATGTCGAGCAAGAAAGTCCTCCATATATATGTCCAATCATCCACTATATCATACAATAATGGACTCTAGGGCATACATATCACTAACACTATCGTCAGGTAGCAGTTCCCGGATGGCATGAGTACAGGTTAGTTCGTTGACTTGATATCATTATTCGTCTCAAGTGTGTTCCCACTGCACTTAGATTACTACCCTACCACGGCTTAAAGAAGTCGTGCAAATGGGTAGTAGTTGGGTGCAGTCCCGAAACACTTGGAGGCAGTAGCGGGTAGATAGGATTCATCTTTCCATGTATTGGGGGTTGATATCGCGCTGTGTTTGGAAAGCCATTACACAAAGTCCCTAGCCAGGGCGAGCGAGATTTACTGGTAGGCACTCTAGTAGTTTCTCAGGGTGTATTGGGCTCTACTCCGGCACGAATTATTGCGCTGTTAGAGGTCTGACGTTTACCATCCCCCTAGGCCCGATATGCGGGTATCTTAGACGAACAGACCAGACTGTACGAAGATTGTTACAGATAGGCTCAGTAGGAGTTCCGATGAGTTTGCTCATCGGCCTTCTTATCGACAGATACTTGGGTAGCCGTTACGTACAGCTAATACCGCTGACGGACTTATGGTTAAACCCACTGCCAGCGTACTGTCGGGTTTTTAGAGTCCCACACAGAGAGTTTCCCTACTTCGGGCAAAACGATGTAGAGGTCGTATGGTTTTACGGTAGGGTTCCGATCATATACGTGTACTGACTACACGGATGTTGTTCGGACGGATAATACTACTGGGCTTTGGTTTAAACCAGATCCTAGTATTATATTATTGGATTATTATTATCTCATTGTATTCGTATTTTTTGGAATACGAATACGGGTATGTATATATGGTGAGGGCATTCTTGTGATTTCACAAGAGATGCTTTTAGAAGGGGACACCTTATTATTTGGATTATCTATTTTGAGAAATAGATTAATGTGGTGGAAATTGGAGACATCCATGGCATAAGGTGAAGCATGGCTCTTTGTATTTGTTTTTTAGTTTGGACTCACTATTCAAGCATGGTTGATATTTTCTATTGGAAAATATTGCATGCTTGAATGAGTGAAGCATGTGAGCCATTCTTCACTTGCCATAACCTTTACTCATTTGTTCATTCTCTTTCTTTCTCCATATTTTCCTCTCCTTCTTTCTCAAGACCCTAACCCTCATATGAGTTGTGAACCCTAGGGTCTCATGAGATAAAATACTCCATTAGATACTCTAAATCTTCTAGCCTACCTAGCTTAGCGAACTAGGTACCCTAGTTACCTCGGTTTAGAGGTTGGAGCTTGAGGTATAGACTCTCGGGTGGATCATTTTCGACACGAGGAGGCCAACGATCAAGCATGATCTGAGTCTTCGAGGAGCTCAAGGAGAGTAGGAGAAGAAGACCCAAAGGACAAGGTTCTAGGAGGTATAAAACTCTTACTGAGTAGTTAAATCTCCAAGTAGATTTAGCTAGTTAAGGTTTCCGTAAAGATCCTGGAGTTTAGTCGGTGTTGCGAAGTAAGAAAAATCGTTTTTTTTTTGTAAATTCTGCCTCCCCGCGAACCCGCGGGGTGCACGACATTGACTTACAGTGGTATCAGAACCTACTCAGACCTTAACTAGTTTGTTAGACGATATTTAAAGTTACGAAACCGAAATAACTCCGAAACAGTCGAAACGAAATCCAAGTTTCTGTTAATTTTCAAAGAGCCTCTAAAAATTATTTTAAAAATGCAGAGTACTCCTTTAGTTGTAACTAGAACACCATAGAAAAACAAGACAAAAACTCTAAAGTTTGGCCGGCCAAATGAGCATTTTTCCTGGCCTCGCCGGCCGTACTAGGGAGTTTGATCTTGGGTTTTTGGTGGTGTTCAGGAATCTTGGATTTAGGTTTTCAGGTGATGTTTGTTTTTGCCCAGATTTCATATTCTGTTATCTTTGTGTTGGGGCAATACGGAGTATTTTGAAATCGCAGTTTTAACATCGTTTATAAGTTTCAGTTTATATATGTGTTGTTAAACGTCTACTAATTGCTATATGCTGATTAGTGGGGGTTGCACATATTTGTATCTTGATGATGGTTTGTGTATATGAAGTATTGGATCGTCGTGAATGAATAGCCCGGGGGATATGAGAAGAGTGTTCTTTTCTTTCATTCATGTAAATTTGTAATTGATGTAATATTATTTTTGCGGGGTACATCCGGGTTGAGCTTGTAGCCACCGTTGTATTATTTCATTTACCTTTTTCTTACACCTAGGATAGACCCAAGGTGGGGTGCACAAACTACCGGGTTATTGAAGTGCCGAGTGGCCTACTCATTTTATTGAGGAAAGTTGCTTCACTTCGGGAATTTGGCGGATAGTTTGCCGCACCCGTAGGGGTCTAGGATGGGGTTTGGCTATTCATCACGACCATGAAATCCATCTTTCGTTCTAGGCTAAAACGAAACACGGAATTCCTAATATATCCAATATATTCATCTGTGATCTGGAATGCCTATTATTGCGTGAGACGAATGGCTATATATATTATATATAATAAACGTTGCTTATGTTTTGCACCCGCGCTAGTCCAGCCCCCGCTCTGCCATTAGTTAAGTAACCTAACGGTGCATGACGGGGCCCCGTGGCGAACGTGGATGGCATAAACGTACGTTCTATTTTCGTTTCTTTTCTGTGATGATAGGGTTAAATGATGGGACCGCATTAATATTGATTAATGCAAGGAAAACAAACCAAAGTTTAAATCGTTGGAACAATTTCAAAACCACTCGGTTTTCTTGAAAAACAACTTTTAAATGAGGAGCCTAAACCACTCTTTTTAAAAGCTATCATGGTTCCTTCGACTATATCAAGTTCATTACGTTCACGGTTTCGCCAAAACCATCCGTAGGCCTCCGTCATTTCATATGGGTATTCAGTAGTATTCAAGCTATGTATTTTGACCTTCGCCAAGGCATAATGATTGGCAGCTGCTGGGTATTCATCTGTAGCATAGATAGATGCGTTGATTTGAGTCAGTCGTACAGCTATTTTGGTCTTCGTCAAGGGTTTGTATGGGTGGGTTCAAATTAATCTGGATAATAACGGGTAGAACTTGACTTGCGTTTTATGATATGTTGGCCTTCGGCAAAGTCATAAGCGCCTGGGGCAAAAATCCACATCGGGAGTTTCTAAGGAAATTGAAACCTGCGAGTGTTGCATACCATTTAGAGTGTGATGATTTTGGTATGATTCCTTCAAGGTTGTCTCACGATGATATTTGGATCCCGATCCTACTGTGAGTATCCGCTACTCTTCGGGAGATTTTTTCACTAAATAATCAATACTATAAACCAAGTAGGTGCCTAGAACGGTGTTAGCGGGGCTACGCCTCCAGGGAAAAAAGGTTATGTAATTAAGAAACTTCGTGAAAGCGTTGGAAAACCTCCCTCGAAGTACCAACACTAGCCTGGCCGAAAGGTTAAGCAAGAATGTAGGGTGAGATTAATCCTGACTAATTCTTCTTTTATGGTTTGAAGGAGGATTCGAGGAACAGTGGGAGCAATCATGTTTAGATAAACTAATAACCAATCTAAACTTGCAATAGCATCATGCTGGGTGTTTCTTCTCTCTCTCCTGACAGCAGCGACCAAAATGACCGGGCTTAAGTTACTGCTAGATAATAATAAATTGACTGAGCCAAACTATAAAGATTGGCTAAAGAATGTCCAGATGGCCATTACCTATGACAAGCTGGGCTACCTCCTTACTACCAAAGCTTCCGCCGTCCCAGGTCTAAATTCCACCATCATGGATGTTGAAATCCGTAAGACATGGGAAATAGACAGCACGAGAGCCAAGTGCCTCGTGTTGGCCTCAATGGATAATGAACACCAGAGGCGGCACGAGAAGATGGACATAGTTTCCATCTTCCTCTATACCAAGGATTTATATAGAGAGCAATCTCGTATCGCAAGATATGAGACCTCGAAAAAATTGTTTCAGGCGAGATTGGTTGTCGGGTCATCTGTAGGGGACCATGTCCTTACGATGTTTAGTTATATTGAAGAGCTCACGGACCTTGGGACCACGTTGGAGAACGAGTTATATACTGATTTTTAACTATAGTCCCTCCCGTCCACCTACGCTTAGTTTATCTTAAATTTCAACATTCAAGGGAAGGAAGTTTCACTTCCAGAACTCCTAAACATGTTGAGGAGCACTGAGGGCACCCTGCAGAAATCCAGGGAGACACCCGCTCTGCTTATTGGGGAATCTTCCTCTTCTAGATCTAAGGCGAAAGCCAAGGGAGAGAAGAAGAAGGCCTCCACCAAGCCGATAGGCGGTGTCAGTAAGGTAGAGGGAAAGGGCAGGGCAAAACCTTCGGGGCTAACAGCAGGGAAGGAGGAATGTTTCTATTGTCACGGAAATGGCATTGGCAGATGGACTGCAGGGCTTGGAAAGTCAGAAACCAGGATTCGAAGCACGTTGTGGCTTCGGTTTCAGGTGTGTTTATGATTGAAAACTGTCTGTCAATTAACTTTACTTCCTGGGTACTAGATACCGGATCAGGATCTCATATCTGTAATTCATTACAGGCTCTGAGAAACCGTAGAGTTATCAAGGCAGGTGATATGACTCTCAGGGTTGCTAATGGAATGAGCGTGGACGCTATATCCGTAGGGGAATATCACCTAAGATTGACAAGTGGGCGGATTTTGATTTTGTGTAACTGTTTGTGTGTACCTTGTCTGGCTTGTAATATCATCTCTGTATCTTTACTTTCTAAAGAAGGTTATAATTTTACATTTGTAAGCGATGTCGTCCACATCCACCTTAATCAAAGTTTGATTGGGTCAGGTACACTAGATAACGGTATATACGTATTAAGTCAAGCTCAGGTTTTCAACGTCCAGAACACACTTAAAAGAAAGTCTCCAGAATTAAATCAAGCTTTCTTATGGCATTATAGACTGGGTCACATCAATGAAACACGATTGACGAAGTCACATAAAGAGGGATATTTGGATCCGTTCGAATATCAGTCTTATACAACTTGTCAATCATGTCTCAAAGGAAAGATGACAAAGACTCCATTCACTGGACACGGGGTAAGAGCCAGCGAGCTCTTGGCACTCATACACAACGACGTGTGTAGTCCAATGTCTACACATGCAAGAAGTGGTAATTCCTACATCTTTACTTTTACGGATGATTTCTCAAGGTATGGACATGTATTCTTGATGAAACATAAATCCAAGGCCTTTGAGAAATTCCGGGAATACAAGAATGAAGTAGAAAAACAAACCGGCAAAAGTATCAAGACACGTAGATCTGATCGAGGTGGTGAATACTTAAGTACCGAGTTTCTGGATTACTTAAAAGAGAATGGAATTCTCTCTCAATTTACTCCTCCATACACACCTCAACACAACGATGTATCGGAAAGGTGGAACCGAAACTTATTGGATATGGTACGTTCCATAATGAGTAACGTTGAGTTACCATGATCCTTCTGAGGTTATGCACTAGAATCAGCTGCATATCTTTTGAACAAGGTTCCTACTAAGTCAGTGCCTACCACACCATATCAGATGTGGAGTGGGAAGAAACCTTATCTTAAGTATCTGAAGATATAGGGATGTCTAGATTTTGTAAAAAAAGCAGCATGCAGACAAACTCAAGGCACACTCAGTACTATGTAAGTTTGTGGGATACCCAAAGATTTCTATTACACGGAGGAACAAAAGGTCTTTGTTTCTCGGCATGTCCACTTTTTGGAGACTCAATTTCTTGAAAAAGAAATAAGTAGGAGCGCAATAGAACTGGAAGAAATTCCAGAACCACAAGCTATTACTGAAAGTATGGTGGAACCAGAAGTTTCGAAAGAACCGGACATCCTCGCGCCACTCCACAGGACTAGTAGGCGGTCACATCTGCCCGAGAGATACTACGGTTTTCTCATAGACGGGAATAGAGAGGATTGCATCATCGACGATGATGAGCCAACTAGCTTCCAGCAAGCCATTCAGAGCAGAGACTCGGTAAAATGGCTGGATGCAATGCGGACCGAAATGGAGTCCATGTACACCAACAAAGTATGGACTTTGGACATTACTCTAGAAGAGGTAAAACCCGTAGGCTGCAAATGGATCTTCAGAAAGAAGATTAGTGTAGATGGACATGTTGAAACCTATAAAGCTAGACTTTTTGCAAAAGGTTTTCGTCAAAGACCTGATTTGGACTATGATGAAACCTTTTCTCCAGTGGCTATGCTCAAATCCATTCGGATCCTTCTTGCCATTGCTACCTTCCACGATTATGAAATTTGACAGATGGACGTAAAGACCGCTTTTCTGAATGGAAATTTGGAAGAGTGTGTTTATATGGATCAGCTAGAGGGTTTCATAGAGAGTGGGAGTAGCGGAAGAGTATGCAAGTTGCTTAAATCCATTTATGGATTAAAGCTGATATCGCGGAGTTGGAACATCTATTTTGATGAGACGATCAAGAAATTCGACTTTATCAAAAATCCATATGAACGATGTATTTATAGTAAAATTGTAGCTAGAACTGTTGTATTCCTCGTCTTGTACGTGGATGACATTCTCCTGATAGGAAATGATATTCCTATGCTATAATCATTCAAAGGATTCTTGTCACAAAGGTTCTCCATGAAGGACTGTTCACACCATAATATTGCATTATTATATTCCCCATTCTTATTCTTTTTATAAATAAACAGGTGCTTTTGACGCATGTCTGCTACATATTACAGGTTACAGGTTCTTGGATCTAAAATAGTGAAAAAGATATAAAGACGATGTAAAAGTGGAACTACAACCAACAAACAGAAGGATCTTGATCAAGCCTACATAAAAATCAGTTCACAAAGTATAAAGGCAGCATAAGGTCCAAGATTTCCAAGCAAACGGTTAAAAGTCCACTACAAATATTCACTGGAAGATCTGGAGAAGACCAGAAGTAAAGTGGAGAAAAGAACTAAATAATCAGAAAGCCCAAAAAGCCAGGAGCCTACACCAGAAAACACATAAGCCAACTCCATCGTTTGGCCGCGGAACCGCGGCCAAACCAGGCCTCGGGCCGCGGTTCCGCAGCGGGCTTGAGCGGTTGAGGGAATAAAATTTTACCATAATTCTGTAGGCGCTGAATGGGTCTTTCTAGGGGTATTTTTGTAAATGCAGACGTGCGGATCAATTGTAACCTAGGGTTTCCTATCCTCTATAAATAGGAACTCTAAATCATTGTATTAGCTTATGCCTCCATATGCCTCCTTTCATTAATAAAATTTCAGCATTCTTTTGGAGAGCATCATTTTTTGTAAGTTCTTTATTTTCTGTCCTGGCTTAATTTTCTATTCTTGCCCTAGATAAATTTAATTCCTTGCCCTAGTTAATCTTTTATTCTCTGCCCTAGATAAATGTATTTTAATTCCCTAATGAGTGAGTAGTCTCCTCGCTTGTTAGGGTTAGATCTGGGGAAGGTTTGAGAGACAAAGATCTCTCATCCCCTTTCTTGCCCATCATATATTTTCATAGGACTCTATGCATACATGCGCATACCGCTCCCTACGGCACCCTATCCCTCGAGGTAGCGGTGATACCATACTATAAAGGCCCGGTTGTGATGTTTTCCATGGAGGTTAGGGTAAGGATTGATAAAGGAAAGACAAGAAACTAGAGGAAGAAAACATCTTCCCGATGATTCTAATCCCTTTTATTAATAAGTACCATAACACCTAATTAGATCTTCATATGGGTATAGAAAACGGTGAGATTTATAGACTTTCCAAACTTAACCTAGACCTAACCCTAGCAAGACTTAGATATAGATTAATTTAGTTTTTAGATTTAATCAATCCGGCTCCCATCGGAATTAACTCGTTAGAGCGATTAGGAAATTCACAACATCTCTGTGGACCGACCTGTACTCACCGGCTAGCTGCAAAGCGACGCCGTTCTTGATTGCGGTAAATTATTTTTGATCGTAAAAATCTGTTTAAATCAAATGGCGCCATTGCCGGGGATGACATGTTATTTCCTTTTTGCAATTTCGGGTTAATATAAATTAAAAAATCATAAAAACTGAAAAATAAAAAAAATAAATAAAATATATCATCTGTTATTTTTTGGAAAGGGTATTTTTTGTGAATCTTTGCAGGATCGACGGATCTGGAAAAATCCAGAGTGCGAAATAGAAAAAGGTAGATCAGAACGGAAGGGAATTGGACCAACAGAACACCAGAATTTTTTCAGAGACCTGAAACCTCAACTCCGCCGCCTTTCCGCCGCGCAAGCCGCCTCCCGCCACTAATCCGCGGTCCTTCTGGCTCTTCAGCGCGCAAAAATTGCTCTGTTTGTTTCCTTTTTCCCCCTCTGCAACCTAAAATATATCTTTTGTCAAATCTCCTGCAGGATTCTTTGCGCTTTAAAAATCTTCCCCTTCCAAATAGCAAATCTTGTGCAGGAATCTTTGCGCCACGCGTAAATTAAAAATTGATTGCAAGAAATCTTTTCTGTTTTGCATATCTTTTCTCAAATTGCAATAAAAAAATCTTTGATTGCAAGTGATTTACTGTTTTGCATATTTTTAATCGGATTTTAAGGGGATTTTGACTAATTCAGATTGGGTAGGGATTTCATCACCCTTCCCAGGACCCCAGAAATCATATAAGGCATTTGCATTGACCATTCTTAATTAAAAAATACTAGACTCAGCCCTAAGGACTTCAAGCTCAATAGGACAGAGGACTAGTTATAGGCATCGACCGTTTATCCTAACCTGACTTTGCGGTGTCTAGGCAAGTGTGTCTAAGGCAAGTGGTTACTTAATTAGGACCGCTACTTGTAGCGGGGAGCCTTCCACTTACCTGGCACTTACCTGGCCGCAATTGGCGGTGAAGAGGCGGTTTGAGATCCTATTTCTAGCCCTTTGAAACAGTTAGGAGCTGTCTAGATGACCTAGGTGACTCTAAATCTAGGCTTGATTGTGCATTTGTGGTTGATCGCATTTGTGTCAAAGTCTCTTTTCAAAAATCTTTTTGCAAAATTTCTAAATATAGAGTAAAAGGAAAAAGGAAATTTTTTTTAACAAAACTTGCAAAGTTTGCCGCTAAGAAATCCTTGCACCACCTACCTTCTTTCTCTTCTCTTTCTTCTATCATGGGTACCCCACATCATAAATCTCTTGCCGAACTTTGGTATCCTGAACCTAACTTTGCCTCTTACGCGAATTGTTTCAGTCGATTTAAGGATGACCCCTCCATGCTTAAAATTTCTTTGAAAGATCAAATAGAAGCATCTAGGAGAAATAGTTCGACTTTGCAATCCACCTTGTATCAACCATATCACCCGTCACCACCTTCTTACGTTGATACACCTTTTGAGAGTCCGATTGTACCTCCTAAACCCATGTCTATTGCGGAGCATATTGCACAATCTCGTAGCTGATCTTTCACTCCTCTCCACACATCCAGTTTTAGGGATCAACAAGTCCATTTACTTTTCTATCCAAATGTTGACCCTACTCCTGTCCAACCATCCAATTCCTACCAGTCCTACCCGACTTTCCCACCTTCACTAGACATTGCTTCTACACAGCCATTTGGGAGTTTCACATATCCAAACAATTTCGAATGTTTTACCGAAACACCTTCACAACCCATGTCTAGTCTAGAACAGTCATTAGAGGCGTACATTGCAGCAACAAACAAAATGGTAAGGAATGTAGAAGCGTCCATAGCCACCCTTAGACAACCTCGTGAACCGGTAGCTAGTTTCCAACTAGCTCCAAATTTTCAAATGTATAATGAGGCGGTTGGACAGAGTGAGAATTTGAGAGGAGAGAGTGAGCTGTACACACTTTCAAATCAACCCTACCCATACCCAATTGAATCCCACAACTCCAGTTTTCAAACAAGTCCCAAATGATTCATCAGTCGAAAATAAAATATTTAATGAGTTGTGCGACTTTGTAGTGATTGATTTGCCAGATTGTGAAGAATCCCTTTCGAGTGAAATTATCACCAATCCTTTTGACCTTTACACCTCCACTCTAAAGCCTGAATTAATTAATATCCATGCTTTTGAAGAGGTGTCTGAAAAAATTGATTTTCACTTGATCGAGAATATAGACGCCGGGAATAATTTGGATGATGAACCCCTAGATTTGATTGAAATTTTATCCCCAATTCATCATCCCGGGTCAGTAATTGTTTCTCCCAAACCTCATATGCGTCTAGATTTTGATGATAATGGCATGGATAGGCTAAATTTTGAGGAGAATTATGAGTATAGTATTGGGGAGAGTATTGAGGATAATATTGAGGATGAACCATTTTTGTTTGATGTGTCAGATTTTCCAATTCATCCTCTTGAACCTTTAACTAAATCACCCTCCCTCCTTTCCATCGTTCCGACCACGCAAAAAATCACGCTTGAAGACTGTGAGCTTGAAAAATTTCTCTTTGAATCTGACACGGTTCTTACAGACGATAACGATTACGACTGTTTCACTTTTTCGGACGATGTTGAAAACTCACCTCCCGAGTTTGAGTCCTTTACATTTTCAGATGAGTTAGTTGAACCATCAGACTCGGTTGCTTACAGTCGTTTCGAACCATTGATGGAATCTTTCAAGTTCGAGGCAGTTTACTACGGTGAGAATGAGACTATCCCTAATTCACTCCCTTTCGTCATTCCTATCATTCCGACCTTGCAAGAGACCGTTACACTTTCATCTCCAATACCAAGTTCGGCGTACCCATGTTTTCTTGCGAATCTTGAGGGATTTGACCCCATTTCTCGACAGGTTGATAGATTGGCACAATCGCTTTTAACACATCAGTCATCACAAATTGTGCTAATTTATTCACTCAATTTACACCCTCAAGATCATACTACACTTCTTTCTCTTTTCCGCCATTCTTCTCCTCCACCGAGACCTTATTCCACTTTTCTTCCCGTCAGTCTCGTGTGCTTCTCATTTCTCTTCTTTCCACTCTCTCCTTTCACCAACTCTACCATTACCACGATAAGATTTTTGAATGGTTGGTGCTAACCTTTGGCTTGTGTAAGGCCTTGTTTAGTTTGGGGAGGACCTTGTTGTATATATATATATATATTTTTTGTTTTCTTTTTCTATAAAAAATTCAAAAAAAATTCAAAACATTAAAAAATATTTAAAAAAATATTTTGTAAATAAATAAACAGGGGAGTGCCGACATTTTCAACCCTCTTGGTGTGGCCTGACAGTGAGGACACCATCAAGTTTAAGTTTGGGGGTATGCTCGGTAAACCTTCTTTCCTTCGCATTCATTTGTACATATTTTTTGCATTTGCATACTTATTTTAAAACCCATAAAAATTTAAAAATTTTAAAAATTATAAAAATTATTGTATTCAATTTTGGCCTTATTTTGATTTGAGTTTGACAAATAGGTTAACTGGCTAGGAACAACTAGATCTTAGACTTAGGAAATTAAAAACCCTAAAAATAACCTTCCTTAAAGTTTAACGGTAGAAAGTATTTGTCTTTGTAGTTTATTTAGAAATAAGCAAATTTTGAGTTCACTTCTTGGGCTAAGTTAAAACAAGGGAAGAGTATTGATATTTTTATTAGAGTATAAGTTTGAAAAATAATTCCTAGCTTAAGTCTAGATTCTGAAAATATATACCCTACAAATTGCACAAACATGCACCTTGAAACTTGGAATAGTAGAGGAGACCTTAAAATGCTCTTGTCTAAAGTCCTTAGTATGAAGAAAATAAAATGAAAAATACAAGTGTGAATAAAGGAAAAAAAATGAACACTGGGTTGTGTGATTATTTAAGGCTGTAAAAATAGAAAAATATTTAGCGAGGGTGCTTCATCATCTAGTGCCTTAGACCAACTGGTTTGGGAGTCACTGCTAAAAGCCTTGGGTGTTGCAAGACTAGGAATTACGCTTTAAAGTGCAAACGCATCTTGTAATCGGTTGTTGGTAGCTCAAGAAGTATTAACGGTCGCATGAAGGATGTGTAAGCAAAATTCATTTAAATTCACCAATTAATAAGTACTTTGGACAACGGACAAGAGTATGATTGCTTGATTTGAATTTCCAAGTGTAGGGGTGATATATACACACACGTAGGGGTATGTAATTGGAGTTTAGATGAGAGAAAGGAATGAAGAATAGAACTTGTATCTTTAATAAAGTTGATAAAAATTCCTAAGTGGAGATGGAACCATAGAAGGAAAACTTAAGAAATGCCGAAAGCTAAGTAGGTCTGCAGAACATGTATAATCTTAAGTTAGGCGATGAGGAAGTGTGAAGAATATGGGTGGATAATTTACGAGTAGAAGATAATAGAATTCTTTGTTAGAAACCTTAATTGGAGAACAAAAGTCGAAAAGCCTAATTGATAGGATTTTGTGGGTAGTATCCGCTGAAAACCCTCAGGAGACAATACTCCTCCTACTAGGGACACCTAGAGGTTTAACGGCTTGTTGCACGAGCTCAGTGCAATCGCGATTCCCTGCGAAAGTGCGGTTAGGTTTTTATCGAGAATAAAAAACTAAGTTTGCTCGAGAACGAGCAAAAGATAAGTTTGGGGGTATTTGTTCATACCATAATATTACATTATTATATTCCCCATTCTTATTCTTTTTATAAATAAACAGGTGCTTTTGACGCATGTCTACTACATATTACAGGTTACAGGTTCTTGGATCTAAAACAGTAAAAAGATATAAAGACGATGCAAAAGTGGAACTACAACCAACAAACAGAAGGATCTTGATCAAGCCTACATAAAGATCAGTTCACAAAGTACAAAGGCAGCATAAGGTCCAAGATTTCCAAGCAAACGGTTAAAAGTCCACTACAAATATTCACTGGAAGATCTGGAGAAGACCAGAAGTAAAGTGGAGAAAAGAACTAAATAATCAGAAAGCCCAAAAAGCCAGGAGCCTACACCAGAAAACACATGAGCCAACTCCATCGTTTGGCCGCGGAACCGCAGCCAAACCAGGCCTCGGGCCGCAGTTCTGCAGCGGGCTTGAGCGGTTGAGGGAATAAAATTTTACCATAATTCTATAAGCGCTGAATGGGTCTTCCTAGGGGTATTTTTGTAAATGCAGACGTGCGGATCAATTGTAACCTAGGGTTTTCTATCCTCTATAAATAGGAACTCTAAATCATTGTATTAGCTTATGCCTCCCTATACCTCCTTTCATTAATAAAATTTCAGCATTCTTTTGGAGAGCATAATTTTTTGTAAGTTCTTTATTTTCTGCCCTAGGTTAATTTTCTATTCTTGCCCTAGATAAATTTAATTCCTTGCCCTAGTTAATCTTTTATTCTCTGCCCTAGATAAATGTATTTTAATTCCCTAATGAGTGAGTAGTCTCCTCGCTTGTTAGGATTAGATCTGAGGAAGGTTTGAGAGACGAAGATCTCTCATCCCTTTTCTTGCCCATCATATATTTTCATAGGACTCTATGCATACATGCACATACCGTTCCCTACGGCACCCTATCCCTCGAGGTAGCGGTGATACCGTAGTATAAAGGCCCGGTTGTGATGTTTTCCATGGAGGTTAGGGTAAGGATTGATAAAGGAAGGATAAGAAACTAGAGGAAGAAAACATCTTCCTGATGATTCTAATCCCTTTTATTAATGATTACCATAACACCTAATTAGATCTTCATATGGGTATAGAAAGCGGTGAGATTTATAGACTTTCCAAACTTAACCTAGACCTAACCCTAGCAAGACTTAGATATAGATTAATTTAGTTTTTAGATTTAATCAATCCGGCTCCTATCGGAATTAACTCGTTAGAGCGATTAGGAAATTCACAACATCTCTGTGGACCGACCCGTACTCACCGACTAGCTGCAAAGCGACGCCGTTCTTGATTGCGGCAAATTATTTTTGATCGTAAAAATCTCTTTAAATCAAGGACCTGGGTGATACCTCCTATATTCTGGGGATCCAGATCTATCGTGATAGATCTAAATGGATGTTGGGACTTTCACAGTCTAGGTACATCGACACCATACTGAAAAGATTCAGTATGGAAGATTCAAAGCGCGGTAATCTACCGGCTTGTCACGGAATCACCCTCTCCAAAGAGATGTCTCCCAAGACTAATTTGGAAAGGGATCGCATGAATATAATACCCTACTCTTCTGCGGTAGGCTCTACAATGTATGCGATATTGTATACCAGACCAGATGTAGCTTACACACTGAGTGTTGTAAGCAGGTACCGGTTAAACTCAGGGGAGAAGCACTGGACATCAGTGAAGAACATTCTCAAGTACCCGAGAAGGACTAAGGAGATGTTCTTGGTGTACGGTAGTGAAGACCTCCAGATCGAGGCCTTCGCCGACTCCAGCTTCCAGAGTGAAAAGGGTGGCTCCAAGTCCACATCGGGTTATGTCTTTACCCTCAATAGAGGGGCGGTCTGTTGGAAGAGCTCCAAGCAGGACACCATTGCTGACTCGACGATGGAAGCGGAATATATCGCTGCATGTGATGCCGTGAAAGAAGCAGTCTGGATGAGGAAGTTCATGACAGAGCTTCAGGTGGTTTCGTCCATTGTTGATCCAATACCACTATATTGTGACAATAACGGCGCTATAGCTTTAGCAAAAGAACCAAGGTCCCATCAGAAGTCTAGACACATCTTGAGGCGGTTCCACCCGATCAGGAAGATCGCTAATCACCGGGAGATCGATGTGCGGAGAGTGGAGACGGAGAAAAACACTGCAGATCTACTCATAAAGGCCATCCCTCAGACACAGTTCGAGAGGCTAATCGAGATGATAGGTCTGCGATATGCCAATACATGGACTTAGTGCAAGTGAGAGATTGTTAGTGATATATGCCCTGGAGGCCATTATTGTATCATACTGGATCGTATATTACATTTTGGAAACTTGGGATATTCACAGTTATAATAACAGTCTTGATCAAAATGGTAGTATGCTACTTGGTTTGATTCTACCTCAATATGTGCATGTGTTTCTTTTAGCATATCGCTTATACATATTGGTAGAGCCCTTAGGATCTTTGCTTGACTACCAGCGTTGTGATGGCAGTCACACTAGTAGGGCTGGGTAGTCTATAAGCACATCCTTATACAGGTCCCTGGTCGTAGGATTATCGAGACGGGGCATCGATACTCCAGAGTAGACTAGTGTATACGCTTCTCATCCCAGCAGGGGAAATGGTCTGTCCCACAGCCATTGGTACGTCATACCGGAGATAGAATACAGGTGCTCATTGGGTTATGAGTTACACTGGATGAACTCATTAGGAACTGCTGGTTGATATTATACCTATCGTCATGTAGCAGTTTCCGGGTGGCATAAGTATAGGTTAGTCCGTTGACTTGATATCACTATTCGTCTCTAGTGTGTTCCCACTGCACTTAGATTACTACCCTACCATGGCTTAAAGGAGTCGTGCAAACGGGTAGTAGTTGGGTGCAGTCCCGAAGCACTTGGAGGCAGTGGCGGTTAGATAGGATTCGTCTCTCCATGTATTGGAGGTTGATATCGCGCTGTGTTCTGAAAGCCATTACACAAAGTCCCTGGTCAGGGAAAGCGAGATTTACTGGTAGGTACTCCAGTAGTTTCTCAGGGTGTATTGGGCTCTACTCCGGCATGACTTATTGCACTGTTAGGGGTCTGACGTTTACCATCCCCTAGACCCGATATACGAGTATCTTAGACGAACAGACCGGACTGTACGAAGATTGTCACAGTTAGGCTCAGTAGGAGTTCGGATGAGTTTGCTCATCGGCCTTCTTATCAACAGATACCTGGGTAGCCGTTACGTGCAGCTAGTACCGCTGACGGACTTATGGTTAAACCCACTGCCAGCGTACTGTCGGATCTTTAGAGTCCTACAAAGAGGGTTTCCCTACTTCGGGCAAAACGATGTAGAGGCCGTATGGTTTTACGGCAGGGTTCCGATCACATACGTGTACTGGCTACACGGATGTTGTTCGGACGGATAATACTAGTGGGCTTTGGTTTAAGCCGGATCCTAGTATTATATTATTGGATTATTATTATCTCATTGTATTCGTATTTTTCGGAATACGAATACGGGTATGTATATACGGTGAGGGCATTCTTGTAATTTCACAAGAGATGCTTCTAGAAAGGGACACCTCATTATTTGGTTTATCTATTTTGAGAAATAGATTAATGAGGTGGAAATTGAAGACATCCATTGCATAGGGTGAAGCATAGCTCTTTGTATTTGTTTATTAGTTTGAACTCATTATTCAAGCATGGTTGATATTTTATATTGGAAAATATTGCATGCTTGAATGAGTGAAGTATGTGAGCCATTCTTCACTTGCCATAAGCTTTGCTCATTTGTTCATTCTCTTTCTCTCTCCATATTTTCCTCTCCTTCTTCCTCAAGACCCTAACCCTCACATAAGTTGTGAACCCTAGGGTTTCATGAGATAAAATACTCCATTAGATACTCTACATCTTCTAGGCTACCTAGCTTAGCGAGCTAGATACCCTAGTTATCTCGGTTTAGATGTTGGAGCTTGAGGTATAGACTCTTGGGTGGATCATCTTCGACACAAGGAGGCCGACGATCAAGCGTGATCCGAATCTTCGAGGAGCTCAAGGAGAGGAGGAGAAGAAGAACCGAAGGACAAGGTTCTAGGAGGTATAAAACTCTTACCGAGTAGTTAAACCTCCAAGTAGGTTTAGCTAGTTAAGGTTTCCGTAAAGATCCTGGAGTTTAGTCGGTATTGCGAAATAAGAAAAATCGTTTTTTGTACATTCCGCCTCCCTGCGATCCCGCGGGGTGGGCGGCATCGACTTACAGATTGGTTTGTGAATCTACCGGGATTTCTATGATATGGGTATCGTCATCTCGGCCATCGAAGGATTTGGAAAGAAAATTTCTAAGTGTTTTGAACTGAAATTTCGGAATTTTTTTTAGAAAGAGAGATATTTTTAAGGAAATGGGATGAGAGTTTTGGAGTTACAACGGTCAAATTTTAAGGGGGTTGGGGTTTGGAGTAACAACGGTAGGATTTGAGGGGGTAGAAATGTAATTTTGGGGTTGGGAGAGTTGAGAAATTTGTCGTAACTGTCGAGATTTTATCTTTTGTTTTTCTTTTTGACTGATCCAGATTCTGATTTTTGTTGTAGATTATTTTGTGGATAAAGTGATAAAAGAAAATTTGTGTTTTACTTGTTCCTTAGCAAATACCTCGCGCGTGACTCGTGAGTGTTAAATGAATCTGTGGTTAAATTGAGGGGGAAAACATATGACCACTTACATAGATACTTATTTAGATTATTCAGCTCAGAAAACCAAGAATGATCATTGCATGTACGAAAAGAGAAAGATCGTGCTGATTTTTGGAGAATGCCTCTTAATTTCACTTGTCTAGACTTGCATTCTATAAACAATTATTTGTATAAACTGTTGGATGTATATGCCCTAGAGGCCAGTATTGTATATGTATACATATGAATACTAAGGATATGTATGTACAGAACAATCTTGCTCAGTTTTATAGTATATTATTTGACTTGTCTTTATCGGGATATGTGTATTTATTTGTATTGTTATTATATCTGGTTTACACATATTGATAAAGACTCGATATGGTAGTATACTATTGTGGTTTGTCTTTATCTTAACATGGCATATGTCATACTCGTTATTACATATTGCGGTTACATGTTGATAAAGCCCATAGGATCTTGCTTGACTACCTGCGTTGTGATGGCGATCATACTTGTGGGAGAAGGGTAGTCAATAAGAACATCTTTAAATGGTCTCTAGGCGCGTGAGTATCGAGACTGGGCACTGATACTCCAGAGTAGACTAGTGTATACGTTTCTACCCCCGTCGGGGGATGGTTGGTCCCGCAGCCATTGGTCTGATATACCCAAGATCGTATACAGGTGCTCACTGAGGTGAGTACACTGGACGGACTCGCCGAGAACTTCCATGTGGTACTATACCTATCGTCAGATGGAAGTTCTCAGGTGACATGTGTACAGGTTAGTCCTTGGACCTGAGATCGGCATTTGTCTCGTGTGAGTTCCCACTAAACTTTGATCACTACCCTACCACGACTCTACTGAATCGTGCAAACAGGTTTTGGTTGGGTTCAGTCCCGAACCACATGGAGGCAGTGAGCGATTGTCAGGGATTCGTCTCTCCCGATATAGGGAGTCAATATCGCACTGTGATTCGATTGGTCAGGACCATAAGACCTTAGCCAAGGCAGATGGAATTTACTGATAGGTTAATCAGTAGTTTCCTGGATTGGTCCTGAGCCACATCGGCACGACTTATCAGGTTATTAGGGTCTGACGTTTACTATTCCCCTAGACCCGGTATGCGATACTCTTTGACGAAGAGACCGAACTGTGCGGATATTGTCACGGATAGGCTCAGTAGGAGTTCGGACGAGCTTGCTCGTCGGCCTTCCTTTTCGATAGGTACCTGTATAGCCGTTACGTACAGCTAGTTTCGCTGACGTGCTTGTGGTTAAACCCACTGCCAGAGTACTGTCGAGTCTTTAGAGTCCCACACAGAGGGTTTCCCTGATTCAGGTGAAATAGTGTAGTTGTCGTATTGGATACGTGCAGGGTTCGATCGATTGATGTACTTAGTACTCGGACTTTCGATCGGACAGTTGGTAATACTAGCCGGCTAGGGTTTGAGCCGGATTATTAAATCAGGTATTGATTTAATAATTTACATATATGTATTTCGATATGTATATTCTAGTATTACGTTCTTCATGTTATTCTATCTCTTTGGGCGTTCGGATTTTTATCTGATTGCCGGTATATATGTACAGTAGACTGAAATCCATATTTATTACAGATTTCTAGAAGGTGGCCACCTCATTTAGTATTTTACATTTATTTCATAATGGAAATAAGATGTAAAGTGAGAGGAATGGGAGGAATGGAGTTGACCATGCTTCAATAGTGAACAAATGAATTTATAATTCATTTGTAGTTACTATTGAAGCATGGTTGTGGATTTTTTATTCTAAAAATTCATATACAAAACATTGGTATTGATTTTCTCTCTCCAAGGATGCTTCATAATTTCTTGAGCTCTCATTCCTCTCTTTCTCTCTAGCCTCCTCCACCTTCATCTTCTTCCTCTTCACTACCTTCTCATGAGTTGAGAATCAAGTGAAGTGAAGAGGTAAGAAAGAGATAGCTTGACACTTAGAACTCTAAACTACACCCTAAATTACTTGGTTTAGCAAACCAAGTTCTTTAGTTGCTCCTTTTGTTATATAGTTAGGAGCTAGAGCCATGGATCATACTCCCCGGGTGGATCATCTACGACAAAAGGAAGCCGGAGAACAAGCTCGATCCCGGAGGACAGATGGAGCCGGAGATGGTGATCGAACAAGTTCAAGGAGGCCACTTGGAGCATATGATGAAGAACGAAGACCAAAGGACTCGAACATCTTGGTATAACCCTTCATCATAGTAGATAGCTCTTCTATCTTTGCTAGTTGGTTTTATGGTAAAGATCCGGGTTTTTGAGTTATCTTTGCGCCCCTTTTAAAACCCTAGAAAAAATTTTGTTCCGCAAACCGCCTCGTTTGGAGGCTCGGGTGTGAGTATAACCCAACATAGTATCAGAGCCATGCCATAAAACCTATACTAGTTTGTTCAAATATGTTTAGAATAACGATCGACCGAATTTTTCAAAAACCACATTTCCATTCATGGGTTTTCTGTCGATTTTTAAATGTGCTCTAAAAATCAATTTTATGGTCTCAGAAAATCATGCAGGCTTTTTTAAGAACCCACAAGAAATTTGGGCCCCTGAACCCATACTTCCACCGCGGAACCGCCACATAATTCAACACTTGGTCGCGGTTCCGCGGCAGAATATGGGCCTCTGGGCCGCAAATTTCTTTTGGGCCTCTTAATTGTTGGGATTGTGGTTTCTGGATAATTATTTTTGGGCCCAGATTTGTTACAGTGTCGGTTTAATACTTGGGGCCCACTTGGAAAGTTTAGTCGATCGTAATTTTAAAATACATATTTTTTTTCCAGAACATTCACTTTTATCTGTGACCTGGAATGTCACTCGATCGGTAAAACTCGTCTGATTGCTATATGTTCCTTTAGACGGGTTTTGCGAACGTGACATTCGCGTTGATATTGTGTGCTTGTGTTGTGATTGTGGTTGGATTGTCGTGGTGGATAGCGTGTGGTGCAATGTTAGAATTACAGTTTATAATTCATTTGTACATTTGTTATTGCGGGGCGAGTGTCCGACATGTGGACTGCCGTCTTTACCGTTTGTATATTTTTTTGGGGCACGACCGGGCTGAAGTCGATGTCACCGGTTGTATATATATTTTTAATTTTCTGTATTAGGATTACCCCGCGGTGGGGTGCACGAATAGCCGGGTTCTAGAAGGCAACAAGCCCGCATCTCATGGCGCTGAGACGGAGGGGGCTTCATTCTAGAACTGGCAGGCTATTCGCCGCACTCGTAGGGGGTACAGGTTTTCATTACACTGGCTATCCACACAACCGGGAACGTCGGGTTTTATTTGCAGCTCAAATGAAACCCGGGGCTCCAAGACTATCCACCATTCTGTAATGTTATCTGTGATGTTGTTTATTATCATGCCTGAGACGAATGTTATATATACTTATATATATATACTAGTAGATGTTGTATATGTTTTGCACCCGCGCTAGTCCAGCCCCCGCTCTGTCGTTAGTTAAGTAACCTAACGGGTAATGACGGGGCCCAGTGGAGAATGCAGATGGCATATACGTACATCGTATTTTCGTTCTTTTCTGGTGTGATAGGTTACAAATTTGATGGGGCCGCATTAATTTTAATTAATGCAAGATAAAAAAAACCTAAAAGATGTTGTTGGAACCAGATTTTAAAAACTGACATTACAGACGTTCTCTTTTGCTTTGCACAGTGGTATTCAGTTTGGAATATCCAGCACCTCATTCAACGAGGCAAGGGCCGAGATCCCTTCACCGGGAGTGACCACTTGAGTAAAAGTTTGCGTCAGGGTAATAACTTCACTATAGTCGATTATTTTTTGCTTTGCATCGTAGTATTCAGTTTGGAATATCCTGCACCTCATTCGACGAGGAAAGAGTCGAGATCCCTTCACAGGGAGTGACCTCTTTAGCAAAAGTTTTCGCCACTATATATTTACAAAAACTACTCAGGTTCCTTCAACGATATCAAGTTCATTACCTTAATGGGTTTTTTGCCAAAAACCCAGTAGTAGCCCTCCGTCATTTCTTACAAGTATTGCTTAGTATTCGTGCTGCGTATTTTGACCTAGTCAAGGCGTAGTGTTCGGTAGCTAAGTAATGCTTGTTTGTAGCATGTATTGCGATTATTTAGGACAGCCGTATGACTATTTTTACCTAGTCAAGGGTATATATGGATGGGTCTAAGTTAATCCAGGATAATGACGGGTTGAACTTGACTAGCGGCTTATGATATGTTGACCTAGTCAAGGTCATAAACCACTAGGGGTAAAAACCACATCGGGAGTTTCAAACATACAGGAAACTTACAGATTTGGCATACCTTCTGGAGTGTGGTGACTAGAGTGGATTTCATCTAGTGCATCACACAATGATAGTTGGATCCCGATCCCACTGATGAGTAGGATTACTCTCGGGAGATTATCACACTTAACAATCAATGCTATAAACCAAGTAGGTGTCTAGAAAGGTGTTAGCGGGGCTACGCCTCCAGGGAAAAGAGGTTATGTAATTAAGGAAATTCACGAAAGCGTTGGAAAACCTCCCTCGAAGTACCAACACCATCCTGGCTGAAAGGTTAAGCAAGTATTGTGACGTGCGATTAATCCTGACTAGTTCTTCTTTTAGGGTTTGAAGAAGAATTTGAGGAAACAGTGGGAGCCATCCTGGTTAGATAAATTAATAACCAATCTAATCTTGCAAGAGCGCACGCTGAGTGTTTTCCCTCTCTCTCTCTCCAGGTAGCAACCATTTCACACCCTAATCAAGATAATAAAATGTATCGCTTGACTAATCCGAATTCTTATTCGGGGCTGGGGAACGTCGGTTCGGCTCTAACTTATGACAACGGTCATAAGTATGAGCATGGGAAAGAGGATTGTTTGAATTCCTTAATGACCCCATCGAAGAAGAAACATACTGTTGCGTCTTCTTCAGGTGTTCTTGTTATTGAGAACTATTTTTTGGTCAGTCCTACCTTCTGGGTACTCGATACCGGATTAGGATCTCATATCTTTAATTTATTGCAGGAACTGAGAAAAAGTAGGATAGTTGGACCTGGTGATATGTCCCTCAGAGTGGGGAATGGAGCACAAGTTAATGCTGCTGCCGTCGGTAAATATCACCTAGTATTGCCAAATGGCAATACTATAATTTTGAACAATTGCTACTATGTGCCTTCCATGCTTTGCAACATCATATCAGTTTCTTTACTTGATAAAGATGGATATAACTTTGTTCTTGAAAGAAATATCATGAACATTTACCTTGATAAGGTACTGGTTGCAGAAGGTACACTGTGTAACGGTATCTATGTTCTAAATCAGAATACAGTTCTCAATTTACAAAACACACGCAAGAGGAAGAGTTCAGATACGAACGAATCCTACTTGTGGCATTGTAGACTTGGTCATATCGGAGAGAAAAGACTGAGTAAGTTACATAAAGATGGACTCTTGAATACGTTCGAATTTTCATCTTATGAAACTTTTCAGTCTTGTCTAAAAGGAAAGATGACCAAATCTCCGTTCACCGGATATGGAGAAAGAGCAGCAGAGCTCTTGGGACTCATACACAGTGATGTATGTGGTCCGATGTCTATACATGCAAGGGGTGGATTCTCGTACTTCATCACATTCACTGACGATCTCTCTAGATTCGGATATGTGTATCTTAGGAAACACAAATCTGAAGCTTTTGAGAAATTCAAAGAATTCAGGAACGAAGTAGAGAACCAGATTGGAAAAAGTATTAAGATCCTCCGATCTGATAGAAGAGGGGAGTACTTAAGCACGGAATTCCTAGAATACTTAAACGAGAATGGAATTCTCTCTCAGCTTACTCCCCTTTATACACCACAGCACAACGGTGTATCGGAGCGGAGGAATCGTACCCTATTGGATATGGTTCGCTCCATGATGAGTAATGCCGAGTTGCCTCTTTCATTTTGGGGATATGCGCTTTTAACAGCGGCATATCTGTTGAATGATGTTCCATCCAAATCCGTGCCTAAGACACCATTCGAGATGTGGAATGGAAAAAGGTCGTATCTTAAAAGATTTAAGATATGGGGTTGTCCGGCTTATGTTAAAAAGCACAATCCGGATACACTGGAGGCACGGTTAGTTTTGTGTAAGTTTGTGGGATATCCTAAGAACAGTTATAGATATTAGTTCTACCACACCGAGGAACAGAAGTTGTTTGTTGCTCAGCACGCCACTTTTTTAGAGTGGCAATTTCTTGAAAAAGAAATCAGTAGGAGCACGGTAGAACTGGAAGAAATTCCAGAGGGACAAACTGTAACTGAAGATTTGGTGGAACCTCAGGAATCAATAACCCCGGACGAACCTCAGCCACTCCGCAGATCTAATAGGATTTCTCATCCGCCCGAGAGATACTACGGTTTTCTTATAGATGGAGATCGAGAGGATTGCATCTTGGAAGAAGATGATCCTACTAGTTTCAGACAGGCCATTATCAGTAGGGACTCTGATAAGTGGTTAGATGCTATGCAATCTGAAATGGAGTCCATGTACACCAATAAAGTGTGGACCCTGGAAGTTGCTCCACCTGGGGTAAAACCTGTTGGATGCAAATGGATCTACAAGAAGAAACTTTGTGTGGATGGGCAGGTGGAAACCTATAAGGCTAGACTCATTGCAAAAGGTTTTCGTCAAAGACCAGGAGTGGACTATGACGAAACCTTTTCTCCAGTGGCTATGCTCAAATCCATTAGGATCCTTCTTGCCATTGCTGCCTTCTATGACTATGAGATCTGGCAGATGGACGTAAAAATGGATTTTCTAAACGGAAGTTTAGAAGAGTGTGTTTACATGGATCAGCCAGAAGGTTTTGTAGACAGTGGGAGCAGCGGGAAGGTGTGCAAGCTGCTCAAATCCATTTATGGATTGAAGCAAGCATCGCGGAGCTGGAACATCTGTTTTGATGAAACAGTCAAGGACTTTGACTTCATCAAGAATGAAGATGAGCCATATATTTATAAGAAGATTGTAGGATGAACTGTCGTATTCCTAGTCTTGTACGTGGACGACATTCTTTTGATAGGAAATGGCATTCCTATACTACAGTCGGTCAAGCTATTCTTATCACAAAGGTTCTCTATGAAAGACCTAGGTGATGCCTCGTACATTCTGGGGATCAAGATCTACAGAGATAGATCCAAGAGACTACTGGGACTTTCACAGTCCAGACACATAGAGACCGTACTAAAGAGATTTAGTATGAAAGATTCTAAGCGCGGTAACATACCCGCATTGTACGGAATCACCCTCTCCAAGGAGATATCTCCCAAAACTGACGAGAAGAGGGTTCGCATGAGCACTATACCCTACGCTTCGGCGGCAGGATCTATAATGTATGTGATGCTATGTACAAGACCAGATGTAGCTTACACGCTAAGCGTGGTGAGCCGGTATCAGTCGGACCCAGGTGAGGACCACTGGACAGCAGTAAAGAACATTCTCAAGTACCTGAGAAGGACTAAGGAGATGTTCTTGATTTACGGTAATGGAGACCTTAGGGTCGAGTCCTTTACCGACTCAAACTTTCAGAGTGACAAAGATGACAGTAAGTCTATCTCGGGTTTTGTGTTTACCCTCAACGGAGGGGCGGTATGTTGGAAGAGTTCCAAACAGGATACCGTCGCAGACTCGATGATGGAGGCTGAATACATTGCTGCAAGCGATGCCGCAAAAGAGGCGATCTGGATGAAGAAGTTCATAGCTGAACTTCAGGTAATTCCGTCCATTGTTGATCCAATACCTGTGTATTGTGATAACAATGGGGCTATAGCTTTAGCGAAGGAACCACAGTCCCATCAGAAATCCAGGCACATCTTAAGGCGGTATCACCTGATCAGGGAGATCGTAGGTCGCCAGGAGATCGAAGTCCGGAGAGTGGATACGAAGGACAACACGGCGGATCCATTTACGAAGGCCCTCCCTCAAGCAAAGTTCGAGCGACTTTTTGGGATGTTGGGTATGCGGTACGCCAGCAGCCGGCCTTAAAGCAGACGTTGGGTATTCGGTACGCCAATCACTGGTCTTTAGTGCAAGTGGGAGATTATTGGATGTATATGCCCTAAAGGCCAGTATTGTATTTGTATACATATGGATACTAGGGATATGTATGTACAGAACAATCTTGCCCAGTTTTATAGTATATTATTTGACTTGTCTTTATCGGGATATGTGTATTTATTTGTATTGTTATTATATCTGGTTTACACATATTGATAAAGACTCGATACGGTAGTATACTATTGTGGTTTGTCTTTATCTTAACATGGCATATGTCATACTCGTTATTACATATTGCGGTTACATGTTGATAAAGCCCCTAGGATCTTGCTTGACTACCTGCGTTGTGATGGCGATCATACTTGTAGGAGCAGGGTAGTCAATAAGCACATCCTTAAATGGTCCCTAGTCGCGTGAGTGTCGAGACTGGGCACTGATACTCCAGAGTAGACTAGTGTATACGTTTCTACTCCCGTCGGGGGATGGTTGGTCCCGCAGCCATTGGTCTGATGTACCCAAGATCATATACAGGTGCTCACTGGGGTGAGTACACTGGACGGACTCGCCGAGAACATCCATGTGGTACTATACCTATCGTCAGATAGAAGTTCTCAGGTGACATGTGTACAGATTAGTCCTTGGACCCGAGATCGGCATTTATCTCGTGTGAGTTCCCACTGAACTTTGATCACTACCCTAACACGGCTCTACTGAGACGTGCAAACAGGTTTTGGTTGGGTTCAGTCCCGAGCCATATAGAGGCAGTGAGCGATTGTCGGAGATTCGTCTCTCTCAGTATAGGGAGTCGATATCGCACTGTGATTCGATTGGTCAGGACCATAAGACCTTGGCCAAGGCAGATGGAATTTACTGATAAGTTGATCAGTAGTTTCCTGGATTGGTCCTGAGCCACATCGGCACGACTTATCAGGTTATTAGGGTCTGACGTTTACCATTCCCCTAGACCCGGTATGCGATACTCTTTGACGAAGAGACCGGACTGTGCGGATATTGTCATGGATAGGCTCAGTAGGAGTTCGGACGAGCTTGCTCGTCGGCCTTCCTTTTCGACAGGTACCTGTGTAGCCGTTACGTACAGCTAGTGCCGCTGACGTGCTTATGGTTAAACCCACTGCCAGAGTACTGTCGAGTCTTTAGAGTCCCACACAGAGGGTTTCCCTGATTCAGGAGAAATGGTGTAGTTGCCGTATTGGATACGTGCAGAGTTCGATCGATTGATGTACTTAGTACTCGGACTTTCGATCGGACAGTTGGTAATACTAGCCGGATAGGGTTTGAGCCGGATTATTAAATCAGGTATTGATTTAATAATTTACATATATGTATTTCGATATGTATATTCTAGTATTACGTTCTTCGTATTATTTTATCTCTTTGGGCGTTCGGATTTTTATCTGATTGCCGGTATATATGTACAGGAGACTGAAATCCGTATTTATTACAGATTTCCTTCTAAAAGGTTGCCACCTCATTTAGTATTTTCCATTTATTTCATAAATGGAAATGAGGTGTAAAGTGAGAGGAATGGGAGGAATGGAGTTGACCATACTTCAATAGTGAACAAATGAATTTATAATTCATTTGTAGTTACTATTGAAGCATGGTTGTGGATTTTTTATTCTAAAAATTCATATACAAAACATTGGTATTGATTTTCTCTCTCCAAGGATGCTTCATAATTTCTTGAGCTCTCATTCCTCTCTTTCTCTCTAGCCTCCTCCACCTTCATCTTCTTCCTCTTCACTACCTTCTCATGAGTTGAGAATCAAGTGAAGAGGCAAGAAAGAGATATTTTGACACTTAGAACTCTAAACTACACCCTAGATTACTTGGTTTAGCAAACCAAGTTCTCTAATTGCTCCTTTTGTTATATAGTTAGGAGCTAGAGCCATGGATCATACTCCCCGGGTGGATCATCTACGACAAAAGAAAGCCGGAGAACAGGCTCGATCTCGGAGGACCGATGGAGCCGGAGATGGTGATCGAACAAGTTCAAGGAGGCCACTTGGAGCATATAATGAAGAACGAAGACCAAAGGACTCGAACATCTTGGTATAACCCTTCATCATAGTAGATAGCTCTTCTATCTTTGCTAGTTGGTTTTATCGTAAAGATCAGGGTTTTTGAGTTATCTTTGCGCCCCTTTTAAAACCCTAGAAAAAATTTTGTTTCGCAAACCGTCTCGTTTGGAGGCTCGGACGTGAGTATAACCCAACATAAACATCTTAGAAGTATCTAAAATATCGGATAAATAGAACCATATGAAATAAATCATATTTTTCCTTCTTATTATAATACGAAAAAACAAAGGACATTTTATATATCTAAACCGTGCTAAACATTCTTGTAATACAATGAATTAATGACTCTTTTTTCATTGTTTAATCATTTGGCTTAAACCTTTATGTATCCGTACCTTTTCACATCAATGTTAATTCGACCTTGAGAATATTGCTCAAGGATATTACATGATATTAATCCATTAAGTTTTATCTCAAAGTTCCAATATTCTAGCAAATGTCAAGTGTATTTTTAAATAAATATATAATCAAACATACAAAGAAATTTTAAGATAAAAGAAATTTTGAGATAAAAGGGTAAATTACACTAAAACACCCTTAACTTCTATGGATTTTCACTGAAATGCCTTAAAAGTTTTTATTACAGTACAATACGTTAAATGCTACCTTTTGAGGTATTTTAGTGAAAAAATTTCTTTTGAAAAACATATTTAAAGGTATTTTACTATAATAAAAAATATTTAAGGTGATTTGGTGAAAATCTTCGATAGTCAGGACATTTTAGTGTAATATACCCAAAGTAAAAAAGGAAATAAAGCCAAAACCAACACAAAATAAAAGCACAAGCGTTAGCTATTACTCTTAACCAAAGGCAATTTAGGCAATATCAAAAATAGTGTTTCTGTATTTTAGCCAAAAGATGCTCTTTTTGGTCAAAGATTCCCTTTTCAACTCCACTTTATATTAGATTAATGATGTGCACATCGGTGTTAGGTGCTTAATGTGCGGATCGGCTAAACTAGTGACACTTGATCTTTTTTTGGGGAAATGCATTTTATATCAAACATGTGGAAGAAGAGTCACGGAAAGGTTGAATATGATCAATTGGCCAGTTAATAGTGATAATAGACGGAGGATTTTCATTATTAAAGAAAAAAAGGTTATACATATTACACGATGATGGAAAGGGATAAGCTTAGCATATATCTTTTGGGAATCGCGGAAATTCAGAAATAGAATCAGACTTCTATAAGATCATGATTAGGGTCTACGGTATTAAAGAGGTTAAGCACTATTTTTAAAATGTAACTGGATATCCATTATTAACAAGGGGGAGAACAAAGCGGAAAAAATAAAACAAAGTTAGAGAGATATCAGTTTATGTGTCTATTTTTCAATGTTTAATGTTGCATAGAGAACTAGCCATGGCCCGCACAATACGCAACTAAGTCCAAATTGAAGAAAAATCATATTAATTTAAAAATTTATTGTTATATGATTTATAAGTTGTAATATCTCATATTTAGAAACTTCATGTAAAATATATGAAGGTTAAATTGCAAATACTTCATCTTTTCAATATTTCTTGCTATACAACTTACAAAAAATTATAAAATTTTTTAAAATTCTCAAAATTTTCCTTTTTTCTTCGCTTTTTAATATTTTGCTTGTAATAGCACGCAAGAAAAGTCCCAAAAAAATTTGTTTTATTCGAATTTTCAACATTTTGCACGCAATAGCATATGAATATGGCAAAGTTTTAAAAACCTCAAAAGTTTTGTATTTTTCGATTTTCCAATATTCTATTTGCTATAGCACAAGAAAATCATAAAATTTTCAAAAAATTTCTGCGGTAATTTTTATTTTTTCCTTCTTTAATTCAATATTATGCATATTATTACAAGAAATTTTATAAATTTTAAAATTCTGAACTTTTTCTGTTTTTCTTCAGTTTATAAATATGCATGCTATATCATATGATAGTTGACAAAATTCTAAAAAATATTTGTTCTATTCAAATTTACAATATTTTTATAAATATGCATGCTATATCATATGATAGTTGACAAAATTCTAAAAAATATTTGTTCTATTCAAATTTACAATATTTACACGTTATCGCATGAAAATTGTGTAATTTAAAAAAATCTCAAACTTTTATTTTTTCTATATTTTGCTTGCTAGCAAATCAAAATCGCGAAAGTTTCAAAAATATCAAACAAAACTCGGTTTTTTTTCCTCGATTTTTCAATATATTTTGCATGTTGTAACACAAGAAAATCATGGCATCTTTAAAAATCTCAAAATTTTCTGTTTTCTTCAAATTTTCAATATTTTGCAATCTATATAACACACCATAATCATGATATTTTGAATATTCAAAAAGTTTTATTTTTTTAAATAGCACACAAAAATCACGAAAAATCCAAAAAAAATTATATTTTCTGTTTTATTTGGATTTTTCAATATTTTTTTTGCTATAACACACAAAATTAACGAACTTTTCAAAAAAATTTGTTTTTCCAATTCAATGTTTTGCTTATTATAGCACAAGAAAATCGCTAAATTATAAAAAAAATCTCAAAAAAAAATTCTGTTTTCATCGGTTCTATAATTTTTAGTATGCTATAATACACGAAAATCGTGAAATTTTCAAAAACCTCAAAAATTTTAGTTTTCTTCATTTTTCTTATTTTACTTGCTATATAGCATATGAAAATTGCATTATTCTCAAAAATCCAAAAAAAAAAAAATCTATTTTCTTCATTTTCTCAACTTCTTACTTACAAACGGCAATAGCAAAATTTTCAGAAACCTCAAAATAAATTATTTGTTGCTTTTTTCATTTTACATGATACAGCACATGCAAATCACAAAATTATAAAAAAAATCTATAAAAAATGTTCTTCCTTTTTTATTATTATACATGTTATATAGCACACAAAAATTCCGAAATTTCAAAAATCAAATAATTTTCTGTTTACTTTGATTTTCCAATATTCTACTTGTTCATACTTTTGAAGAACTTCCGTGTATCAACAATAGAAAAAACCATGTGAAATAAATGAAGAAAAGACTAGTGATTGCTATCAAGAACCTAACCAAATAATGAAATCTGGCCCGAATAACCGAGATTCTGGGTGACAAAGAACACCTGACAACACACGAAAATCATGAGATTTAAAAAAAAACAATTTTCTTGTTTTTTTTTAATTTTCCAATATTTTGCACACTGTGCAGCACACGGAAAATTGTGAAGTTTTCAAAAATCTCAAAATTGTATGTTTTCTTCATATTTTCAATATTTTTCTTATTATAACATACGAAAATCGCAAAATCTCAAGAATTTTCTATTTTCTTCGGTTTTTCAATATTTTTCGTTTTTTATAGCATATGGAAAGCTCGAATTTATCAAAAGTCTCAATATTTTTTTTCTTCCGTTTTTCTATATTTAACATGCCATAGCAAAATTTACAAAAATCTATAAATTTTCTATTTACTTTCATTTTTCAATATTATACATGCAATAGCATACAAAATTTGAAATTTTCGAAAATCTTGAAATTTTCGAATATCTCAAATTTTTTGTTTCCTTTAAAATTTTAATATTTTACGTGGTATAGCATACGAAACTACCCAATTTTTCAAAAAATTTCGAAATTTTCTGTTTATTTTGGTTTTTCTATATACACATTTTTTGCAGTACCAAAACATTATTCAAAAGGTTTTGAAAACTGCATTATAAATTTCACCATAAGAACCATATCTTTGAACGACGGTATGCGGATCTCGACAAAATTCAACCTCCTAGACACCAACTGGCTGATCAAATCTTTAACCATACAAGTGCAGAATTACTGGTAGCTTTGTGCGGGCTTATAAACTCATGTTTTCAAACACGTACGAGTCTTTCGGAACGAAAAAACTTCAAAAATCGTGTTTCAATTTATGATAGAGAAGCAGCCGCCGGATTCTTCTTTGGCGGCGGGCTTCCGTGAGAGACGAGCACATACGGGTAAAAACAAAGCATTACAGCACTACCACCGGATAAATGGCAACTTGTTTAGTATCTGATATTGCGTGTATTTTTCACATAAATGCTCACATGATTTCTTCTATTGTATGGATGAACAAAAATTAACGACGGAAGGTTCAATTTTTTCCATTTTATTCATCGTAAAGTATGAAATCGAATATATAGTTATCACTACTGTTACAACACAAACCTGTCAGTTTGCAATTTTGATCAAATTATATCTCTACAAACATCGCTGTTGAGTGCCTTACGCGACCACGCTTTAAATGACATGCAGCGCTCTCACGTTCAGTCCGTCATCTTTGCATATACGCCTTTCAATTCGGTAAGTTTATGGCAGAATTCCTTATACTGAAAATGCTCCTACTATTATTGCATACGATCTCCTGAGTATGAAATCGTTTTCAGTTTTTCTTTTTCATGAAGTACTTCATGGCAATATAAAATCCTGTTGAAAAAATCATCTTTATCTGTACAAGAAACATAGACAATCAATAAATAATAATTAAAATTTGGGAGCGAAAAAAAAAGATTCAAGTATTCAGACAGTTTGTTACTGTATTTCTCACCAAGGGATACGCCGAGAGATATTTCCAGAAAATAATAGCAGCAAGAGCTGAAACAAAGCATAAAAACGGTTATTATCCTGCTCAACACTATTTTTAAGAAGATTAAATAAATTTATCATCATCATGTAAGCCTTTCCCCATCAAAATGGGGTCGATTATAAAGCAAAACTCCAGTAAAGATTTGACAAAGTTTTAGGACCGGTTGTCGACCCGACGACAACCATCTCCAAATAAGTGTTAAATTCCTAGTTCAGAAAACAAAGACAAGAGAAGGGCTTGTCAAAGTTCTAAATGACCAATTGGCATCCTCCAAATGCTCATAAATTATGGAGAAGATTAAAAAAGGAGGAAAATACGATATATTTACTGTATGGAATTTTGTAAATATAGCCAAGAGCAGCATGAAGCATAAGCCATAAGATTTAATTAATTATAAAATGAAAATAAGTATCGTCTGCTCGAGATCGATCCACACCTGTTCGTCCCAATATGAAGGTTAACCAAGATAAGCCTTGCCTCCAAAACTTGATGCTAATCATGCTCAGAGTCAGAGTTGAACCTCCCAAAAGGCATCCTGTAGTTAAACTTGCAATATTTCTTGAGACAAGGAACCAAATGAGCCCCCCACCAAATATAATGCTACCTGTAACAAGGAAATATTATATGATCATTGATCAGGACATTGCAAGTTGGAAATTTCCAAGATAAATTATCAGTCAGAAAAGAATTGCATAGAATCTTTTGCATACTGGCGGTATCACCGAGAACATTGTAATGTTAATTGAGACTTACCAAAGGGGATCCCCAAGAAAAAATCATGAATTTTCGCATATCTTTTTGGTTGAATTTCGGTTTCTTCATCTGGTGGTACGGTCATCTCTGCTTTCGCCGTAGTCGATTCCACTGCAGGATATGATTTGATAGGTTCATCTGTAGGTTGAGCTGCTTGCCCCTTGTTACATTTTAGAGCAGTATTAGGAGTTCCGGTGTTGCGTTCACCGTGACACATAGATACCGTGAGCTGGAAGGGAACAGCGCAATATTTATTGAAGTGAGATATTTTCTGTGCTAACCAACAGGAAGTTTCTTTTCGGCTCTTTGTTATGCTTTCTTCTTTCCGGTTAAATAAGACCGAGGCGTTATGCTTAGAAGTTTATCTTCTCTACTGCTTACATTCGTTGTCCTCTTAGAAGTTTATCTTCTCTACTGCTTACATTCGTTGTCCTCGTTGTTGATTTCTATGTTTTTTTCGAAACAAAAATGATAGCACAGATGTCGAATACCATATCAGATTATAACTAAGTTTTAATTATGTACTGTATTTGTTGAATAATGTGCATCTATATTCAAGTGGAAGAACTTTTCTGGAATACAAAATCTCTAACTTAATACCCCATTTTGGTAGCAATATTATACTTTTTCAACCCTTTTAATACCAGATTAAAATTTTTAGTTCCTCCAATGCTCTTCTTCTAATGATGCAGGCACATAGGATAGAAAATAGATAAAAGCATTGCCTATTTCATGATTCAAACGAAAAGCAGTTAGGAACTCATTTCGCAACAGGCTTTCTGAAACCATGGTTTCGCATGAGGCTAAACTCCAAAATTTGTAACCAAGTCTCGTTTGGCAACCAAAATACCGCTGTTTCAAAAGGTTTCCAGGTCCGAGTTCCACTTTTTTTAACTCCAAAATGACTGGGTTTCGCAAAGTTTCAATCACCTCTCTCTTTTATAAACTCTATTATAAACAAAACCTCGGTTTCAAGACTATGTTGCCGAACGACCCTAAACTTTGTGAAACCCTATTTTTATGAAACCGCGATTTGCATACATGCAAACCATGGTTTCATTCTAACTCAAACGAGACTCGGGTTTCTGAAACCTTGTTGCCAAACTAGGCCTAACTAACTTGACTATCTCTAGACCTAGTGTAAAGATGCATCCAAAAGACAATAAGTTGTTGGATCAATTAACCTAAATTACATTTATATCCAATAAGTAATAAATACTGCAAATCTAACAACTTATACATGTACACTCTAACTAACAATAATCAATAACTTTACAAACTCTAGGAGTGGAAAATAAGTGCTGTTTAAAGTACAAGAAATCTCTACGCCCAAAAAATTTCTCGTAAAAAAAGAAAATTTTAGACTTTCACATTTTTCATCAATCTGATTATTTAACCAAGGGTAAATTGTCAAAAAAAACACACCAATGTTTGCCCTCTGGCCTCGAAGCGGTTGTCAAAACCCAGGAAATTTCTTTCAGTTGTCAAAAAACCCCTGCATGTAGTATCTGTATAGTTGCCTATTATATCTGGTTATTATGCAATATCTATACAGTTGCTTGCGATATCTATAACCTATTTAGATATAGCATGCAACTATATAGATATTGCATGAAAAGTTTCTGGGGTTCTGACAACCGTTTTGAGGCCAGGAAATTTTTGTCAGCGGGAAAACTGTTTGGAGTGTTCTTGAGAATTTGCCCTTTAACAAATGCTGGAGCGTTGGATGGTGATGCCGGTATAACAAGACAACACTTTCAATGGTTTTATTGCAGTCGGTCCGCAATGACGGATAGGGATGCTTCTTAATTGGTAGGAGCTTAAAAACAATGAAAAGGAAAATTTTAGGGTTTGAATTGCATTATTACCTTCTTTTGTGTGGGGATCGTTGAGACATTAAAATTTTGACACCTTGAAAACCTTCTATTGGGATTGATTCTGATAGAAACCATAGAAATTGAAAGAGCCTCCATTGATGTATGAATTGATCAAAACCTAGAGATGAATCTGTGAGAATTTTCTGAATGATTGAATAAACAAAGGGAAAAATTTCTCACGAAATGGATGCAAAATTATGAGAAAGTTTTATATAAAAACTTATGGATTTGGCTGTTCCGAAAATAGTGGCTTTTTTACAGTTTTTTCCCCAGATAAAAAGGTAATTTGATATTGGACTTAAAAAGGCGAGGGTGGTTTTTGGTTAATCGGTCGGTAGTTTTTTCGCTAACTGAAAAATCATTGGATGGTAAATCTTAGGACGATTTTTGGTAAATACCCATAAATTTGTTTGTATGATGTTAAAATAAATACTAAACTAATATATATATCCCATTTATATGATGTGGCGTTTTTCCTGTTGTCTGATAGGAAAATAAGGAAATAATTGAATTTTTTTTTTATAGTTATGTCAAGTGTATTCATCTTCTTATTTATTGGATGGAAACAATGGTTATGTTTTTGGTCAGGATGGTGCCGAAGATACGACTATGATGGAGTAAGAGTGCTTCTTATGTCCGTCTCTCAGAGCCGACTAACTCAGGCTGAGATGGATAGTCTTTGGATATTGTAGGTGTTTTGTAATTGGTTTTTTTTTTCTGTGAAGCTATCCATTTTCTTCCGATTTAGTTAAAAAAGAAAAGAAAAGAAAAGACTAAGTTACATTTATGTTCGTAATTTCATTTAAGAAATATAATAATTATTATTTTGGTTTTCTCCCAACAACAAACTGCTTGTTTTAAGCTTTCAATGTACAAAACCAAGAACAAGTTGAGAAGAAACCACAAGAGAATCGATCATTCTCAAATGGATCTTCATCATCAACCTGAATCCACCGTTAACTCGTTCTTGATTCATTCCCTTCGAATCGGAAGTTTCCTCATCATTTAGCTAGATTTTTCCGCCTTCGATTTGCTTCAATCAATTAGGCCTATAGTGATGTGATTGAATTTGCTCTGATATCTGATTAGCAGTAATTGGTTGTATCAAAGTTATTTATGTTTCTTGCTTCCTGTTTCTCAATCAGTCTACATTTTGTTCATGATATCTGCTACATTTTGTTCATGTTGCAACTCACAAACCTGATTTCAAACTAGTAGCAATTAACAACTCTTCACTTCATTTTCCGGAACTCCGAATCCTTCTTACAAAACCGTTTCCTGATTTCGGAAGAAAACCCTTCAAGTAACTTTTGTGAGCCCATCGGCAAGTAATCCCCTATCAAATCTTCATAGACAAAAATCTGCTGCCAAGTTTTAGCGAACTCATGCGCGTGTGTTTAAGTCGTCGTCCTCTCTCGCCTTTTCCAAAATCAGTAACAATTTTCCGTTCTCTAATCTCATTTATTACGTTATTCACGATTCCTGGTACCGACCAATACATCATTTTCTATGTCGTACTTTTTTTTTAAAACATAGGCTAGCTATCTCTATCAGCGAAAGAAATATATAAAGTTCATCCTGTCAACATAGCTACACAAACTCCTTTAGTTTTCTATTATAGATTTAGGTAGTCAGATTCATGAGGTCGTCGGAGAGGTCCCATAAAACACAGTCCGAGCCCTCGGCCTCGTCTCCGTTGTCATTGACGTTCTTGTCATGCAGTACAATGCCACGCTGCTCTGCTGCTACACCGTGCCCCACTGTGCACGTGCTTCCGGTGCACATGCTCTGGCTCCACGCCGACCCCTCTCCATCGTTCCCATACGACCTGTAAACATATGCATCAGTCTCTCAATATATCAGTTTTTGTAAAAGTACTTGTTCGGTATAATAACTTTTAGGTAGTTTAGTGAAAAGTAACGTCGATAGTTACGGGTATTTTAGAATAGCTGCATCCGTACCTAAACGCATCCCCCATGTTCTGATACATATCGTTGCACATTGCTGCAAGCCCATCCGATCCCCAGCCTTTATCAAGTCCAGGCTCTTGCATGATGGCCCGAGAGAGCCCGGGCTTTAACTTTTGAATGGTCTCTTCCTTGTCATCATCGTCGTCCATAGAGTTCATCATCTGGTGATATCCCATACCAGCACCAGCACCGACAGAACCGTCACCGGCACCTGCGACAGCTGTAGCCTGCTGAATAATGCCGCTGTTGGAGAAATCCAAGCGCTTCTTGGTGAGGAGGTGGAGCATCTCGTCCTTGAAGCATCCGAGAGCGGCTTCGGCGAGGTGGGCCACTTGAGGCGGAGGGAGAGCGGTGGCGATCTCCTCCATGAGGTGAGAGAAGGGCTTGTGAGTCACGGGGTCGATCCCCATGCCTGATAGTTTTTTCTTCAGTTTCGTGTTCCAGTGGTTCTTTACGTCGTTGTCGGTTCGGCCCAGCAACTGTGCTGCTATCAGTGACCACCTGACATTAAATTCAAGTGAATGTTAAGTAATAAAAGTAAACAGAAGGCTGAAACAAATAATAGTGAGATTCCGGCCGAGTAGTACCTGTTACCGACGACAGAGTGAAGCTTGACGATCATCTGCTCTTCGGAGGGGTCGAACTCGCCGTGCCTGAGGTCCGGACGGAGATAGTTGGTCCACCGGAGCCGGCAGCTCTTTCCGCATCTCTGAAGGCCTGACAGGAAAAAAAATGTGCAAATTAAAGATGTCCAGATAAAAAGGGAATGGATTTGTAAGGAAGAAAAAAAGGTTATTTACCGGCGGTTTTGGGAATGTGGCGCCAATTGCGAGTGCCGTGCTGAGCAATGTACGAAGAGAGCTTGTTGTCTTCTTCAGGTGTCCATTGCCCTCTCTTAACATTATCCTTCTCGCAACACGGAATCCTTCCCATCTTTCAACCTCTCTATAACAAACACACTATCCTTTTCTATTCAAGATTCTTCGACGCCTAAAATTACTCATGTATAGAATTTTCCCCCTGTTTCCTATATGATAATTAAGTACTGATCATTGTTATATATTTATAGAACAAAAGCTAAAAAGGGATGAAGGGTGGGGGTTCACGTGTGGGTGCATGGAGTGCATGGAGGCTCAAGCAGCATGATTTCATTAAAGAATTCAACGCCCGTTGAGCATGAGCTCAATGGGCAGGTTGCTCACCCACAATACGCCCGCAGGTCAACCCTCTCTCTCTCTCTCTCTAGATTTCCTTCTCTTTCTCTCTCTAGGATTTCAGGGTTGCGCGCATCATCTCTTTCTGACTACCTGCAAATTTATACATGGGCATCGATCACATGAAATAGGTCAGTCATTAGATTATACATAATTTCATTGTTAACTATGTATTGCAAGGATGAGTTTCTAGACTCTTGGGATTGTTTCCAGGTTTATTTCCCATGTTCTTTGCTACTCTGATAAATATCATTAAACAGACTTTGTGTATGTGCATTAATCTATGGTGTTTAGGGTTAATTTATAGTTATATTCAAAGTACAAGCCCAAAGGACACCCCAAAGTTGAAGCCCGGGCCGCTTGGCCCCACCCAACTAGTCATAAAACTTTCCAACGGGTCAACAACCAGTCATAAAACTTTACAGTTTTCAGTAACAAGAAAAAGAATGTAACCCAAACTTTTGGGATTGGCTACATGAATCATCTCCATCTATTCTGCAATGTTACGAGAAGTTTTCGTGGAACGTTGATTCATAGTGATACTATTTGGACGAGAAAAAGAACCACGATTACATGCATAAACTATCAATGCATCAGAATGAAAATAAGGAGAAAAACTCATCTGATTCTGAAATTATACTTCCTGAAACTTCTTCATGTCTTTTCTGTTTCACAACCCACTATAAACAAATTAATTGCATTAGTCCTGAAAATGACAATCCTTCATGATGGCGTGCTAAAAATCAAGGAATTTATCTTACATTTGAACGCCTACTTTTCACTTATAATTCCTTCAATTGATCCAACCAAAGCAAATAAGCTCACAAGCAAGCAGCCAATGCTGACACACTCGAGCACTATCCATTTTTTAGTCCAAGCTCCAATTTTCCACTGCACAAAGTACATCTCTACTGGGAAATAGATAGCGAGGGGCCAAAAATTTTGGGCACCAAGAACTCCCAAGACTTGATTGAAATAAGGGAACAGCAAAGCATCCCCTGTTGTGGAGATCACATAGAGTGTCCTAAAACTTAGCCTTAGGAGATTGAATCTGTAAGAGGGTAAAAATGGGAGCTTGATGGTGTGGAATTCATTTACAAATCTGCTGTTGGGGAATTTTTCTGCAAAATGTCTGTCCACAAATGCAAAAATCAGCTGGCTGTACATCTGATGAACCATAAGAGAAAGAATAAATTTTTTTAGTATTTGAACTATTATAGGAATAATGAAGATTCATTTTCCACTGTAGAAATTAATACATATATTATGAGCTTTCCTAGATACGGTCAAATTAGAGTTCCCGATTTCGGTATTAACGGCCCAAATACTGCACCAAAACTTCAAAATTTTGGTGATGGATCAGAGATATATTTTTTATGTTCTAACAATTCCACACACTAAAACTTGAATCAGGGGGTCTGAGAAACCTAATTTATATTCTGACACTTCCCTGCAGGTTTAATGTTTTCTTTTTTGTGGGTCAAAACCTCGGCTTTTGCATTGCGGTGGCATTTTACTTGTATGCTTTTTAAATGCATTTTGATAGAATTTAAATCTAGATTGCTGTAATTACCTGATATCCTCCCACTAGATGAATAATAACGCAAGCATTGGCAAAATCAATGAGCCAGTAAGGCTCATAGAACCCAAACCCTGTCAGCAGATTTCCTGGCGTTTCGTCCCCGAAAGCAGCATAGCCAAAACACGCACAGCCGAGATATAAGAATGTGGTGACAACGATGCATATCATTGATGCTTTCTTCATTGTTTGGTTTTCTGGAGGTGGTGACTTCAAGGTATCCTTCATATATAAAATTTCGTTTTATTGTTAGAGAAAATGGATCTTAATGATATCGTCTGCTCAAAAATATAATGAATGCCTCCAACAATGAGGATGAACTGTAGTACTCCGATCTCCTATAACACGGCGCGGTAAACCACAAAAGGATCACACAAGCCGATAGTGCGGACAAGCGGTGCGGCGCGGCAGAAATAAACTGGATTGGATGCAAACGAAGACAATGAAAAAGATATATCCAACGGCTATCGCAACACACCACAAAAAAATAGAAAATCACGCAAACATGAGAACACAACGATATATCCAGGTTTAGCGCAAACTCACACCTAATCCTACCTTTGCGACAAGAAATTTCACTAGAGTAAGGATTACACGGGATACACCCAAAGCTGAAGGATTACACGGGATACACCCAAAGCTGATCACCACCTAATACAAATCTCTTTCTGTTGCGATAAAGACGATCACGAATCACAAACTAAACGATAATGAGAAGTAATCAAAACCACAGACAAGATAGAAATAAGAGAACTTATTAATTGGTGAAGGCAAAGCTTTATTAATATCAAATTCGGAGTACAAATCGATGGGGTAATACAAATCCCTCTCAATAAACCATAGCTCTCTCAAAACAATGTGTTCTCTCTAAATTATCGGAAGCTGTCTCAAAAAGGCTATCAGATATAGGGTTAAAACAAGCTATCATATATATAGCATACATAAAATTTACCCAAATAACAAATTTTCTAACTGAGAAAATAACAGCTGGCCCAATACGGCAGACGTCTGCATAAGAAATGGGCAGACATCTGCCCAAGTATCTTCGAAACTCCATAGCGTAACCGGACGTCTGAACAAGGATGTTCAGACGTCTGGCCAAGTATCTTCGAACTCCAGAGCGTAAGCAGACGTCTAAACATTTGTTCAGACGTCCGGCCTTCACGTCCAAAATTGTCAGAGCGCTCATAAACGTCTGGACTTATACAATTCAGACGTATGCCCTTCGACAGACATCTGAAGCTCTCAACTTCATACGTCTGTTTGCAGATAACATCGAATCTTTGCAGCTTCGCGATAACTCCGGATCATAAGGAAATCTTCGGGGATCAAATGTGAGACATCACAACACTCTCTTGGAAAACCCTCTCTAGTCTCTACCTCTCTCTTTTTACCTTCTATGTTGCCGCACAGAGAACAAAAAGATTGACTTATGGATTAATTTGATACCTAAGCATTAATTAATTAATATATATAGTGGGCAGGTTTAACTTAGAGAAAAATCTGAGATTTAAAACTTGGTTATTCAAATAACCAACATAAAACAGCCAAATCTTCATGGGCTTGCACTTGGGCTTGATCTTGGGCTGATTTCTTTGGGTCCAAAATGAATTTTCCATCAAAAAAATCAACAAACTCCACCTTGATGCAAATTCCTTAAAAAATCCCGCAACTTGCTCAATCTTTGGAACTCTGTTCTCATCGCGGTTTGCCCTCAACAATCAACTAGGCAAAACTTAAACTTGCACCGGAACCATCTCATAAACACATCTGCCGGATTCTCATAGATATCAATTTTCGTAAGAGACGTTATTTTCTTCTTGGCCTCCAAGAAGAACACTCTCACCTTTTGTGGAACTCCCATACCGAACATCCTCCATAAATAGATGGTCCCCCTTACCGCTACAAAGACGTTTAACAACCCTATCTCTGCTGTTGACTGCGTGATAACTAGCTAATGCATCGATCTACCTGGCACTGGATCCATGCCCAACATGTAACCCGTCGTCGACATCCATCTGTCCCTAGCATCATACACCATCACAATGCAACCATCAACACTGTCTCTGCTGAATAACGAGCTGAACCTTTCACTATCACTCGAGTATCTCAGGATCCACTCTAGAGTCCGCCAATGTTCCTCTCGGAATAGTCAAGTATCTGCTGACTGCTCCAGCTATTTATACAATATTCTGTCGCGTGCATCCCACACCAACCTCTGCACTCCCATATGATACTAAAGACACATGATCTCTATTTGCATCTAACCCTGAAGATAACATCGCCGAAAGCATGAACTGCGCCTTTAAGTGAGAAGACACAGGTCGAGTCTTTTTCATCCCATACCGAACTAGAATATCTTCGACACTCTGCTGCAACGACGCAACTCCCCATCCATGACATATCTATACCATGAATCAAACATGCAGCTTTTTGTCGTCCTTAGCCACTCCTGTGTGCCGAACTGTCAGCCTCTGCACCATTGGCTCTACTGAACTCTCCATCTGAATCAGAGTACCTACCACCTCATCTCTTATAATCTGGACTGGAATTTCAAACTCCATCTCTCTTGACGGCATACAAGTTTTCTATTCACCATCTGGACTAGTCCGTCTTCTTTGAATTATCGCAGACTCAACGAATGTCACATGGCTGACAACTCCATTCGGGGTACCGGGACACCATGACCTGTACTTTTTTGAAACGCTTCCGAAGCCGATAAGAGAACATCTCTCGACCCACGTCTTCTCGGTGCACCCAACAACACAAAACCCCTCTATGCCTTCCAGTCCATAACTCCTCGAGATTCTCATATTTACCAACGTCAATGATGACCGATAGATGAGATACTCGGCAGTAGATATGGTTCCAGCCCGAAACTTCCTCGGAAATCCGGCCGCAAGCCTTAAAGATCTGTTCTTCCCAATTGTCTGAACCATCCGTCCTGCAAAACCATCTGACTGAAAATCTCCCAACGTGGTGTACTGATGCACGATTCTCTCCGGCCTGCACAATCCAGCAAAGCGATCCCTCCGCGAAAATCGGCCCGAAAAACCTTTACGTGCTTCCCGAGCTACAAATCCAACACAGCCGTTCTGAACTTCTGAAAATTCTCATGCTCGCGTTTGAGAACTGTTAAGACTTTACCCGCGCGCTTTTGTGAAAATGGAACGGTATTAAAATGCAGTTTTCTGTGATGAACAAGAACGTACATCCACAATTTTCTCGAGAAGTTGTCCATGAAGGAAACATAAAGTCTGGCTCCACCTCAAGAACAATTTGGTGCCGGAACTATATGTATTTTCTTCTCACGGTCCTTGCAGAAATCTGTCCTGCCGAACTCTCCACCTCCAAGTAACTGTCACTTTTTTGTCACTTCCAAACTTGTCTGACTGATATAACCCAATCGTGGATGCCACATTCTGACCGAATCTGAACCGCCTGAACTGATAGAAACTTCAACATATCCTATAACTGTCAATCCCTGAAAAAATATAAATTCCTCACCCTCTTCTCCTTCATGACAATCAGAGCATCCTTGAAAATCTTCATGGAATCTCTATCGACCACGCACTTGTAGGCGATCCCGTCCAAAGCCCCTAAAAAGACCAAGCTCCTTCTCAAATCTGGCACGTACTTGATACCTGTCAATGTCCGAACTATCCTATCATGCATGTGAATTCAATCTGTGCTCACCCTAATAACTTTGCTCGACGCATTGTTCCCCGTGAAGACCGAGGCTCTAACAACTGAACAATATGTAGCAAAACAACTCCGATGCGGAGTCACATGGAATGAGCTCCCGAATCCTCCATCCAAGAATCATGTACGTCAGAAGTCGCACATACTGATAGAACCGAACAATCACTGCACTGATCTGAATCCTCCTCTGTGGCCGAGTGGTGGAAGACGTCTGCTAGCCTTTCTCTTTTAACTTCGGACAATCCATCTTCCAATATCCTCTTTCTTTGCAATGTTTGCATTTGTCATTCACCCGGCTTCTCGACTCCCTGGAACCATCATCTGACCGCTTCACCGAGTGATCTCTGGCGATCATCGCGTCATCCGAACTTCCCTTGTCATCGACCACCTTTTCCCTCAACGCCTTACTATGCAAACCTGCATTAATATCTTCCAAAGATAACTTGTCTCGGCCATACATCATAGATTGACAAACTGGCCGAACTCGGTTGTCTAGGAGAACAATAAAATTGTTGTCTGATCTTCATTGTCGATCTGCACCTCCATATTTCATACGTCCATCATAATCTGATTAAGATCGTTGATGTGGTCTTTAACGGAAGCCCCTTTCTTTCTTCCTGCTTTAAGTGTACAACCTCTACTTAAGATAGAGACGGATCGTGAGAGACTTCTTATTGTCGAGGGACTCAGCCTATTCCAAATAGCTGTTGTTGTGGGCTTTTTCTCAATCTTGTAAAGCATCTCGTCGGCTAGATAAAGATGCAACGAACTATCCGCCTTATCTTTCATCCCCTCTAACTCTATATCCGTGATCCTTTTCGATATCTTATCTCTCGCGAAAACTATCTTGTGAACGCCATGTTGCTTCAAAACTGCGGCCATCTTTAACTTATATAAACTGAAGTTTTTATGACCGTCAAACTTCTCTATCTTGTAGTTCGTAGTGGTCATCTTCCCAAATTCTCCGAATCACCAAGCCTAATACTCTGATACCACTTGTTGTACCCGATCTCCTATAACATGGCGCGGTGAACCACGAAGGATCACATAAGCCAATAGCGCGGACAAACGGTACGATGCAGAGGAAATAAACTTGATCGCGTCCAAACGAAGACAATGAAAAGGATATATCCGACGACTATCGCAATACACCGCAAATAAATAGAAGAGCACACCAACAACACTAGAACACAACGATATACCCAGATTTGACGCAAACTCGAACCAAATCTTGTAAACCGCGACAAGAACTTCCACTATGAGAAAGAAGTAAAAGAGATTACACCGACTTCTCACTCTTCTTTACAAAGAAACACCCTCTTTTACAAAACCTCTCTCTATCGGCGACCGCGCTTGGCTGCTTTCTCCCACTCTAATCAAATCTTAGGTTCTTAGAGAATTATGGATACACAAAACCCTTTAAAAAGTCTCATATTTATAGGATAACTATATGCTTGGAGATAAATCAATATTTAAACTAGAGATAAATATGAATTTAAACTAGAGGTTGGATTTAAATCCTAACTAAAGATGTTAGATTTAAATCCTAACTAATCCTGAATTTAAATCAAATTCAACATGAACCAGCACTACTCGATTAAAGATTAGCATCTGGACATTCAACTTGAGCTTCAAGGGTTTGGTAAGAAAACTCAAAATTCCTGACCATCATGTGAAGTCCGAGAGAATTCTTACAATCAATCCTCAAACATAGTCATAAGATCAATAAAAATGATATGCTTTTGATCTCTGCATCGACTAATAGATTGGCAGGGGCAAAACAAACACCTGAATTTCTAAGAGAATTAAGGAGTAGGGGTAAGCAAACGCGATGTCCCCTAGTGCTTTGGAGACTGTCCACACTTTCTTAGCTGATGATGCCTTTGGAACCCCTCCAATTCCTCCTTTTATTCTCCCATTGCCTAAATCACATATAATCAGTAAAAAAACAATCACTCAAGATATTCCATAATATTTATAAAAAAAACATTAATGTGATGAGAATGCTGCTTTATGCCATCTTAATGCCTTTACTTTCCTCATGCAACCCAAAATATTTTTCATTCGCTACTTTATGAAATTTGAGCTAACTTTGTTTGATATAGAAAATTATTAAGCATAAATGATGTCAAGAAATACCAATCACTTTGGCAAAGCAAGTCCCAACCCAATTGAGGAGTAAAAAATTGACATGATTTAAGCCACAACTGAAAGCCATGTCATGCTGTGAAAATCTGGCATCTGAGACAAAACGATCTCAACAGCTCCAAACAAAAGAGTGAAGCCAGTAACTCCATATGCACAGGGAGCTTCATGACCTTGTTCATGATAGCAGTCTGATCTCTGAATTGCTCTGCATTCAAAATCTAATCAAAATCTTAAGAAGATTATCCTTTGTTTTATACAATGTGGTATAAATAGATACATTTGGAGAAATGTGGGGTTAATGGTATAGGAGATGATTTCTCTCCTAGACTGGTCAAACAGGAAACTCTACACAACTGATGATCGGCATCATCTTGATCGTCATGGCCTAACATATGTACACGTATTTCATATGATTTTGATACTCTTTGGTTGTTGATTTGTTTTATGAAAATATTCTATTATCGGTAAATCGTTAAATTTGCATCATTTGATGCAAATGCAAGAAGTATACAGATCACATATTTTTTTATACTTGGATACCTTAGAACATGTTGATCATGGTGGACGGTGCCGATAATTAAAATAATTGATAAAATGTTGACGGCTTGACCGACTACAAGAGAAATTCTCTCCTATGCCATTCACGTCCACGTTTCTAATGCATTTTAGTACCTCATGCAAGTTGGCGTAGTGATGCAATAAGCAATACCAGTCCCATACATGCTCACATACTGAAGCAAACCACAAACCCATGTTTGATTTTCACCTGGAATACCATTAAGAAGAATAGAATGCTCTCTTGAAATTCATCATGGTAATAAGATGAAGAAACTACCGTCCAATTGACATCAAATAAGTAAATTGAAAATTATTATGATTAATTAGTCATAAAAGTTATCTTGATGGTTTGAGAATGTGCAACAAAGCCCGGCATATCCGTTTGCAAGTTAAGTGGTAGAATTATAGTTATTGGAGCATCAAAGACTAAATGAATGCAGTAGAAAATAGATATGTACTTGTAAATTTAATCGAATCTTAACAGAAAGCTGAACATGAAAACTATCCAAATTTACTCTAACAGCATTGACATAGGAGTAGTTCCTAGCTCCGGTAAGTGGATGTGGGGACCTATAACAGTCAGAGAGAAGAGAAGCAGAGACATGTGTGATCACGACGAAGCAGAGCATTAACACTGGGCCCGCGATCCAGCCAAGCTGAGCGGTGCCCCATGCGAGAGAAAGCACACCGGATCCAATCACGGCAGTTATTATATGGGCGATACAAGTCCAAGTTGTTCCTGTAAATCAAATCATATTGATTTTCGATTTTCCATATCTGAATGAAAACAATTGTATAACAAGAAGAAAGAAAAAGAGAGATTACCTGTTCTTTTAGGCCCGTCTTGTTCCACATATAAAGGTTGGGATATTTCAGTAGAGTGATCAGACGACATTTTCTCAGTTCTATTGTAGGCAGAGCTACTCTCACACATAGGTTTTTTAATATAGAGATGACCTCTTTCTGCCTGTAAAGAAATATATGGACTTTGTTCCTCTTCCAATGCTTGGGATTATGGCATGTGTCGCTGCGGAAAACTGAGTCTTCTTGAAGAATATAAGAAAAGCAAACGATCACGGGGTACATGGCTAGAAAGAAAGAACAGAGAGTCATCGTCTCTGGGGTAAATCTTTCTGATACTTAACTCAGGATGAGTTCAAGCCAGATATTTTTCGGAGTAGTAGTATCTCCGAAAACAAGAAAATTGTTTGTATACATTTGTTCTCAATTTTATTACAATTTCACTATAAGAAAGACGTCGCCATCGATCCATGTTTTGCTCTGTAAACAAATATATGTATTCTAAGCATAAATTGTGGCTTGAATAGCTAAATTTTAGAGACCCATTACATCAATTCATTCAATGAAGGACAACAAGATTATATTGAAAATAGAAGAAGTTAGACTTCATTTTCCATTCATGCATCACATTCGTCCAACTTCTCTACATGTCATTGCCTTTGTCCTGAGTTTGCAATGACTGCAATACTTGTATTACAGCGCTAGTGTGTCTTGGTCATTATATAAGATGTCTTAATCTTATTATTATTATTATTATTTATTTATTTTTGACTAGTGTGCCTAGGATTCTTATAGAACTGGGCATAAACAAGTCAGGTTTGATTGAGAGGGGGAGAAAAAGACCAACATATTTGTTTAGATACAGAAACGAGTAGATCCATATCCATATCGGTCCGATTTATAGCCGAAACAAGACTGTTCTATGCTTAAAATCAAACGGTCACTAAAAATGAGCATATGTTTACAAGTGTCGTGGTAAAAGAAATGTTAACAAAAAAAATTTAAGTATAAACCCTAACTCAGCTTAGCACTGAAGAGTCCTTCAACTGATCCAACCAAAGCAAACAAGCTAACAAGCAAACATCCATAGCTGAAAACCCTAAGCAAAACCCATTTCTTTGTCCCAGGGGCTATCTGCTTCTGCACAATGTACATCTCTACGGGGAAATAGATGGCCAATGGCCAGAAGCTGAGAGCACCCAGGACTCCCAAGACCTGATTGAAGTAAGGGAACACCATCGCCATTCCTGTCGTCGAGGCCGCGTAGAGGGTTCTGAAACACAATCTCAGAAGATTCAATCTGAAAGGGGGTAAAAACGGGATTTGAATGGTGTGGAGATCATTTGCAAATCTGCTGTTGGGGTGCTTTTTCGCAAACCATCTGTCCGCAAATGCGAAAACTGGTTGGCTGTACATCTGATAAGCCATAAGAGAAAGCTTTAGCATCTTAACAAGTAAAGGCTTCAAGTTGTTTTAGCATTCGTCATAACAGTAAAATCTACAAGGGTCTGGTTCGTAGGATCAAAATCGGACAGAATATTCTTGTAAAAAGCGTTTGAAGCGTCCGCTAAAGCGTTTTGAGGGGGTCTCCGCTTCGCTTCGGAGGAAAGCGGTGGTATAAAGCGTTTAAAGGTTCTTTTAGGGTTTCAAAACAAAAAAAACGGCGCTTTAGAGGATGAAGCGGCCGTGAAGCGGGTTGGATACAAAGCGGTTTTGTAATAAACCCTGATAGGTTCAGGTTTAAATAAAGTGATTAAACTCTACCTGATAACTTAATTATATAAAATCTTTTACTACCAAACTATAGATCTTTTACTATTATAAAAAAAATTAATATATTTTTTCATAATTATTTGGATTGTTTTATTGTTATCAAACTATATATGTATGTATATGTATATATATTCATTCAAAAATAGGTTGCCATTTTTTTTCCGACAAAGCGCGCTAAAGCTTAAGCACCACCCCACCGCTTCGCTCCAATTTACTCTTAGATTAATATGGAAATATTATTCTGGAGCATTATATGATTGTACGATGACGATAATTTTTGTACTCATCCAGCTACCTCATTTTTGAACGTCGAAAAGGTTATCAATTTTTATTGAGAAAAACAAAGAACAGGTTTCAAACATAAAGAAAGGATTCATGAAGCCAACCCCAAAACTGGTAAAAAGTGATATGAGTTGTAAAGTATAGATATACCTGGTAGCCACCCAATAGGTGAAGAACAATGCAAAAATTTGCAAAGTCAATTAGCCAGCGAGGCTTATAAGATCCAAATCCAGTAAGAAGATTCCCGGGCGTGTCACTGCCAAAGGCAGCATAGCCAAAGCACCCACAACATAGGTAGAACACTGTGGTGATTGAGAGGGAGATCTTTGATGCTTTCTTCATTGTTTTGTTCTCTGCTGGTGGCGATTTAAGAGTATCCTTCACTCAAAGACAAATTTTTTTCATTTAGAAATAATCATATATCAAATGGATAATTACTAATTTAAAAACTGTATGTTTACCTGTATCTCTAGTAGAATTATGGAGTATGGATACGCATATGCTATGTCGCCGAGTCCTTGAGAAACCAGCCACACTTTTTGCGCTGCCGAAGCACTAGGAACTCCTCCAATTCCACCTTTAATCGCTCCGTTTGCTGAAAGACCGAAGTAGTCGAGAAATTAATTTATAATTGAGCATGATTGTTTTAGAATAACTCTAAAATGAACCATTTCTGTTTATTATTTATCTATCTGATTTCTGGTTGATATTTAACTATTAATGATCTTGTCACTTTTATCCATTATAAAAAAGTTGCAACAATTAACTTCCGGAATATCCATGCACAAACACACATAAGCTGATATGCGCGGATAATATAACTAAGAATTTATTAGGTTGCATATAACTACTGCATCCACACAAGACATTATAACACATTTCTACTAAATTTTGAGAAAAATAATTTAGTTATATATATCAGAAATTGATTGCATAGTCAAATAAACTTATCACACTACTACTTACCTATAATTTTCCCCAAGCTGAGAGTAAATCCGATGGAAGAGTAGCAGAAGGACGTAATTGCTGCAAGAATTGATAGCCACTCCATGTTGTGAAAATCTGGTATTTGAGATAACATTATCTGAGCAGCTCCAAACACAAGCATAAACTTATTTAGTCCATATGAACAAGAAGCATCATGTCCTTTTCTATGATAGCAGTCAGATATTTGAATCGACCTGCACTCGGAAAAAACAGCGCAAATATTCTTCCTCTTATTTTTCTAATTGCAGTGATAAGTTTACTAAAATTAGCAGCAATGACCTAAGGTAAATAGAGTTATTGAGAAAGTGAACGAATTAATATGAAGTGAATCGATTTCCTAAGGTTCAGAATGCCTTTATATAAAACACGACGACTGGTGATCGTCTACAATGGTTTTCAAGAAATAAATTGGGTAGTTTTTGCTAGTTATTTGAATGGTAACCAAATTTCAAAAATTCCTAAATCATGGAAATATTAATTCTACTAAAAGCAGAAATTCCTTCTCTCTCTTTTCTTAAAAAAATGTTTTCATATCAAGCCACAAATTTCCAACATAATGAAAAAATTTAAAATAAAAACATTGAGTATCTAGAATTTAAATTTGAGAGAAATGTATGAATATGTGAACATTTAACCCAAAGTAATTTTAGACATATTTCACAAATTTAGATTTTAAAAGCACCTCGTCATATTTTGCATAATGGAAATATGTGAATAATCCACTCCACTTAGTGAACTCTATAACATGCAAAAAACCAACTAGCCTTAACCGTAGATATCAAACTTATGTTTTCCAATTCAAGGATTTGCAAACAAAGCACCATAAGAAATGAGGAAATTGCAATTAAACACCTAATACAATTACAGAAGCTTTTTTTTTTTACCACTTAGCAAGTTATCATCTGCATTCGGTAGATAAGAGGCAGGGCTATTGTCAAAGCATACCTCATGCTAGTAGCAGATGTGATGTTGTAAGCTATCCCAGTTCCATAACAGTACACTTGCTGAAAGAGCCCACATAACAAAACTCTCCTCTGACCTACAAATATCAACATCTATTGGCCACATGCTATAATACTTGGCAAAATTTATAGAGAGAAGGCCTTCCATTTCTTCTCTAAGTTTGTATTTTGACAATTTCGGCCAATCATTATTGGCAAAATCAGTTTTCATAATTAAGTCTGTTATCAAATATCAATATAGGGCAATTAAGATGAATAAGCTACGCGCTCTGCATGCACGCACGCACATGCAAGGGGGGAGGGGGAAGGGGGGGAGAGAGTTTCATGGACATATATAATGTGTGGTGATAGTAAATCAGAAAACTAGCTGGGTGACGTTAAATCAAAACCTTATACGGGAAAAGATCCAAAAAAACTTGCATATATATACAAAATTTCAATTCAGTAACAAACATTAAACATCCAACTATACTTGCATATAAGCTATTTATTAGAGAGTGATATCCTAAAAGCTCTATCTATAATTTTTGGATGAAATGACAAAATTTGTTGAATTTTCTTTAATGTCTTGCGCCTTTGGATCTCGAGCCATGACGTGGAAGTCGACCGCCGGTTCCATTTCACCTCCGATTGTGTTATGTATAATTTTAGGTATCGAGCCATGCTGAGGAAGTAGGTGTAGAGCGCCGGTTCCGTTTCTTCTCTGATTATGTTATGTATATTTGGCAAGGATAACCTTTCTATACATTTCACAACTTGAGGGAACAAAAGATCCTGGAAAAAAATATGTGCAACTTTAAATGAAACTATCTACATATTATCCATATCGATAAAACTTGTTTACATAAACAATCAAAACTACACATGGTCAAACTGAAGAGTTTCTTTACAGTTATGAAGTCCAATCCCTGTAACCTAAAAACTCGGTTGGTATATAAAAGTGTAGAAATTATGAATAAAGATGCATGGTAACACTAACACTAATCTAATAGGGAGTGAATTCCTCACCTAAGTATCGTCTCACGGCATCCATGTAAGTAGAGTTCCTGATGTCGCCCTGCTCAGGATCCGACGATCGATAACAATCAGCAAGAAGACTAGATTGGACCAGTGTGATCACAGCAAAGCTAAGTATAGTTGTAGGGCCAGCTATCCACCCTAACTGAGCAATACTCCATGCCAACGATAGAACACCAGATCCTATCAATGCTGTTATTATGTGTGCAGTCGCGGTCCAAACCGTTCCTATCCAAGAAACAAGTAAATATATAGTGACTGATTTATACATATTAGTAAATTATCTAAACACGTAAAGATAGACATTTATCATGTAATGTGCATACTCAACACCTCATAATCGATATTCGACCTCCATGAGATGACGTTTTTAGAGTTCCTCTAAACAAATTAATGTACTTTTTCTCTTTGAGCTTTAATTCATTAATAATGGGTACAAATACAAGAAAGACATCTCTATTTCTCCAATAATGAAACTTATTATGGAGAAATTAAGATTAAAGAATGCATCATAAAATGCAAGAATTAATGCACGAAAAAGGGGGAAATGCAGTCCAAGCCCTAATTGCCATGAATCTTGAATCAATTAACATTAAGCTCGAAGCTTTTGAGCAGAATTGGAAATGAGTCACAATATCATCGATGATTGCAAGAATCAAAACAAAAAGAAATAGAAGAAATGAAAAGATTTTGGGCTCGTTACCAGTCCTAATCGGTCCCTCTCTGTGAAGATCTTCGACCAATGGCGCGTCAGCTCCGCTCCCACTTCCCGCTACAACGCCACCGCCGTCTCTGCTGCCTTCGCCGCCGTCTCCGCCGCCGCCGCCGCCGCCCATCGAAAGCTCGATTCTTTAATCGCAGCAAATTAAAGTTCGTGTTTTTATTTTGGGGGCAATAATAATTGAGCGTTTAATTGTAGGGGGTTGGTGGAAACCAATGGCAGGAGAGTTACAATAAGAAGAAGATAAAAAATGGGGCCCGCGAAATTTAGTGTGGGCCCCACGGCAGATTGTGCCTGAAGAATGGGAAAGATGGAATAATTGTCGTATCCAATGTTTTGCACTCCTAACAAACTTTATTTTTCCAAATCTTTGTTAATTTCCAAAATCACCAAAAATATAAAATATTGTAAAGAAAAAAATCTATATCCCTACATTATTGATGATGCTCTTAAGTAGGAATTCCCCAGATCGCGACACATGGCAGGTGACGTGTCATCAACGTAAGCCCGCCAGATTCCTGGAGACTACGGAGCCTGAATAAGTACGACGTATCGGCGACATTTCTTGGTCCCTCGTCTTTAAGGTTGCATCCGACCTTTTGGAGACCCTCCAGGGTACATTCCCTATTCGTCTAGCAACCAGCCGATAGCTCGCCTCCGGGCTATTACAGTGCTGAGCTTCCTCAACCTCTCCGCTCGTCTCCGAGCTATTACAGCTTTATCAGCCTTCCCGCTCGTCTCCGAGCTATTACGAGCAGAGCTTTCTCAGCTTCCCTACTTAGCCGGGAGTATAAAGCCCGAGCGTCCCGTAACGGCTCCGTGTATCTCGCCACGACGGGATCTCCGCCGCTCCACGTCCCGCATCCCATGCTAAGCGTATCTCGCTATTAATGAGCGTATCTCGCCGTTAATGGGTGTATCCCGTCATCAACGCGAACGTGATGCAAGGGCGTAACGGACGGCGAGAATCTTGCATCGGCTCGCTCCATGCGACCGCTGTATAAACCCCACCTCCAGACAATTCAGGTAACTCGAACTCAATCTAATACGCCGCTGCTCTGCCCTAATATTCCTCGGCACTTACTTGATTGTCGGAGGGTCCTACGGTGGTTTCCTACCTCGGAACTTCCTTTGCAGGTGGCCCGGCGTCAACAACAACCCCTTGAGATCCACACGCTCAACCCTTGTCACGTTCCGCTTTCCCGTGTACGGATAAGGAGACGCGACGAGACATGCGACGTATTTTCTCAGAAGTAAACACGTTAAGCGTAAATAAGCAATATAATATAAATATACATAAGAATGACATGACATGTAAATGAACAACAACTTTTTATTTATTAAATATTCTTTACAATACAACTGGAAAGTAAATACAATGCGGAAAGCAATGCCTAAACAATGGCATGAACAGAAAGTAAAGGTATATACAAGCGACTAAAGCTCTAGGTCTTTTGCGAACTACTCCAAGTCTTTTGAGCTGGGCTCGATCTCCAAATAGTCGGGTCCTCCTGACAATATTCCAAAGAAAGAATAGAAAGGAATGTCGTCAGCGAACAATCGCTCGGTAAGTCCCAAAGAAAGATAGAAATAGACTGAACAGGTAAAGAGAATATATCTGGTATAATGTATGATTATTATGTTAACGCAGTTGTTTGTAACTTGGTACAGAATGTGCCAGTGTATACGAGAGGAGTTCAACTTACCCCGTAGACTATGGTATATGGAGTACAAGGCCCCGTCAAAACCCACGGGACAACAACAACGGATATTCAGGTTAGGTGTATTAAAGTGACCGTCTCGTGCCACTTTTAACACATTCCGTACCAGTCTACCTCTTTAAAAAACCCGTAATGTTTATTGTGTTGTTTTATAGATGATTTGCAGATATAAGACTTGCCGAAACCATGATATCAATTGTTCATATAAACGGATAAAGATATAAATGGATAGTCATGTAGACAAATTAATGTATATCTATGAATCGGTCAAATCAAGTCATGTTGATATAAATTGTATTCTGATATATATGGATTCATGTTGTATTGGAGTTATATTTGGATTGTATTCATGTATGGATTGTATTCCGATTAGACTGAGACTCTGTCTGAGTCAGACGCTTAAACAGAATTGGATTCCTGAATTAGGTTTTGGAGTTATCGGTAACTACTGCACATGGACGGCAGGATTTATGACTTTTTCCAAGCCAATTACCATTGATAACCCCGTTTTAGTTTTCTACCTTAAACAGACAAGCATCCACTTTCTCCGGCTCCCTGAGGCTCAAGAGAATTGGTCCCGCTTAAACCTATATTTACTATGGTCCTTATTGTAAATTAATAAACTTGGGGGGTTTTTATGAAAAATAGTTTAGTATACTTTCAAAATAATTCTCAAGTATTTATTTATTGTATTTAGGGTTTTGATGGATGCAATTTTTAAATGTGAAGTATTCTAGTGAATATAAACCTAAGATTGAATAGCATATGGTATTTTAGTGTAAATTGGAATTGTATGGATCTGTGATGGTAGATTCATGAAATTTGTGATTCCTTTGTTTAGAAAACATGGAATTTATTATATGTATTTAAAATAGATAATTTAATAATATTATAAATAATTATAGAAAAATAAATTTATTTATTAAATAGAAATCTCGTTATCTTAAAAACTGTAATAAAAATTCCATCAAGATCGGATGCTCCGTGAGGAGGTCTGCATCTCGCTCTACTAGTACCGAGGATGTGCGATAACCTGCACCATCCAAATCGGGTTTCCCAAAATGGGTTGTAGAGGCTTAATTGCAAGGAATTTAATTTAAAACAATCTTAAAGAATACGGTTTTATTAGTTTAAGCTATTTTATTGTAAAATTATATCCCAAAATATTGTAAAGAGGCAACCGTGCTATATCATGATGAGTGTTGTGATGAGGTGGGTCATTACCTCGTGAGTTTTCTAAAAGTAATACGAGCAAATATATGAAATAATTTCGTAGGTAAACCTTGTGGTATTTAAACGAAAAAGTGAAATAAAAGTTGTATAACATTGTATTTTGAATTGAAACTTATTCTAAATGTTGTTTTATGATTGCTAAATAGTATATAAAGAAATGGTTAATTTGTTATTAAGAAAAGTTGGGTTTTAAACAATTTTAGAATCGGAAGTCGGAATAACTCCACTTCCGACGAGTTTTGAAAAGAGATCTTTTTAGAATAGGAAGAGAGAAGAGGAGAGGGAACTTACTGGTTGAGAAGAGAGAGGGGAGGTATAGGGATGGTTTGAAAGCATCGTGGAGTCACTGTGTCGCCGGATTTGTCCTGAGTCGTCGCCGGAAGATGACCTTGGGCTAACTCCACTTCTACACCTTATTTGACTTGGAATTTTTTTGAGAGTTTTGATGATAGATTTCAGAATAGAGAGGGCCATGGTGTGATGTGGTATTTATAGAATTGAATTAGGGTTTAGAGAATTAAAAATGAGAATTAAAATGCATTTAACATTGGATTAATGGGTGATTTTAATTCTCTGTTAATGTCCAGGAAAAACAAACAGAAGATGAGTAGTGGGGGGAAGCCAAGGGGTGTTAGGGCAAAATTTGGAGGCATCACCATCGGGGGGCCCAGCGGCGTCGGCCCCAAGCAAAATCTCGCCGGTCGTGTGGTTGGGTTGGGTCATAGATTGCTGCCACGTGTCATGTTCAGTACATATAACATTTTCCACATGTTTGATTTTAGTGACTTTTCATTTTTACGTATGTTGCACGTGTAAACTTTTGGGCTTCCAAAAATTTTAAAAGAAAAATCAATAAAATAATATGTGGCTGAGAGGATTTGAACACAGGGGCTATGTCACAGCAGTGTAAGGCTTTACCATTGAGCTACAAGTTATTTCTTGTTGTTCTAAAACAAATTAAATACTTATAGCATACTTAGGGTTGCAAATACTCCATTTAGTACTTTAACTTTAAACACATTTTGTACATTATAAACAAAGTCGTTACATTCTACCCTCCTTACAAAAATTTCGTTCTCGAAATTTACAAATATTTAAGGATTAATTTATAAATAAGAAAGGGTATCTTGCACGCATGCTGTCTTCTCCTGGTGAGTCTTTTCTCCACATCACTCGAACCAAGTTTACTTTCTTGTTCCGAAATGACTGTACATTTCTGTCCAGGATTTCAACAGGTTGTTGCTCACAAGATAGATCCGTCTGTACAGTAAGCTCGGAGTGATCAAGAATGTGACTAGGGTCACTCACATACCTTCGCAGTTGGGATATGTGGAACACATTGTGCACTCCTTTTAATGAGAGTGGAAGTGCCAAGCGATATGCCACTTCTCCGACTCGTTCGAGTATGTCGAACGGTCCAATATACCTCGGACTTAGCTTACCCCTCTTTCCAAAGCGAATCACTCCACGGTTTGGAGAGATCTTTAAAAATACATGATCTCCCGGTTAGAACTCCAAGTGACGACGTTTTGCATCAGCCCAGTGCTTTTGTCGGTCTTGGGCTATGCGCATTCGTTCTCTGATAGTGCGAACTACATCTACATTCGCCACTATCATCTCAGGTCCAAGGAGTTTCTTATCTCCGATATTGTCCGAACTTAATGGTGAACGACACTTCCTTCCATAAAGAGCTGCAAACGGTGCCATTCCAATACTCGCTTGGTAGCTGTTGTTGTATAAAACTCCACAAGGTGTAGGTGATCTTCCCACGATCCTTCGAAGTCTAATATACACGCTCTTAGCATATCTTTAAGGATCTGAATCGTTCGCTCATACTGTCCATCTGTTTGTGGATGGTAAGCTGTGATAAAGTTCAGACTCGTTCCCAAGCTAGCTTGCAGACTCTGTCAAAATTGCGATCGAAATCTGGTGTCACGATCGGAGACAATGCAAATCGGTACTCCATGTAATCTCACGATCTCCTGCATGAGTTCATGGGTATCATAGATAGTACACATTGAAGATTTAAATCTTACTTATATTCAAATTTACCTTCATATACTTCTTTACTAGTGTCTCGGTAGATTGGCCAACTCGAAATGGGATGAAGTGAGCCGACTTTGTGAGTCGATCCACAATAAACTATACCGCATCGTTACCTTTCGTGATGCGAGGAAGAGCAGTCATGAAATCCATGGTAATGTATTGCCATTTCCATTCTGGAATAGATAACGGTTGAAATAAACCAGCAGTCCTGTGATATTCAGTTTTTACCTGCTGACACACCAAGCATTTAGCTATGCTTCTGGTTACTTCACGCTTCATTCCATACCACCAGTAATGTTGCCGCATATCTTTGTAAATCTTTGTACCACCAGGATATACTGAGTATAGAGAGCTCTGAGCTTCTTTCATCAACTCTTCCCGAACAGTACCTTATGGTACACACAATCTGCTTTCGTATCTCAAAGATCCGTTTTCATGGATGATGAAGTCTGTTCGAAATCCACTTTCTACTTGTTCTCTGATCTTTTGCAACTTGGCATCACTTGCTTGAGCTGTTTTGATCTGATTGACAATTAGACTGAACTTGTAAGTTCATCAAACTTGAAGCGTTACTTGGCATGATCACTTCTATCTCCATCTGATGCAAATCTTGTTGTAGCTCCACTGTGCGGTGAGATTCATTGATAGTGGTTGACGAATAAGTGCATCAGGTACTACATTCATCTTCTCTGGATGATATTGTAGGTTGATGTCGAAATCTCCCATAAGTTCTAACCATCTTCTCTGCCGTATATTCAACTCATTCCGAGTAAACACATACTTCAGACTTTTGTAGTCTGTGTAGATATCTACCCGTTCTCCAAGAAGATAATGACACCAAATCTTAAGTGCAAAGATAACGGCTGCCAACTCCAGATCATGCGTCGGATAGTTGCGCTCATGAACTTTCAGCCGTCTTGATGTATAAGTTACAACTTTACCATGCTGGTGTAGAACACATCCAAATCCCTTACCGGATTCATCGCAATGCACTACAAAACCTCCAGATTGGTCCGGTATTACGAGAATAGGCGTTGTTGTCAATCTTGACTTGAGTTTTACGAAAACTTGTTCGCATGCTTCTGACCACACGAATTCTTCATCTTCATATGTGAGCTTGGTCAGGGGTGTTGCAATCTTCGAAAATCCTTCAATAAATCTTCGGTAGTATCCCCCAAATCCCAAGAAACTTCGAATGTCCTTCACTGTCTTTGGTATCGACCAATCGCTTACTGTGGATACTTTAGCTGGATCTACAGAGGTTCCTTCACCTGAAACGATATGTCCGAGTAATCCGACTTGTTCTAGCCAAAACTCGCATTTGCTGTACTTGGCATAGAGTTGATGTTGTGCAAAGTCTCCAGAACAATTCATAAATGTTCAGCGTGCTCTTTCCGATTCTTAGAATACACCAGGATGTCGTCGATGAATATGACAACGAACCTGTCTAGGTACTCTCGGAAAACTTGATTTATCAGGTTCATAAATATGGCTGATGCATTGGTCACTCCAAATAGCATAACGAGAAACTCATAATAACCATAGCGAGTCCTGAATGTCGTCTTCGGAATATCAGACTCTTTGACCTTCACCTGATGATAACCCGAACGAAAATCTAATTTGGAGAAAACGCAAGACCTACTTAGCCGATCGAACAGATCGTCAATTCGTAGTTGTGGATACTTGTTCTTTATCATGATTTCGTTCAAAGCTTTATAATCAATACGCATTCTGTATGAACCTTCCTTCTTCTTTACAAGCAAAACTGGAGATCCCCAACTTGAAGTACTGGGACGAATCCATCATTTCTGCAGAAGTTCGTCTACCTGAGTACGGATCTCCTTCAAACCTTCAAGACTTAATCGGTATGGTGCTTTGATCACCGGTTGAGCTCCAGGTACCAAATCAATTCCAAATTCAAGAGCTCGATCAGGAAGCAAACTTGATATGTCTTCAGGAAATACATCATCGAACTCTCGAACTGCCTCTGGCTTGTCTTCTTCCGCCTGTAGAGTTGCAATCACTGCCTTCTTCAGTTTTGCCTTGTATGTGCTAGGCTCCAGGATACGGGCTCCACTTTTCAAATAAAAGACCGGATGATCTAGTATCTCAAACACTACCTTCTTTTGACGACAGTCGATGGTAGCGTAGAAAGTTCCTAGCCAATCCATACCCAAAACTATATCGAAGTTCGGTATGTCCAGCACTTTGAAGTTAGCATAAAATTCTCTGCTGCAGACGACTACTGGATACATGTCGTATCCTATTGTTGCCTTTAGAACGCCGTTCCCTAAACTGACATTCCAGCTGGATACGAGTGGTGTGACTGGAATCGCATGAGTTCGGACAAACCGTTGCGACATAAAGCAATGAGATAGTCCAGTATCGAAGAGTGCTAGTGCAGGAAGTGAGGCTACTAAGATTGTACCTAAGTTATGTAGGACATGTTTAGGTATGGAAAAGAATATATGGATGTAAACAAGTATTGAACATATTAGAAAGATGGAAAGTTACCAGTGATGACTTGGCCAGTGGCTTCAGCTTCTTCTACAGTCATTGTGAAAGCCTGACGTCTAAGTACATTCCTCCTTGCGGGAGGCGCATTCCTCTTTCGTTCCTCTGTCCCTGAGGTAGGTTCCTTTGTGCTTGATGGAACCGACGAGGAGGAGGTGCAGTAGGTCCATGAGGAGGTGGAGCTGGGAAAGCAAGACATGGTGTAGGTGCCTGGATAGCTGGCCACTGCGGATAGGTGATTGTTGGTCTGGGTGAAGTATTCTAATTGAGTCTGTGAGGACAAGACCCAAAATCATGTGTTGATGAGCCACAGACTAAGCATAGGTGATTAGCACGCCTGTAATCCTTCGCCAGGTGTCCATTTCTTTTGCAGTAGAAAGAGAAGTCTGGACTGGGCCGGTTGAATGGTACTCTCGGTCTCCTGGGTACAAACGGTGGTCTGGAAGAGGCTCCTCCTGCTATCTGAGTAGCAGGGCGCTTCATACCGGCAGATTGAGCTCTGCCTTTCTTCTTCACTATTGCCTCGTATCGACGGGCAGCCTTCAAACCTAAGTCATGGGTTGGGAAATTCCCTGTAGCTAGACCAGTTTGGATTTCCTGGTCCAACCCTTGCTGAAATCTTCTGGCCATGATCTTAGCAATCGGTATGAGGTGTGCCGCGAACCTGTGACGATCTTGTATTAGCTGTGTAGTATATGATTATAGAAATTCGAATATTTAAGACATATCTTACCTGCTCAACATGGTGAATTCAACGTCATACTTATCCACAGATTTGGTCCATATCGAATCTTGTTGCAAGTGGATGAATTGCTACTCCATGTCGAATCGGGTAGTCTCGGGGAAATATTTCGCATCGAACATCTCGCGAAAAATCCTCCATTCGATCGGCTGAGTAAGACAGCTTTCTTCCGCCTTCCGCCATACTCGGGCGTTATCGATAAGTTGCAACTTCGCAACCTTTACCCAAGCAACGTCTGGCACTTGTGCTGCTGCCAGATCGTATTCGATCGACTGAGCCCATTCTTCAGCTTCCAAGGGGCTTTCTTTCCCAGAAAATTGCTTCGGATGCAGTGCCCGGAATTGCTTCACTCCAGGTGTTTCCGCGTCTGTGCGGTTCATGAGTATAGCAGTCTACTGCTGTTGTCACTCCAAGAGGCTCTTTATTGTCTTGAGCAGTACCGTCTGTTCGTTGATTGAAGCTACAATGGCAGGCGTAAGTGGAAGAGGAGGTGGTGTGGCGTTGCCATTGGCGTTTATGCTCGTATTGTTCTGGGAATCCATAACCTTGAAAGAAAAATAGGGTTATGATAGAATTCAAGGAATAGAAATATAAAGAATGTTTAGTTGCCGATTCTTGTGATATATTGCTTAGGTTTCCATGCAAAACTGACCTGCATGGGCCGCCAACAAAACCTGTCACGCCCCGCTTCCCAGTGTACGGATAAGGAGACACGACGAGACACGTGACGTATTTACTCAGAAGTAAACACGTTAAGCGTAAATAAGCAATATAATATAAATGTATACAAGAATGACATGAGATGTAAATGAACAACAACTTTTTATTTATTAAATATTCTTTACAATACAACTAGAAAGTAAATACAATGCAGAAAGCAATGCCTAAACAATGGCATGAACAGAAAGCAAAGGTATATACAAATGACTAAACCTCTGGGTCTTCTGCGAACTGCTCCAAGTCTTCTGAGCTGGGCTCGATCTCCAGAGAGTCGGGTCCTCCTGAGAGCATTCCAAAAAAAGAATAGAAAAGGAATGTCGTCAGCGAACAATCGCTCGGTAAGTCCCAAAGAGAGATAGAAATAGACTGAACAGGTAAAGAGAATATATCTGGTATAATGTATGATTATTATGTTAACGCAGTTGTTTGTAGCCTGGTACATAATGTGCCAGTGTATACGAGAGGAGTCCAACTTACCCCGTGGACTATGGTATGTAGAGTACAAGGCCCCGTTAAAACCCACGGGACAACGGCGACGGATATTCAGGTTAGGTGTATTAAAATGACAGTCTCATGCCACTTTTAACACATTCCGTACCAGTCTACCCCTTTAAAAAACCCAGTAATGTTTATTGTGTTTTTTTATAGATGATTTGCAGATATAAGATTTGCCGAAACCATGATATCAATTGTTCATGTAAACGGATAAAGATATAAACGGATAGTCATACAGTCAAGTCAATGTATATCTATGGATAGGTTAAATCAAGTCATGTTGATATAGATTGTATTCTGGTATATATGGATTCATGTTTTATTGGAGTTATATTTGGATTGTATTCATGTATGGATTGTATTCCGATTAGACCGAGACTCTTTCTGAGTCAGACGCTTAAACAGAATTGGATTCCTGAATTAAGTTTTGGAGTTATCGGTAACTGCTGCACATGGATGGCAGGATTTATGATTTTTTCCAAGCCAATTACCATTGATAACCTCGATTTAGTTTTCTACCTTAAATAGGCAAGCACCCACTTTCTCCGGCTCTCTGGGGCTCAAGAAAATTGGCCCCGCTTAAACCTATATTTACTAGGGTCCTTATTGTAAATTAATAAACTTGAGGGGGTTTTATAAAAAATAGTTTAGTATACTTTCAAAATAATCCTCAAGTATTTATTTATCGTATTTAGAGTTTTCATGGATGTAATTTTTAAATATGAAGTATTCTAGTGAATAAAAACCTAGATTGAATAGTATATGGTATTTTAGTGTAAATTGGAATTGTATGGATTTGTGATGGTAGATTCATGAAATTTGTGATTCTTTTGTTTAGAAAACATGAAATTTATTATATGTATTTAAAATAGATAATTTGATAATATTATAAATAATTATAGAAAAATAAATTTATTTATTAAATAGAAATCTCGTTTTCTTAAAAACTGTAATAAAAATTCCATCGAGATCGAATACTCCGTGAGAAGGTCTGCATCTCGCTTTACTAGTACCGAGGATGTGAGATAACCCACACAATCCAAATCGGGTTCCCCAAAATGGGTTGTAGAGACTTAATTGCAAGGAATTTAATTTAAAACAATTTTAAAGAATATGGTTTTATTAGTTTAAGCTATTTTATTGTAAAATTGTATTTATCCCAAAATATTATAAAGAGGCAATCGTGCTATGTCATGATGAGTGTTGTGATGAGATAGGTCATTATCTCATGAGTTTTCTAAAGGTAATATGAGCAAATATATGAAATAATGTCGTAGGTAAACCTTGTGGTATTTAAACGAAAAAGTGAAAGAAAAGTTGTATAATATTGTATTTTGAATTGAAACTTGTTCTAAATATTGTTTTATGGTTTCTAAAAAGTATATAAAGAAATGGTTAATTTGCTATTAAGAAAAGTTGGGTTTTAAACAATTTTAGAATCGGAAGTCGAAATAACTCCACTTCCGACGAGTTTTGAAAAGAGATCTATTTAGAATAGGAAGAGAGAAGAGGAGAGGGAACTTACTGGTTGAGAAGAGATAGGGAAGGTATAGGAATGGTTTGAAAGCGTCGTGGGGTCGCGGTGTCGCCGGATTTTTCCCGAGTCGTCGCCGGAAGATGACCTTGGACTAACTCCACTTGTACACCTTATCTGACTTGGAAATTTTTTGAGAGTTTTGATGATAAATTTCAGAATAGAGAGGGATAGGGTGTGATGTGGTATTTATAGGATTGAATTAGGGTTTAGGAAATCAAAAATGAGAATTAAAATGCATTTAACATTGGATTAATGGGTGATTTTAATCCTCTGTTAATGTGCAGGAAAAACAAACAGAAGAGGAGTGATGGGGGAAGCCAAGGGGTGTCAAAATTTGGAGGCATTACCATCGGGGGGCCCGGCGAAGCCGGCCCCAAGAGAAATCTCGCCGGTCGTGTCTGTCGGGTCGGGTCATGGATTGCTGCCACGTTTCATATTCAGTACATATAACATTTTCCTCATGTTTGATTTTAGCGACTTTTCATTTCTACGTGTGTTGCACGTGTAAACTTTTGGGATTCCAAAAAGTTTAAAAGAAAAATCAATAAAATAATATGTGGCTGAGAGGATTTGAACACAGGGGCTACGTCACAGCAGTGCAAGGCTTTACCAATGAGCTACAAGTTATTTCTTGCTGTTCTAAAACAAATTAAATACTTATAGCATATTTAGGGTTACAAATACTCCATTTAGTATTTTAACTTTAAATAAATTTTGTGCATTATAAACAGAGTCGTTACAACCCTCATATCAAATCTCAACCGTTCAGCCCCGCTGGCAATAAGATCGACGGAGGACAACATCTGAGGAAGACTCCGGCGCCGTTTGTTGGAAACCTTTCTTTTCCACCCAAGAAAGTTGATCTTCCGCCCTCGATATAATGGCCAACGATCCTCACCATGGAGATCCCAGCATGAGCCGCCCTATCCTCCACAACGGAGGCGGGGGCGGTTCCACCTCACCCCCCAACATCGTTGAAACCCTATCCGCACGGTTTGACAGGCTCACGACGATAGTAGAAGGACTCGCCCGTGTTCAGGCGTCCGACCACGACCGCCAGATTCCCGTCTCTCCCGCTTCCTGAAACGACGAATCTTACCGGGTGGTGGAGGGGCACGTTTAAGGTCTCGACCGCTTCGTTCGTGTTGATCTCAACGTCGTGGAATATCGGCGTGCCGATTCCGGCAGTCCCGACCCCCATACGAGGAATGATTCCATGACTCGTTGGGCGCTGGATAGTCCAATGCCGAGATCTCGGGATCAACCAAGTTATCGCTCCGACACTCGTCGCGCTCCTTCTCCTTTCGAGGAAACGTCGGTCAGGTTGCTTGATTCCAGGCAAGAACGGCGTCCCCATACCCATCGAGGTCACGCACATGGCGCACCTCGGGACCAACCACGAAGGGTTCCATCCGAGGATCTAAGGAACGTGATAGAGCGAAACCGAAACCGCTCCATCGCGCAAGCCCGAAGTAGGGATGTCACGCCCCGCTTCCCAGAGTACGCAAGATTGAGCACGTGACATAGCCAACCATGCTACCTGTGGGTAGGAAGTATCCATCCACAGTCACATTACGGCTGTAGAGATATCAAGAACAAGATAAATAAATTATCTAACACATGTCCAAATCCATAATAACCAGAGTCAATGATAAATAAGTGCGGAAGCAAATGATCCAATGCAATAATAGAAAGGTACGTCCCGTAATGCGGGATCACACCTGGAAATAAAATGCAATAAATGAACTAACCACTACAGAACTCACAAATCAGCCTGTTGGCTGAAGTACTCCTGCTCAGTCGTCGACAGTGGTAAAGAATCTGGGCCATGAAAAACCCAGACGTCAGCGCGTTATGTCAACCAATAATATGATATGAACATGGTAATAAGCAATGCAGGTATGAACATGAATAAAGCAGTACTAAGAAATAACAGTGCAGGGTAATGTGCAGTGGTAACTAAACTGTCCTATCAGGTTTCTACTCTATAGTCTTTGAAATCAAATTGATGAATCGTCGATGTAACTCAATAGTATCCCGTGCGTGCCCGGGACCACGGTCAAGGTCCTCGGGGCTGAATCCGAGACGTGCCGCTAAGCAGTAATAGGTAGCTGGATGGACGGGTGATGTCAGCATCATCACTCCGGGCTGGCCAAGCCCGTAAGACTGATCAGAACAAGTATCGAACTGTTGAGTTACAAGTCGGTTTCACCTTTGATTTCCCCATACCCCCAAGCTATGTATGTCAGGTCAGGTATTCAAGAGTCAAGGACTAATGCCAACACAAAATCAGGTAAAGTAGGTCTGTCTGGATAGACAGCAGGAATGGTCAGGTTGGTCGGCATTAGGCATGAGATCAGGTAACAGGTCAGGTAATGTATAAAGGTGTCATGTCATGTCAAGAGTGCACGGTACCATGTCATGTCAAGTAGGAAGTGTAACAGGTCATGTCAGGAAGCACAAGATGTCATGTGGGTGCTCATAATCAAACTATCATAAGTATATGTATAAATAAACAAGCATGAGTACTATTAGAACAATAAACTGGAACATAAATATGATATGCAAATAGATATAATTTCAAGGATATGGATGCACAGTTATCGATTAGGGTTACATTTATAGTTCCAATATTAATTAGGATGCAATTTATTAAATATGGAGTGTTAATATCACATTATTATGTAGTAATGTGATCTATGGATGCAATTATATGTATCTTAAATGCGATGGATACAAACGGGTATCCGAAAAGTTATAAAACTATAAAATGGTAATGTGAGATGTACAACTAAACAATATGTGATATAAATATTGATATAATAATATTAATATGGATAGCATATTCAAAGCGATTAGTAACTATAAAAGATATATTGATTAACCATGCACAAGAAGGTTCCGTTCAGAAATTTAGCGTCACCCTAATTTGTAAAATAGCTTAAAAATAACAAATGTTCTCCAAAAGAGACGTATCTTATACCAAAACAAAGATAATTCAATAAGGTTTTCAGTTTTATAAGTATAAGCATCTCAGGTTATCCCTACAAAAAGTTATGAATATTCAAAGTTGAAAGTTTGCTGCTGGAATTTCCCTGGACAGCAGTTTAGAGACGTGTTCATTTGCATTTTACGTTAATTAAACAATTTATTTTGCAAGTAAATATTTCATAGAGTTATAGTATTCTGAATTAGATTCGTAACGAACTAAAGAACGTATACTAATGATTTTTCTATGATTTATAATGAATTTTATAAGATAAGGTGTACAGTAAATTTCAGATTTGTCATATCCGATTTTTCAACGACATTTCATATGTAAACTATAAGATTTTCAAATGTATAACATTATAAAATGAAGATTATAAAAGTATATAGCATGTAGCAAGATTAACTTGCCTCGATGGGTCGCGAATCGGAAAAACGAAACGTTAACCGTCGGCGGGGAAAACTCGCGACGGCGCACGGTTCACGGAATGAACCCAAACGACGAACAAAGGAACTACACGGGTCGGGGTATCTCGCTGGAACGTCGAGAAACGTCACCGCCACGACGGAATTCCGGTAACAAAAGAACAGTTAAAAGAAATGAGAAACGAGACATGAAGCAAGAAGAGAAAAATGATAAAGAGAAGTACGAGAGAATATATAAGGGGTAGAGAGAGAGAGAAAGTGGAAAGAGAGAGAGAAAGTGGGGCCCACGGGGTTAAAGGGGAGGTTGTGATTGGCTGAGAGAATAAATTGAGAAGGATATAAAAGATTGTAAAAATATTATATGGTTAACTTAAAGATTTAAAAGATAGGTAATGAACAGTAAGATATCAGGTTAGTTAGAAAAATATATGTGATGGTTTTAATAATATTAAAATTTGGGATTTTGGCGCCAAATGAAACATTTCCAAATTGCGCCCGGGTTGGGTCCAAAAATTCGAAATTCAAATAATAGGATTTTAAGCGGGTTCCAAATTTTAAAATGAAATGTTTTATGATTAAAAAGCATACTCTCAAAACGGACACACGCACGTGCACGTAGCCATCCAAACTCGCCCGTTTCACTGAACGGGACGAGAACACAATGCACGGACGCTACCACGAAGCTAAGGATGTCAAGTAGGCCAAGATGAATATTTTTTTAATTTTATTTTAGATGCTAAAATTTGTTATATGCAGAATGACTTAGCCAGATAAAATTTTACAGTAAGACCCAAATAAGCAAGATAAATGAAATGAGTAATATCTAATGCTCAACCAATAACAGAAAATAGTAGCATTGGGCTCGGGTGTTACATTATACCCAACTACAAAAGAATTTCGTCCTCGAAATTCCAAGAATACAAGATAGAAGACTACAAGAAAAGGTGAGGATACTTCTGTCGGATCTCGTCTTCTCGCTCCCACATGGACTCTCCATGCGATCGATTACCCCAAGAAACGAGCACAAGGGGGATAACCTTGTTCTTAAGAACCTTTTCCCCTATGATCCATGATTTCAACCTGTCGCTCCTCAAAAGTTAGGTCTTCCCGTACTGTTAACTTCGAATGATCCAAGACGTGTGTTTCATCTCGAACATACCTTCGTAGTTGAGATACATGAAACACATCGTGCACACCTGCCAAGGACTGTGGTAACGCCAAACGGTACGCTACCTCTCCAACACGCTCCAATATCTCAAAGGGTCCAACGAATCGAGGACTAAGCTTTCCCCGACTCCCAAAACGAATCACTCCTCTAGTCGGTGATATCTTCAAGAATACCAAATCACCCACGGCGAACTCTAGAGGTCTTCTTGACGTGTCAGCCCAACTTTTCTGTCTGTCTTGAGCTGCCTTCATATGCTTCCTGATTGTATTCACCTTCTCGACTGTCTGTACCACCAAATCTGGTCCTAGTAACCTTCGTTCACCAACATCATCCCAACAAACGGGTGAACGGCACTTACGACCATACAATGCTTCAAACGGAGCCATCTGAATAGTCGCTTGGAAACTATTGTTGTAAGAAAACTCCACCAAGTGTAGGTGATCCTCCCAAGAACCCTTGAAGTCCAACATGCATGCCCTCAACATATCTTCAAGAGTTTGGATCGTTCTCTCCGATTGTCCATCAGTTTGAGGATGATAAGCTGTGCTAAACTTCAATCGAGTCCCCAAACTTTCCTGTAAACTCCTCCAGAAGTGTGACAAGAACCGAGTGTCCCGATCGGACACGATGCTCACCGGTACTCCATGCAATCTTACAATCTCCTGCATGTACCGCTCTGCCAAAGTCTCCGTTGATTGACCAACCGGAAAAGGAATAAAGTGAGCTGCCTTGGTCAACCGATCGACAATCACCCATACTGCATTGTTGCCCTTTGGACTCCGCGGTAAAGCCGTCACGAAATCCATGGTTATATGTTCCCATTTCCACTGAGGAATCGGAAGTGGTTGCAACAAACCAGCAACCCTTTGGTGTTCAGCCTTGACTTGCTGACATACCAAGCACTTAGCCACGAAGCGAGCAATCTCCCGTTTCATGCCTTCCCACCAGAAATGCTGTCGAATATCTCGGTACATCTTTGTACCTCCCGGATGTATAGAGTAAGCTGAACTGTGTGCCTCCTTCATAAGCTCTTCACGTACATCATCCTTTGGCACACACAAACGGCTACCATACCTCAACGAACCATCTTCGTGGACCAGTAAATCTCTTCGTAATCTAGCCTCAACCTGCTCTCGAAACTTCTGCAGTCTAGGATACTGCGATTGTGCCGCTTTAATCTTCTCAACCAAGGACGACTGTACTTGCAACTGCATCAACTGTCCCGTAGAATGTGGTAGCACAACCTCCAAGTCGAATCTTCGAAAATCTGCAATGATCTCCTTCTGCGTAGTTAATACCTGAATTGCTGGTAACCGACTAAGCGCGTCCGGTACAACATTAACCTTCCCCGGATAGTACTTAAGATCAAGATCGTAGTCAGCCATCAACTCCAACCATCTATGCTGCCTCATGATAGGCTCCTTCTGCGTGAACACGTACTTCAAGCTCTTATGATCTGTAAAAACTTCGACTCTTACGCCCAAAAGGTAGTGTCTCCAAATCTTCAAAGCGAAAATCACAGCCGCAAGCTCCAAGTCATGAGTTGAATAATTCTTCTCATAGGTCTTCAGTTGTCTTGATGCGTATGCTACGACCTTCCCATGCTGCATCAAAACACATCCCAATTCTTTCCCAGATGCGTCGCTATGAATCATCAGTCCTCTGGAATTGTCTGGTACGGTCAGGATAGGGGCGGTTATCAACTTCTGCTTCAACGTCTCAAAGCCAACGCACACTTATCCGTCCATACAAAAGGTACCTCCTTACGCATAAGCTTGGTCAGCGGTTCTGCCAAACGAGCAAAGTTCTCCACAAATCTCCTGTAGTATCCGGCTAATCCAAGGAAACTTCTTATCTCAGCTACATTCCTTGGAATAGGCCAATCTCGAACTGCTGCAATCTTTTCGGGATGGACGGCGATTCCATCACCCGACACGACATGTCCCAGAAATTTCACTTCTTCCAGCCAGAATTCGCACTACTCATCTTCGCAAATAACTTCTCTTGTCTCAGCGTCTGCAGTGCGATCCTTAAATGCTCAGCAGGCTCCTCCGGACTCTTCGAGTATACCAGAATATCGTCAATGAATACCACAATAAACTGGTCCAAGAATGATGAAAAGATCCTGTTCATCAAATCCATGAATATTGCCGGCGCATTAGTCACTCCGAAGGGCATCACTAGATACTCGAAATGTCCATATCGAGTCCGAAACGCCGTCTTGCAAATGTCTTCTGCCCTCACTCGGACCTGATGATATCCTGATCGCAAATCCAGTTTCGAGAATACCCTCGCGCCACTAAGCTGCTCAAAAAGTTCTCCAATGCGAGGGATCTGGTACTTGTTCTTAATAGTCACCCGGTTCAATTCTCGATAATCAATGCACATCCTTCTCGTGCCATCCTTCTTCTTTACTAAAAGAACTGGAGCTCCCAAGGCGAGTTGCTGCTTCGAATCCAACCCTTCTCAAGTAATTCACCAACTTGCTTCTTAACTCTTTCCAATTCCACTGATGCCATTGGATAGTAAGCTTTAGACACTGGCGCTGCACCAGGACTAAGGTCAATCGTGAACTCCACGTCTCGCTTCGGCGGTAAGCCCGATATATCTTCAAACACGTCCATAGAATCATGAACAACAGCCGGCTCTTTACTTTCATCACTTCCATTGATGCAAGAACATTGTTTGTCGGCCTAGCCCTAAACTCGACCGGCCCGACAGAACTGCTTCCTTACCGCAACTGCTGTCTGCTGTGAACTCCCAATTTTCCTGATATGCTCTGCTGTTCTCGAGCTGCCGTAAGAACCTGTGAGAAAGTGGTCAAACCCAGGGAGACGGTTTGCCTTTGGATGTCCACATCCAAGCTGCGCATGGACCTTCGTGCCCTGTCTGCATCGTTGGCGACTAAAGGTCCAGCGAAACTGCTGAGTCTCGTCCACTCTGCTGCATGCACGTCCACGGGTGCTCCATTCTGCCTCAGCCCAATAAATTTCTCTTCCATTTCCTCCCGTGCAGTCCGCGGAAAGAACTTCTCCAGGAAACTCTTAGAGAAATCCGCCCAACTGCTTGGCTTGGGCAAACGGTTCTCCTCCACAAGCCACCACTCTCGGCGTAATCCACTAGTTGAATGCGCACCACATCAACTCCTTTGTCCTCTGGAATCTGTGCCGCAATCAGCAAATTCTCCGTGCTGACTAGCCACTGCTCGGCTGGCACGGCTCCTCCAAACCAGTGAAAGTAGTAGGACCCACACGTCTGAACTCTGCCACGGTCCCTACTCGGTCAACTGGTCTAGTTCCAATCTTGTTCACAGACTGCTGAACGATCTGCAAACCTTCCTGAAACGAGTCCGCTTGCTGCTGGATCAGCTCGGGCTGTTTCTTTGATTTCCAGCATTCCTCTTATCACTCCAAGCATGGCGGCTTCGTTCACACGCCTCTGGTACGTCTTCAACTTCTTACCTGTCATAATCCTGAACTCAAAACACCCAATATTAGCATGATGATAGATTCTGAATATGGATCAAGGCTAGAACTCTAAGATACTTAAATAGAGTACCGCATTGTAGCTATGCCGCGGTATCATAGCCGCAATTACTTAACTCCACCCAAGTCGCCTAAGTCCTAGAGATAATAAGGAATTAGGTTTTCGAATTGACAATGCAAAGTAAGTTTGCATGTCGACATGATCCGGAAGAATGATTCAAAGATGGTAAAACGGTCAAGGTGGCTGGACATGTTTCCTAATCACGGGTGTTCTGATTCGTGTATTGGGTACAATACCCAACTACAAAAGAATCAACCCAACTAACCTATGTCTCTGATACCAAAAGAACCATGTCACGCCCCGCTTCCCAGAGTACGCAAGATTGAGCACGTGACATAGCCAACCATGCTACCTGTGGGTAGGAAGTATCCATCCACAGTCACATTACGGCTGTAGAGATATCAAGAACAAGATAAATAAATTATCTAACACATGTCCAAATCCATAATAACCAGAGTCAATGATAAATAAGTGCGGAAGCAAATGATCCAATGCAATAATAGAAAGGTACGTCCCGTAATGCGGGATCACACCTGGAAATAAAATGCAATAAATGAACTAACCACTACAGAACTCACAAATCAGCCTGTTGGCTGAAGTACTCCTGCTCAGTCGTCGACAGTGGTAAAGAATCTGGGCCATGAAAAACCCAGACGTCAGCGCGTCATGTCAACCAATAATATAATATGAACATGGTAATAAGCAATGCAGGTATGAACATGAATAAAGCAGTACTAAGAAATAACAGTGCAGGGTAATGTGCAGTGGTAACTAAACTGTCCTATCAGGTTTCTACTCTATAGTCTTTGAAATCAAATTGATGAATCGTCGATGTAACTCAATAGTATCCCGTGCGTGCCCGGGACCACGGTCAAGGTCCTCGGGGCTGAATCCGAGACGTGCCGCTAAGCAGTAATAGGTAGCTGGATGGACGAGTGATGTCAGCATCATCACTCCGGGGCTGGCCAAGCCCGTAAGACTGATCAGAACAATTATCGAACTGTTGAGTTACAAGTCGGTTTCACCTTTGATTTCCCCATACCCCCAAGCTATGTATGTCAGGTCAGGTATTCAAGAGTCAAGGACTAATGCCAACACAAAATCAGGTAAAGTAGGTCTGTCTGGATAGACAGCAGGAATGGTCAGGTTGGTCGACATTAGGCATGAGATCAGGTAACAGGTCAGGTAATGTATAAAGGTGTCATGTCATGTCAAGAGTGCACGGTACCATGTCATGTCAAGTAGGAAGTGTAACAGGTCATGTCAGGAAGCACAAGATGTCATGTGGGTGCTCATAATCAAACTATCATAAGTATATGTATAAATAAACAAGCATGAGTACTATCAGAACAATAAACTGGAACATAAATATGATATGCAAATAGATATAATTTCAAGGAATTGGATGCACAGTTATCGATTAGGGTTACATTTATAGTTCCAATATTAATTAGGATGCAATTTATTAAACATGGAGTGTTAATATCACATTATTATGTAGTAATGTGATCTATGGATGCAATTATATGTATCTTAAATGCGATGGATACAAACGGGTATCCGAAAAGTTATAAAACTATAAAATGGTAATGTGGGATGTACAACTAAACAATATGTGATATAAATATTGATATAATAATATTAATATGGATAGCATATTCAAAGCGATTAGTAACTATAAAAGATGTATTGATTAACCATGCACAAGAAGGTTCCGTTCAGAAATTTAGCGTCACCCTAATTTGTAAAATAGCTTAAAAATAACAAATGTTCTCCAAAAGAGACGTATCTTATACCAAAACAAAGATAATTCAATAAGGTTTTCAGTTTTATAAGTATAAGCATCTCAGGTTATCCCTACAAAAAGTTATGAATATTCAAAGTTGAAAGTTTGCTGCTGGAATTTCCCTGGACAGCAGTTTAGAGACGTGTTCATTTGCATTTTACGTTAATTAAACAATTTATTTTGCAAGTAAATATTTCATAAAGTTATAGTATTCTGAATTAGCTTCGTAACGAACTAAAGAACGTATACTAATGATTTTTCTATGATTTATAATGAATTTTATAAGATAAGGTGTACAGTAAATTTCAGATTTGTCATATCCGATTTTTCAACGACATTTCATATGTAAACTATAAGATTTTCAAATGTATAACATTATAAAATGAAGATTATAAAAGTATATAGCATGTAGCAAGATTAACTTGCCTCGATGGGTCGCGAATCGGAAAAACGAAACGTTAACCGTCGGCGGGGAAAACTCGCGACGGCGCACGGTTCACGGAATGAACCCAAACGACGAACAAAGGAACTACACGGGTCGGGGTATCTCGCTGGAACGTCGAGAAACGTCACCGCCACGACGGAATTCCGGTAACAAAAGAACAGTTAAAAGAAATGAGAAACGAGACATGAAGCAAGAAGAGAAAAATGATAAAGAGAAGTACGAGAGAATATATAAGGGGTAGAGAGAGAGAGAAAGTGGAAAGAGAGAGAGAAAGTAGGGCCCACGGGGTTAAAGGGGAGGTTGTGATTGGCTGAGAGAATAAATTGAGAAGGATATAAAAGATTGTAAAAATATTATATGGTTAACTTAAAGATTTAAAAGATAGGTAATGAACAGTAAGATATCAGGTTAGTTAGAAAAATATATGTGATGGTTTTAATAATATTAAAATTTGGGATTTTGGCGCCAAATGAAACATTTCCAAATTGCGCCCGGGTTGGGTCCAAAAATTCGAAATTCAAATAATAGGATTTTAAGCGGGTTCCAAATTTTAAAATGAAATGTTTTATGATTAAAAAGCATACTCTCAAAACGGACACACGCACGTGCACGTAGCCATCCAAACTCGCCCGTTTCACTGAACGGGACGAGAACACAATGCACGGACGCTACCACGAAGCTAAGGATGTCAAGTAGGCCAAGATGAATATTTTTTTAATTTTATTTTAGATGCTAAAATTTGTTATATGCAGAATGACTTAGCCAGATAAAATTTTACAGTAAGACCCAAATAAGCAAGATAAATGAAATGAGTAATATCTAATGCTCAACCAATAACAGAAAATAGTAGCATTGGGCTCGGGTGTTACAAGGGATGGCAGGCGCTCTGATTACAGAGAATCCCCGGGTACCATCAATGAATCGTGGTCCTCAAGAAGGAAATCTAAGACATGCGGCACGCTACCCGCTCGGCCAGGGGTGTGAAAAAGTACTTTGCAGATTCTCTCATGAGGCCCTTCATGGAGCAGTTACTAGGTGAGCGGGTCTCATCTCGGAACAAATCGCCCAAAGTGTCCCTCTTCGATATGAAATCTGACCCGAAGAACCACTTGGATGCGTTTACGGCAGACATGGGCTTCCAAGAAAACTCGGACGCAGCTCAGTGCCGAGCCTTCTCAACCACCCTCATCCGGACCGTCCGGGATTGGTTCCGCGGACTTGCGCCACATTTGATCTCGACCTTTGATGAGCTGGCAACTCAGTTTCTTAGTCATTTCATCGGTAACCGACGACGGAAAAGGACGGTCAACTACCTGTTTACCATCAAGAGTGAAGACAGGGAATCTTTGAAGTGTTACGTCACCCGCTTCTATAATGCCCTTCTAGAAGTCCCCGAGCACCGCGACGAAATGGTTATCACCGCTTTGAGGTCGGGTCTTAGGCATAAAGAGTGGCTCTACTCTTTTGCATTAGCGCAAGCTAAGACTATGGCCGAAGTAAAAGTCTGGACTGAGCGGGAAATCCAACTCGAGTCAGAGGTAAATGCCAACTTACCCCACGGCGACCGAACGAACCGAAAGAAACGGGACAGAGAAGAGAAGAAAAATGTTGACCATCCAAAACCCTATTCTCCAAGGTTTCATGAGTACACTCCCCTGAACATCTCCCAGGACGAGCTATTGGAGGAGGCTAAGAGCGAGAGGTTTTTTAAACTCCCGCTAGCGACTCAGAGGCCGGGCAAGTGACTCCGCAACCCATACTACACCTTCCATCGATCACACGGGTATCCGACCGAGAACTGCAAACAACTCCGTGACTATATCAAAGAGCTGATCTGTTCCGGTCATCTGGCGAAGTACCTAAGAGACAAACGGCTGGCAGATCGGGAGCAAGCAAACTAACCCCCTCCCGGAGAATTGACGGTTGGAAAAATCATGGTCGTCTCTAGAGGCTTGACTCCGAGCAACGATGACACCCACCACTTCCGGCCGGTCATGACCTTAAGTGATCCGCCCTATAAGAAGTGCAAGATGAATAATCCAATCATCTTCACCGACAAGGACCTTCACGGCATATCACTCCCGCACAGTGATCCTCTTATGATAACAGTCCGGGTAAACCGATATGAAGTCCGAAGAATCCTAGTTGACTCAGAGAGCTCGGTGGATATCATGTTCTACGACTGTTTCCAGCATATGGGGTTAAATCCGTCCGACCTCCAACCGACCTCTCACGTCCTCTTCGGGTTTACAAACCATTCCGTTTCGGCCGAAAGAACGATCACCCTCCCTCTCAACATTGGGAAGCATGAAGAATACGAACCATATCAGTGAATTTCCTCGTCGCCAGGATTTCTTCATCCTACAACATCCTGTCACGCCCCGCTTTCCAGTATACGGAGAAGGAGACGTGACGAGACCCGTGACATATTTACTCAGAAGTAAACACGTTAAGCATAAATAAGCAATATAAATGAATAACACAAGAATAACAAGAGATGTGATAAAACAAAAACTTTTATTGATAAACATTCTTTACATACAACTGAAAAGTAAATACAATGCTGGAAAGCGATGCCTAAACAATGGCATATGAACTGAAAGTAAAATAAGTACAAGTAGATCTAGAACTTTGTATCTTCAGTGAACTGCTCCAATCGTCCTGGATGGGCTCGATCTTCTAAGAGTCGGGTCCTCCTGACAACATTCCAAAGAAAGAAGAAATAGGAATGTCGTCGGCGAACTAGCGCTCGGTAAGTCCCAAAAGAAAGAGTAGAATAGAACAAGTAGAGGGAATAGAACTGGTAATTATACATATTTATGTTTGTTATACTAGCGTAGTTGTTTGTAGCTTGGTACAGAATATATTAGTGTATACGAGAGGAGTCCAACTTTCCCCGTGGACTAAGGTAACCCGTAGTACAAGGCTCCGTCAATACCCATGGAACAACGGCAATGGATGTTCATCTATGTCTTTTAGTAACCATCTCGTGCCACTTTTAACACATTCCGTACCAGTCTACCCCTTTAAATCCCCGTAATGTATACTGTATTGTTTGTAGATATAAGACTTGCCAAGACCATGGTATAAATTGTTCATGTAAATGGATCAGGATATAAACGGATAGTTATGTAGTCAAGTTCAAGATATATCCATGGTTTGGTCAAGTCAAGACATGTTGCATGTTTGTATAGCTCTAATATTCATGTTCAAGTTCAAGTATTCATGTTTGATACATTGGATTCATGTCGAATTAGATATATGATTGGATTCATATTTGGATTGTATTCAGATTAGACTGAGACTCATATTGAGTCAGACACATAAACAAATTTGAGTCCTGAATTAGGTTTTGGAGTTATCGGTAACTGCTGCATATGGACGGTAGGATTTGTGAATTTTTCCAAGCCAATTACCATTGATAACCCTGTTTTAGTTTTCTACCTTAAATAGGCAAGCACGCACTTTCTCCGGCTCCCTGAGGCTCAAGAGAATTGGTCCCGCTTAAACCTATATTTACCAGGGTCCTTATTGTAATTTAATATAACTTGAGGGAGTTTTATGAAAAATATTTTACATATACTTCCAAAATAATCCTCAAGTATTTATTTATATTTTTTAGGGTTGTCATGGAAGTGAATTTTATAGAATGAGGTATATTAGTGAAAATATATATAGTTTGAATAATTCAAGGTATTTTAGTGTAAACTTGACTTGAATAGATTCTTGATGGTATTTTTATGAAACTTATAATTCTTTTCTTTTGTTTAGAAAAACATGGAATTTATTATATATTTAAAATAGATGGTTTGATAATATTTATATAAAATTATTAAAAATAAAAATTTATTTATTAAATAGAAAATCACGTTTTTCTTAAAAATTGCATTAAAAATTCCATCGAGATCGTATGCTCTGTTAGGAGGTTTGCATCTCGCCCTACTAGTCTGATGGATGCATGATAACCTGCACCAACCGAATCGGATTCCCCAGAAGTGGGTTGTAGAGACACAATCGCAAGGAATTTAAATAACACAATTTAAAGAATACGGTTTTTAATAGTTCATGGTATTTTGATGTAAAAGTCGTATTTGCCACAAAATTGTTGTTCAAGAGAATCGTGCTATATCAAGATGCGTGTTTGTGAGAGGTAGGTCATTACCTCGTTAGATTTTTTTAAAGGTAATATAAGCAAGAATGATTATACGATGTCATATGTAATTTCATGGTATTTAAGCGTAAAAACTTAATAAAAGTTGTTTTACATGGAGTTTTAAATTGAAACTTGTTTCTAAAAATTGTTTAATGATTAACAAGCAAGGTTTGATAATTTGGATGATTGGTTCTTAAGAAAAATTGTAATTCTAAAGAGAATAGAATTTAAAGATCAATATAACTCTACTTACCAATGTGATTTGAAAAGGTGAAGTTTTATAATAGAAAGAGAAGTATAGAGGTGGGACTTACTAGTTATTTGGTTTAAGAAAAGAGAGAGGAAGAGTTTGAGGTCGTTGTGGCGTCGCCGAGTCGCCGGAAACGTCTCGAATTTTCGCCGGAACTTGACCTAATGCTAACTCCACTTGTACTCTTCTTTGACTTGGAAATTTTTGAGAATTTTTAACAAGAGATTTCAGAATGAAGAGGGCTAGGGTATGATGTTGTATCTATAGGGAAAAATTAGGGTTTTGAGAATTGAAAAGAGAATTAAAATGTATTAAAAATAGGATTTATGAGTGAAATAACACTCTCTGGATAATTGCAGGGAATTCAAATAGCATGGGGGTAGTGGGGTAGGCTAAGAGTTTCAGTATGCAGAGAATGGGAGTATTTCTAATGGGGGCCCGACAGCGTCGGCTTAAGTGCCAATCTCGCCGGCCATCTGTAGGGGGAGGGGCTCTGGATTGATGCCACGTGTCCTAGTCTATATAAATACTCTTTTGCATATTTTTATTGTATCTGACTTTTCATTTTTACGTGTATTGCACGTATAAACTTTTGGGCTTCCAAAATGTTTAAAATAAAAATCAGTAAAAATATATGTGATGATGGGATTCGAACACAGGGGCTACGTCTCAGCAGTGCAAGTCTTTACCAATGAACTACAAGCTATTTCTTGCTGTTCTTAAACAAATTAAATTTATAACTTGTGCTCATGCTTACAACTCTATTCTGTAAATTAATTTGAAAATTTTTGTACAGTAAAATTTGAGTCGTTACCCATCCTCTTGGGCCGCCCCACTCTAAACGCCCTCTAGGCTCAGATCTCAAACTACCATCCCGCGCTCAAATTCCCTCTGAACAATAGGGAATAGGCCAGGCCTATGGTGACCAGCAAACCGCCAAGGTCTGTCTCGTCTCGACGCTCCCCGAGGATAAAGAAACTGATATTTCTAAAGGTACATATGATCCTCGGAAATCTCTGGATACGCGCGACGACAAAAATGAGATTCGGGCTTCCCCGGTGGAGGCTTTGTTAGAGATTACTCTTAAGGAAGCGGACGACAGCCGGACTGTACAGATCGGTTCACTCTTGACCGGGGACGCTCGAGACAGTTTAGTCCAGTTCCTCCGGAACAACTCTAATGTGTTCGCTTTGACTCCAGTGGATATGCCCGGGATCGACCCTAAGGTGATCTCCCACAAGCTCGGGGTCGACTCGAAAGCCCGGCCAGTCCGACAAAAGAAAATAAATTTCGCACCAATAAAGCAGAAAGCGATAGAGGAGGAGGTAGACCAACTGCTCCCGGCCGACTTCATCAAGAACCTGAACTACTCGGCTTAGCTAGCAAACGTGGTCATGGTCAAGAAGGCAAACGGGAAATGGCGCATGTGCGTCGATTTCACCGATCTAAACAAGGCCTGCCCCAAAGACAACTACCTTGTTCACCGCCGGAAGACGAAACGGGGCGTCAGGACGTTCGGCGTGAATCTTGGAGGGCAGATGCTATTTGGATTTATCCTTCCACCTCTTCGAAGATACCAAGTTGATTTATGGTATCGTACATCGGAGGTTTGGACAGACGCGACCGTTGTAGCAGACTTCATCAGATCCCCTCGTTTGTGAGGGTTTTTTAATTGTGGGGACGCTCTTTCCTGCAGGCGCAACCCCCTGCAGTTAATTACGTTACCGTATCGCGATAACCACTTTTTCCTGCTCTGGAAGTTCACTTCGTATCATGTGTGTGTTTTTGTTTGTTTGGGTTGCCCGTGGATTGTATACGGAGACTAATTTATGTTGCTGCCCGTAGGGCGTAGATTAGTCCAAATCCGTATATCTTAGGTTTTGGGGTTTTATTTAAGAACCGTTAATCTATTTTGAGATTAAGATCGACTTAAATGTATGTGAGCATTTGGGGCTCGATTTGTTTTTGTTAAGGACACATTAGTCCAATTTGAGACTAAGATCCACTTTAATGAGGTTTCAGGATCATTTTTATTTAGAATCCAACAAAAGAGCGTTTGGGCTCTATTATTTTAGTTTAAGGATGTTCTGGTCCATTATCGCCATTTTGGAGGCGAATATTAGTTTAGGGATATTTCGGTCCATTATCGCCATTTTGGAGGCGAATATTAGTTTAGGGACTTCTCGGTCCTTTATTCATCTTGCGCACACGTGTATTTGTTACGTGACGAAGTGAACAATGGTGATATGGAATGCACCCAACTTGGGGTACGATTCGATTTGAGGCGTGCACGTCAGTTTGGATGTGCATAACGTGTTGTTGGTTCGGGACCGCCACCTCTCTGAAGACGTTGAAGAATTACAACGACATATATCAGAGGTGTGAAGAGATGCACCCTTAAACCAAATCTCGTATTTAAGGGAGAAAGGGGCTGTTGTAGACCTAAGAAATGTTAGCCATGTTTGAGACTAAAATTAACTTTAGGAGATATAAGATGAATATCATTTGAGATATCATCAATGGGACACCACTAGTCATTTTTGAGACTAAGGTCAGTTTGGGAAAACATGAGCAATATGGGCTCGGTTGTTTTAGAATCCCTCAGGAAACTTTAGCCAATTTGGGCCGAGATTGAGTCTCCATAATTACCCAACAGTGCTAAGCACGTGCATTTCACGTGGACACTGGATTAGTGTTAAACACTAAAATTTTGTGGTGCTCACGTGTAAAACACGTGAGCGCTACCCATTAGGTTTTATTCTCTCTATTTTTATATAAGTGCTAAGCACTTGATTCTTGTGGCGCTCACGTGTGAAACACGTGAGGCACTACAAATATGGGCGCTGCCCAAATGGCTTTATTTCCCCATTTTTTATATAAGTGCTAAGCACTTGGCTAGAGTTCTCGTGCAAAGCACGTGGTTGTCTCTCTTTTTTATACCGGGGTATTTTTTAACACTCACGTGGGAAACACGTGAAGCAGTTTTGGTTGTTCTCTTTGTTCGTTTGAAGCACTCACGTGGAAAACACGTGAGGCTTCAAGATAGTGCTAAGCACCAATGATTTTGGTTTTGAAGATCTTAGACCATCATCACTATTGTTGTTTTCTTTTATATTGAAGAACTAAGTTCTTTATGTAGGGTTAAATTGTAATTTTTATAGGAATTAAATTCCTATATGTTCTCGTTCTTCTTCTTTCCTCTCTTTTTTTATAACTTAACTCTTTCCCCCAGGTTTTGAATCTGCAGAGCAAAATCTCCCCGATGAGAATTAAATTCTCAACCCGTGGGAAGAGTTGCTTCTGCAAATCTCAACCAGGAAAGAACTGAGTTTCTTAAATGAAGGTTTAAACCCTTAGATAGGTAAAGGAGAGACAATATGATCTCTATTTTTTTCACCTTTGGTTTTAATGGGGAAAGTCTTCTTCTTTAAGAATTAAATTCTCTTGTTCTCTAAAGATCTCACCGTGCTCCTTTTTTTTTTGCAGAAGCTTGTGAAGGATTCTTTTCGTGCCTCTCCTCTTTTTTTTCCCCTTTAATCTCCTTGCTCCTATTTATAGGAGAAGAGAAAAGATCAATTTGTTAGGAGAATCTCTGATTAAGATATCATGATCAACCCAAAGTGATCTTTTGTATCAATTGGTGAATTTCATTCACCGTTAGATTTTTAATCCAAAGGTTCTCTGTTTAACAGAGAAGTTTTCTTGTTTGTTTAACAAGATTTAGAAAATATTTTTCCTAGGATAGAATTTTATTCTATCAGATGGTCGGTGGGTGATTTTATAATCACCATTGGATCGTTGATCCAAGGGTCTTCTGTTTAACAGAGAGGATCTTTCTAGTTTGAGAAAGATCGAGGAAATATTTCCACATAGAATTTAATTCTATCAGATAGTTCATTTGGTGATATTTTATCACAATTGGATTTTAAATCCAAGATTCTCTGTTAGAGAAAAATCTTTCTATATTAGAAAGATCAGGGAAAATATTTCCCATATAGAATTTAATTCCATCTTGCATTAGAATGCAGCAAGAAAACTCACGTGTTTAACACGTGAGGCCTGTTTGGCCTGCCAATTATTTAAATGCAGCGCCTATATGCTTTGCATATAGGCGCTCACGTGTTTAACACGTGAGGCTTATGCAGCGCCATATGCTTTGCATATAGGCGCTTACGTGTTTAACACGTGAGCCTTATGCAGTGTCCATATGCTTTGTATATAGGCGCTCACGTGTTTAACATGTGAGACTTGAACAGTGAGGAATTTTCCCCTTTTCTTTCTTCTTTTCCTTTTTTTTATATGAGAGAACAAATGCCTCCCAGCATTGCTCTCACATGGCTACCTGTTTTTCAGATAGCAGTTCACTGACGAACATTGGTCTCGAATCATTCTCCATCCCTAAGTCAGCTTTTCTTAGGTTATCCGCCGTGGTGTGTATCCTATCTTCCAGCTCTTTTGGCGCTGGTGGAAACTCTGAGATCACCTTGTTCACGTCTTCATTTACGAAGCACATGTGAAGGTCATCCATAATCTCGTTCCCTCCCTCTTTTGAGAGTGTTATCATATGGCAGGTACATTTTGTAAGTCTACGGTAGCGCCCCGGCCGTCAAACTGACGCCAAATGCGGAACAAAAACTTTTATAACTGGCGCTATCGCATACTATAACCCGGATCTGCCATTATTGCTAAACTAACAAACTACAAAGAGGGTTGAAAGGTTATACCGAACGATCCGAGTCCTTCGTTCTTTAACCATCATCCTACACTCCGTTGCGGCTGCTCCGATCTCGTCGATCTTCGATCTCCTCGTCCAGGTGGCACCACGTCATCGGATCTTTAAACGGGCTCCCGCCTCTGACTCGAGGCAACTCGGTCGTCAAGTTTGCTAAAAGAGACGACCAAGAATGATGTAAAGAATGAGTAGAAGACTTTGTCTCGCTTCGTCCAAAGCCATGGACGAACGGTTAATGAAATTGCCAATTAAGTCGGGTGATGGAATGAAATGAGGTATGAAATTTCCATACACCTAAAACTATCATCTTTTTTCCAAATGAATTAATCAAATTAGTGAATGAGAGAGGGGAAAGGCCGGCCACATATATGAAGAGGTGGGGGGGGGGGTAAGTGTAGGAGCAAAGAGGTAACCATAAGATAAAAGATCTCACACAAAATATCTTAAGGTTAACAAGAAACATTAATGCTAAAGGATGACTCACATTAACACATCACCACCACAATTAATGCTTAACAATGAATCACCATAACATTAAATGCTAACCATGAGTCACCAAATCTAGAACCTTCTAGAACCATGACTCACCCAAGAAAAGATAAATCCGTCTTTAACCGAATGATAAAGATGGGTGATAGAAAACTGGAAACTGGCAACTACCAAAAGCGATCCCGAAACGAATTTCAGGATAACCCCGTAACAGTATAAACATACCCGCATTTGTATTACGACCGAATACAAATGCAACCGAGACAAAGATATTATATCTACACAGTATAATACTCGGATCCGGCTTAAACTAAAGCCCACCAGTATTATCTGCCCGAAATAACACGTGCGTAAACGCATGTGCATTTTCCGAACCCTGCCATAAAACCATACGGCCTCTACAACGTTTCGGCCGAACTTGGGAAACAATCTGTGGGGGACTCTAATGACTCGTCAGTACCCTGGCAGTGGGTTTAACCACAAGCCATCAGCGGCACTAGCTGTGCGTAACGGCTGCCCATGGACTGACCTCAAGGGAGGCCGATGAGCGAACTCATCCGGAAATCCTACTGAGCCTAACAGTGACAATGTATATACAGTCCGGTCCGTTCGTCTATGAGTATCGCATATCCTGCTTAGGGGGCTAGTAACGTCAGACCCCTAATAGCAATATAGGGCTTGTCGGAGACAAGCCCTGAACACCCTGAGAAACTACCGGAGTACCTACCAGTAATTCTCACCTGCCTTAGCTAAGGACTTGGTGTAATGGCTTTCCTAGACATAGCACGATCTCCACCCCCAATACCGGGAGAGACGAATCCCCTGCCGATCCGCTCACGTGCCTCCATGTGGCTCAGGACTGTACCCAAAAACTACCTGTTTGCACGACTCCTTTGAGCCGTGGTAGGATAGAAATCAAAGCACAGTGGGAACTCACACAAGACAAATGACGACCTCAGGTCGATGAACTAACCTGTATACATGTCACCAGGGAACTCCTATCTGACGATATGTATAATACCAACTAGCAGGTTCCCGGCGAGTCCTGTCCGGTGTACTCATAACCCAATGAGCACCCGTATACATCTTATGTGATCCAACTGACACCAGTGGCTTGTGAGACCGGCCACCGCCCCTCGTCGGGGTCTCGACTGTATACACTAGTCTACTCCGGAGTATCGATGCCCTGTCTCGAAACTCCCGCGACTAGGGACCACTTTTAAGGAAATGCTTATAGACCATCCAACTCTCACGTATATGATCGCCCTTATACTGTTGGTAGTCAAGCAAGATCCTAAGGGCTCTATCAAAGTGTAATCGTGATCAGTCACCTGAACCTATACACGACTGATAAAGGCAAACCAGATAGCATACTATCATCTCGAGTAAGACTGTCATACTGGCATAGGTCCTCCTCAATCATTGCAATCACGTACCTGCGATCCAATAATTGACTTTGAGGGCACTATATCCAACACATTTCGCTTCCATTCTTGATGTTGAGCTGGTCCCATCCTTATGGTATAGATCCTCTTTGGCTCATGCTTTTGCAGCAGGGTTACCCTCCAGCTGTCGGATAAAGCGAACCTGCCCTGCTGATACTTGTCTTCTATCTAGTCTTTGAAGGTGAAGCGGTTTTCAAGGGGATGACCTATTATTTGGTGATAGGAGCAATAATTTGGATGATGGACCTCATTTATTTGTTCAGGATGCCGAGACTCCGGAAGTGTCATCATTTGGTGTTTCATGACAAGGTTGAATATTTTCCTTGTCTTGTCTTGGGGGAAAGAGTATTCCCGACCCATCTTCTTTATAAAGGACAGATTCCAATCGACTTTTTCTCGATTGCATGGTTTCTTGGATTCGCTTCATTGTTTGCGTTATTTGCCCTGTTTTTGCCTTTATTTCAAGATTTTCCCCTTTCGCGAGGACATATAACTGGCCGGGGATGAAGGGCATTATAGTCTTCCTTCTCCGCGGATTGCTGATTGAGGCGCTGCATCCTGGCTTTTTCATAAATGGTCATTTCGCGGCCGTGATCGTCTCGGCTCATTTGAAAAGCTTCTTTTATTAGCTTGTTTATTGTTCTTCAAGCGATGGACTTAACGTTCTCAGAGCGGGCTCACACTCTGTTTCTACGTCGCGGCCATTCGGAAGAGTGTTTTCCCCTTCGTGGTAGCTGTTTATGATGCGGCAGTTGTGGAAATGCTCCCGTTTCTTGGACCGAACGTATCCGAGCCCGGTTATCTCCATCTTCCCATTGGGCATCTTTCGCTGAGCCCGGGAATATCCCAAATCTATTTGTAGAATTGGGCTTGTCGAACAGTTTGTTCAAGGGGTACACCTTGGTATCTTAACAGCCTTTTCAATCCCTCCGCGTAATATCTTGGCAGACGGATTGGTTGAAGCCTGTCGAGTGCAAAATCAATACCATGCCAGACTTCTTGTTTTACTTTGGTCTTCGTAGATTAGTAGAAGAGGATCGAATTTTCACCTCTTCACCTGGGAGGGATGTAGAAAGTCTGTAGCTCTTGTACGCTGTATGTATCGAGCGCATCAAGTTCCTTGTAATGCCGAGGTGGGGCCATTGTGATTTGCAGACTCTGATTTGCTTCTTCGAGGGTTTGTACTGATGGGTGGATGGAGAACACTGCGTTGGCCTCGTCCTCAAAGTCGCTGCCAAAGACCAGAATAGGGGTAGATGGTCCAGTCCTGTTGTTTTCTTTCTGGGGTTGCCCCGAGTAGACTATTTCATCATCTTCCTCGGAATTGCTCCCAAAAATCGGGATAGTGGCGGCGGACTTTTGTTTATCCTCTGGCTTATGACACCTTTCTGTATCTTCAAAGTCTGGTAGGAAGTACTTTGCATCTTCATATTTCCGTACCTCATTTACGGAGAACGGGTTTAGCTCCCCTATGACGGTGCATTCCAAGCCGTCTTTGAAATACTTCATACACTAATATTGTGTAGAAGGGATGACGTTGTACTCATGCAAGCAGGGCCTGCCGAGCAAAGCATTATAGCAAGTCTTGGCGTCAATGAAGTGAAATTTGATGTCAGTGACGAGCAACCCGAAGCGTAACGTCAACCCAAGCGTCCGTGACGACTGTGAGTCAAATCCGGAGATTGTAATTTTGTCTCAGGCCAAGTGCTAAACGTTCATGCAAATCTCCTTCAGCACTTTCACGTTGAGAAGGTTGACGAAGGATCCGTTGTTGATAAGGATTTTCCCTATTTTGATGTTGTGGCAGTACTCGGTGACGTATAATGGACTGTTATGTTCGCACGTACCGAGGAGGAGATCTTCATCGATGAATGTAATGTCAGTTGTGTGAACCTCTGCCAGCTCGTCCTTCATCTTCTCTTCTGCAAGGAAAGCTTGGAACTGATCGGGTTCTTATAATGCCTTGATCAGAGACTCTCGTGCCTCTTTGGACAAGAGACGAGCATCCAATATGCTCAACTGTGAGGGTATTTTCCTCAGATGTGTTAGGACATTGTAATCCACCTTATTTTTCCTAGGCAGGTCCCTTACTGCGAGCTCTTTGACAACTCCATCGCCGAGGGCAATTTCCTTAGAGATTTTCTCTTTCCCTTTGTCTTTTCTGCTCGAACCTTTGTTTGTAAGCCCCGAGGTTCTTTTCACGCAGCGTGCGGTTACACAGCTGAATATTCTCGCAATTCTTCTCATCCTCTTCTTTTTCGGAGGTAGAGTCTTTGAAGAGAGGGCTGGGGGGTATTTCGTTCTCGGAATCGCTCCCGAAAGTAAGAACTTAGGGTTTTTTCCCTTCCGAACTGGTACCAACCATATGACAGTTGCCAGTCATTTTTTCACGCGCATCTGTCGTACTTTTTTGCCATCGATGAGCTTCACGCTTCATTCTCTTGAAGTGTTTTTATGAGCAACATATCCTTGCCATCACTTCTTGAAGGTACTCCATTCTTCAGTGGGGTAGGTAACCCTCCGATGATATAGGCGGTAGTGTTGGGGTCAAAATTTACACCCCGGTTGACCAAGTCAAAATCAAAGTCAACCCCAAGCCAAGTGGGCCCAAGCCCAGGTCAAGTGGGCCAATGCCACGGTCGAGCCCGAACATGAAGCGGCCGGCCTCCCCCATGCCAAAATAATTTTTTTTTAATAAATAATTTTGTTGTATTTCTTTTATTTTTATTTTATGAATAAATGTAAGAAAAATGGGCATAAAGCCAAATTTTGTAAAACCCATTGCTTATGTGCAAAAAGAAATAACACATAAAGCATGGGATAGGCAGAATACCATTTTGGAATGTAAAGTGTATAGCCTATAAAGGCAAAGATAATGAAAATATCTCAACAACTTTTTTCTCTCTCTCAAAAAAGAATCCAGATCTGTGATCTTCTCCTTCCCCAAGGTTCTAAAACCTTCTTCACTTTTTGAATTAAATTAAGAGTTTTACTCTTCCTTTTCCAAAACTAAATAGTTTTCACCACAAAACCCACAAAAAGGAACTTAGATCTCCCATCAGATCTTAAAAAGAAGAGATTTTTAAAATCTCACATCTCTTGATCTTCAAGATCCTGCCAACAGAGGAGGAAGAAGGAGGCCCATCTCCAAAAACCTAATTTTAGGGAAGACCCAGGGCTCCAAAGAAGAACCCCTTTCATCAACTCCAAAACATCTTAGGAGTTTAACTCCACTCTAAATCCTCTTTTGGGATTTTAAATCCTATTTCTGGGACTAAAGCCCCCTTTTCCTCGCCGGCGCCAAAGCGCCCGAGCGCTTGGAGCCCGAGCGCTCGAGCGCCCAGCGCCCACGTGCCGGGCATGTTGTGCGCTAGCGCTCGAGCGCCCAGCGCCCACGTGCCGGGCACGCTCGAGCGCCCAGCGCTCGAGCGCCCAGCGCTCGAGCGCCCAGCGCCTACGTGCCTGGCTCGTGGTGCGCCTGCGCCTAACGCTCGTGTGTTAGACACGCGAGGCGCTGGCCCCAACGCATCCTTTGGATGCCCTTTCCCTTTATATATATATATATGTATATATATATATGTATAAACATATTTACACACACACACACATACTTTACAACACTGTCCCTCTCAAAAAAAATTTGGGCCGGGGCGCTGCCCCGCACCCCGTAAGGGGGCTGCTAGCCCTCTTGACCCCCAGCCCGTTATCCGGGTAGCGGGACCCCCGTAAAAACTCTGCGGGGCCCCCGATACATCCAAAAACCCTTCAAAACACGACACTGCACATTAAGTTCGCATGACCAGTTTAACCCGTTAATCGGAGGTTCTCTCACTCTAAAGGCGAGGGGTAATTAACGGCAGCTTAGTCCGCGGCTGCCGGAGATTCGGATCCTCACAATCATTAACCCCCCGCCTACCCTAGGCAGGGGGAATCTGTAGTACGCCTGACAAGCGACGCGTACTCCCATCTCAATGGAGTGACAACTAAAAACACCATACAGATTCTGGCACGCCCGGTGGGACCTTTTCTCTCCTCCCATATCTCGGGTCAAGTGTTCATGCGAACTCATTTAACATATATGTTGTACTGAAATAATGTTTTTTTTCGTGCAGCAAGCAACTTTCCAACGACAATGTCTCCCAAGACGAATTCATCTTCCAACGCGACCCCGACCTCGTACGTGGTCAAGATCAATGCTCGTGTGGTTCTCCCCGCAAGCCTTAGTCGATAGTGGGAGGAACTGCCCCGCCAGTTCGGCTCCGTCATCATCTACCCTGCCGGAAGCGCTCATCTGGCAGAAATTCCGGCAAAACAAGTGGCCAAGCTGGTCTCAAGGGGCAAGAGGCAGAATGTTGTGATCGCTAAGGCGCCACAACCGAAACTTAAGATGGTGTCTGAACGACTTTCTTGTGCTCCAGCTGGGGGCAAGACTTTCGGTACAAAGGGCAACATCAAACGTTGCGGACGAGCTCAGGTGATGACTCTAACAAATGCACAATCAGGCGTATCTCCAAAGTCCTCCATCGTCCGGTCTACGTCGGCTTCCCGAAAAGCTATAGCCAGCCAAGTGCTTAAAACAGAAAGGATGAGACAGAAGCGGCTCAGGTATCGAGCCAACAAGAGGACCAGGACTCCGGCCATGTGGAATCTTGTGAGGTTCCAAGAGCAGAGTCATCCTGCGATGACGGCTGAGTCAGCCATAAAAATCAGCAATTCCTTCGAACCTCTGAAGTGGGTTCAGAGAAATGCCATGACCGCCAGGATCAAGAAGACAGCAGTCTGAATAATGCCACGAAGGGACGTGTCCCAGCCCCAAAAGAGAAAGCATGGCACCGTCTCTTCAAGAGTCTATCAGGCGCTCTGTGCCGCGCGAAAACAGCGGGGCAAAACCAAAAAGGAAGCGTCAGCACCATTCAAGAATCCAGCCAGGCCAGCCGCCTTCAATCAACTGCCCGCTACCAAAACAGGGAGGTCAAGACAGCGATCTGTGAAATCAGCTGCCGATAATAAAAAGACGGCTGGATATATTATCCATACGGTTTATATGGCAGGCGGGCGCCCCGGCGACAACCTTCGCAGCAAAAGCAAGGATGGGGACACAACATCCCAAGCCCAATCTGGCTTGAATGTGGTTGCCGCTTCCTAAGAACAGCCGCCTCCGCTGGATGATGAAAACCCTCTCGATGAGGACGATAGGCAGAAGGACCCTTCGGTCTAGGAAGAGTCAAGCTTGGACAGCGAGGAAGAGCCGACTTTCCACCCCAGGACCGCGGAGCAAGAGCTGCTTCAAGAGCTTCGGAAACAGCTTAAGAGCAAAGATAAAGAGATGGCCAAGCTCTATTCGAAAATTGATGACTTAACGAACGTTGTGATGCAGATTACGACTCAAATTGCTCGAGCGCCTCCTAATCAAGCACAAGTCGCTACTCATGAGCCGGGTGATGACAATCCGAAGCGGCCGATACCTGTCCCTTTGGGTCCAAGATTCGTCAAGCCGCACGAAAGCCATCCACATTTCGCTTCTGGGGATGCCTTGGCCCTAGATAACACTAACCCGTAAACACAAGATCGGATAATGGATTTGGTCAACAGCAAGGTTAAAACATTGGTGGCCGAAGCTGAAGCTTAGAAAGAAATTGGCAGTAGTGGGCGGTCATATCCCGCACAGTACGATCTGATCGAGTTCCCGAGCGGCTACGTCATTCCTAAGTTCGGAAGATTTGATGGAATGGGAAATGCAAATCAGCATGTCGCCCACTTCAAAGTATCGTGTGGAAATACAGGGGGCAATGATACGCTCCTTCTTCGTCAGTTTGTCAACAGCCTGACCGGCGTCGCTTTTGACTGGTACACGAGTATACCAGATGGGTCCGTCATTACCTTTGCCCAAATAGAGTCTCTGTTTCGGTAAAGGTTCATGAGTGTCAGTGATAAAATCTCCATTGCCGACCTTGTCAGGACCAAGCAAGGGAAGAATGAAAGCAACACCGACTTTATCGCCCGATAGCGTAATCTCACAGTTAAGTGCGAACCGCCGCTGAAGCAGGACCAGTTCGTCAGCCTTCTCATTAGGAACCTCAGCAATTGGATGGTCCCATTCTTGTGTACATCAAGCCTCAAGACGTTTCAAGAGCTAACCAAGAAAGTCCAAATGTTGGAACGCTCGAAGCAAGAGTCCACCCCGGACTCTCAGAGAGACAAGACTTGAAAAAGCAAGCGGGACGACAACCGTAGAAGCGGGAGTTCCAGCAGTACCAATGTCTTCAATGCGTCCGACAATGAAGAAAAGCGAAGGACGGGCGAATCCAAAACCAACCGGTCTCGAAAGCCATTGCTGGGAGGAGATAGGCCTTCCCTAGAGGAGAAAAAGAACAAGGTTTACTCTTTCAGAAGGGACAAGGTCCGCAAGATATTTAAAGACGCCTTGAACAACGGTCTACAATTGCCGGAGTCGAAAAGACCTCAAGAAGTAAAAATGACCGACAATCCCCTGTATTGCCCGTATCACCGAGTAGTGAGCCATACGATCGAGGATTGCTATATCTTCAAGGACTGGGTCGAGAAGCAGTACAAGGTTGGAGAGATCGAGCTGTCCAAAAGTGTGTTGGTGAACAATCAAGTTGCAACCACCAACTTTATACAGACAGAAGCTGAAGCCTTCTGGGAGCAGACAGCCGAACCCGCTGCCCTGAGAAATGAAACGGACTCACCGCGGCCTTCGTGGAGTACGCACATATCTAATAAGACGAAGAAGATGATAAAGCTACTTCGGAAAGAGCCTAGGACGGAAAGGGAAGGGCAGAAGAAGCCTACCTTTCCAACTGCCAATGCGGCTCCATCAGGCTCAAAATCCAAAAAGCTCAAGAAGAAGAAAAGTGCAGCTCGGCGCGAAAAGGAGTCTGCAGGGAGATCGACCATTCAAAAATATATCGATTCTCTCGAAGAATATGAACAGAAGGAAAGAACTCTGATTCAATTGAAGGAGTTCCTCCCTGTATGAGCGGCTGAAATTCTGGAGGAGTTAGAAGAAGACTCCAATGAAGAGATCCCAGTAGTGACCTGCTACGCCATCTATCTTGGCAGCGACTCTGAGGAGGAGCTCTGTTTTCTCGAAGAGGACGAGGAGCTCGCCATAAAGGCCAACCAAATCCAGTTTAGAAGCGGCAGGGCTCTACCGCCAAATCAGGGCAACGCCCTAAAAGTGAAGGAAAAACAAGTCGCAAATGAAGAAGATGGTAGAGAACTTGCTCATGAAGATTCGAGTCCTTCCCCAGTAGACTATACTGTCTTGGCTCACCTCCGAAAGCTTCCGTCTCTCCTTAGCATCTACGATGCCTTGGTTCTATCTCAAGAGCTTAGAGATGTTCTCATTCATGCTCTACAAAACCTTGAGTGGTATCAGGCTCGCTTTGCAGAAATTAATACGAAAGAAGCTCAGTACACTTTGCAAGCCACCGCAATCACGTTTAAGGATGAAGACTTGCTACTGGGAACGACTGAGCATAATCGGCCGCTTTACGTGACCGGGTACAGCGACGGAGATCGGATTAATCGCATATTGATTGATCCGGGGTCCTCAGTGAACATCATGAACTTGCGGACACTGAAGAGTTTGTCAATGGACGTCCGACACCTGTCAAGGGAAAGGATTGTCATTCAAGGCTTCAATCAAAACTGCCAGTAAGTTCTGGGGTCTATAGCTTTGCCAATCAAATTCGGGGATCTACAAACTGAAGCTAAGATATGCGTGATCGACGCCGACACGTCTTATAAGATTCTTTTGGGATGGACGTGGCTCCACGATTACGGCATCGTTCCGTCAACTCTCCATCAATGCATGAAGTATACTAAAAATGGCGAAGAAAGATGTATTGACGGAGACATCCAGCCGTTCGGTGTGCATGAAGTCCGATATGAAGATTCTCGGTACTTTATGAACCACCAAAATGCTAAGCCACAACTGACTGAGGATAGAGCGGCCCCAAGACTCAAAAGCAAATCTGAGCCGGCTGTCACTTTCAAAAGCAAAAACGCCCAAGTGCGCCCATGTTTCGGTAGGACACTGATGAGTCCGACGCTGGAAGTCCGTCCTTTCGTAAAACTCGCCCTCGTTTCGGTAGTGATACGGATGAATTTTTTACTAAAACCCTATCTAGCAGCAGAGTCCGCCCTCATCTTGGCAGCGACACTGAAAAGTCGGAAGAAGAGGACCTGCCGTGCAACAGCTGTGCAGATTGGACCCCTATGCAACAAACAAAACTACGAAAGACCTTCGAAATTGCAGAAGGGCCCCTAGCTGTCACAAGGGTGCCGGAGCAGATGTGCAAAGAGCTCGATGCATTGTCAATCTCCACCGTGGACCAGCTGAAAACTTTCTACGTTCCCGGAAGGAAAAATGGACAGAAGGGCATCCTGTTTTATGGGTCAAATCCTGTTGGGCACCCAAACGATTTGTCTGTCACGTGCCTTCCCTATGAGAGAGGCATAAGAGCCGTCCTCAATCCCAGATACTATGCACCCGAGATGAGGGAATATTTCAAAAAGTGCGAATGCCGGTTATATCAAACGGAGTCCGAAGCAAAGTTTTATGAAGGGCTATGGCATCCGCCACAGATCCGAGCACTCATCGATGGACGAATTCCAGATAGACGGGGCATAGGCTACATTCAACCTGATTCCAAAACGTGCTACATGATCCATGTTGGGGAAGCTAGTGAAGAGTCAAATGATGAAGATGAGCTAGCTGAGCCAGAAGAAGCTCCTCAAGAGCTCGAAGATGGCGGACAAGCAACCTTTGACGAGCTAACCAAGATTGACTTAGGAACGCCCGATAATCCAAGGCTGACCTACATCAGCTCACTCTTGTCAGAGGAAATGAAAGAGCAGATAATTGCCCTGCTGCATGAGTTCATCGACTGCTTTGCGTAGACATACAAATGCATGGCCTTTCCCCTGAAGTGGCCATGCATAAGCTGGCTATATCTCCTGATGCTAAGCCAGTCAAACAAGCTCCTCGAAGAATGAGAAGGGAACTAGAAGAAAAGGTCATCGAGGAAACCAAGAAACTCATCGATGCCGGCTTCATCAGGAAGGAGAAATATGCGGACTGGATCGCATGCATAGTCCCAATGAAGAAGAAAAATGGGCAGATCCGAGTTTGTGTCGATTTTAGGGACCTCAACAAGGCATGTCCTAAAGACGACTTCCTGCTACCGGTCATGGAAATGATGGTCGATGACACCTCAAATTACAAGCTGTTCACCTTTATGGATGGCTCGTCTGGGTATAATCAGATCAAGATGTCGCCTGAAGATGAGAAGCACACAACATTTCGAACCCCGATCGAAATATACTGCTACAAAGTGATGCCGTTCGGACTAAAGAACGCAGGTGCTACATACCAAAAGGCAATGACCAATATCTTTGATGACCTGATTCATAAAGTCGTCGAATGCTATGTTGATGATCTCGTCAAGACTAAAGCCAAGGCCGATTACATCTAAGATCTTAGGACCGTTCTCACCAGACTGAGGGAGTACGATCTGAAAATGAATCCTCTGAAGTGCGCTTTTGGCGTGTCATCGGAAAAATTCCTAGGTTTCATAGTCCGACATCAAGGGATTGAAGTTGACCCATCCAAGATAAAGGCCATCATGGAGATGCCCCTCCGAAGAGTCTGACGCAGCTAAGATCTTTTCAAGGCAAGCTCGCTTATATACGAATGTTTATCTCAAATCTATCGGGGAGATGTAGACCCTTCTCAAAGCTCATGAAGAAAGGAGCTCCCTTTGTCTGGGATGCCGAATGTCAAGAAGCGTTCGAAAGCATCAAGCAGTACTTGTTGCACCCTCCAGTGTTGGCCGCTCCCATTCCAAATAAACCGTTGATCCTCTACACTGCCGCGCTAGATGAGTCACTCAGTGCACTCCTTGCCCCAAACAACGAGGAGGAAAAAGAGAATGCCCTCTACTACCTCAGCCGAACTTTAGTCGGGGCAGAACACAACTATTCCCCGATCGAAAAGCAATGCCTGGCTCTAATGTTCGCGGTGAAGAAGCTGAGACACTATCTGCTCGCTCATCGGGTTATGCTGATCTCTAGGGTCGACCCGCTCAAACACTTAATGACCAAAGCAAGCCTAGCCGGTAGAATGTCGAGATGGGCCGTCATGCTGCTTGAGTTTGACATAGTTTATACTCCTCAGAAAATAGTAAAAGAGCAAGCTCTTGCAGACTTCCTTGCTGCTCATCCCGTATCAGAGGGGTCACAGCTTAATTGTGAGCTACCCGACGAACAAGTGCTGCACCTCGAGGAAGATGAGCCAAATTGGGAGCTCTACTTCGATGGAGCCTCATCAATGAAGAGCTCCAGCAAATCAAGCATCCCGCAGATAAAAGCAGGGATATGACTGGTGTTCATCACGCCATCGATGGGAACCCTACGACGTTCTTTTGCTCTCACCAAGTCTCGAACAAACAATGAAGCTGAGTATGAAGCTCTGATAGCTGGTCTGGAGCTCGCCATAGAAATGGAAATCCTTCGGCTATGGGTTTACGCTGACTCCCAGCTTGTCGTCAACCAAGTAAGCGGTGACTATAAGATATACAAACCCGAGTTAGCTCGGTACAGAAGCCGAGTGGTGGAACTCATGAAACGGTTCACTCACATTGAACTAATGAGAGTCCTTAGATCATTGAATGGAAAGGATGACATACTCGCTCGCTTAGCCAAGGAGCTAGCTGATCCTGACATGGACGCAATTCTAATCACAGTCAGAAGCCGTCAAATTCTGCCTCCTGTCTCTTTACGAGAAGAGGAAAGCGCGGAACAGAAGAGGAATCCCACCGAAGAAGTTTCGATCGTTTAAGACGAGCCCGATTGGAGAGAACCCTTCATAGAGTACCTTCGATACGAAAAGCTGCCCGAAGGAAAATCTGCAAGGATTCGGCTGAAAAAGAGAGCCCTCCGATACGTGTTTGTAAATGACACGTTATACCGCAGGTCATATGACCAACTCTGGCTCAGGTGTCTGTCATTGGCCGAAGCCCAAAAGGTCATGAAAGAAGTTCACTCGGGTGTGTGCGGTGCTCACCAATCTGGCCCCAAGATGCGACTTCAAATCAAACGACTTGATTATTACTAGCCCACCATGATACGGGATTGAGGAGAGCATCCAAAGAAATGTTATATATGCCAAATTCATGGTGATTTCATTCACAAGCATTCCAATCCGTTGCAACCTACGGTGGTGGCGTGGCCCTTCGAAGTCTGGGGCACTGACATTGTTGGCCCAATTGATCCTCCGTCATCCAAAGGCCACCGGTTCATATTGGCTGCAACCGACTACTTCTCAAGATGGGCTGAAGCTGTCCCGCTAAAAGAAGTCAAGACAGAAGATATTCTGACATTCTTGCAGCATAATATTCTATACCACTTTGGTACACCAATAAGAATCATATCTGACAATGGGCCTTCTTTCAAGAGCTTCAAAGTCGCAAGGTTCGCTACTCAACATAAGATAGACTGGAGATATTCCTCCATCTATAATCCAAGAGCCAACGGGCTAGCCGAAGCTTTCAATAAGACTTTATGCAAGCTCCCGAGGAAAAATGCTTCATCCAACAAGAGAGACTGGAATCTCAAACTTCACGAGGCGTTGTGGGCATACCGTACCACACATCGTACTCCAACTCAGTCGACTCCGTACTCATTGCTCTTCAGAGTGGAGGCGGTCCTCCCCCTCGAAGTCGAGGTTCCAAGCTTGAGAATGGCCGTTCAGCACGGGTTGACAGGGGAGGAAAACGTGCTCCTTCGGCTTGAAGAGCTCGACGCCCTTGAAGAAAAGAGGCTTGCAGTACAGCAAAATCTGGAGCTGTACCGAGCCCAAATGTCACAGGCCTATAACAAGATGGCTCGTCTCCGCGCTTTTAAGGACTGATCATCCCAAATCGACATGCTAAGGAAAAATTTGAGCCAAACTGGGAAGGACCATACGTCATCGAGAAAGTGTTCGACGGAGGATCCTACCAACTAATAAGTGCTGAGGGAGAAATGCCCATGCCACCCATCAATGGCCGATATCTCAAGAAATACTACGCGTGAATGCTCCAAGTCGCAGGAGAATTGAGCACACCAGCCCTACGGTCTAAACCATACATCCTGTAAAACTGTATACAATCCACGGGTTAAACGACCCCTATCTCTCCTAAGTCCTGCCGGTGAGACTACTTTTAAAGTCCCACCAGCGGCAAAAAAAAAACAACGGTATGTCCACAAGCAAAACGGGCACGGATGAAAACCCGAAAGGGCTCCGTGAGTAAAAATAGCAGGACTGCCGGCGAGTTTGTGAAAACCCGAAAGGGCGCAAACTCGTGAAAAGAGATAAAATACACTCGCAAAGTCCTCTTGATCTTGTGAGGAGAAAATCCCTGCGTGAGATCCTTACGACTCACAAAGGAGCAACACACTTAGGAATCCTCACGATTCATAAGGAGAACATACACCTGCGAGATCCTCTCGACCCGTAGGGAGAAAATGCTTTTATGAGACCCTTACGGCTCATAAAATTGAAAAGTCTTAGGTGACAGGGACCTAAACCTTTCTCCTAAGCCATTGCTCCCCAACGGGCAACGGCAAATGATGAGTCGCTCCTGGCATTTCGCTTCAGTGTTAGCGGTGCTGATGCCGACCCAAAAACCAAATCCCAAGTCCTCTCGGGGCAAATGATGAGTTGCTCCTGGCATTATTCCAGTGCAGCAATGCAGACGCCAACCAAAATCCAATTTCTCAAAATTCTCCCGACCCTACGGTTAGTCCCTAAATTGACTACCGTATACAATCCACGGGCTCAAATAATTCTCATCATACCCATACCCTATCACAATCACCAGTCCAGCGGCCGGTCTCCGCCCTTAGACTTATGCTCCATTTGGGAAGACCCACTCATGTGTCCTCACGATACATGAGGAGAACAAACTTACGGGATCCTCACGGCTCGTAAGAAAACACCTTCGTGGGATCCTTACGACTCACGAAGGAAAAACACACTTGGGAGTCCCCACGACTCCTAAGAAGAAAGTACACCTACGAGATCCTTTCGACTCGTAGGGAGAAAATGCTTTTATGGGACCCTTACGACTCATAAAATTGAAAAGCCTTAGATGATAGGGACCCAAACCTGTCTCCTAAGCCATCACTCCCCAACAGGAAAAGGCAAATGATGAATTGCTCCTGGCATATGTGCTTCAGTGTTAGCAACGCTGATGCCTACCCTAATCCCAAAATTCCAAACTCCAATCCAATGGACCTCTAAGTCGTTAAACTGGGAACAGAAGACCTCTAAGTTGTTAAACTGGGAACAGATGACCCCTAAGTCGTTAAACTGGGAACAGATGACCTCTAAGTCGTTAAACTGGAAACATATGACCCCTAAGTCGTTAAACTGGGAACGAGGGAAATCTCCTCATGGCAGATGATGATTCGCTCCTGGTACCATGTTCCAGTGTAGTGATGCTGATGTCAACCCAAATCACATCAAATCAGAAAAACCACTAATGACCTCCCTGGCAGAATCAAACTCCACCTCGGAAGCAAGTCAACTTCATCCCTGACACCGCAAGGAGCGGATCAATTCAAATTCAGCACCGACCGTCCAAGTCGCTAAAAGGGCAGCACCGACCGTCCAAGTCGCTAAAAGGGCAGCACCGACCGTCCAAGTAGCAAAAAGGGCAGCACCGATCGTCCAAGTCGCGAAAAGGGCAGTATTGACCTTCCAAGTCGCAAAAAGGGCAGCATCGACCGTCCAAGTCGCTAAAAGGGCAGCATCGACCGTTCAAGTCGCTAAAAGGGCAGCACCGACCGTCCAAGTCGCAAAAAGGGCAGTACCGACCGTCCAAGTCGCAAAAAGGGCAGCACCGACTATCTAAGTCACAAAAATGGCAGCATCGACCGTCCAAGTCGCTAAAAGGGAAGAACCAACCATCCAAGTTGCAAAAAGGGCAGAACCGACCATCCAAGTCGCTAAAAGGGCAGAACCATCCGTCCACGTCGCTAAAATGGCAGCATCGACCGTCCACGTCGCAAAAAGGGCAGCACCGACCGTCCAAGTCGCAAAAGGGCAGAATCGACCGTCCACGTCGCTAAAATGACAGAAATGACATTCACGTCGTCAAAACGGAGTCGACCTCCACACGAAAGAAGATCCATCAATTTCATGCACACAACCCACATATGTGGTGTGCACGTATTGATGGGGGGCAATTTCTTGGGGTCAAAATTTACACCCCGGTTGACCAAGTCAAAATCAAAATCAACCCCAAGCCAAGTGGGCCCAAGCCCAGGTCAAGTGGGCCAATGCCATGGTCGAGCCCGAACATGAAGCGGCCGGCCTCCCCCATGCCAAAATAATTTTTTTAAATAAATAATTTTATTGTATTTCTTTTATTTTTATTTTATGAATAAATGTAAGAAAAATGGGCATAAAGCCAAATTTTTGTAAAGCCCATGGCTTATGTGCAAAAAGAAATAGCACATAAGGTATGGGATAGGCAAAATGCCATTTTGGAAAGCCCAAGGGGTTATATGTAAAGTGTATAGACTATAAAAGCAAAGATAATGAAAATATCTCAACAACTTTTTTCTCTCTCTCAAAAAAGAATCCAGATCTGTGATCTTCTCCTTCCCCAAGGTTCTAAAACCTTCTTCACTTTTTGAATTAAATTAAGAGTTTTACTCTTCCTTTTCCAAAACTAAATAGTTTTTCACCACAAAACCCACAAAGGGGAACTTAGATCTCCCATCAGATCTTAAAAAGAAGAGATTTTTAAAATCTCACATCTCTTGATCTTCAAGATCCTGCCAACAGAGAAGGAAGAAGGAGGCCCATCTCCAAAAACCCTATTTTGGGGAAGACCCAGGGCTCCAAAGAAGAACCCCTTTCATCAACTCAAAAACATCTCAGGAGATTAACTCCACTCTAAATCCTCTTTTAGGATTTTAAATCCTATTTCTGGGACTGAAAGCCCCCTTCTCCTCGCCGGCGCCTAAGCGCCCGAGCGCCTGGCGCCCGAGCGCTCAAGCACCCAGCACCCACATACCGGGCACGTGGTGCTCGAGCTCTCAAGCGCCCAGCGCCCACATGCCGGGCACGTGGTGCGCTAGCGCTCGAGCGCCTTGCGCTCAAGCGCCCAGCGCCCACGTTCCGGGCACGTGGTGCGCTTGCGCTCGAGCGCCTGGCGCTCAAGCGCCCAGCGCCCACGTGCTGGGCACGTTGTGTGCTAGCGCTCGAGCGCCTGGCGCTCGAGCGCCTGGCGCTCCAGCGCCCACGTGCCGGGCACGTTGTGCGCTCGCGCTCGAGCGCCTAGCGCTCAAGTATCCACGTGCCGGGCACGTGGTGCGCCAGCGCCCAGCGCTCGCATGTTAGACACGCGAGGCGCTGGCCCCCACGCATCTTTTGGATGCCCTTTCCCTTTATATATATATATATATATAAGTATGTATAAACATACATATACATACACACACACACACACATACTCTACAACACTATCCCTCTCAAAAAAATTTGGCCGGGGTGCTGCCCCGCACCCCGCAAGGGGGCTGCTAGCCCCCTTGAACCCCAGCTCGTTATTCGGGTAGCGGGACCCCTGTAAAAACTCTACGGGGCCCCCGATACATCCAAAACACCTTCAAAACACGACACTGCACATTAAGTTCGCATGACCAGTTTAACCCGTTAATCGGAGGTTCTCTTGCTCCGATGGCGAGAGGTAATTAACGGCAGCTTAGTCCGCGGCTGCTGGAGATTCGGATCCCCACAATCATTAAACCCCTGCCTACCCTAGGCAGGGGGAATCTGTAGTACGCCTGACAAGGAACGCGTACTTCCATCTTAATGGGGTGACAACGAAAAACACCCTACAGGTAGTTTGGATGTGAATCCTCTCTGTCGAAGCATACGATCCCGGGAGTATTTCTTATGAGAGGTGGCAGCTTTATCCCCATTGACAGAGCTTTGGCGAACCACTTCTCTGTCTTAATCTTTCTCTTATTTGTGGCAGGTGTGCTTTGGTTTGGTTAGAGTACTTTATGACTTATCATTGCCGCGGCTTCTTCATCCTGATGCTGACGCTTAGCCTTTTCGTATTTGGATGTTTCGCGTTCTCGGTCAGCTTTGCTTTTTCGAAAAGCTTCGTTTAACAGCCCATCGATCGGGTCTTCTGGCAGTTCCGTGGATTTTAGCGCCAATTCTGCCCCCAGTTCCTCCGTGTTTTTTTCTGACGCCGAGGGAGTTTCTTCGTCATTTAACGTCGTATGAGAGACCATGTGGCAGCTTGCTACATAGTCTTCGGTTTCTTTTGATGAGTCATTTTCCTCATCGTTGTCATTATCTTCGTTCTCAAGAATATGCTTGAGGAACTCTTCGAGCGTGACCGGTTTTCATGCCTTCTGGTTGTACTCCTCCAGCGCGTCAATATACTTTTGTAAGTCTGCGCGCTTGTCGTCATACTCGGCAGGCTGCACGGGCTTCTTGGTCTTCTTCTTTTTTTTCGAAGACTTTGAAGGCTTGACTTGGGGGTTTTGCCCTTTGTCAACAAGTTTCGGTATGGGATGCAGTTTCAACATCCCTTCGATGATTTCGGGTTCAAGTGGGCTTTTCCACCTGACTGCTGGACATGCCTGTAGATCATTCATCATTCTTTTGGTTTTAGCTAAAAGAACGACTTCCCATGGAGTTTCTTCCACGAGTGAGCATGATGCCCCCGGCGCATCCACATTTTTGGAAGTGTGCTTCTGGGGCAGGTTTACCCTCCAGTTCTCTGACAACACGAATTTCCCCTGTTGATACTGGTCCTCGACTCAATTCTTAAAGACGTAGCAATCCTCAATTTGATGGCTCACCATTCTGTGATAGGAGCAGTAATTAGGCCTGTTGACGTCGCCGGGTTGCGGTGGACGCCGTGGGTCTGGTAATGTGATGAGTTTGTTGTGCACTACCAATTCAAACAGTCTCCTCGTCTTGTCGTGGGGAAACGAGTAAGAGCGTCCTAATCTTTCCTCCAAGGATGGGCGCGAACGTGCGTTGTTTTGGCGAGCAGCCGGTTTTGGGCCACTCAGTTGTTGTTGCGTATTGGCAACGAAGGCCGCTTTCCCTTTACCCTTGGCATTTCGAGGGTCCTTACTTGAGGAGGAAGGCTCGTGGCCCATCTGGTCCATTTGGGCCAGTTTATCTATCAGAGCCTGGAAGGTTGTTGGTTTGAAGAACGTCATGAACTGGGACATAGTCGTTTGAGGATCAAGGGTCCCGATGAACATGCCCACGGCGGGAGATTCCTCGATGCGCTGTTCGCACTTTGACCATGGGTTCCGCTACCGGATCGCATATTGGACCCATGTCTCTCCTGGCATTACCCTAGCATTTATTAATGCTGTGATCGGGGTGTGCTCACTTGTGCGGGAGAACCGCTGTGTGAACAGCAATTCCATCTTTGAATGTTCTCACGGAGTCATTTGGGAGCTCCAAGTACCATTCAATGGCCGTCTCTGATAGACTGCCAACGAACTAGCGAAGCAACAGTTTGTCGTTGCTTCCAGTGTTGCCGCACAGAGCTCTGAACTGTGCAATGTGCTGGTGTGGGTTACCTGTCCCCTCGTACACATGGGACTTGGGGATCGTATATCCCGGCAGATATTTAATTTGGTCATACCAGCCTAGATACGGTCTCCCAGTTCTGACGATTTAGCCTATGGCTTCATTAGTTTGATAAGATCGTATTTTTCGAGCGATATAATCATCAAGAGCAGCCTTGGAGATTGTTTCCTCCTTGGCTGCCGATAAGGTCGGAAGAGCATTTGATGTTTCCCCTCTGTCATCCTCGATAATTATCGGCGGATCCTCGGCTGGAGGTTTTGGCTGGATCATCATTCCAACCATATCCTGGAACAAGAGACCCATTTGTTTTATGTTAGCATCCTGTTCAGCAGCTTCCTTGTCCTTTCTTTCAAGCACCCTTCGCAGGAACAATGTATCGATCTCCTGCTCCTGGCGCTGTTCAGCTGTTGTGTCCGAGCTTTCTTTCTACCCGGTAAGTGATGCCATTTTGGTCAGCATCTCTTGGAGCTTTTGTTGTTGCTCCTGAGCTTTTGTCAGCGACCGAGTTTGCGGTCGATGTCCTTTGGAAGCATGGCTTTCTTCTTTCCCGAAAGCCATGTAGTCCGTATGCACGATCATGCCCCCAGACTTGGGGTGTTTGGATCCATCACCTTTAGAATTTGGCGCAGGTGGTGGGATTTTCTCCGGCCCCATCCTTTTGTGGGAGGCCAAAGTTGAAGGAGCCGTTATGACAGGCACCTATTTAGAAGAAGTCCCTCGCTGTATTACGGAGGGATGGACTTTTTCTTGCCGAGTCTTCGATTTCTTCGGCCGAGGAGAGTAATCTTTGTTGATCACAGAATTCTGGACTTTCCACTAGACCTTATGAATTTGCAAGGAGAGCCGCTGATGGGGCTGCTCCGTCTTTTCCAGCATTGTGGCATCTACTGGCGGGGGTGATTTCTTTAGCACCGCCGTTGGAGAGTTTTTGTGTACCCTCCTGAGCAGATTAAAGCTATTCCCAGTTGGAACAGCAGTGTTAACTTCCACTATTGGAACTGGTGGGGTAAGTCTAGAGGAGGAGTTTCCCCCAGCTTTTATCACACGGCGCCTTTGGCGACGTCGAGCGTGTCTTGCAGACGGGACCGCCTAAGATTTAGAAGCAGCTTCTTCATGCCCCCGGCTTTGCTGAGGGCTGTTGTTGGTGTCAACCTGTTGAAAACTGACGTCCTTGGCAGGGTTTGAGGAGGAACGACCAATCTTTCAAAGACCGATCTTCTAATGGGGAAAGCGCTTTTGACGGCTTCGCCATAGGAGGGGTTAGGAGGGCTATCCATTTTGGGGCAGCCCCTGCAGGTATTACGAGCCTCTTTGCGAGCCCATTCGAGCTTTTGCTCAGCCTGTTAAATACTGAAACACCAGATTTGGACGGCCCATTGAGAGGAGCCTTTGTGGTTGCAAGTCGATCAAAGACCGACTTCTTGGGAGCTTCCTTTTACAGCGATGAGGCACCGAAACTCACTAGTGAGAGCATGGTCCCAAAGAACAATCCAGTAGTGGCTTGTGTAACTTGTTCCACCGGCATTGAAAAGATAGAGGTCGCGTTAGGCCCGTAGGTCACTCCTCCAGCTGGAGTGGAGCAAGAGTTGCCGTTGCAAGAGGTGCAGTTGGAAGACATCGATTTTCCTACACAGGAGCAAGACACCAAATTTTAGTATCTCGAATCCAAGGGCAACCATAGCAAACCACGATTTTGTTCGCGAAACACGACAGACGAAATGTGGAGTGGAAAGAGGAAAAGGTCCCACCGGGCGTGCCAAAATCTGTTCACCGCCGAAAACAGAAACAAACTGGGATATATCATCTTGCCTGAGTTTAGAGGCAGATGCTATTTGGATTTATCCATCCACCTCTCCGAAGACACCAAGTTGATTTATAACATCATCTATCGGAGGTTTGGATAGATGCGGCCGTTGTAGCAGACTTCATTAGATTCCCCCACATTTTATGTGGGGTTTTTGATTGTGCGGACGCTCTTCCCTGTAGGCGCAAGCCCTTGCAGTTAATTACGTTACCGCATTGCGATAACCGCTTTCTCCTTCTCCAGCAGTTCACTTCGTGTCGTCTGTGTTTTTTGTTTGTTTTGGTTGCCCGTGGATTGTATACAGAGACTGGTTTATGTCGTCGCTCGTAGGGTGCGGATCAGTCCAAATCCATATATTTTAGATTTGGGTTTGAATTATTTAAGGACCGTTAATCTGGTTTGAGATTAAGATAAACTTAAATGTGTGAGCATTTGGGCTCAATTTATTTTTAACTAAGGATACGTTAGTCTAATTTGAGACTAAGATCAACGTAGCAAAATTTCAAGGATCATTTTTATTTAAGATCTAAACAACAGAGCATTTTGGGCTCAGCTATAAGAAAGTTTTATAGACTTAGCCAATTTGGGCTTAGTATGCTCAGTTTTTTTTGTTCAGAAGTGCTAAGCACTTATTTGGACTCTGTTGGTTCAGTCCCCTTTTTTTTATGCAAAAGTGCTAAGCACTTGTTTGACGTTCTGACACTCACATGGGTGTCATGTGAAGTATTTAATTATGGGCACCGCCCAATGAACGCTGAGCACTCAGCCATTTTGGTTGTTTATGGAGTGTTAAGCACTTTTCTTTTTTTTTTTAGTGGTGCCCATGTGAGGAACATGTGAAGCGCTGGGCGCTGCCCTATCAGTGCTAAGCACTGTTTACCGCCGAAAACGGGAGACGGAACCGCGTAGATCGTCTTGCCTGAATTTGGGGGCAGATGCTATTTGGATTTATCTATCCACCTCTCCGAAGATGCCAAGTTGATTTATGGCACCGTGTATCGGAGGTCTGGATGGATGCGGTCGTTGTAGCAGACTTCGTCAGATTCCCCCTCGTTTGTGAGGGGTTTTTGATTATGGAGATGCTCTTCCCTGCAGGCGCAAGCCGTTGCAGTTAATTACGTTACCGCATTGCGATAACCACTTTCTCCAGCTCCAGAAGTACACTTCGTGTCGTGTGTGTTTGTTTTATTTTTGGTTGCCTGTGGATTGTATACGGAGACTAATTTATGTTGTCGCCCATAAGGCGTGGATTAGTCCAAATCTGTATATTCTTAGATTTGGGTTTGGTTTGATTTAAGGATCGTTAATCTTATTTGAGATTAAGATCAACTTAAATGTTTGTTAAGGATACGTTAGTCCAATTTTAGACTAAGATCTACTTAATAAGGTTTTAGGATCATTCAGATCCAACAAAAGAGCGTATGTGCTCTATTGTTTTAGTTTAAGAAAGTTGCGGTCTATTGTTAGTTTAAGGACATTACGGTCCATTGTTAGTTTAAGAACATTACGGTCCATATCGGTTTGGGAGTGTACCAGAGAGTAGTTGGTTGTCAGGACCCATCACCTCTCTGAAGACGTTGATGAATTACAACGATGTGTATCAGAGGTGTGGAGAGATGTGCCCTTGAACCAAATTCCAGATTGAGGGGAGAGATCATAGTGGGCCATCTAAGAATCATTAGTCATTTTTTGAGAGATTAAGATTAACTTGGGAGATTGTGGAATCATCAGTTTTGGGAAGTCATGAGCATAGAGGTTCGGTCTAGTTAGAGTTCCAAGATATTTTAATCTCAGGAAGACTTAGCCAATTTGGGGTTGAAGTTGGTTTCTTATAGTATTAAACAATAATGTCTGCTCAGTGCTCGCATGCTCCCACGTGAGACTCTAAAGCAGTGTTAAACACTGAAATTTGGGGCGCTCACGTATGGCACGTGAGGCACCTGAAAGTTGGCACTGTATACTTGGGTCCAACTCCCCGTCTGCATATAAGTGTTAAACGCTTAAATCTTGTGGCCCTCACGTGGGAGCACGTGAGGTGCCCCAAAGTTGGCTTTTTATCTCTTTGGTTTTATTCCCTCTTTCCTTTATAAGTGTTAAACACTTAGCTCATATAATGCTCACGTGCGAACACATGAGATGCTCAAAAGTGAGTGTTGTCTTTGGATTTTTCCCCTTTCTGTATAAGCAACTGTTTGGGATCACGTGGGAACTTGTGACTCGATTTCAGTCCTTCCTTTTTGTTCCTCAGAGGTGCTTACGTGAGCCTTTGCTATATGGCGTTAAATGCTAATGAATCACCAGTCTGTTCTTTTATATGTATGGAGATTTTGATCTGAACTTTGAGAATTTCAGGCCCTTTGTTTTTATAAGAATTAAATTCTTTTGCAGGGTTAAACCCTAGTTTTATCAGAGAAATTAAATTTCTGTATAATTTTGGAAGAATTAAATTTTTTGAACTTAGTTCTTTCCCCTATGTTTTGAGTCTGCATAACAGAATCTCCCCGATGAGAATTAAATTCTCAACTTGTGGGGAGATCTGCTTCTGCAGGCCTCAACCAGAGGAAGAACAAAGTTCTTTTTTTTTGAAGGGTTAAACCCTTAAGGAAAAGATAAGATAATCTCTGTGTCTTTCTTCTTCCCTAAGGTTTCTTTTTTTCTAAAAGGGAGATTTTCTTCTCTAGAGAATCGAATTCTCTTTTTCTTTTGTTCTATCTTTTTAAGTTTGAAGCTTATGGAGGGGGGTTTCTATACAAGACTTGAAGTATTGGGTTCTTTATATAGTAGAGGCAGGTTTGTTGATTTAGTTAAAGAAATCTCTCATTGAGAGATCTTTAATTGATTTAGGGATTTTACCCACCGTTGGATCATTGATCCAAGGACTTCTGTTTTATAGAAAATCTCTTTCTTGTTTTTAGCAAAATTAGGGAAATATTTTCCCATACAGAATTTTTCTGTAGATAGGTGATTTTTAATCACCATTGGATTTTTTAATCCAACGGTACTCTGTTTTACAGAGAGTAATCTTTCTTGTTCAGAAAGATTTAAGAAAATATTTTCCAAATAGGGTTTTGATTCTTTTATTTAGAATTTAATTCTATCTCGTTGGTTTAATATAGAATTTTATTCTTATCATATGAATATCTTGTTAGTTTAACAAGATTAGGAAAATATTTTCCTTTGATAGAATTTTATTCTACCAGATGATCACTATAGGATCTTAGATCCAATGGTTCCTAATTGAGTAGAATTTAATTCTACGTAGGGAAGTGCCCTCACGTGGTTAACACGTGGGCTGTTTTAGCCTAGCAATTGTTTTAATTGCTGTGCCTATATGCATTTCATATAGGCATTCACGTGTTAAACACGTGGGCTGTTTTAGCCTAACAATTGTTTTTAATTGATGTGCCTATATGCATTGCATATAGGCACTCACGCGTTAAACACGCGGGCTGTTTTAGCCTAGCAATTGTTTTAATTGCTGTGCCTATATGTATTGCATATAGGCACTCACGTGTTGAACACGCGGGCTGTTTTAGTGAAGAACTTTCCCTCATCCCTTTTTTTTATAAGGGTTATAAGGGAACAAACAGCTCTTGGCCAAAAATTTTGGCGGGAACAAACCCTCCACTACTTTGCCCACATAAGTATGTACGTGGGTGAAGTAGTGCAGAGTTATGCATGGCCATAGAATTGAGGGCTTAGGAGACAAGTTTAGGGTACTTGTAGCCTAAGACTTTTTTCATCTTCATGGGCCGTAAGGGTCTCAAGAAGGTTTTTTCTCTCTACAAGTCTAGAGGATCTCATAGGTGCAAATTCGCCCTAGAAATCGTGAGGATTTCTAAGTGTTCATCGCCTCCGTGAGTCATAAGGATCTCACTCGGGTATTTTTCCTTACGAATCGTGAAGACTCGTAAGTAGCTTCTTTATTTCATTGGCGAATGTGGCTTTGGCAAATGTGGCATGTAGATAGTCCATCTTGACCTCCTTGTAGGGCAGCGATGGCTTAGGAAATAGGTTTGGATCCGCCGCCTAAGACTTTTCAACATTATGAGCCGTGAGGGTCTCATAAAGAATTTTCTCCCTACGAGTCGAGAGGATCCCGTAGGTGTATTTTCTCCTTAGGAGTCGTGAGGTTTCCTAAGTGCGTTTTCTCTTGAGAGTCGTAAGGATCTCGCAAAAGAATTTTCCCGCTTACAAGTCGAGAGGAATCGTAAGTGGTTTTTTTTCCTTGTCGATATTCGACTTTGGAGAATGTGGCCCTTGGATAGTATACAATAGACCATCTTGGACCTACTTGTAGGGCCACAGTGTTTAGGAGGCAGGTTGATATCCCCGTCGCCTAAGGTTTTTTCCCTACGAGGCGAGACGGGTCGAGAAGTTCTCGCAGGAACATTGTTTTCCCTACGAGTCGAGACGAATCGAGAAGTTCTCGCAAGAATGTCCTAACGTCACAGTTAACCTCTGCTCTTTGTGACAGAGGTCCGTTAGGGTTTGTGGTACTAGGGTTTTTGTCCGTCATATCGTCTCGTTAGCTGATGCATTCCCCGATACGCAATCTTACTGTTCGAGTAGCCCCGCGACTGTCGTGTCTCTGATCCCTTCGGGGGCTGGACAAGATGTCTTCAAGTAATCTCCTAGGTCATATTACCGTCGGAAGAGCAAGCGTTAGGGATCTTCCATGCCGCTTTTTACTTAAGGTTTAGGCTCAGTTTGGAAGCCCCGATGAGTCATGACCACTCCGCGCTGGTATGGGATGATCTCCGATAGTCTTTCGGGTTTTATTTGAGTCGCCGTCAAGACCCTGAAGATAGGGATCTTCCTTTTTTCATTTGTTGACATTGTGTCTGCTATATTGCGACGAATGTCAAGGTTGTCTCTAGCTTGTCTGTGAACTGTCAAGGCTTGGAACTAAGGACTTTGCCATAGCTCCGTTGTTTTTGGCCCTACGGTCGGTTATTGACGTCGCGTATGCATCTTGCTGGAGTGAGAAGGAACGCCGTTGTTGATCTCTAGGCTGTCTGTGAACTGTCGAGATTTAGAACTAGGGACTTTGCCATGGCTCCGAGGTAGTCTCTAGGTTGTTGGTGAATCGTCGAGGCTTGGAACTAGGGACTTTGCCATGGCTCCGAGGTAGTCTCTAGGTTGTTGGTGAATTTTCGAGGCTTGGAACTAGGGACTTTGCCATGGTTCCGTTTTGCTGACCCTAGGGTCGCTTGTTGACGTCGTGTCTGCATCCTGCTAGAGTGAAAAGAAACGTCGTTATCGATCTCTAGGCTGTCTGTAAACCGTCGAGATTTGGAACTAGGCACTTTGCCATGGCTCCGAGGTGGTCTCTAGGTTGTTGGTAAACCGTCGAGGCTTGGAACTAAGGACTTTGCCATGGCTCCATTTTGCTGACCCTGGGGTCGCTTGTTGACGTCGCGTCTGCATCCTGCTGGAGTGAGAAGAAACGTCGTTGTCGATCTCTAAGCTGTCTGTGAACCATCGAGATTTGAAACTAGGGACTTTGCCATGGCTCCGTTTTGCTGACCTTGGGGTCGCTTGTTGACGTTACGTCTGCATCTTGCTGGAGTGATAAGGAACGCCGTTGTTGATCTCTAGGCTATCTATGAACCATCGAGATTTAGAACTAGGGACTTTGCCATGGCTCCGAGTTAGTCTCTAGGTTGTTGGTGAACCGTCGAGACTTGGAACTAGGGACTTTGCCATGGCTCCAAGGTATTCTCTAGGTTGTTGGTGAACCGTCGAAGCTTGGAACTAGTGTAACACCCGAGCCCAATAATACTATTTCTGGTACTAGTTGAGTGTTATACATTGCTCAGTTCATTTATCTGGTTTGTTTGGTGCTTGATGCAAAATTTTAATCGTCTAAGTCATTTTTGCCTATAACAAATTTTAACACCTAAAATGAAATTAAAAATATCCATGTTGGCCTACTCGTCGACACTAGTCGCGTGGTAGCGTCCACGCGTCGAGATTTCGTCCCGTTCGGTGAAACGGGCGAGTTTGGACGGCTACGCGCGCGTGCGAGTGTCCGACTTGGGGGCATGCATTTTAATCATTAAACACCTCTTTTCAAAATTTGGAACCCGCTTAAAATCCTATAATTTGAATTTGAAACATTTGGGCGCAACCCGGGCGCGATTTGGAAATGTTTCATTTAGCGCCGAAATGCCCATTTAAATTTTATAATCTAAACTATATAATAAATATATTCTGTTAGTTTTCAACGTCTAAATCTTTTTTTAAATCTTTAATTTTATTTTCCTTTCGCTGGCAGCCAATCACGAGGGGCTAAAACCCTCGTGGGCCCCCCAACTCTCTCTCTCTCTCTCTCTCCGTCCCTCTCTATCTCTCTCTAATCTCCTTCTCTCTCTCTCTCTAAAATCTCTCTCCCTCTATCTAACAATCTTCTCTCTCTCTCTATTTATATTAAACAGTTCCCTCGTCCCCACGAGAAAACTTCATCGACGAACCACCGAACCCTAACCCTAGCCACCTCCTGCCGTCGCCGTCGACCTCCCCACGACTTCGCCATCACCGTCCTCACCTCCACAGCCCAACCGCACCCCTACCTCCTCTCCTCCCTCCTTCCCGAACCTCCAAACCCAACCCCGATCCCAGAATCTCCACCGCCTGCACCTCACCGTCGACGGTCCTCGTCGTCGACGACTCTTCCATCTTCCTCTCCTCTCTCGCCTTCCCAACTCAACCCTAGCCCTGCACCCCATTACACCGAGCCTAACCCAAGCCCAGACCCTAACCGGGACCCTAGCAACTCCTCTGGTTCGCCGGAAAAGCCGCCGTCGACTCTCGTCGTCGTCGCCAGCACACCGCCGACCACCTCCTCTCCCCCCTACAACCCAGACCAGGCCAGTACCTCCCCATCATTGCTGCATCACCCGATCCAGCCAAGTCAGCCCTTGTCGCGCCCACTGTTCATCGCCGCCGGCGCCCCATCGCCGTCGAACCCGTCGTGGTTGCCCCTGGTTCTTCTCTGTAAGCATCTCTCTACCTTTCCCTTTCCTGTTCCCTTCGCTGGTCGATCGTCGTACGTGTATCGTAATTTTTGCTAACTTGTTGCCGTTTTGACTTTCGCCGGATTCCGGCCGTACCGTCGTTTGGACCCGACGCTCCAGCAAAGTACTCTGGTCCGTGTGGTCCCGCTGTTCGCTGTTAGGACTCGATCCGTGGCCCGTGCACCCGTCTCGTGTTTTTCGCCGACATTGCATCCGTACTTTCCGGTTTGCGAAACCGTCGAGGCAAGTATCCGAATACTTGCTCTAACATGTTAGCATACAAGATCTAGTCTTGTTATGCAGTTGAATATTATATTACATAATACAACAACACAGTGATGGTGATATCGATAGTACAGTATGGCTAGAATTGACGGTTGCATTTCTCTTTAACATTAAATCAGTATAGTAGCTTCGTGAAATTAGTGGTATGCTATAAATCCATGATTTAACAAACTAAACCAATTAGAATGTACTTGCTTAATTTGCTAAATCATCCATGTGACTATTATCCATGCTTTAGTTTTAATAGCTTCATTGCTTCCTGTTATTAATATTGTTTTACCCTGTGATTATTGCACCCCAAGGGTGCTCGAACCTGTTAATATAATATAACCGCACCATATTCATGTGCCATTGTGATTAAGTGAACCGTTATTGTTAATTACTTTATTCTTGCTGCTGTTCATTATTTGATTGTATACCTGTTGAGAGCACATACTCGATTGCATTACATATTGACCCGACCCTGCTACACATGACACATACATACATACCGACTCATTCTGTGTACCATGACATGACTTGTTACCTGATCTCATACCTAATGCCAACAAACCTGACTTGGGGTCCTCATGGACCATTCCTGTTGTCTATCCAGACAAACCCGACCTGTTACCTGATCCTGTGTTGGCATTAGTCCTTGATTACTGAATACCTGACCGGACATACATAACTTGGGGGTATGGGGAAATCAAAGGTGAAACCGACTTGTAACTCAACAGTTCGATACCTGTTCTGATCAGTCTTACGGGCTTGGCCAGCCCCGGAGTGATGATGCTGACATCACTCGCCCATCCTGCTACCTATTACTGCCTAGCGGCACGTCTCGAATTCAGCCCCGAGAACCGGGCACGCACGGGATACTATTGAGTTACATCGACGATTCATCAATTGATTTCAAAGACTATAGAGTAGAAGCCTGATAGGACAGTTTAGTTACCACTGCACATCACCCTGCACTGTTAATTCTTAGTACTGCTTTAGTCATGTTCATACCTGCATTGCTTATTACCATGTTTATATTATATTATTGGTTGACACGACGTGCTGACGTCTGGGTTTTGCATGGCCCAGATTCTTTACCACTGTTGCCGACCGAGCAGGAGTACTTCAGCCAGCAGGCTGATTTGAGAGTTCTGCAGTGGTTAGTTCATTTATTGCATTTTATTTCCAGGTGTGATCCCGCATTATGGGACGTACCTTTCTATTATTGTATTGGATCATTTGCTTCCGCACTATTGTTTATTGACTCTTGTTATTATGGATTTGGACATGTGTTAGATTAGTTTATTCATACTGTTCTTGATATCTCTACAACCGTAATGTGACTGTGGATGGATACTTCCTACCCACAGGTAGCATGGTTGGCTATGTCACGTGCCCAATCTTGCGTACTCTGGGAAGCGGGGCGTGACAACTAGGGACTTTTCCACGGTTCCATTTTGCAGACCCTGGGGTCGCTTTTTGACGTCGCGTCTGCATCCTGTTGGAGTAAGAAGAAACGTCGTTGTCGATCTCTAGGCTGTAGATGTTGCCGTCGGGACCTGGCATTCCCTTTGACGAAGCCTGGTAGGAAAATGTGGTACCCTTTTCGTTTGTGCCCATGGATCGTATACAGGGGTTGATGCAGACTCACCTGCAGGGAAAAAGTTTCATCATTTTTTTATTTCTTTCCGCGATGCTCTATCATTTCAGCTTCTATATCGCGAAAGTCGCGATTGCCCAATCATTTCGGCTATTTTTCGCGGTGCCCAATCATTTTGGCTATTTTTCTTTTTACTCGCTGCTTTTTATTGCGAGTTGCCCAATCATTTCGGCTGTTTTTATATGCATACATTTTGCTCGCTGATTTTTATTGCGAGTTGCCCCATCATTTCGGCTATTTCATATGCATTTTTTGCTCGCTGGTTTTTATTGCGAGTATGGAACTCGAGATCTGATATCAATCTTAGCAGCAGCATCGCTGCGACTGGAATATTGCCATGAGCGAATCATCATTTACCATGAGAGGACTTGGAATTTGATACCGATTTAGGCATCAGCATCGCTACAACTGAGATATTTCCAGGAGCGAATCATCATTTGCCTTTGTCGATTTGAACAAAGGTGGCTTAGCAAACAGGGTTAGGATCTTGTTGACTAAGACATTTTGACTTTACAAGCCGTAAGGGTCTCATAGAGGTATTTCTCCCTACAAGTCGTGAGGATCTCGTAGGTGTATTTTTTCCTTAGGAGTTGTAAGGATTCCTAAGTGATATCTTTCCTTGTAAGTCGTAAGGATCTCACAAGAGTATTTTCTCCTTGCAAGTCGAGAGGACCTGCAAGTGCTGTTCACCAAATGGCGAAATTTCGCGCCATTGGTGGAACTAGGTGAGGGAACGCTTATTTGTGCCCGTGGATTGTATACAAGGATCAATATTGACCGCTTGTAGGGCAACTTAGGGAGTGTGATGGCTTAAGAACAAGTTCAGGTCCCTTTATCTTAAGGCTTTTAAATCCTATGAGCCGTGAGGGCCTCATAGGGGGAATTCTCCTTACGAGTCGTGAGGATCTCATGAGTGCGTTTCTCCTTAGAATCATGGGGATCTCTAAGTGTGTTGCTCCCTTATGAGTCGTAAGGCTCTCATGCGGGTATTTTCTCCTCACAAGGTTGAAGGGACCTTGCAGGTGTTTTTATTTTAACGAGATTGCGCCTTTTCGGGTTTTCACAAATTCGTCGGTAGCCCTGCTGTTTTTACTCACGGCGCCCTTTCGAGTTTTCATCCGTGCCCATTTCGCTTGTGGACATACCATTTTTTTCCACGATGAAGATCTCGAAAATAGTTTCGTCGCAGATGACCCATCTGTTTGCCGGTAGGATTTGAGTTGCAATCTTCACCGCTGGGACTTGTGGACTTGAATTCCACTATCGCCGTGCTTGAGGCTACGTATTTAGTTTAAGGACATTACGGTCCGATGTTAGTTTAGAGACATCTCGGTCCATGGTCAGCTTCGAGGCGAAGTTTTGCCGGATACTACTTATAGAGTCTTGACTCAGGAAGACAGCGAGCGGACACGAGCGTCATCATCTATCATTAACCTGAGTCATGAATTGTTAAGTGTAGTATTTCTTAAGGAACCGGCTGTTTATTGGCCGGAAGGGTCTTTCGCCATGCATATCGATGAGCAAATAGGCCCCACCTTGGTAGACCTTTTTTATGATGTATGCGCCTTCATAGTTTGGCTCGAATTTCCCCCGCTTTGCACGGTTTGGGATCATAGGTCTTTTTACGACTAACACGAGTTCGCCTTGACAGAACATTCTTGGCTTAGTTAGTCTTGTGTATGAGCGTGTCATCCTTACTTTATAAGCTTCTAGGTTTTGCTGCGCTATGAGACGAGTTTCATCGAGGGCATCGAGCTCCTCAAGCCGAAGATGGGCATTTTCTTCATCCGTCAGCTCGTATCGAACTGCCACTCGTAGAGAGGGTAGCTATATCTCCAAAGGAAGTACCGCTTCCGTACCGAATACCAACACGAATGGCGTTGTATTCGTGGCCGTTTTGAACGTGATTCGATAAGCCCAGAGAGCTTCATGCAATCTCTCGTGCCAGTCCTTTTTATTTCTGGACACCGTTTTCTTTATGATCTTCATCAGGGTCTTGTTGAAAGCCTCAACTAGACCGTTAGCTTGGGGATTATAGACTGAAGAGTATCTCCAATCTATATTATGCTGTTACGCGAAGTGTCCGATCTTATGGCTCCTATAGGCCGGCCCATTATCCGAGATGATTCGTCGTGGAGTGACGAACCAGTAGATGACGTGTGTCCTGAAGAAATGGAGGATGTTCTCCGTCTTCACCTCTCTTAGCGGTACTACTTCTGCCCATTTAGAGAAGAAATCGGTTGTTGCCAAAATGAACCGATGTCCCTTAGATGATGCTGGTTCAATAGGCCCGATTATATCGGTTCCCCACATTTCGAATGGACAGCTAGCCAGTGTTGGGTGTAGCGGATTCGGATGCTGGTGGATGAAGTCCCCATGAATTTGGCACGAGTGACACTGCTTCGCATATTCAAGGCAGTCCTGAATCATCATGGGCCAATAGTAACCCATTCTTTTGATCTTCAGCTTCATCTTTGGCCTAGCTTGATGAGAACTGTATAGTCCGTCGTGAGTTTCTTGGGCGACTCTCCTTACTTCTTCTGGTCCCAGGCATCTCAACCACAGACAATCGAATGATCTCTTATATAGAGTATCATTGACCAAGGCGAAAGACAGAGCTCGCTTCATGAGCTGATGTCTTGATGATGCGTTTTCGGGCGTTCGATGGGATTTGAAGTAGTCTATAAAGACTTCTCTCCAATCCTCAGCCTTTTCTTCGTCCTCTATTTGGAAGACTACTTATTCAGTCACTTCCTTTCCTTCAGACGACTCCAGAGATATTTCTGCTGGTGCGAGAATCCGGCGGCATTGCACAATGATCCTTACGTCATCGAGATTTTCGTCAGCCAGTTCTTTAGCGAGCTTGGCTAACGCATCCGCCTTGCTATTTTCCGCATACGGTATGCATTCCAGGATGTAGGAGGGGATTTGTGTCAGCAATTGTTGCATTCTTTCGCCATATTTCACCAACTCTGGCTTGCACGTCTGGTGGTCGCCATTTACTTGGCTAACGACCAGCTGGGAGTCTCCATATATGAGGAGGTTTTCGATCCCCATGTCGACAGCGATCTCAAGACCTGCTATCAAAGCTTGATATTCCGCTTCATTGTTTGTTCTTGGCTCCGTTAAGGAAAGGGCAAAACGCATTATCCCTCTTTGTGGAGTCACAAAGATAAAACCCACCCCATCTTTGATTATAAGGGTGCTCTGCTTTTGCTTCTTCATGGAAGATGCCCCATCGAAGGAAAGTTTCTATTGGGCATTATTTCCTTCCTTCTCTCCTTCAATTGTGTCGAACGCATGTTCATCCAACAACTCGCAATTTAAGGGAGAGTCGGCCGGTATCGGATGCTCTGCAAGAAAGTCGGCGATGGCCTAGCCTTTTACTGCTTTGAGGGGTTGATATGTTATCGAGAACTCCATTATGAGGAGGGCCCATTTGGCAAGCTTTCCTGTTAGTATGGCTTTTGACATCAAATATTTGAGAGGATCCACCTTTGATATGAGATGGACCTCATGTGCCAAGGCGTAGTGCCTGAGCTTCGTTATCGCGAAGATCAGTGCCAGGCAATGCTTTTCAATGGGGGAGTATTTGTTTTCTGTCCCCAGAAGAACTCGACTCAAATAGTAGAGAGCTCTCTCCTTCCCCCGGTCGTTCTCCTGTGCATATAGCGCGCCTAAAGAACCTTCTAGGGCTGTTGTGTATAAGATAAGGGACTTTCCTTTGACCGGAGCGGTCAGTACCGGGGGGTTCAGTAGATATTGCTTGATTTCGTCCAGTGCATTTTGGCATTTACGATCCCATACGAACGGAGTCCCCTTCTTCATTAGATGGTTGTAAGGGCGGCATTTTCCGGAGAGGTTGGCTATGAACCGTCGGATATACGCAAGCTTTCCTTGGAGAAACCGCAATTGTTTGAGAGTTCTTGGCATGAGAATTTTCATAATCGCCTTGATCTTCAATGGGTCTATTTCGATGCCTCGGTGTCATAAAATGAATCCTAGGAATTTGCCTGAGGAGACTCCAAACACGCATTTCAGAGGATTTATCTTCAGGTTGTACTTCTAAAGGGCTGGAACACTATTCTCAGATGTTCCCAGTGCTCCTCATACGATTTGCTTTTCACCATAAGGTCTTTGATATAGCATTCGACAATCTCATGGATGAGGTCGTCAAAGATCTTCGTCATGGCCTTTGGTAGGTAGCGCTAGCGTTCTTCAGACCGAAGGGCATTACTTTATAGCAAAATATGCCCAGCGGAGTCCGGAAGGCGGTGTGCTTTTGGTCTTCGGGATGCATCTTTATTTGATTATAACCCAAAGATCCATCCATAAAGGAGAAGATCTCATGAGTAGATGATGTGTTATCGATCATCAGCTCGGTAACCGGTACGGGAAAGTCATCCGTCAGGCAAGCTTTATTGAGGTCTCGAAAGTCTACGCAGACGCGCACCGTCCCATTTTTCTTCATCACTGGGACAATGTTGGAGATCCAGTCGGGGTATTGAACTTCTTGGATGAAGCCGGAGTCAATTCGAGCCGCATTCTTCTTGGCGCCTGTTTGACTGGCTTGACATCCGGTGATATCGCCAGTTTATGCACAGCTATCTCCGGATCTAATCCTGGTATCACGGAATAGTTCCATGCGAAGCAGTTTTTATACCGCATAAGCACATCTTTTAGTGTAGTCACCTGCTCTTCGGACAACAGCTCACTGACGAACGTTGGCCTCGGATCGTTTGCCGTCCCCAAGTCGATTTTCCTCAGATTGTCCACCGTGGTATGTATCCCATCCTCCAGCTCTTTTGGCGCCGGTGGAAATTCTGAGATCACCTCGTCCTCATTTTCATCTACGAGGCAAGGGGAGAGATTGTCCACATTCTCATGCTCTCCCTCTTTTGACAGTGTTATCATGTGACAGGTATGAGCTCGTTTCCAAGCTCGATGTTGATCTGGTGTAACAACTCCAATTTTAGTGTACAAAAATTTGTTTAAAAGTTAATGTATACTTGGGGTATTTGCATTTACTGTGAGTACTATAAGTAATTGTTTTGCTTTTTAATAGCAAGAAGGAGCTTGTAGCTCATTGGTAAGACCTTGCACTGCTGAACCAAAGCACCAGAGTTCAAATCCCATCCCCCACATTATTTTTAATATTGATTTCTTTTAAATTTTTAGAATTCCAAGGGTCTACACGTGCATAACTCGTAAAAACCCCACTTTTCACATTTAAAACAAACGAGCCCAAGGGGTAGACCAAGAGACGAGAGACACGTGGTGCCAAGACGGAGCCCGGCTCGCCGGGATCGGGCCGACAAGGAGGCTGGAACGGCCGGTGAGGCCGGCCAACTCGGCTCCAAACCCGAGTTGGCCTTCATGACTCGTGTGCCTCTTGGTATCCCCATAACCCCTGTTATGTTTATTTTTACTGCATATTAACAGAGCCTAATAAAATCCAATTAAACCAATTTTTTAATACAATTTGCATACCATTTTTCAATACAACCTTTCATCTACCATAACCCTAGTTTTACCCTATAAATACCACCCCTAAACACACCCCCTCACTCACAATTCTGTCCAAACTCTCAAGAAAACTCTCTAGAATTTTAGTTTGCAATTGGAGTTAGCGAAGGGCGAAGCTCCGGCGAAATTCCGACGACGACCCTAGGAGCTCCCGGCGACGAAACGACGCACCGGCGCATCCTACCGCTTCCTCTCCCTCTTCTCTTGACTCTAAACCTATAAGTACCACCTCTCTCTTCTCTAATCTATTCTTAAAACTTCTTTTACTAAAACCCGACGGAAGCGGAGTTAAATATGACTTCCGATTCGGTTTTCTTTATAAAGTTCAATTTTCCTTAACACAACCATATTAAATTCTTACATCTTGACTATTAATCATTAACAAAACATGTTGAACAAATTTCATTGCAAAATATTTCATTTTGTAACTTTTACCGCTCTTTTTCAGTAAAATACCATGCAGTATAGTTTCGACTTTAAAACATCATTAATCTTGCTATACCTTTAGTTAGATCACGAGGTAATGACCTACCTCTTCACAACACTCATATGCAACATAGCACAATACCTTTTGGGAAATATAGATTCGGAAAATACCGTTTTACACAAAACTACCTCTAACTTATAAAAACCAATTTCACAAGATTATGTATTTTAAACAAATCTTTGCAAAGCGCCGCTACAACCCATTTTGTGCAACCCGTCTGGGATGGTGCGGATTATCGCACATCTCTGGGCTTAGTAGTGTGAGATTCAGACCTTTGCAAGGAGCATTCGGTCTCGAAAAATTTAAAAATACAAATATCTTAAGAAAATGAGATTTCTAGAAAAATAATAAATTAAAATTTATTTTATATAAATATATATGTATTATCAAAATATCTATTTTTGTTATAATATCAATATTCCAACTTTTTTAAATCAAAAGAATCACTTTACATGAAAATACCATGAAATTCCATACAAGTCAACACTTTACAATTAAATACCATATATCATGAAAAATAGGTTTATCTCACTAGAAATGTCACATATATAAAATCTACATTTATGAAAACTCTAAAGACGAAAATAAAATACTTAAGGTGTATTTTGCAAACTATACAAAATTATTTTTACATAAAACCCCCTCAAGTTCTATAAAATACCTTAAGGACCCTAGTAAACATAGGTTTAAGCGGGACCGGTCTCTTGAGTCTCAGGGAGCCGGAGATATGGGTGCTTTCCTATTTAAGGTAGACAACTTAACAAACGGTGTTATCAATACGGTAATCGTCTTTGAAAAAGACACAAATCCTGCCGCCCATGTGCAGCGGTTACCGATAATATCAAAACCTAATTTAGGACTTCAATTTCTTTTCAAATTGTTCTGACTCAGACTTAGTCTCATTATAAATAATCTGACTTGAATATGATTCAAGTACAATCTACAATACTACAATTCAATATGAATCCATGAATACATATATTCAATCTATTCAAATCTGTATTGACTGAACCGAACCATGGATATACTTCCATCTACATGACTCTCCAGTTACATCCATTCTACTGATATCATGGTTTCGGCAAGTCATCCACTTATACAAGACAATACAATTTACAATACAATACAACCATACAATCAAGACATCGCGGGGTTTTAAGGGGTAGATTGGTACGGAAGGTGTTAGAAGTGGTATGAGACTGCAAGACTTAAGACACCTAACCTAAATTCATGTTGCTGTTGTACCGTGGCATAAACGGTTCCTTATACTCCTGTTGCCCTTAGTCTCTGGCATATAGAGACTCCTCTCGTATACACTAGCATTTTTCTGTACCAAGCTACAAACAACAGCGTTAACCATATAATACAACTTTAAAAGCTACTTTCTCTCTCTGTCTATTCTATTTCTTCCTTATCTTTGGGACTTACCGAGTGATTGTTCGCTGACGACATTCCTTCTCTTTCTTCTTTAAAATGTTGTTAGGTGATCTGGACACTCAGGAGATCGAGCCCACCAGCGAGGACTTGGAACAGTTAGCCTACGACCCAGAGCTTTAGATTCATTGTACACATTTCATTTCAGTACTTTTCATTTTTGTTATGCCATTGTTTAGGCATCGCTTTATCCTATGTATTTACTTTTTCATGTATTGTAAAGAGAATGTGAATAAATAAAATTGCTGTTCAATATATCTTTTGTCTCTTGTGAATTTTCATTTATATTGCTTAGATACGCTTAGCATATTTACTTCAGAGTAAATACGTAGCGGCCTCGTCGCGTCCCTTTCGCCGTACACCAGGAAGCGGGGCGTGACAGGTTTTGTTGGTGGCCCATACAGGTCAGAGCTGTATGGAACTCGACCATGCAGTTTTGTTCTATGTGAACAACCTAAGCAATATAACACAAGAACCAGCAACTAAAACATTCTTTACAATTCATGTTCCTTGAATCTTATCATTTCATATATTTTGAATCTGTCCTAACCCAAAATTTTCATTCAAGATTATGGATTCCCCGAACAACACCAGCACCAATGTCAATAACTCACCTCCACCACTACTACTCACACCTGCGTCCCTGCTCCGCTCAACGAGCAGATGGTTCTGCTTGAGGCGATCCACAGCCTCCTGGAAGGACAGCAATAACAGACTGCCCTTTTAATGAACCGTCCCGAGACAGAAGCACCTGGGGTGAAGCAATTCAGAGCTTTGCACCTCAAACAGTTCTCGGGAAAGGAGAGCCCACTGGAAGCTGAGGAATGGGCTCAGAGCATCGAAGATGATCTGGCAGCGGCACAAGTGCCAGAAATAGCTTGGATTCGTGTTGTAAAATTACAGCTCACAGACAATGCACGGAATTGGTGGAAGGCAGAAGAAAGCCGTCTTGAACAACCCATCGAATGGAAGACTTTCCGAGACATGTTCGATGCAAAGTAATTCCCTGAGACTGCCAGGTTCGACATGGAACAACAGTTCATCCATCTGCAACAAGGTTCAATGTAGACCAAGTCGGTAGATGAATATGACGCTGAGTTCACCATGCTCAGTCTGTAAGATATGTCTCAATAATTCGAATTTTCAATATATATATCGCATACTACACAGCTAACACAATACCTTACCAGATTTGCGGCACACCTGATACCGACGGATGAGATCAGAGCCCGTCGATTTCAACAAGGTTTGGATTCGGAGATCCAGACTGCACTAGACACAGGGGATTTTCCGACTCATGAATCGGCTCTAAAAGTTGCCCGCTGTTATGAGCCAGTGGTAAAAGCGAAGGGCAGACCTCGGTCTGCAGGAGTTAAGCGCCTGTCAAACCAGATGACAGGAGGAGCCTCGTCAAGGCCACCTTTTGTGCCAAGGAGACCGGGAGTACCGAACAACCATCCTAGCCCAGCCTTTTGTAACTATTGCAAGAGAGATGGGCATATGATGAAAGACTGCCGGTGAGCCAACCGTTTTTGCTTAGTCTGCGGCTCAGCTATTCATGGTATTGAGTCTTGTCCCCAAAGACAAAATTCATATGCTGCACCTAGGCCAGCAATCACTTACCCTTAACGTCCAGCTATCCAAGCACCTGCTCCAAGACTTGCACTACCCGCTCCACCACCTAAAGGACCACTTAATGCACCTCCTCCTCGTCAGTTGCATCAAGCTCAATGGAACGTTACGAGGAATGCTCCTCAGGCCAGGAGGAATGTACCACGGTGACAGGCTTTCACGATGACCGTGGAAGAAACTGAGGCCACTGGCCAAATTATCACTGGTAACCCTTTCCTTCTTAAACTTTTCTTTCAGTCTTGTTACCTACCTATATATTTTTCCTATACCTAAAACATATCCCACATACCTTAGGTACAAACTTAGTAGCCTCACTTCTTGCACTAGCACTCTTCGATACTGGAGCATCTTACTACTTTATGTCGCAACGGTTCATCCGAACTCATGCGATTCCAGTCACACCGCTTGTATCCAGCTAGAATGTCAGCTCAGGAATGGCGTTCTAAAGGCAACAATGGGATAAAGCTTGTGTCCAGTTGTCACGCCCCGCTTCCCAGTATACGGACAGAGGACGCGACGAGGCCGCTACGTATTTACTGTGAAGTAAATACGCTAAGCGTATCTAATCAATATAAAAATAAATGCACAAGAGATAAGATATAATAAAACAACAACTTTATTTATTCATATTCTTTTTACAGTACATGGAAAAGTAAATACATAGAAATAAGCGATGCTTAAATAGTGGCATAATAGGAAAGGAAAAGTACTGAAATAAAAGTGTACAATGAACTAAAGCTCTGGGTCTTCAATGAATTGGTCCAAGTCTTCAGCAGTGGGCTCGATCTCAGGAATGTCCAGATCATCTGACGACATTCAAAGAAGAAAGAAAGAGAATATCGTCAGCGAACAAATCGCTCAGTAAGTCCCAAAGATAAGAGAGAACTAGAATAGACAGAAAGAGAAGGTAGCTTTTAAAGTTGTATTATCTTGTTTTAGTGTTAACACTGTTGTTTGTAGCTTGGTACAGAAGGATACCAGTGTATACGAGAGGAGCCTCTATATGCCAGAGACTAGAGGCAAGTGTAGTACAAGGAACCGTTTATGCCACGGTACAACAACAACTGGATTCACGTTAGGTGTATTAAATCTTACTGTCTCGTGCCACTTCTAACACCTTCCGTACCAATCTACCCCTTAAACCCCATAGTGTCTTGATTGTATTGTTATATTGTATTGTCTTGTATTGTAAACTGTATAGATTGTATAATTGGATGACTTTGCCAAAACCATGATATCAGTAAACGGATGTAATTGTATAATCATGTAACTGGAGAATCATGTAAATGGATGTATATCCATGGTTCGGTTCAATCAAGTTGTATAGATTGATAAATGGATTCATGAATTCATGTTGAATTGTAATATTGTAGATTGTAGATTGTACTTGAATCATATTCAAGTCAGATTATAAAGAGACTCAATCTGAGTCAGACAATTAGAAAAGTAAATTGAAGTCCTGATTGTTTTGATGTTATCGGTAACCGCTGCACATGGGCGGCAGGATTTGTGTCTTTTTCAAAGACGATTACCGTGTTGATAACACCGTTTGTTAAGTTGTCTATCTTAAATAGGCAAGCACCCACTTCTCCGGCTCTCTGAGGCTCAATAGATTGGTCCCGCTTAAACCTATGTTTACTAGGGTCCTTAGGGTAATTTATAGAACTTGAGGGGTTTTATGTAAAAATACTTTTGTATAGTTTTCAAAATATACCCCAAGTATTTATTTATCATCTTTAGAATTGTAATGAATGTAGATTTTACATTGTGATATTTCTAGTGAAAATATCCTAATTCCATAATAAAGGTATTTATTTGTAATATTGACTTGTATGGAATTAATGGTATTTTAATGTAAAATGATTCTTCGATTTGGAAAAGTTTGAATATTTATATCATAACAAAAATATGTATTTTGATATTACATACATATATTTATTTATAAAAATAAATTTTAATATATATTATAATTCTAGAAATCTCATTTTCTTAAGATTTTCGTATTTTAAATCTTTCAAGACCGAATGCTCCTTGCGGAGGTCTGCATCTCGCACTACTAAACTCAGGGATGTGCGATAATCCGCACCATCCCAGTCGGGTTTCCCAAATTGGGTTGTAGCGGCACTTTGCAACGATTTGTGTAAATACTAAATCGTTTAGAAAATGGTTTTATTAGTAATGGTATTTAAATGAAAAGGTGTCGTTTTCCCGTATTCTATGTTCCTGAAAGTATTGTGCTATGTTGCATATGAGTGTGTGAGGAGGTAGGTCAATACCTTGTGATCTACTTAAAGGTATATCAAGGTTTTGATGGTTTAAATGTAGAAATGAAACCATATGGCAGTTTAATGAAAAAAATATGGTAAAATGGAAATAGCAATTACTTTTGATATGGAACTTGTTTAATATGATTAGTTAGTATTTAATAGTCAACATATAGTAGTTGTAGCATAATTGTATTAAAGAAAGAGTTAGGTTTTATAAAGAACCGAATCGGAAATCGGATTTGTTCCGATTCCGTCAGGTTTTGAAATTTCGTATTTTAGAATAAGAATAGAGAAGAGGGAATTGAGACTTACGGGTTTAGTTAACAGAGGAGAGGGGGTGGGAGTGGACGTAGCTTCCAGTGCGTCGTTCTGTCGCCGGGATCTCTTAGGGTTGTCACCGGAAAATTCGCTGGAGCTTCGCTTTTCGCTTCTTCCAAAGTACACTAGGGTTTCTAGGGATTTCTTGAGAGTTGGCTCAGAATTTTGAGGTGAGGGGATAGTGTTTAGGGGTGGTATTTATAGGGTTAGGTTAGGGTTAGGGTAGATGAAGAGTTTAATTGAAAAAATGTATTAAAAATATATTAAAATGTAATAAAAGTGGAGTAATTGAGGAATTAAGAGGTCTCTGGAAATCGTCTGAGGATAAAATTTTGCAAGTGTACAGGGGAGACCAAAAGACACATTTTTTGTGTTGGGGTCGTCGCCGAAATCGGCCGACTCGGTCGTGACTCAGCCGTGACAAGGCCGGAGGCCTGAGTCGGCCGAGTCGGCCGATTCCAGCCGAGTTAGGTGACCGAAATTCTCCCCCGACGGCTGGTCTATCCTCTGGTACAGTTACATTTCAGGGTGTAGTGGGGGTTTTTTGTGAGATATGCACATGTAAACTCTTGGTATTCTAAAAATTCAAAACAAAATAATATTAAAAATAATATAGGATATGGGATTTGAACTCTGGTGGCTTGGTTCAGCAGTGCAAGGTATTATCAATGAGCTACAAGGTTCTTCTTGTAATTAAGGAGTTAATTAATCACTTAAAGTAATCACAGCAAAAGTAAATAACCTAAGTATACATTAATTTTAAAGCAAATTTTTGTACACTAAAAATGGAGTTGTTACAGTCTACCCTCCTTACAAAAATTTCGTCCTCGAAATTTACAACTTTTATTTGAGGACTAGTTTACAAAGAGATATGGATATCTTGCACGCATTTCATCTTCCCTTTCCCAAGTGGACTCTCCTGAAGTGTCTTTTCTCCACATTACTCGGACCAAGTTGACTTCTTTGTTCCGAAATGTCTTCTCTTTCCTGTCCAGGATCTCTACAGGTTGTTGCTCACAAGATAAGTCGGGCTGTATAGTGAGCTCGGAATGATCAATAACATGGCTGTGGTCACTCACATACTTTCTGAGTTGGGATATGTGGAACACATTATGCACTCCTTCCAATGAAGGTGGAAGTGCTAAGCGTTATGCCACTTCACCGACTCGTTCAAGTATGTCGAACGGTCCAATGTATTCCAGACTTAGCTTACCCCATCTTCCAAATCGGATCACCCCATGATTCGGAGATATCTTTAAGAACACATGATCTCCTGGCTGGAACTCCAAGTGACGTCTCTTTGCATTAGCCCAGTGCTTCTGTTGATCTTGGACTATGGACATCTTTTCCTTGATAGTACGAACCACATCAACAGTCGCTACTATCATCTCTGGTCCAAGAAGTTCCCTATCTCCGACGTCGTCCCAACTTAATGGCGATCGACACTTATTTCTATATAGTGCTGCAAAAGGTGCCATTCCTATGCTTGCTTGGTAGCTGTTGTTGTACGAGAACTCTACAAGATGTAGGTGATCTTCCCACGATCCTTTGAAGTCTAACATACATGCTCTGAGCATATCCTTCAAGATCTGAATAGTTCGCTCAGACTGACCATCTGTTTGTGGATGATAAGCCGTGCTGAAGTTCAGACTTGTTCCCAAGCTTGCTTGCAAACTCTGCCAAAATTGCGATCGGAACCTGGTGTCACGATCGGAGACAATGCAGACCGGTACTCCATGAAGTCTCACAATTTCCTGTATGAGTTCAGGAGTATCAGAGATAGTATAGTATGAAGAGTATAAATCTTAAGTAGATTATTACCTCCATGTACTTCTTTGCTAGTGTCTCAGTTGATTGGCCAACTCGAAATGGGATGAAGTGAGCTGACTTTGTGAGTCGATCCACAATGACCCATACGGCATCGTTACCCTTTGTGCTGTGAGGAAGTGCAGTCACAAAATCCATTGTGATGTGTTGCCACTTCCATTCTGGGATTGGTAACGGTTGAAGTAATCCAGCTGTCCTGTGATATTCAGCCTTTACCTGCTGACACACCAAGCATTTTGCGACGCTTCTGGCTACTTCACGCTTCATTCCATGCCACCAATAATTCTGACGTAGATCTTTGTACATCTTTGTACCTCCAGGGTGTACTGAGTAGGGAGAGCTGTGAGCTTCTTTCATTAACTCTTCCTGAACAGGACCTTTTGGCACACACAATCTGCTGCCGTATCTCAAAGATCCATCTTCATGGATGATGAAGTCTGTTCTGAGTCCATTCTACACTTGTTCTCTGATCTTTTGCAACTTAGCATCACTTTCTTGAGCTGCTTTGATCTGATTGACAATGGTTGATTGAACTTGTAAATTCATCAAACTTGAAGCGTTACCTGACATGACTACTTCAATCTCCATCTGATGCAAGTCCTGTTGAAGCTTCCACTGAGCGGTGAGTTGCATTGCTAATGGTTGTCGACTAAGAGCATCTGGAACTACATTCACCTTCCCTGGGTGATATTGTAGGTTGATGTCAAAGTCCGCCATGAGTTCTAACCATCTTCTCTATCGCATATTCAACTCCTTCTGAGTAAACACGTACTTCAGGCTCTTATGATCTGTGTATATGTTCACTCGTTCACCAAGTAGATAGTGGTGCCAAATCTTGAGAGCAAAGATGACAGCTTCTAATTACAGATCATGCGTCGGATAATTGCGCTCATGAGTCTTTAGCTGTCTTGAAGTATAAGACACAACTTTACCGTGCTGATGTAGAACACATTCTAATCCTTTACCGGATGCATCGCAATGCACTTCAAAACCTCCAGATTGGTCCGGTATGACGAGAATAGGCGCTGATGTCAACCTTGACTTGAGTTCTACGAAAGCTTGTTCGCATGCTTCTGACCACACAAATTCTTTATCTTTATGTGTGAGCTTGGTCAGGGGTGTTGCTATCTTTGAAAAGCCTTCAATGAACCTTCTGTAATATCCAGCTAAACCTAAGAAGCTTCGAATGTCCTTCGACTTTGGTGTCGCCCATTCGCTTACTGCTGAAACTTTCGTTGGATCCACAGATATTCCTTCACCTGATACGATATGTCCAAGAAAACCAACTTGATTTAGCCAAAACTCGCACTTGCTGTACTTGGCATATAACTGATGTTGTCGTAGAGTTTCCAGGACAATTCGTAGGTGCTTAGCATGTTCTTTCCGACTCTTAGAATACACCAGGATGTCGTCGATGAAGATGACAACAAACCTGTCTAAGTACTCCCGGAAAACTTGATTCATCAAGTTCATGAATATTGCTGGTGCATTGGTCACTCCAAATGGCATCACTAGAAATTCATAATGTCCATAGCGAGTTCTAAAAGCTGTTTTATGAATATCAGCTTCCTTGACCTTCACCTGATGATAACCTGAACGAAGATCTAATTTATAGAAAACACAAGATCCACTTAGCTGATCGAATAAATCATCGATGCGCGGGAGTGGATACTTGTTCTTTATAGTGACTTCGTTTAAGGCTCTATAATCGATGCACATTCTGTATGAACCTTCCTTCTTCTTCACAAGTAGTACAGGTGATCCCCAACTTGAAGTGCTGGGACGAATCCATCCTTTCACCAATAATTCGTCCAACTGTGTTCGTACTTCCTTCAAACCTTCCGGACTTAGTCGACAAGGTGCTTTGATCACCGGTTGTGCTCCTGGTACTAAATCAATGCTGAATTCAAGAGCTCAATCGGGAGGCAAACCTAATATATCGTCAGGAAACACATCGTCGAACTCTCGAACCACATCTGGTCTTGATTCTTCTTCTGCTTGAGCTGCTGCAACTATTGCTTCCCTTGGCTTTGCTTTATAGGTACTTGGCTACAGGGTACGGTCTCCGCTTTTGAAATAGAAGACCGGGTGCTCTGGAACCTCGAAGACTACCCTCCTTTGAAGACAGTCGATGGTAGCATAAAAAGTTCGAAGCCAATCCATACCTAGAACCACATCGAAGTTCGGTATGTCCAACACTTTGAAGTCAGCATAGAATTCTTTGCTGCAGACGACTACTGGACACAAGCTGTATCCCATTGTTGCCTTTAGAACGCCATTTCCTGAACTGACATTCCAGCTGGATACAAGTGGTGAGACTGGAATCGCATGGGTTCGAACAAACCGTTGTGACATAAAACAGTGAGATGCTCCAGTATCAAAGAGTGCTGGTGCAGGGATTGAGGATACTAAGATTATACCTAAGGTATGTGGGATATTTTTTGGGAATAGGGAAATGTATGTAGATAAGTAGCAAAACTGAAAGAAAGGTTTGAGAAGAAAAGTTTACCAGTGATAACTTGGCCAGTGGCCTCAGCTTCTTCTACGGTCATCGTGAAAGCCTGGCGCTTTGGTACATTCCTCCTGGCCTGAAGAGCATTCCTCGGAACGTTCCTTTGAGCTTGATGGAACTGACGAGGAGGTGGTGCAGCTTGTGGTCCTCTAGGTGGTGCAGGTAGTGCAAGTCTTGGAGCAGGTGCTTGGATGGCTGGACGCTGTGGGTAAGTGTTTGCTGGCCTGGGTGCAGCAATTGGATTTTGTCTATAAGGACAAGACCCAATATCATGAGTAGCTGAGCCGCAGATCAAGCAAAGGTTGTTCGCACGCCGGCAATCTTTCGCCAGATGCCCATTTCTCTTGCAGTAGTTACAAAAGGCTGGGCTGGGCCTGTTGTTTGGTACTCCTGGTCTCCTTGGCATAAAAGGTGGTCTGGACGAGGCTCCTCCTATCATCTGGTTAACAGGGCGTTTAACTCCTGCAGACTGAGGTCTGCCCCTCGCCTTTATCACTGCCTCATAACTGCGGGCAGCTTCCAGAGCATCTTCATGAGTCGGAAATTTCCCTGTGGTTAGTGCTGCCTGGATTTCCGTGACCAAACCTTGTTGAAATCGACGGGCTTTGATCTCGTCCGTCGGTATCAAGTGTGCCGCAAATCTATTTAAAGGATTGTGTTAGCTGTGTAGTATGTGATACTTAAAAATTTGAAATATTGTGACATATCTTACCGACTGAGCATGGTGAACTCAGCGTCATACTCATCTACCGACTTGATCTACATCGAACCTTGTTGCAGATGAATAAACTGATGTTCCATGTCAAACCTGGCAGTCACAGGGAAGTACTTCGCGTTGAACTTATCGTGGAAAGTCTTCCATTCAATGGGTTGTTCAAGACGGCTTTCTTCCGCCTTCCATCAGTTCCGTGCATTGTCCGTGAGCTGTAATTTTGCTACACGAACCCAAGTTATATCTGGCACTTGTGCTGCTGCCAGATCATCCTCTATACCTTGTGCCCATTCCTCAACTTCCAGTGGGCTTCCCTTTCTTGAGAACTGTTTAGGATGCAAGGATCTGAATTGCTTTATCCCAGGTGCTTCAGTTTCGGGACGGTTCAAGAGTTGTCGTTGTCCCTCAAGGAAGCCGCGAATCGCCTCAGAACTGTTTGCTTGGTGGATGGAGCAGGAACAGTAGGTACGATGGGTAGTGGAGGTGGAGTGTTGTTGAAGTTAGTGCTTGTGTTGTTTGGGGAATCCATAACCTTGAAGAAAAATTTGGGTTAGGACAGATTCAAAGTATATGAAATGATAAGATTCAAGGAACATGAATTGTAAAGAATGTTTTAGTTACTGGTTCTTGTGTTATATTGCTTAGGTTGTTCACGCAGAACAGAACTGCATAGTATGGTTCTATACAGCTCTGACCTGTATGGGCCACCAACAAAACCTGTCACGCCCCGCTTCCCAGTATACGAGCAGAGGACGCGACGAGACCGCTACGTATTTACTGTGAAGTAAATACGCTAAGCGTATCTAAGCAATATAAAAGTAAATGCACAAGAGACAAGATATAATAAAACAACAACTTTATTTATTCACATTCTTTTTACAATACATGGAAAAGTAAATACATGGAAATAAGTGATGCCTAAACAGTGGTATAACAGGAAAGGAAAAGTACTGAAATAAAAATATACAATGAACTGAAGCTCTGGGTCTTCAATGAATTGGTCCAAGTCTTCAGCAGTGGGCTCGATCTCAAGAATTTCCAGATCACCTGACGACATTCAAAGAAGAAACAAAGAGAATGTCGTCAGCGAACAAATCGCTCGTTAAGTTCCAAAGATAAGGGGAACTAGAATAGACAGAAAGAGAAGGTAGCTTTTAAAGTTGTATTATCTTGTTTTAGTGTTAACATTGTTGTTTGTAGTTTGGTACAGAAGGATACCAGTGTATACGAGAGGAGCCTCTATATGCCAGAGACTAAATGCAAGTGTAGTATAAGGAACCGTTTATGCCACGGTACAACAGCAACTGGATTCAGGTTAGGTGTATTAAATCTTACCGTCTCGTGCCACTTATAACACCTTCCGTACCAATCTACCCTTTAAACCCCATAGTGTCTTGATTGTATTATTGTATTGTATTGTCTTGTATTGTAAACTGTGTAGATTGTATAATTGGATGACTTTGCCGAAACCATGATATCAGAAAACGGATGTAACTGTATAATCATGTAACTGGAGAATCATGTAAATGGATGTACATCCATGGTTCGGTTCGGTCAAGTTGTATAGATTGATAAATGGATTCATGAATTCATATTGAATTGTAATATTGTAGATTGTAGATTGTAGATTGTAGATTGTACTTGAATCATATTCAAGTCAGATTATAAAGAGACTCAATCTGAGTCAGATAATTAGAAAAGTAAATTGAAGTCCTGATTGTTTTGATGTTATCGGTAACCGCTGCACATGGGCGGCAGGATTTATGTCTTTTTCAAAGACGATTACCGTGTTGATAACACCGTTTGTTAAGTTGTCTATCTTAGATAGGCAAGCACCCACTTCTCCGGCTCTCTGAGGCTCAATAGATTGGTCCCGCTTAAACCTATGTTTACTAGGGTCCTTAGGGTAATTTATAGAATTTGAGGGGTTTTATGTAAAAATACTTTTGTATAGTTTTCAAAATATACCCTAAGTATTTATTAATCATCTTTAGAATTGTAATGAATGTAGATTTTACATTGTGATATTTCTAGTGAAAATATCCTAATTCCATAATAAAGGTATTTATTTGTAATATTGACTTGTATGGAATTAATGGTATTTTAATGTAAAATGATTCTTCGATTTGGAAAAGTTTGAATATTTATATTATAACAAAAATAGGTATTTTGATATTACATACATATATTTATTTATAAAAATAAATTTTAATATATATTATAATTCTAGAAATCTCATTTTCTTAAGATTTTCGTATTTTAAATCTTTCAAGACCGAATGCTCCTTGCGGAGGTCTGCATCTCACACTACTAAGCCCAGGGATGTGCGATAATCCGCACCATCCCAGTCGGGTTTCCCAAATTGGGTTGTAGCGGCACTTTGCAAAGATTTGTGTAAATACTAAATCGTTTAGAAAATGGTTTTATTAGTAATGGTATTTAAATGAAAATGTGTCGTTTTCCCGTATTCTATGTTCCCGAAAGTATTGTGCTATGTTGCATATGATTGTGTGAGGAGGTAGGTCATTATCTCGTGATCTACTTAAAGTTATAGCAAGGTTTTGATGGTTTAAATATAGAAATGAAACCATATGGTAGTTTAATGAAAAAAATACGGTAAAATGGAAATAGCAATTATTTTTGATATGGAACTTGTTTAATATGATTAGTTAGTATTTAATAGTCAACATGTAGTAGTTGTAGCATGATTGTATTAAAAAAAGAGTTGGGTTTTATAAAGAACCGAATCAGAAATCAGATTTGTTCCGATTCCGTCGGGTTTTGAAATTTCGTATTTTAGAATAAGAATAGAGAAGAGGGAATTGGGACTTACGGGTTTAGTTAACAGAGGATAGGGGTGGGAGTTGACGTAGCTTCCGGTGCGTCGTTCCGTCGCCGGGATCTCCAAGGGTTGTCGCCGGAAAATTCACCGGAGCTTCGCCTTTCGCTTCTTCCAAAGTACATTAGGGTTTCTAGGGATTTCTTGAGAGTTGGCTCAGAATTTTGGGGTGAAGGGGTAGTGTTTAGGGGTAGTATTTATAGGGTTAGGCTAGGGTTAGGGTAGATGAAGAGTTTAATTGAAAAATGTATTAAAAATATATTAAAATGTAATAAAAGTGGAGTAATTGAGGTATTAAGAGGTCTCTGGAAATGGTCTGAGGATAAAATTTTGCAGGTGTACAGGGGAGACCAAAAGACACATTTTTTGTGTTGGGGTCGTCGCCGGAATCGGCCGACTCGGTCGCGACTCGGCCGTGACTTGGCCGGAGGCCTGAGTCGGCCGAGTCGCCGGCCGAGTTAGGTGGCCAGAATTCTCGCCCGACGGCTGGTCTATCCTCTGGTACAGTTACATTTCAGGGTGTAGTGGGGGTTTTATGAGATATGCACGTGTAAACTCTTGGTATTCTAAAAATTCAGAACAAAATAATATTAAAAATAATGTGGGGTATGGGATTTGAACTCTGGTGGCTTGGTTCAGCAATGCAAGGTATTACCAATGAGCTACAAGCTCCTTCTTGTAATTAAGGAGTTAATTAATTACTTAAATTAATCACAGCAAAAGTAAATACCCCAAGTATACATTAATTTTAAAGCAAATTTTTGTACACTAAAAATGGAGTTGTTACACCAGTAGTCGTCTGCATCAGAGAATTCTATGCCGATTTCAAAGTGCTGAACATACCGAACTTCGATGTGTTTCTAGGTATGGATTGGCTCAGAACCTTTTATGCTACCATTGACTGCCGTCAAAGGAGGGTAGTATTTGAGATTCCAGATCATCCGGTCTTCTATTTCAAAAATAGAGACCGTACCCTGGAGCCAAGTACATACAAAGCAAAGCCAAGGAAAGCAGTAATTGCGGCAATTCAATCAGAAGAAGAATCAAGGCCAGAAGTGGTTCGAGAGTTCAAGGACGTGTTTCCTGACGATATATCAGGTTTGCTTCCCGATCGAGCTCTTGAATTCAGTATTGATTTAGTACTAGGAACACAACCGGTGATCAAAGCACCTTATCGATTAAGTCCGGAAGGTTTGAAGGAAGTCCAAACTCAATTGGATGAATTATTGGCGAAAGGATGGATTCGTCCCAGCACTTCAAGTTGAGGATCACCAGTATTACTTGTGAAGAAGAAGGAAGGTTCATACAGAATGTGCATCGATTATGGAGCCTTGAACGAAGTAACGATAAAGAACAAGTATTCGCTACCGCATATCGACGATTTATTCGATCAGCTAAGTGGATCTTGTGTTTTCTCCAAGTTAGATCTTCGTTCAGGTTATCATCAAGTGAAGGTCAAGGAAGCTGATATTCACAAAACGGCTTTCAGAACTCGCTATGGTCATTACGAATTTCTAGTGATGCCATTTGGAGTGACCAACGCACCAGCAATATTCATGAACCTAATGAATCAAGTTTTTAGGGAGTACTTAGACAGGTTCGTTGTCATCTTCATCGACGACATTCTGGTGTATTCTAAGAGTCGGAAAGAACATGCCGAACACCTATGAATTGTCCTGGAAACTCTACGACAACATCAACTCTACGCCAAGTACAGAAAGTATGAGTTTTGGCTAGATCAAGTTGGTTTTCTTGGACATATTGTATCGGGCGAAGGAATCTCTGTGGATCCAGCAAAAGTTTCAGCAGTAAGTGAATGGCCGACACCAAAGTCAGTGAAGGACATTCGAAGCTTCTTAGGTTTAGCTGGATATTACAGAAGGTTCATTGAAGGCTTTTCAAAGATAGCAACACCCCTGACCAAGCTCACACGTAAAGATAAAGAATTTGTGTGGTCAGAAGCATGCGGACAAGCTTTCGTAGAACTCAAGTCAAGGTTGATATCAGCACCTATTCTCGTTATACCGGACCAATCTGGAGGTTTCGAAGTGCATTGTGATGCATCCGGTAAGGGATTAGGATATGTTCTACATCAGCATGATAAAGTTGTGGCTTATACTTCAAGACAACTGAAGACTCATGAGCGCAATTATCCGACGCATGATTTAGAGTTGGCAGCCGTTATCTTTGCTGTTAAGATTTGGCGCCATTATCTTCTTGGTGAACGAGTGAACATATACACAGATCACAAGAGTCTGAAATATGTGTTTACTCAGAAGGAGTTGAATATGCAGCAGAGACGATGGTTAGAACTCATGGCGGACTTTGAAATCAACCTGCAATATTACCCAGGGAAGGTGAATGTGGTTCCAGATGCTCTTAGTCGCCAACCATTAGCAATGCATCTCACCGCTCAGTGGAAGCTACAACAAGACTTGCATCAGATGGAGATTGAAGTAGTCATGCCAGGTAAAACTTCAAGTTTGATGAATTTACAAGTTCAATCTACCATTGTCAATCAGATCAAAGCAGCTCAAGTAAGTGATGCTAAGGTGTAAAAGATCAGAGAACAAGTGGAGAATGGACTCAGAACAGATTTCATCAACCATGAAGACGGATTCTTGAGATACGACAATAGATTATGTGTACCAAAAAGTTCTGTTCGGGAAGAGTTAATGAAAGAAGCTCACAGCTCTCCCTACTCGGTACACCCTAGAGGTACAAAGATGTACAACGATCTACGTCAGAATTACTGGTGGCATGGAATGAAACATGAAGTAGCCAGAAGCGTCACTAAATGTTTGGTGTGTCAGCAAGTAAAGGCTGAACATCACAGGACTGCTGGATTACTTCAACCGTTACCTATCCTAGAATGGAACTGGCAACACATCACAATGGATTTTATGACTGCACTCCCTCGTAGCACAAAGGGTAATGATGCGGTATGGGTCATTGTGGATCGACTCACAAAGTCGGTTCACTTCATCCCATTTCGAGTTGGCCAATCAACTGAGACATTAGCAAAGAAGTACATAGATGTAAGAATCTACTTAAGGTTTAAACTCTTTAAATATGTACTATCGCTGATACCCATGAAATCATACAGGAAATTGTGAGACTTCATGGAGTACCGGTCTGCATTGTCTCCGATCGTGACACCAGGTTCAGATCGCAATTTTGGCAAAGTCTGCAAGCGAACTTGGGAACAAGTCTGAACTTCAGCATGACTTATCATCCATAAACAGATGGTCATTCTGAACGAACTATTCAGATCTTGGAGGATATGCTCAGAGCGTGTATGTTAGACTTCGGAGGATCGTGGGAAGATCACCTACATCTTGTGGAGTTTTCGTACAACAACAGCTACCAAGCAAGCATTGGAATGTCACCTTTTGCAGCGCTCTATGGAAGGAAGTGTCGATCGCCATTAAGTTGGGATGACATCGGAGATAGGGAATTTCTTGGACCTGAGATGATAGTAGCAACTGTTGATGTAGTTCGTACTATCAGGGAAAGAATGTGCATAACCCAAGATCGACAGAAGCACCGAGCTAATGCAAAGCGGCGTCACTTGGAGTTCCAGCCAGGAGATCATGTATTCTTAAAGATATCTCCAAACCGTGGAGTGATCCGATTTGGAAGACGGGGTAAGCTAAGTCCGAGATACATTGGACCGTTCGACATACTCGAACGAGTCGGTGAAGTGGCTTATCGCTTAGCACTTCCACCTTCGTTGGAATGAGTGCATAACGTATTCCACATATCCCAACTCAGAAGGTATGTAAGTGACCCCAGCCACATTCTTGATCATTCTGAGCTCACTGTACAGCTCGACTTATCATGTGAGCAACAACCTGTGGAGATCCTGGACAGGAAAGTGAAGTCACTCGGAACAAGGAAGTCAACTTGGTTCGAGTGATGTGGAGAAAAGACACTCTAGAGGAATCGACATGGGAAAGGGAAGATGAGATGCATGCAAGATATCCTCACCTCTTTGTAAACTAGTCCTTAAAATAAAATTTGTAAATTTCGAGGACGAAATTTTTATAAGGAGGGTAGACTGTAACAACTCCAATTTTAGTGTACAAAAATTTGTTTAAAAGTTAATGTATACTTGGGGTATTTGTATTTACTGTGAGTATATAAATAATTGTTTTGCTTTTTAATAGCAAGAAAGAGCTTGTAGCTCATTGGTAAGACCTTGCACTGCTGAACCAAAGCACCAGAGTTCAAATCCCATCCCCCAAATTATTTTTAATATTGATTTCTCTTAAATTTTTAGAAGTCTAAGGGTCTACATGTGCATAACTCGTAAAAACCCCACTTCACATATAAAACAAACGAGCCCAAGGGGTAGACCAAGAGACGAGAGACACGTGGCGCCAAGATGGAGCCCGACTCGCCGGGATCGAGCCAGTGAGGAGGCTGGATCGGCCGGCGAGGTCGGTCAACTCGGCTCCAAACCCGAGTTGGTCTTCATGACTCGTGTGACTCTTGGTATCCCCATAACCCCTGTTATGTTTATTTTTACTGCACATTAACAGAGCCTGATAAAATCCAATTAAACCAATTTTTTAATACAATTTTCATACCATTTTTCAATACAACCTTTCACCTACCCTAACCCTAGTTTTACCCTATAAATACCACCCCTAAACATACACCCCTCACTCAAAATTCTTTCCAAACTCTCAAGAAAACTCTCTAGAATTTTAGTGTGCAATTGGAGTTAGCGAAGGGCGAAACTCCGGCGAAATTCCGACGACGACTCTAGGAGCTCCCGGCGACGAAACGACTCACCGGCGCCTCCTACCACTTCCTCTCCCTCTTCTCTTGACTCTAAACCCATAAGTCCCACCTCCCTCTTCTCTAATCTATTCTTAAAACTTCTTTTACTAAAACCCGATGGAAACGGAGTTAAATCCGACTTCCGATTCGGTTTTCTTTATAAAGTTCAATTTTCCTTAACACAACCATATTAAACTCTTACATCTTGACTATTAATCATTAACAAAACATGTTGAACAAATTTCATAGCAAAATATTTCATTTTGTAACTTTTACCGTTCTTTCTCAGTAAAATACCATATAATATAGTTTCGACTTTAAAACATCATTAATCTTGTTATACCTTTAGTTAGATCATGAGGTAATTACCTACCTCTTTACAACACTCATATGCAACATAGCACAATACCTTTGGGAAATATAGATTCGAAAAATATCATTTTACACAAAACTATCTCTAACTTATAAAAATCATTTTCACAAGATTATGTATTTTAAACAAATATTAGCAAAGCGCCGCTACAACCCATTTTGGGAAACCCGTCTGGGATGGTGTCGCATATTCCTGAGCTTAGTAGTGCGAAATTTAGACCTCCGCAAGAAGCATTCGGTCTTGAAAGATTTAAAAATACAAATATCTTAAGAAAATGAGATTTCTAGAAAAATAATAAATTAAAATTTATTTTATATAAATATATATGTATTATAAAAATATCTATTTTTGTTATAATATCAATATTCCAACTTTTCTAAGTCAAAAGAATCAATTTACATGAAAATACCATGAAATTCCATACAAGTCAACACTCTAGAATTAAATACCATGTATTATGAAAAATAGGTTTATCTCACTAGAAATATCACATATATAAAATATATATTTATGAAAACTCTAAAGACGATAATAAAATACTTGAGGTGCATTTTGCAAACTATACAAAATTATTTTTACATAAAACACCCTCAAGTTCTATAAATTACCCTAAGGACCCTAATAAACATAGGTTTAAGCGGGACCAGTCTCTTGAGCTTTAGGGAGCCGGAGATATGGGTACTTGCCTATTTAAGATAAATAACTTAACAAGCGGTGTTATCAACACGGTAATCGTCTTTGAAAAAGACACAAATCCTGCCGCCCATATGCAGCGATTACCGATAACATCAAAACCTAATTCAGGACTTCAATTTATTTTCAAATTGTTCTGACTCAGACCGAGTCTCATTATAAATAATCTGACTTGAATATGATTCAAGTACAATCTACAATACTACAATTCAATATAAATCCATGAATCCATATATTCAATCTATTCAAATCTGTATTGACTGAACCGAACTATGGATATACTTCCATCTACATGATTCTCCTGTTACATCCATTCTACTGATATCATGGTTTCGGCAAGTCTTCCCCTTATACAAGACAATACAATTTACAATACAATACAACCATACAATCAAGACATCGCGGGGTTTTATGGGGTAGATTGGTACGGAAGGTGTTAGAAGTAGCACGGGACTGCAAGACTTAAGACACCTAACCTGAATTCATGTTGCTATTGTACTGTGGCATAAATGGTTCTTTGTACTCCTGTTGCCCTTAGTCTCTGGTATATAGAGACTCCTCTCATATACACTGGCATCCTTCTGTACCAAGCTACAAACAACAGCGTTAACCATATAATACAACTTTAAAAACTACTTTCTCTCTCTGTCTATTCTATTTCTCCCTTATCTTTTGGACTTACCGAGCGATTGTTCGCTGACGACATTTCTTCTCTTTCTTCTTTGGAATGTTGTCAGGTGATCTTGACACTCAGGAGATCGAGCCCACCAGCGAGGACTTGGATCAGTTAGCCTACGATCCAGAGCTTTAGATTCATTGTACACATTTCATTTCAGTACTTTTCATTTCTGTTATTCCATTGTTTAGGCATCGCTTTATCCCATGTATTTACTTTTCCATGTATTGTAAAAAGAATGTGAATAAATAAAGTTACTGTTCAATTATATCTTTTGTCTCTTGTGCATTTTCATTTATATTGCTTAGATACGCTTAGCGTATTTACTTCAGAGTAAACACGTAGTGAGCTCGTCGCGTCCCCTTCGCCGTACACCGGGAAGCGGGGCGTGACATCTGGACTTACCTTCGCAATGTAGGTCGCTTTTGGCTCATGCTTTTGTGGTGGGGCTACCCTCCAACTGTCGGATAGAGCAAATCTGCCTTGCTGATACTGGTCTTCAACCCAGTCTTTGAAGGTGAAGCAGTCTTCAAGAGGATATCCTATTGCTCGGTGGTAGGAGCAATAATCCGGATGATGGACCTCGTTTACTTGTTCGGGGTGCTGGGACTCCGGGAGTGCCATCATTTGATGTTTCATGACAAGGTCGAAGATTTTCCTTGTCTTATCTCGAGGGAAAGAATATTCCCGACCCATCTTTTTCATAAAAGACGGATTCCAGCTGACTTTTTCTCTATCGAGTGGCTTCTTGGATCCACTTTGTTGTTTTTGAACGTCATTCTCATTCTTGACCTTGTTGTTTCCTCTACGTCGAACTTTTCCTTTGCCATGAGAGCGCACAACAGGCTGAGGGTGAAGGGCGTTATAGTCTTCTCTTTCCGTAGACTGCCGAGTGAGACGCTGCGTCCTGGCTTTCTCTTAAATGGACATTTTGCGGCTGTGGTCATCCCGAACCTTTTGACCCGCTTCCCTTATTAGCTTGTCAATCTATTCTTCGAATGATGGGCTTAGTATGCTCACGGCGAGATCTCTCTCTGGTTTGATATCAGCGCTATCTGGAAATGCATTCGCTTTTTCACTGGAGTCATTTATGACATGGCAACCATGGAATCACTCCCGTTTCTTGGACCGAACGTATCCAAGCCCAGTCATCTCCATCCTCGCGTTGGGCATTTTTCGCTGAGTCCCGGGAACGTTCCAAATCCTGTCGTAGAACTGGGCTTGCCGAGCGGTCTATTTGAAGGGTATGCCTTGGCATCTTAATAGCCTCTTCAATCCCTCTGCGTACTACCTGGGTAGCTGGATTGGTTGAAGCCTGTCAAGCGCAAGATCGGCACCATGCCAGACTTCTCTTTCCACTTTGGTCTCCGTGGATCGATAGAAGAGGATCGCCTTTTCAGGTCTTTTTTTGGGAGAGACGTAGAAAGTCTGCAGCTCTTGCACGCCGTATGTATCGAGCGCATCAAGTTCCCTGTAATACCACTGCAGAACCATGGTGATTTGCATACTCTGATCAGCTCCAGCAAAGGTCTGCATTGACGGGTGGATGGAGAACACTGCATTGGCCTCGTCCTCAGAGTCACTGCCAAAGACCAAAATAGGAGTATATGGTCCTGGCATGTTGCCTTGGGGTTATCCCAAGTAGACCATCTTTTCATCCTCCTCGGTATCGCTCCCAAAGATCGGGATAGTGGCGACGACTTTTTGTTTATTCTCCGGTTTGCGACATCTTTCCGTGTCTTCGAAGTCTTGTAGGAAGTACTTGGCGTCTTCATATTTGCGGACTTCATTTACGGAGAATGGGTTTAGCTCCCCTGTAACTGTGTACTCGAGGCCGTCTTTGAAGTATTTCATACTCTGATGTTGTGTAGAAGGGATGATGTTGTATTCGTGTAACCAAGACCGGCCGAGCAGAGCGTTATAGCAAGTCTTGGAGTCAATGATATGAAATTTGATGTTAGTGATGAGCATCCCAAAGCGTAATGTCAGTATCACAGACCTAAGCATCCGTGATGACTGGGAGTCGAACCCGGAGATGGTAATTTTGTCCCGAGCCAGATGCTGAACGTTCATGCAGATCTCCTTTAGCACCCTCACATTGAGAAGGTTGATGGAGGACCCGTTGTCAACTAGGATCTTCTCTATCTTGATATCGTAGCAGTACCCGGTCATATGTAATGGACGGTTGTGCTCGCACATTCCAAGGAGGAGGTCTTCATCGCTGAAGGTGATGTCAGCCGTGTGAACTTCTTCCAGCACGTCTTTCATCTTTTCTTCTGCAAGGAAGGCATGAAACTGATCAGGCTCTCGCAGCGCCTTGATCAGAGAATATCGTGCCTCTTTAGACAAGAGAAGGGCATCTAAAATGCTCAATCGTGAGGGTATCTTCCTTAGATGTGCCAGAACATTGTAATCCACCTTATTTTTCATAGGCGGTTCCTTAGCTGCGAGCTCTTTGACGACTCTATCATCGAGGGCAATTTCCTCAGGGACTTTTTCTTTCCCCTTGTCTTTTTTGCTCGAACCTTTGCTTGTTGGCCCGAGATTCTTCTCAAGCAGCGTGCGGTTATGCAGCTGAATGTTCTCGCAGTTCTTCTCATCTTCTTCTTTTCCACAAGTGGATTCTTTGAAGAGATGGCCGAGAGTTATTTCTTCCTCGGAATCACTCCCAAATGTAAGAACTTGAGTTTTCGCTTTTGTCAAAATGGTATCAACCATATGACAGTTGCCAGTCATTTTTCCGCGCTCATCTGTCGCAATTTTTCGCTGTCGATGAGCTTCGCACTTCATCCGCTTGAAGTGTTGTCGGTGGGCAACGTATCCTTGCCACCACTTCTTGAAGGCACTGCACTCTTCGATGGGGTGTGTAACCCTCCGATGGTATAAGCAGTAGTTCGGGTGTACATCCGCTTCATCAAGGCACGTACTCCCGAGAGCATTTCCTTTGAAAGGTGGCAGCTTCATCCTCATTGATAGGGCTTTGGCGAACCGTTTCCCCATCTTAAATCTGCTTTTGTCTGCCGCGGGTGTGCTTCGATCTGGTTAGAGTACTTTATGACTCTTCCTCGCTTCAGCTTCTTCATTCTGATGACGATGCTTGGCCTTTTCATATATGGCCGTTTCATGCTTTCAGTTAGCTTTGATCTTTTGAAGGGTTTCGTTCAGCAGCCTGTCAATCAGGTCTTCTGACGGTTCCAGGGATCTTGGCACCGATCCTGCCCCCAGTTTCTTCGTGTTGCTCTCCGACGCCAAGGGACTTTCTTCGTCTTTTAACGACAAGTGAGAAACCATGTGGCAACTCGCTACATAATCCTCAGATTCTTCTGACGAGTTGTTCCCCTCATCATTGTCCCTATCTTCATTCTTAATGATATGGTTGAGAAACTGTTCGAGAGTGACTGGGGTCCGCACCTTTTGGTTGTACTCCTCCAGCGCGGCAATGTACTTTTGCAGGCCCGTACGCTCGTTATCAGGCTGTACGGGCTTCTTGGTCTTCCTTTTTTTCTTCGAAGACTTTGAAGGCCTGACCTGGATGTTTTGCCCATCGTTACCAGCTTTCAGTGGTGAGCACGGTTTATGCATCCCCTCAATGATCTCGGGCTCTAGCGGGCTTTTCCATTTGATCGCCGGACATGCTTGATGATCCTTCAGCATTCTCTTAGTTTTAGCTGAAAGGACAACTTCCCACGGAACTTCTTCTACAAATGAGCATGATGCCCCCGGCGTATCCACCTTTTTAGGAGCGTGCTGCTGTGGCGGGTTTACCTTCCAGTTTTCGGATAGCGCGAACATGCCTTGTTGGTATTGGTCCTCAACCCAGTTTTTGAAGACGTAGCAATCTTTAATTGGGTGACCCATTACTCTGTGGTAGGGGCAGTACTTGGGACTGTTGACGTCACCAGGCTGCAGTGGGTATTTTGGATCCGGTAGAGTGATGAGCCTGTTGCGCACCGCCAGTTCGAACAGTCTTCTTGTTTTATCCCGGGGGAACGAGTAATGACGTCTCAACTTCTCTTCGAGGGATCGGCGTGTGTTGATCTAGCGAGCAACCGCTTTCGAGTCACTCGGTTATTGTTGAGCGTTGGCGACAAAGATCGCTTTCCCTTTGCCCTTTTCATTCCGGAGATCCGTTTTTGAAGAGGACGGCCTATGGCCCATCTGGACTATTTGGGCCAGCTTGTCAATCAAGGCCTGGAAGGTGGTCGACTTGAAGAACATCATAAATTGGGATATACTTGCCTGAGGATCAAGGGTCCCCATGAACATGCCCACGGCAGGAGCTTCTTCTATGCATTGTTCGCGTTTTGACCATAGGTTCCGCCATCGAATTGCGTATTGAACCCAGGTCTCTCCTGGCTTCACCCTGGCATTGATTAATGTCGTGATTGGGGTGCGCTCGCTTGTGCTTGCGAACCGCTATACGAATAATAATTCCATCTCCGTGAATGTTTTGATAGAATCATTTGGAAGCTCCGAGTACCATTCAAATGCAGTTTCCGACAAGCTGCCAACAAACTGGCGAAGCAGTAATTTGTCGTCGCCTCCAGTATTTCCGCATAGAGCTCTGAACTGAGCAACGTGTTGGTGTGGATTGCCCGTCCCCTTATACACATGGAACTTAGGGATCGTATATCATGGCAGGAACATGATTTGATCATACCAGCCTGGATAAGGTCGTCCAGTTCTGACGACTTGGCCAGCCGCTTTACTTGCTTGATGAGCTCGTATTTGCCGAGCTATGTAATCATCAAGGGCAGGTTTGGAGATCGTCTCCTCCCTGTCTGCTGATAGAAACGGAAGAGAGTTTGATGTCTCCCCTCTGTCGTCTTCAATGATTATCGGTGGATTTTCGGCTGGAGGGTCCGGCTGGATCATCATTCCAACCATGTCTTGGAACAGGAGCACCATTTGTTTTATATTAGCCGCTTGTTCTGCGGCCTCCTTATCCTTTCTTTCCAGCACCCTTCGCAGGAACTCCATATCGGTCTCCTGATCTTGGCGCTATTCGGACGATGCTTCCAGGCTTCCTTTCTGCCTAGTGAGTGCGGCCATCTTTGTCAGCATCTCCTGGAGCTTTTGTTGTTGCTCCTGAACTTTTGTCACAGACCGTGTGAGTGGTTGATGACCCGTGGAAGTACAGCTTTCCTCTTTTCAGGAAGCCATGTACACCGTGTGTACTACCATGCCCCCAGACTTGGGGCATTGGGGTCCACTGCCTTTGAAATTTGCCGTAGGCATAGGGATCTTCTCCGGCCTTCTCCTTTTGTGGGAGGTCGAAGTTGAGGGGGCCATTGCGGTAGGCACCCATGCAGACGATACCTTCCATGGTATGATGGAGGGATGGTCCTCCTCTTGCCGAGACTTCGTTTTCTTCAGTCGGTGGGAGTAGTCTTTATTGATCACAGAATCTTGGACCTTCTGCCAGACTCTGTGGATTTTGGAGGACAAACACTGAGGCGGTTGCTCCGGATTTGCCTGCATTGTATTTTCAACAGGCGGAGGAGACTTCTTCAGTACAGCAGTTGGAGAGTTCTTGCGCACCCTCCTAAGCAGTTCGAAGCTGTTCCTAGCTGGAACAGCAGCGTCAATTTCCACCAGTGGAGCTGGTGGGGTAAGTCCAGAGGGAGAGTTGCCCCCAGCTTTCCTCACTCGGCACCAGTGGAGACGTCGAGCATGCCTTGCAGATGGGAATGGCTCAGTTACGGGAGTGGTTTCATCATGCTCCCTGCTCTGGTGAAGGGCTACTGCTGGTACCAGCCTGTTGAAGACTGACATCCGTTGAGAGGGGACAGTCAATCTTGTCAAGGCCGACCTTTTGATAGGGGTACCAGACTTGGTGACTTCGCCGGAAGCAGGAGTTGGAACGGCCAATCTTGCGAAGACCGATCCTTTAGTAGGAGAAGCCCCTTTGACGACTTCACCTGCCGAATCTGGAATGGCTATCCGTTTCGGGATAACCCCTTCAGGTATTGCAAGCCTTTTGGCGGGCCCACTTGAGCTTTGGCTCAGCTTGTTAAAGACTGAGGCATTAGAATTGGACGACCTGTTAATAGGGGCCTTAGAGATTGCAAGTCGATCGAAGACCGACTTCTTGGGAGCTTCTTGTGGTGGCACTGGGGCACTGAAGCTTGCTGGGGGATCATGGTCCTAAAAAACAGTCCAGTGGTGGCTTGAGTCACCTGCTCCACTGGCATTGCAAAGATGGAGGCCGCTTAGGGCCCGTAAATCACTCCTCCGGTGGGGACGGAGTGGAGTAGCTTTTGCAGGTGCAGTTGGAAGCCATCGATCTTCTTTTCTCTGCACAGGAGCAAGACACCAAATCTTAGTACCTCGAATCCAGGGGCAGCCATATTAAACCGCGATTCGTTCACGAACACGACACACGAAGTGTGGTGTGGAAAGAGAAAAAGGTCCCACCGGGCGTGCCAGAATCTGTTTACCGCCGAAAACGGGAGACGGAACCGCGTAGGTCGTCTTGCCTGAATTTAGGGATAGATGCTATCTATTTGGATTTATCCGTCCACCTCTCCGAAGATGCCAAGTTGATTTATGGCACCGTGTATCGGAGGTCTGGACGTATGCGGCCGTTGTAGCAGACTTCGTCAGATTCCCCCTCGTTTGTGAGGGGTTTTTGATTGTGGAGACGCTCTTCCCTGCAGGCGCAAGCCCCTGCAGTTAATTACGTTACCGTATCGCGATAACCACTTTCTCCGTCTCCAGAAGTTCACTTCGTGTCATGTGAGTTTGTTTTATTTTTGGTTGCCCGTGGACTGTATACGGAGACTAATTTATGTTGTCGCCCGTAGGGCGTGGATTAGTCCAAATCCGTATATTCTTAGATTTGAGTTTGGTTTGATTTAATGATCGTTAATCTTGTTTGAGATTAAGATCAACTTAAATGTTTGTTAAGAATACGTTAGTCCAATTTTAGACTAAGATCTACTTAACAAGGTTTTATGATCATTCAGATCCAACAAAAGAGCGTCCGGACTCTATTGTTGTAGTTTAAGGACGTTGCGGTCCATTGTTAGTTAAAGGACATTACGGTCCAATGTTAGTTTAAGGACATTACGGTCCATATCGGTTTGGTAGTGTACCAGAGAGTTGTTGGTTGTCGGGACCCATCACCTTTCTGAAGACATTGAAGAATTACAACGACATGTATCAGAGGTGTGAAGAGATGTACTCTTGAACCAAATTCCAGATTGGGGGAAGAGATCATAGTGGGCTATCTAAGAATCATTAGTCATTTTTTTAGCGACTAAGATTAACTTGGGAGATTAAGGAATCATCAGTTTTGGGAAGTCATGAGCATAGAGGCTCAGTCTAGTTGGAGTTCCAAGATATTTTAATCTCAGGAAGACCTAGCCAATTTGGGGTTGAAGTTGGCTTCTTATAGTGTTAAACACTATCGTATGCTCAGTGCTCGCGTGCTCCTACGTGAGAATCTAAAGAAGTGTTAAACACAGAAATTTGGGCCGCTCACGTATGGCACGTGAGGCGCCTGAAAGTTGGCACTGTATACTTGGGTCCAACTCCCTGTCTGTATATAAGTGTTAAACACTTAAATCTTGTGGCCCTTACGTGGGAGCACGTAAGGCGCCCCAAAGTTGGCCTTTTATCTCTTTGGTTTTATTCCATCTTCCCTTTATAAGTGTTAAACACTTAGCTTATATAATCCTCACGTGCGAACAAATGAGGTGCTCAAAAGTGAGTGTTGTCTTTGGATTTTCCCCCCCTTTTTGTATAAGCAACTGTTTGGGGTCACGTAGGAACACGTGACTCGATCTCAGTCCTTCCTTTTTGTTCCTCAGAGGTGCTTACGCAAGCCTTTGCTATATAGCATTGAATGCTAATGAATTACCGGTCTGTTCTTTTATATGTATGGAGATTTTGATCTGAGCTTTAAGAATTTCAAGCCCTTGGCTTTATAAGAATTAAATTCTTTTGCAAGGTTAAACCCTAATTTTATCAGAGGAATTAAATTTCTGCATACTTTTGGAAGAATTAAACTCTTCAAACTTAGTTCTTTCCCCTAAGTTTTGAATCTGCATAACAGAATCTCCCTGATGAGAATTAAATTCTCAACTTGTGGGGAGATCTGCTTCTGCAGACCTCAACCAGTGAAAAAACCAAGTTCTTTTTTTTGGAAGGGTTAAACCCTTAAGAAAGAGATAAGATAATCTCAGTGTCTTTCTTCTTACCTAGGGTTTCTTTTTTTTCTAAAAGGAAGATCTTCTTCTCTAGAGAATTGAATTCTCTTTTTCTTTTGTTCTCTCTTTTTTAAGTTTGAAGCTTATGGGGGGGGTTTCTGTACAAGACATGAAGTCTTGAGTTCTTTATATAGTAGAGGCAGGTTTGTTGATTTAGTTAAAGAAATCTCTCATTGAGAGATCTTTAATTGATTTCGGGATTTAACCCACCGTTGGATTTTTGATCCAAAGACTTCTGTTTTACAGAAGATCTCTTTCTTGTTTTTAACAAGATTAGGGAAATATTTTCCCATACATAATTTTTCTGTAGATAGGTGATAATCACCATTGGATTTTTTAATCCAACGGTACTCTGTTTTACAGAGAGTAATCTTTCTTGTTCAGAAAGATTTAAGGAAATATTTTCCAAATAGGGTTTTGATTCTTTTATTTAGAATTTAATTCTATCTCGTTAGTTTAACATAGAATTTTATTCTTATCATATGAATATCTTGTTAGTTTAACAAGATTAGGAAAATATTTTCCTATGATAGAATTTTATTCTACCAGATGATCACCGTTGGATCTTAGATCCAACGGTTTATTGTTGCGTAGAATTTAATTCTACGTAGGGAAGTGCCCTTACGTGTTTAACACATGGGATGTTTTAGCCTAGCAATTGTTTTAATTACTGTGCCTATATGCGTTGCATATAGGCACTCACGTGTTAAACACGTGGGCTGTTTTAGCCTAGCAATTGTTTTAATTGGTGTGCCTATATGCATTGCATATAGGCACTCACGTGTTAAACACATGGGCTGTTTTAGCTTAGCAATTGTTTTAATTGCTGTGCCTATATGCATTGCATATAGGCACTCACATGTTAAATACGTGGGCTGTTTTAGTGAGGAACTTTCCCTCATCCCTTTTTTATAAGGATTATAAGGGAACAAACAGCTCTTGGCCGAAAATTTTGGCGGGAACAAGCACTCAGCCGTTTTGGTTATTTATAGAGTGCTAAGCACTCTTATTATTTTTGTAGCACTCACGTGAAGAGCACGTGAGGTGCTGGGCGCTGCCCAATCAGTGCTAAGCACTTAGCCGTTTTGGCTATTTATGGAGTGCTAAGCACTCTTATTATTTTTATGGCGCCCACGTGAGGAGCACATGCGATGCTGGATGCTGCGCAATTAGTGCTAAGCACTCGGTCATTTTGGCTATATGTGAAGTGCTAAGCACTTTTTATATGGCGCCCACGTGTGTTTCACGTGAGGCGCTAGGCGATTTTAAAGAGGGACGCCCATGTGGGAAGCACGTGAGGCGCTAGTTTCTTTTATATGGAGATTTAATCTTTGTTGATGTTTTCAGATAGGTTAAACCTCTATCAATGATGCTTTGACCATTAACGCTCGCTAAAATCACTATATTTAAGAATTTTAGGTTGAGTTTTTAAAGAACTAAGTTCTCGATTTGAAAAAACTGAGTTCCTGAAGTATTCTGGACTCCCTCTTCTTTCTCTTTAAATTTGTTCTTCCTTGAATCTTTGTTTCTCAAGAACAAGATCTTTCCGATGAGAATTAAATTCTCAACTTGTGAGAGACTTGTCTTTGGGATTTCGGATCCAGAGAAAGAACTAAGTTCTTTTTATAAGGGTTAAACCCTTAGATGTGATATTATAGGTAATAGAGATATTTTGATCTCTTTTCTTTACCTAGGGTTTTGAGAAGGAAGCTCTTCTTCTTTGAGAATTGAATTCTCTGTTCTTTCTATCTGTGATCTCTCCCTGGTAGTCATTCTTTTTTCGACTTGAAGTCTGGGATCCTTTATATAGTGGAGGCAAATTGTTAATTGGTTTTGAGAAAATCTCTCATTGAGAGATTCCAATTGATTTAATTGGACTCAAAATTGATTTGGGGAATTTTACCCAACGTTGGATTTTTGATCCAAGGATTTCTGTTTTACAGAATATGTTGTTCTTTTTTTAAGCAAGATCTGGAAAATATTCTCCCATATAGAGAATTTATTCTGTAAAATGATGATTTTTAATCACCATTGGATTTTTAATCCAAGAGTTCTCTTTTTTATAGAGAGCAATCTTTTTTGTTTAGAAAGATTGAGCGAATATATTCCAAAAATTCGATCATTGATCCAACCGAGAGTATCTTTCTTATTTAGAAAGATATGGGTGATATTTTCTCCTAATAGAATTTGATTCTATATTTTGATGATTTATCATCCCCGTTGGATCTATGATCCAACGGTTCTGTCTAATAGAGAGTATTGTAGAATTTTAATTCTACCTGGGCGCTGGCGCTTAAATGTTGTGCACGTGGACACCACGTAAGAATTTAATTCTTAAGATAGGTATTTCTGTACTTTGCACATTGGCGCCTGCGTGAGGAGCACATGCGGCGCCATATAAGAAATTAACCTTTATTCAGAAAGCACTCCTGTGCTTTGCACATTGGCACCCACGTGAGAAGCAAGTGAAGCGCCACCATAGGATTTAATCCTATAAGATAGGTTCTGACGCTGGCGTCCTCGTAGAGAGCACGTGGGGTGCTGCCTCTTTCCAACAGAGCTTTGCTCTTTTATTAGGTTAAATATTGGGGGGACAGACACGTGAACGCCGACGCTAATTCTTTTTAGGATTAAATCCATCAACAGCGCCCCACATGCATGACATATGAGCACCAGCGCTATATATATATATATTTATATATATATATATATATATATATATATATATATATATATATATATATATAACAACACCTCACGTAGGCACATATGAACATTGGCGTAAAGAAAAGGGGGAGCTGTGTCATTTATATTTCAAAGAAATTTATACATTGGTGATAAGGAGGATAAAAAAAAAGGGGAAACAAATATAATCGAAATATTTACAATGGCAAGACGCTGAATTTCGGACACGGATTCATGAACTTAGAGGCAAGTTTGAGTAAATTGCTTCTAGCTTCGTTGACAATCTTCTTATGCATTTTCGCACGAATACAAGCGTCGGGATCCCCGCTGATGTCGTCCATCCTCTGGCATGCGGATATTATCGCATTCTGTTGGAAGACGCGATGCAAAACAACGACAAGATTATCTCTCCGCTTCTTTGAGATCAGGCCCATCAGATATACTGAATGCACCTTATTTTCATCATCAACAAGTGCTTCGAGTGGCATAGCCTCATCAAGCTCAGGAAGTACTTCCCAAATCGACCCAACGACAATCTTCAAAAGAGCAGAACGGCGGGGGAGCAATCGAGCGTTGTAATCGTCGAAGCGACGCATCACCTCAGCGCACTGGGTATCAGTAAACTCTTGGCCCTTGCAGTGGCCTTGGATGCGAATCTCCTCGTAAGAGATAATCTCTTCAAGATCGTACAGATGACTAGCTATGGTATCTAAAAAAAAGGGTTGAGGGTTAGCGATTAGTATATTAAAATCACTAATGAGGCAGGCACTCATTGTAAGAATCCAAAAGGATTCTCATTTAATGAAAAATCTCATTGAACTGTTGAGTTAAACTCCCGATATTCTCGAAAAACGAGTTCTACAGCAGATTCAAATCTGCAAGAAGAACCCTAAAAAGAAAATAAGAAAAGGGAATAAAATTCCTAAAAGAATTTTCAAAAGAAATTTTCTCAGAAATCCCCATGGGAAATGGAATAAAATTCCAAACAACCCTCAAAGATCAAAGTCATTAACAGGGTAAAAAAACCCTAAGATCTCTAAGACCCATGGTCTACCTAAATAAAAGTTTTTAAAGATCTCTAAGAGATCGTTCCAAAAGAAGAGCAAAGCTCTGTTAATGGGTTAAAACCCAAAAAACGAGAAGAGATTCTTTTAAGAGTTTCTTTAAGAGTTAAATCGTGGTCATAATTCTTACCAATTTTTGACAGAGTTTAACTCTGAAAAAGTTCTGGGAACAGAGATATAAGTTCTGAGGAGAGAATTAAATTTTCAAGGAAAAAGAAGACTCAAGAAGATGATGGAACGACGGTTATCTCAAGGGCCAAAGGCCCTATTTATAAGACATGAAGGGACGGTTCAACTCCCTAGGAGATCGAACGGTAGAAAAAGTGACACCGTTGCACTCACGTGTGAGCCACGTGAGCACAACGGTGGGGGGCATTTGTTCCCCCAATATTTAACCTAATAAAAGAGCAAAGCTTTGTTGGAATGATGCAGTGCCTCACGTGCTCTCCATGAGGACGCCAGCGCCAGAACCAATCTTACAGGATTAAATCCTATGGTGGCGCCTCACGTGCTCCTCACGTGGGTGCCAATGTGCAAAGCACAGGAGTGCTTCCTGAATAAAGGTTAAATTCTTATATGGTGTCGCACGTGCTCCTCACGCGAGCGCCAATGTGCAAAGCACAGGAATACCTATCTTAAGAATTAAATTCTTAAGTGACGCCCATGTGCACAACATGTGAGCGCCAACGCCCAGGTAGAATTAAAATTCTACAATACTCTCTGTTAAACAGAGCTGTTGGATCAAAGATCAAACGGGAATGATAAATCATCAAAATATAGAATCAAATTCTATTAGGAGAAATGCGGGACAAAAATTTTACAACGATACGAAACTTGGCGCTAGAATAAACCAAAACCGGATCTTTAACCATAAACCTAACTAGCAAATGAAGGTTCTATCTACTATGATAGAATATATACCTAAAGAAAACAAGTCTTTCAGGTCTTTGATTCTCTCCTGAAGCTCCTCGATGGAAATATGGATCGTGCTTAAAGTTTGACCTCCTTGTGTCAACGATGATTCACCCGAGAGCTCCAACCTTAAGCTAAACCTCTAACTTGAGATAATTAGAATACTTAGCTTACTAATCTAAGTAGACTAGAGTGAGTAGAGTGTGATTTGAATGGCTTGGTCTCACTAACCCTTGATTCTCAACTCATGAGACACTAGGGTTTGAGAGAGGAAGAAGGAGAAAACCATAGAAGAGAGTGAGAATGAAAAATGAAGAGAGTTCTCTTTTTAGGAAAGAGAAAACTTAGTTTTTATTATGATAATTGTGATGGCTACTTTGATTTGACCATAAGCATGTCACAATTAATAATAAGCAAAAATATCTAATGTCCAAAGAAAATATCTAAGTCAACTAAAGTCAACAAAGTCAAATGGTCAAACCAATTAGCCATGACATAATTATCATTATAAAAATTAGTAAACAATTTCCTCCACCTCATAATGGTTTTAATCAAGTCAATGGTCAAAACCCTAATGAGGTGTCTCCTCCTTCGCCCCTCTCAACCGTATATATATACCCGCATCTGTGTTCCAAGAAACACGAATACAATGAGACTAAACCAACCCAAAATCTAATACTAGGATCCGGTTTAAACCAAAGCCCACTAGTATCAACCGCTCGAACACCATACATGCACAAGCACGCGTATGTGAACGAACCCTGTCGTAAAACCATACGACCTCTACATCGTTTCGCCCGAAGCTGGGAAACCCTCTGTGTGGGACTCTAAAGACTCAATAGTACTCTAGCAGTGGGTTTAACCACAAGCACGTCAGTGGCACTAGCTGTGCGTAACGGTTACCCAGGTATCTGTCGATAAGAAGGTCGACTAGCAAGCTCATCCAAACTCCTACTGAGCCTATCTGTGACAATCTCCGTACAGTCCGGTCTGTTCGTCTAAGAGTATCGCATATCGGGCCTAGGGGGTGGTAAACGTCAGACCCCTAATAGCGGTATAAGTCGTGTCGGAGTATAGCCCAGAACACCCTGAGAAACTACTGGAAACCCTACCAGTAAATCTCACTTGCCCTGGCCAGGGACTTTGTGTAATGGCTCTCCTAAACACAGCGCGATATCAACCTCCAATACCGGGAGAGACGAATCATGTCTAACCGCCACTGCCTCCAAGTGCTTCGGGACTGTACCCAACTACTACCTGTTTGCACGACTCAATAGAACCGTGGTAGGGTAGCAATCAAAAAACAGTGGGAACACACTTGAGACGAAGTAGCAGTGTCAAGTCAACGGACTAAGCCATACTCATGTCACCTGGGAACTGCTAACTGACGATAGGTATAATACCAACCAACAGTTCCCGATGAGTCCTGTCCAGTGTACTCGTAACCTAACGAGCACCTGCATACTATCTCCAGTACGACGTACTAATGGCTGTGGGACAGACCATCTCCCCTCCTGGGATGAGAAGCGTATACACCAGTCTACTCTGGAGTATCGATGCCCTGTCTCGATAATCCTACGACTAGGGACCTGTATAAGGATGTGCTTATAGACTACCCAGCCCCCACTAGTGTGATCGCCATCACAACGCTGGTAGTCAAGCAAAGATCCTAAGGGCTCCATCAATATGTATTAGCGATATGTTAAAAGAAACATATACACATATTAAGATAGATACAAACCAAGTAGCATACTACTATATCGAGCAAGACTGTCGTAAATTCGTGTATATATCCCAAGCTTCCAAAATGTATTATACAAACTAGTACTATACAACAATGGCCTCTAGGGCATACATATCCAACACCCACCACCCCGGCGTCCTCTGGCGCGGGGGGAGCAACGATGACCTTCACAGAAGGAGCCTGCCTGGGGACCGTACCATGGGTGGGCCTGGACGAGCTCGCTCCGCCGCCTTTCCTACCCTGTGCCTTGGCCGCCATGATTTCCGCCATGTCCATTGGCTCTGCGAAATATATAGAAAAATGGGATAGCAACTAAAACATCGAAATTATGCTAAGTCTAAATTAATCGGCAAAACTCTAACTTACCCCCGAAGCGCGCGGGACTGAGTCCTACTCAGCTTAAAGCCTGCTCGGAAAGTATGATATCGGCCCGTTGGATCAGCTCCCACTGCGACACCACCCTCGCCTTTGGGGCGTTTGACTGTTTTGACCCTAGGGCAATCGGCTCTATGCCACTTGGTGGGCACAGGCCAATCCCCTCCCTCCGGAGGACCGACGAAAACAAGCTTCTCTTTCTATTCGTGGATAGAAGAAGGGACGACCACTACCCCATACCCGGCCATCCTACCCTTATGTTTTTTGAAAGAAAGATACACCCAGCTCGGTTTTTCCTTGTGAGTACCAGGGTGATTTTTATAATACAGAAAGGAATGAAGAAGATTCAAGTGAAAGGGGATCCGATCAGTCTTCAACCGGACCAGAACCCAAGGAGAATTCTTCATGAGTTCGGCGCTAGCTGGCCCAGGGCAAGACGGAAGAAATAGAGTACGACACAAACTTCGGGTGAGATGGGCAGACGCATCCATGCCTGGACTCCGAGGTTTTGAGTTATCCCGCTTTTGCCCTTGACATCCGTTCTGCTTCGCTTCACTCGTTCAACTTAAAACCCTATCGTTCCATAAAAATACCCGTCTTGCATCTTGGTGTGGAACCTCTCAACACAATATACATTGCCTCGCTCCCCTCGCTCGATGAGAAAATGGGTCAGATTCCGTTCGCTTCACTCTCTGATCCGGCTTGGAAAACTCAAAAGGGCCAACTTTGATTTCAAATCAAGCTAGCGAGAAGTTCTTTCCCTCTCTCTCACTTCCCCTACTTATTCGCAATAGTGAGTGCCTTCTTTTTTCGCTCTGCTGCTCTTTATTGTTGATTCCTATCCTAGTCCGCTACCCTTATTCTCTTTCTTGTTAGGTATATCTCCCACCCAAACCACCCCAAGGGTTATTTTCTTAGCGGCAGCTGGTTGCCCCCCGCTACCATACACTTCCAGGTACAGAGCAATTTCATTGCCCTGCGGCTGGTCTTCCCGCTCACCCTCCCTGGCCAAACGAAGCGAATAGCTAGGGGGATGTGGAAACAAGCCTGGATATTGGAAATCTCGTCCAGGCGATTCAATATCGAGGGTGCATCGCGAGTATTTTCGATGCGCACCTTGGGGACCCTCTTGGCCACCCGATGACGAAGAACAAGGGCGTTGCCACCCCTTAGAGGCAAGCTCGACACGGAAGAAGAAGACAAAGAGGAAGAAAAAGATGACCTACTGGACTCGGCTTCAAAAACTGAAGCTTCATCGCCCGACTCGACCCCAACTACTTCAATGGAAACTTCGGAAGAAGACATCTAACCTGATTCAAGAGGAGATCAGTCGAAGAACGATTGAGCTGGAGATCCGACCTAAGTGATGGTGTGCCAGGCAATTTTCAGATAACAGGAAACAAATAGAGCAAAGTGTCTGCCAAGGAATGGCCTCCCCTATTTATACACTCGGCAAAAACCATCTGACGACCCAAATTCGTTCCCACCGAAATGAAGCATCACGCCCCCTTGGCCCCGGTGATGCCACGTGGCAACTGACCATTGGACATTTCCCCCTCACTCGGATTCATCTAATGACCTCTCGCATTCTGCCAACCTACAGCGGATACGTGGTATGAAGGCCAACTGACTGAGCGAGCGAAGCGGCGTTTTCTTTAAGGCGCAATCATTTTGCCGATCCGCTAACGTCATCAAAGATACGCGTGGGAATCAAGGCACTTCGTGAACCGCTATATGTTAGGAATATGTATGCCCTAGAGGCTATTATTGTATGATATAGTGGATGCTTGAACAAAGATAGAGGACTTTCTTGCTCGATATGATAGTATGCTATCTGGTTGCTCTTTATCTTAACATGTACATTTGTATTATTATACTGTCTTTCTGATACATGTTGATAAAGCCCTTAGGATGTTTGCTTGACTAACAGGACTATGATGCGGATCATACTACTGGGACTTGTGTAGTCCATAAGCACATCATTTAATTGTTCCTAGTCGAGGGGATATCGAGACTGGGCATCGATATTCCAGAGTAGACTAGTGTGTACATTTCTTGACCCTGTATGGGGCGATGGTTGATCCCATAACCATTGGTGTTTGACATCAAAGATTGTACACATGTGCTCATTAGAGAATATGTACACCGAACAGGACTCGCCGAGAACTCCTAGATGGTACCATACCTATCGTCAGATAGTATTTCTCTGGTGACACTGGTACAGGTTAGTCTATAGATCCGAGATCGTCATAGTGTCTTGTGTGGTTTCCACTGTGCTTTGATTTCCTCCCTACCACGGCTCAAAGAAGTCGTACAAACAGGTGGATTTTGGGTACAGTCCCGAGTCACATAGAGTTAGTGAGCGATAGGAGGAGTTTCGTCTCTCCCGGTATTAGGAGTTGATATTGCGCTATGCTCGATTGGCTATAACAGTAAGTCCCTAGCCAGGGCTGATGAGATTTACTGGTAAGTGTTATCAGTAGTTTCTCGAAGCATTATGAGCCACACATCGACATGACTTATCAAGTTACTAGGGTCTGAGGATTCCACCCCTAAACTCGATATGCGACACATCAGACGAAGAGACCGGACTGTATGGTAAGTATTACTTATAGGCTTCATGCGAGTTTGGACAAGCTTGCTTGTTGATCTTTTATTCACTCAATACCTGGGTAGCCGTTACGTCCAGCTAGTATCGCTGACGGCTTGTGGGTAACTGATGTGATCATTACCTACTGCTGGCGTATTGACGAGTCTTTAGAGTCCCACATAGAGGTTTTCTAGTTCAAGCGAAACGAAATAGGGCACATATGTTGATATGTGCGGGGGGCCTGATTAAATACGAGTATGTGATACTATATTCTAATCTGGCGGTAATTTGATATCGGTTATGTTACATGTGATATAACTGGATTATTGAATCAAGTGTTGATTTGATAATGTGATATACAGATAAATGATATTAGTCGATTATATATGATATAACCGGATTCTTGAATCAAGTGTTGATTTAATAATATGATATATATTTATATTTGATATAATTATATATTAACTAATATTTTTGCTCACTAATTATTTTCTACTCTTAATATATATATATATGTGTGTGTGTGTGTGTGTGTGTGTGTGTGTGTGTGTGTGTGATATATGTGTGTGTGTGTGTGTGTGTGTGTGTGTATATAGCATGGATGGATTTTCTATTTTTTGGAAAATAGAAAAAGAGGTGGAAAATAGGGAGACTTTTGAGGAATGGGTGAAGCATGGTTTTGCTTATTATTTTAATGGTTTGGCTTTAGTATTGAAGTATGGTTCATTTTTTTATAATGGAATGAATTCCATGCTTCAATAATTGAGTTCATTTGTGAAGCCATTCTACACTTGTTCATTTTTTTTCTTGAGCTCATTTCCTAAGCTCTCTCCTATTTCCTTCTTCTTCTTCCTCTTGCTTCTAGCTTTAACCCTTACATGTGTTGTGAATTCTTGAGCTTTAGAAAAATCCTAATAAGCTAAACACCCTACTTTATCACCCTAGTCTAGATTAGCACTTTTGTCTAGGTTGTTTACTTCACTAATACTAGATTAGTGAAGAGGTAGCTTGACCTAGAGGAATTTCGGGTGTATCATCTTTAACATGAAGGCCATGAAACAAGCTCGATCCGTTCTTCAAGTGGAGCCTAGAGGAGTCATAGGGACTACTACCCAGAGCTTTAGAAGAGAATGACTTGGTCTACAAAGGTTGTAGTCTCCATCTTTTAGTATAGAACTTGCTAAATATTCATATAAACCCTAATATTCTAGTTAGATTCTAGGTTAGTGTATCTTAACACCCAAATTTTTTTAAATTGCATGCTTGATGCCGGTTTAAACATAGAGGTGGAGCTAGGACACATTTTCATGGCATCATAGCCAAGCTAGAACATTGGAGGAAGTCTTTACGATGTTAATGTGTTCGATCGAATTTTCGAAGCCGGATTTTAACAAGTTTGTTAGTTATATGTATGCCCTAGAGGCCATTACTATACATAGGATGTATATTGTAGTGGATGCTTGGACATATATAGGGAGGACTTTCTTACTCGACATGATAGTATGCTATCTGGTTGCTCTTTACCTTAACTTGTACACTGATTGTCTCTCTGTTACATGTTGGTAAAGCCCTTAGGATGTGTACTTGACTACCTGGACTATGATGCAGATCATACTAGTGGGGACATAGTAGTCCATAAGTACATCCTTCAAAGTCCCTAATCGTGGGTATATCGAGACGGGGCATCGATATACTAGAGTAGACTAGCGTGTACCTTCTCGACCCATACAGATGGGCGATGGATGATCTCATATCCATTGGTGTTTGACATCAGAGATGATATACGGGTGCTCAGTGGAGACTGGGTACACTAGACGGACCGCCGAGAACTCCCAGATGGTATTATACCTTACGTCAGATGGCAGTTCTCTGGTGACACTGGTACAGAGTAGTCTGTTGACCCGAGATCGTCATAGAGTCTTGTGTGATTCCCACTGTGCTTTGATTTCCACCTTACCACGTCCAAGAGGGCGTGCAAAACGGTGGTTTTTGGGTACAGTCCCGAATCACATGGAGGCAATGAGCGATAGGAGGGGATTCGTCTCTCCCGGTATAGGGAGTTGATGTTGCATTGTGTTCGATTGGCTATAACCGGAAATCCCTGGCCAGGGTTGCTGAGATTTACTGGTAAGTGTTACCAGTAGTTTCTCGAACTGTTATAGACCTCATATCGACACGACTTATCGAGCTATTGGGGTCTGACGTTTACCACCCCTAGGCAAGATATGCGACATATCAGACGAACAGACCGGACTATACGGTAAGTGTTACTGGTTAGATTCACAGGAGTATGAGCGGGCTTGCTCGTCGATCTTCTGATCGGTCAATACCCGGGTGGCCGTTACGTTTAGCAGACCGCTTGCAGCTTGTGGGTGTTTGATATGATCATCACTTGCTGCCGGCGTATTGACGAGTCTTTAGAGTCCTACACAGAGGTTTCCTGGCTCAAGCGAAACGAAATAGGAGCGCATATGAGATATGTGCAGGACCGAGAATAATACCAGTATGTGATACTGGATTCTATTCTCGCGATTTGTATCATCGGAAGGTTATATGTGATATAGCCGGGTTACCGAATCAAGTGTTGATTCGATACATTGATACACTTGATATTAGTCGGTTATATGCGATATGACCGGATCATTAAATCAAGTGTTGATTTAGTGATTTGATGTATAATTATATATTTGATATATTACTTTACATTAACTAGTATTTGTTCACTTAAGATGGATTTTCTCACTTGATGTGCACAAGTAGTATATGTGATATATTTTTGCGCACTAGATTGTATCATGTTTGATGATACATGCAAGCTTGGGTGTATGTTTACTTTAAACCATAGTTAAGTGAATGGTTAGGGTTTTGAATTATTCACTTATTCATTTTATTTATTTATATTTTATTTTGGCAAGAATAAAATGGTGGCTTAATTTATTTCATTCTTGAAACTTCATGAAGCTCTGAAAGCTTTGACCATTTTGTTTTTTCCTTAACCCTAACCATTCAACTAAACCCTAGTTTATTCTCTACACTTGTTAAACTAACCCAAGGTTGCATTATGATAAGAATCACATTATTTTCCATTTATTCAATTATTCTTATCATATTCTTTTTCTTCTTCTTCTTCTTCAAGAAGAAAGAAGCTTGCTAGCTTCAATGGTGACTTGAGAAAAAGAGTGAGAAATCCAATTCTAAAGTGAACCCACTTTCTATTTCTTCATCCTCTACCACTTGCCATGTAGTATAGGGTGTTTTCTTCACAAGTTTCATGACTTGGTGAAGTTGGAGCTTGATCTTGTGTTGCCTCGACATAGATCATCTTCGGCATCAAAGTCGATGACCTAGCCCGATCATTTCTTCGACGAAACCATTACTAGAGTCCGGGATCCGATGATCGCAGCGGAGGGACGTCAACGCGGAGCTATGGAGGTGGAGGACCGGATCTACAAAGGTTGTATTTCCGTTCACTTAGCACTAAAGTAGTTTAGTAGCATTTCGTTTCGCCTAAACTCTAGTTAACGATCGCATTAGGGTTTCTCGGCACCGAAAAAATTAGAATTTGGCATGGTTGATGCCTTGTGAGACCTCTTGAGCGTGCCTAGGAACCCTACAGTGGTATCAGAGCCTAGCTAGAGCCTTAGGCGATGTGTAGACGAAGTTAGAAACCCGATTGAACCCGAAACCCTAACTCAAAACGGCTCTCTGGACATTTTCTGGAATTTTGGATTTTTTCAAATTAAAAATATGCAGAAAAATCAGCAGACTATTCTAAGAAATACTGTGTAAAACGAACGGCTAACTCGATCAAACCGCCGCGGAACCGCGGCACAAGCATGGCTAGTGCGGCGGTTCTGCGGCTTTACGGAAGCATCATTCATTTAATTTTGCACAGTAATTCATATATTGTTGTGCTGAGTTTTCTGAGAATTTTTAAAATATACTCAAGAGTTGAGTTTTCTGGATTGTTTTAGGGAATCGATGATTCGATCGGATTGTTTAGCTTTGTCTATGGGTTTTTTCGGGTATTTTTAGAATATGTTAAAAAGTTCGACCGGATATAAATACTCACTTTTTCCCCTGCCAGGAAATTTCCAATTGTTGGATTTTCCGTAGTTTAATGACGTTCTAAGTAGTGCAAGCAACGCGATGGTCCCTCTAGAAGACAACAAACCTTAACACGATTATGTGACCGTCTTGAACTGCCCTTTGAACTTTCGGGTTTGGGGTAGTACGGCATGCCACATGTGAGGCGTTGGCTTGACCCTTCTACGGCTGGATCGTTGGTACTGAGGCATGAACTGGATGTTTTTAAATTTGTTTCATGTGTTAAGCTGTTTTGGGAAAACTTGGGTGTTTGAATGTTTGATCGGAAAGTTTAGCATTTTCTATTTATCTGGAATGTGATACAATATTTGGAATTCACAAGTAGTTATGAGATAACTGATTTGGATATTATAAACATAGCAGTTTAGTCTCACTTGATCGGTTGCCACGGAATTTTGATGTGATCAAAAGTCTGTCGCAATCTCGTAGCGTACCCGGATACTCGCCGGTAAAACTTAATAGATAGCCACGCCCCATAACCCCGACCAAGTGACTGTAGGAGAACCCCGTCGCCGAAAGCATCCGTTCGGATGCTCGCGGCAGCGGTGTTCCGCCTTAGTGCACTTCGTCGACGGTATCAGGGGTGCGGCCGCCTACTAAAGTTTGCGACGAGCATTCGATCAGTTTTTTGGGAATCTTGTTGAATTACCCGACTAGATATTGAAAAGTGTTTTCGATATAGAGACTAAAATGCGGGGTTTATAATTGTTAGGCATGTGATGTCTAAGGAATTCATTTGGTTAGGCATGCGATATTTAAAGAGGTTGCGGATTCCAACTGTTGTAGTTTTACACTTTCTTTTCTGCGACCGTAAGTGTAATATGTGATATCGCCGGTTTCGTTGCTACATGTCAACGACAATTGGGATACGCATGTTTACTTACGTTGATGACATGTGATATTATGTATTGCTGGATATGTTATATTGGATCGTCGTGTTTGAATAGCCGGGTTTTTTTTATGTGAGATGAGTGTTTTTCATTTTCATTCATGTAAAAACTTGTATGTAATATTCTTTTATTGGGGCACTTCCAGGTTGCGGAAGATGTCACCTTTTGTATATTATTTACTTTTCCGCACTAGGATAGACCCAAGGAGGAGGGCACAAGTAACCGGGTTCTGGAGTCCAGTGGGAGACCATCTCGAGGAGTCGAGTCCGAGTCTCCTAACCCTAGAATTGGTAGGGTTGCTTGCCGCTCTCGTAGGGGTCTAGGGGTGTGGGTTTGGCTATTCATCGCGACCGTGGAATCCGTGTTTTATACTGGCTTGTACTAAAACACGGACGTCCTAGTATATCCAATATTTCATATATGTTTCTTCTGCTGCGATATCTGTGATGTGATCATGTGATGTTCTGTGATAGATACTGTATATAGTATATATGATATATTATATAGACGTTACTTATGTTTTACACCCGCGCTAGCCCTGCCCCGCTCTGCCGTTAGTTATCTAACCTAACGGTGCACGAGGGGACATCGAGGCGAATGCGGATGGCATAAGTGTACGTCGTATTTATCTGTGATGTTTAGGTACTTTAAATGATGGGACTTCATTAATATGATTAATGAAAGAAAAATAAACCTAAAGATATTGTGGAATCGAATTTCAAAAATAAAACAGGTAGCTACAGTTCTTTCTTTGCACAACGGTATATATGATATATCCTGCACCTTATTCGATGAGGAAAGGGCCGACGATCCCTTCACCGGGAGTGACCCCTTTAGCAATAACTGGCAGATGCTACACACTCGGTTTGTCTTTTGATAGGTTCTATAGTTTCTGCTTTGCACAGTGATATATATGATATATCCCGCACCTCATTCGACGAGGAAAGGGCCGACGATCCCTTCACTGGGAGTGACCCCTTTAGCAAAACTAGAAAAGCCTAAAAAACACTCCATTTTAAAATCATTTGATTCTACAACGATATCAAGTTTATTACGCAATAGGTTTTCAGAAAAACCTGTCGTAGCCCTCCGTCATTTCAGATAAGTAGTAGTTAGTATTCGTGCTGCGTTTGTTGGCCTTTGTCAAGGCGTAGTGTGCGGTAGCTGACTGGTGCTTATCTGCTTATGCATATGATGCAGATTGGGTTAGGGTAGTCGTGCGACCTTGTTGGCCTTTGTCAAGGGTCGTGCGGGTGGGTTTAAGTCAATCAGGAAATGACGGGTTGAACTTGACTAACATCCTATGGTTTGTTGGCCTTTGTCAAGGTCATAAGAGGTTAGGGGCAAAATATCATCGGGAATTTCAAGTGTTGAAATTTGCAATGAGATTACATACCTTCTATAAGATAGTTGGATCCCGATACCCACTGCGAGTAATTGTTACTCCTGGGGGAGTTTTACACATTACAATTAGCCGATCAAGTAGGTGTCTAGAAAGGTGTCAACGGGGTTACGCCTCTGGGAAAACGAGGTTTACATTAATTAGGTCCGTGCGAAAGCACGTGGAACCTCCCTCAAAGTACCGACACTGGCCTGGCTGAAAGATTGGCGAACTTGTAGTGTGTAATTAATCCCGGCTAGTCTTTCCTTTTAGGGTTTGAAGGAAGATTTGATAAAAACAGTGGGAGCCATCCTGATTAGATAAAATAATAACCAATCTGATCTTGCAAGAGCATACGCTGAGTGTTTTCTTCTCTCTCTCTCTCCAGGTAGCGACCATATCACGCCTTAATCAAGATAATAATATGGATATTTGACCGAACCCGCTTGTTATACTAAGCTGGGGAACGTTGGTCCCGCTCCAACTCATAATTGTTATAAGACAGAGCAGGAAATTGGGGATTACCAGAATTCCCGTGCCGCCCAAACGAAGAAAGTGCATATGATGCATCTCCTTCGGGTGTGTTCATTACAAAGAACTGTTTCTCTGTATCCTCTACGTCCTGGGTACTTGATACCGGATCAGGATCCAAGATATGTAATCTGTTACATAGAGCTACAGAAATGTAGAGAACTGAGAACGGGTGATAAATTTCATGAGACAGAAAACGGGGCAAGTGTTGCAGCCAAGTCTGTTGGTCACTGTTACCCTGTATTATCAGTACATTGATTCTGAACAAATACTATTAGATACCGAACCTGATATACAAAATCATATCAGTCTCTTTATTAGTAAAGGAACGATAAAATTTTGTATTGTTGGATAATGTTTTGAACATTTCCTATATCAAAAGTTGATCGGTTCAGGCACGTTATCTAAAAGTATTGATGTTCTAAATCAAACTACAGTTCTTTAGTATACGGAACACACACAAGAGGAAGAGTTCAGAAATGAACGGATCCTTCTTGAGGTATTGTAGACTAGGTCATATCAATGCGACCCGACTAGCTAAGTTGCACAAAGATGCATATTTAAATCTGTTTGAATTTACATCTTGTGAAACTTCCCAGTCATGTCACAGAGATAAGATGACCACAGCTCTGTTTATTGGAAACAGAGAAAGAGTTAGCAAACTCTTTGGACTGCTACATGATGATGTATGTAAGGTCCCCTGTCTATACATGCCAGGAGCGGTTCTTTGTACTTCATTACATTCTCTGATAACCTCTCAAGATTCAGACATATGTTCCTGTTGAAACACAAGTCCGAAACTTTTTAGATATTCACAGAATATAAGTTAGAAGTAGAGAACCAAAATAAGGGTATAAGTATTATGTCCTTTGATGAGATCAAGGAGGAGAATACTTGTGCATAGAATTCCTGGACTTTTCTAAAGGAGAATGAGATTCTCTCTCAGCATTACTCCTCTGTAAACACCATAGCACGATGGTATATCGGGGTGGAGCAATAGCACCCTATATGATATGGTGTGCTCTATGATGAGTACTACCGAGTTTCCTATTTCCTTTTTGGGAGTTATGCACTTGAGAAGCTGCATACCTATTGAATTAGGTTCGAATCAGATCAAAGCCTACCACTCCATATGAGATATGGTATGGGAAGAGCCCATGTCTTAAGCTGGTTAAGATTTGGGGTTGACCGGCCTATGTCTAAAAGCAAAATCCGGACAAGCTCAAGGCAAGGTCTGTAATGTAGAACTGGAAAGGTTTCAGCTATACAAACATCAGCAGATGATTTGATAAAACCAAAGGATTCAATAGTTACCAACGAACCTCAGCCTCTCCGCCGATCTAGTACGGTTTCTCACCCACCTGAGAGATACTTCTGTTTCTCTATGACAGTGGGAGCGAGGATTGCATCATGAGATGATGACCCAACTAGTTTCGAGTTGGCCATCAGGAGTGTGACTCTGTAAGAATGGCTGGATGTTTAGCGATCTGAGATGGAATCCTTATACACCAACAAAGTATGGACTTTGGTTGCTTTATCTGAAGGGTTAAATCCCCGTCAGGAGCAAGTATATCTTGAGAAGATTACTTGGTGTACTTGGAAAAGTTAAGACTTTCAAAGCTAGACTTGTTAAAGGTTTGCATCATTGATCAGGTATGGATTATGTTGAAACCTTTTCTAAGGATCTATGTTTAAGTCCATCCAGATCCTACTTGCCACGGCTACATACCATGACTACGATATCTGGTGGTTGGGTGTCATGACTGCTTTTCTAAATGTTGTTTTGGAAGAGAGCGTCTGTAAGTATACAGCCAGAGGGCTTCGTAGACAGTGGGAGCAGCGGAAACGTGTACAAGATACTTTATAGGATAAAGCAGGCATCGCGGAGTTGGAACGTTTGTTTTGATGTAGTAGTCAAATAGTTTGACTTCATCAAAATGGTAGATGAATCTTGTATATACAAAAAGGTAGTAGGGAGTATGGTGGCGATCCTCGTAGAGTACGTGGATGACATACTCTTGATAGGGAAGGAGTTTCCTATGCTACAGTTGGTCAATCTCCGCTTATCACAATGATTCTCCATATAGGATCAAAGTGATACCTCCTAAATCCTGGGTTTTGGATCTATGAGATAGATCTAAATGGATGTTAGGATTCTCACTAGTTGTAGTGAGATGGTATCAATTGATCCTGGGGAGAATCACTGGAAGTGTTCCAGGGTGATGAGAACGATTGAATGTCAGTCACAGGCATTGTCTTTACCCTCAGTAAAGGGACGGTATGTTGGAAGAGTTCCAAGCTAGATACCGTGGCATACTAGAAGATAAAGGCAGGATACATCGCTACTTAAGATGCTACCAAAGAGGCTGTCTGGGTGTATATTGGTTCATGAGATGAACTTAGTTCCTCCCATTGTGTGACAATGGAGTTGTGGCTTATGCCAAGGAACGTCCGTCCCATCAGTGATCCAGACATATTCTAAGGCAGTATCACCTGATCATGGAGATGGTTGATCTCAAGGGTGATCGAGGTTAGGAGAGTAGACTCAGAGGACAACACGGCGGATCCACTCACAAAGGCATTTTCCCAGAGAGAGACTTTTATGGGATGGTTGAGTATGAGATACTACAACCACTGCTATCAGATGGCCCTAGTGCAAGTGGGAGATTGTTAGTTATATGTATGCCCTAGAGGCCATTACTATATATAGGATGTATATTGTAGTGGATGCTTGGACATATATAGGGAGTACTTTCTTGCTCAACATGATAGTATGCTATCTGGTTGCTCTTTACCTTAACGTGTACACTGATTGTCTCTCTGTTACATGTTGGTAAAGCCCTTAGGATGTGTACTTGACTATCTGGACTATGATGCGGATCATACTAGTGGGGACATGGTAGTCCATAAGTACATCCTTCAAAGTCTCTAGTCGTGGGTATATCGAGACGGGGCATCGATATACCAGAGTAGATTAGCGTGTACCTTCTCGACCCATACAGATGGGCGATGGATGATCCCATATCCATTGGTGTTTGACATCAGAGATGATATACGGGTGCTCAGTGGAGACTGGGTACACTGGACGGACTCGCCGAGAACTCCCAAATGGTATTATACCTTACGTCAGATGGCAGTTCTCTGGTGACACTGGTACAGAGTAGTCTGTTGACCCGAGATCGTCATAGAGTCTTGTGTGATTCCCACTGTGCTTTGATTTCCACCTTACCACGACCAAGAGGGCGTGCAAAACGGTGGTTTTTGGGTACAGTCCCGAATCACATGGAGGCAATGAACGATAGGAGGGGATTCGTCTCTCCCGGTATAGGGAGTTGATGTTGCACTGTGTTCGATTGGCTATAACCGGAAATCCCTGGCCAGGGTTGCTGAGATTTACTGGTAAGTGTTACCAGTAGTTTCTCGAGCTGTTATAGACCTCATATCGACACGACTTATCGAGCTATTGGGGTCTGACGTTTACCACCCCTAGGCAAGATATGCGACATATCAGACGAACAGACCGGACTGTACGGTAAGTGTTACCGGTTGGATTCACAGGAGTATGAGCGGGCTTGCTCGTCGATCTTCTGATCGCTCAATACCCGGGTGGCCATTACGTTTAGCAGACCGCTTGCGGCTTGTGGGTGTTTGATATGATCATCACCTGCTGCCGGCGTATTGACGAGTCTTTAGAGTCCTACACAGAGGTTTCCTGGCTCAAGCGAAACGAAATAGGAGCGCATATGAGATATGTGCGGGACCGAGAATAATACCAGTGTGTGATACTGGATTCTATTCTCGCGATTTGTATCATCGGCAGGTTATATGTGATATAGCCGGGTTACCGAATCAAGTGTTGATTCGATACATTGATACACTTGATATTAGTCGGTTATATGCGATATGACCGGATCATTAAATCAAGTGTTGATTTAATGATTTGATGTATAATTATATATTTGATATATTAATTTACATTAACTAGTATTTGTTCACTTAAGATGGATTTTCTCACTTGATGTGCACAATTAGTATATGTGATATATTTTTGCGCACTAGATTGTATCATGTTTGATGATACATGCAAGCTTGGGTGTATGTTTACTTTAAACCATGGTTAAGTGAATGGTTAGGGTTTTGAATTATTCACTTATTCATTTTATTTATTTATTTGTTTATTTTGGCACGAATAAAATGGTGGCTTAATTTGTTTCATTCTTGAAACTTCATGAAGCTTTGAAAGCTTTGACCATTTTGTTTTTTCCTTAACCCTAGCCATTCAACTAAACCCTAGTTTATTCTCTACACTTGTTAAACTAACCCAAGGTTGTATTATGATAAGAATCACATTATTTTCCATTTATTCAATTATTCTTATCATATTCCTTTTCTTCTTCTTCTTCTTCTTCAAGAAGAAAGAAGCTTGCTAGCTTCAATGGTGACTTGAGAAAAAGAGTGAGAAATCCAATTCTAAAGTGAACCCACTTCCTATTTCTTCATCCTCTACCACTTGCCATGTAGTATAGGGTGTTTTCTTCACAAGTTTCATGACTTGGTGATGTTGGAGCTTGATCTTGTGTTGCCTCGACGTAGATCATCTTCGGCATCAAAGTCGACGACCTAGCCCGATCATTTCTTCGACGAAACCATTACTAGAGTCCGGGATCCGATGATCGCAGCGGAGGGACGTCAACGCTGAGCTATGGAGGTGGAGGACCGGATCTACAAAGGTTGTATTTCCGTTCACCTAGCACTAAAGTAGTTTAGTAGCATTTCGTTTCGCCTAAACTCTAGTTAACGATCGCATTAGGGTTTCTCGGCACCGAAAAAATTAGAATTTGGCATGGTTGATGCCTTGTGAGACCTCTTGAGCGTGCCTAGGAACCCTACAAAGTTTCTGTCCTTTTTCCTAAAGTTGAAAATTTTCAAATTAAAAATATGCAGAAATTCGTGCAGGGTATTTAGTGGAGCCCCAAGAAATTCGAGAAGCCAACTCCATGAAGAACCGCGGAACCGCGGCCTAACCTCTAGTTTGGCCGCGGTTCCGCCGCAAATTTGTGGTGTTTTGGCATCATTTTTCTTGTGCTGCTCCAGTATCTTATTTGGCACTTTCTAGGTGTTTTAGTGAGACTCAAGTGGTTGAGATCTATGGAATTTATGGGTGTTTCATAAGTCGATCGAAATGTTTAACGTCGTCTAGATTATGATGATATGTGATACAATATTTAGAATCCACAATAATTACTGTTGTGAAAACTAGTTAGTATTTTATAAATCTAGTGTTTTAGTCTCGGTTGATCGATTGCCACGGAGCTTAGATTCAGATCAAAACTCTGTCGCAATTTCGTATAATACTCGAACACGACAATCGGGAATCTTGTTGAATTATCTGACTGCTTATTGAAAAGTGTTTTCAGTTTTAGACTAAAATGCAAGGTTTATAGGGTTAGGCATGAAATTCGGAATATGAGATATTCCGGGTTTGTGATGTTAAGGTATTTGCGGATTCTAAATATTGTAGTTTTTCATTTCTTTTCTGCGACCGTAAGGTAATACGTGGGGTCTCTCTAATCTCGTTGCTATATGTCAACGGAATTTGAGATACGTATATTTACTTACGTTGATGACATGTGATGTTATGTGTTGTTGTGATATGTTATATTGGATCGTCGCGATTAAATAGCCGGGGATTTTTACGTGAGATGAGAGTTTTTTTAATTTTCATTCATGTAAAAATATATGTAATATTCTTTTATTGGGACACTTCCGGGTTGAGAATGTTGTCACCATTGATGTATATTATTTACTTTTTCACATTAGGATAGACCCAAGGTGGGGAGCACAAATAACCGAGTTCTGGAGTCCAGGTAGTCGAGACTGGGTCTCCTAACTCTAGAATTTACAGGGTTGCTTGCCGCTCTCGTAGGAGTCTAGGGATGTGGGTTTGGCTATTCATCACGATCGTAGAATCCACGTTTTTCATTACCGGCTTAATTTAAAACACAGACCTCCTAGTATATCCAATATTTCATATGTAGATTTCTGCTGCTTGAGTTCTGTGATGTGATCATATAACTGCGTGAGATGAATGCTTTATATATATATGATATATATAATAAGCGTTGCTTATGTTTTGCACCCGCGCTAGTCCAGCCCCCGCTCTGTCGTTAGTTAGGTAACCTAACGATGCATGACGGGGCCCCGTGGCGAATGCGGATGGCATAAGCGTACGTTATATTTTCATTTCTTTGCTGTGATGTTTAGGGAAACATAAATGATGGGACTTCATTAATGAGATTAATAGAAAGAAAAGAAACCTGAAGATATTGTAGAATCAAAAAAAATTTAAAAGATAGCTTTAGTTCTTACTTTGCACAGTGGTATTCCTTGATGAATATCCAGCACCTCTTTCGATGAGGAAAGAGCTAAGATCCCTTCACCGGGAGTGACCTCTTTAGAAAAACTAGCAAATACTAAAACCAACTCGGTTTTGTTTTGATAGCTTCACTAGTTCTTGCTTTGCATAGTGGTATTCCTTGATGAATATCCATCACCTCATTCGATGAGGAAAGAACCGAGATCCCTTCACCGGGAGTGACCTCTTTAGTAAAACTAGCAATTGCTACAAAAACCACTCCTTTTCAAAACACTTGATTCCACAACGATATCAAGTTCATTACGTTAAAGATTTTCATCAAAACCGGCCGTAGCCCTCCGCCATTTCAGATAAGTGCTATTTAGTATTCGTGCTGCGTTTGTTGACCTCTCTCAAGGCGTAGTGTGCGGTAGCTAATTAGTGCTTATCTGCTGCATATGATGCGATTGGATTAGGGTAGTCGTACGGCCTTGTTGAACTCCATCAAGGGTCGTGCGGGTGGGTTTAATTCAATCATGAAATGACGGGTTGAACTTGACTAGCGGCCTATGGTTTGTTGACCTCCATCAAGGTCATAGGTCGTTAGGGGTAAAAACAGATATTGAGAATTTTAAGTTTTGAAATTTGCAATGAGATTGCATACCTTCTATGAGATAGTTGGATCCCAATACCCACTGCGAGTAAGAGTTACTCCTGGGAGAGTTCACTTTACAATTAGCTGATCCAGTAGGTGTCTAAGAAAGGTGTTAACGGGGATATGCCCCTGCAGAAACGAGGTTATTTAATTAGTTCCATACAAAAGCATAGGGAGACTCCCTCAGAGTACCAATACCTACCTGGCTGACCGATTGGCGAACTTGTAGGGTGTAATTATGTTAGTTATGTATATGCCCTAGAGGCCATTATTGTACATTTGATGTATATTACAGTGGATGATTGGATATATATAGAGAGGACTTTCTTGCTCGATATGATAGTATGCTATCTTGTTTTGCTTTGTCTTAACATGTTGACTTGTATTGTGTTACTGTCTTACTCTCACATGTCGATAAAGCCCTTAGGATTTGTACTTGACTACTAGGACTATGATGCAGATCATACTAGTGGGGCCAGGGTAGTCCATGAGTACATCCTATAATTGTTCTTAGTCGAGGGTGTATCGAGACAGGGTATCGATACTCCATAGTAGACTAGCGTTTACGCATCTTGACCCATATGATGGGCGATGGATGATCCCACATCTATTGGTGTTTGACATCAAAGATGGTGTACGGGTGCTCAGTGGAGACTGGGTACACTGAACGGACTCGCCGAGAACTCCTAGATGGTATTATACATATCGTCAGATAGCAGTTCTCTGGTGACACTGGTCAGGTTAGTCTGTAACCCCGAGATCGTCATAGAGTCTTGTGCGATTCCCACTGTGCTTTGATTTCCACCTTACCACGTTCATGAGAACGTGCAAAACGGTGGTTTTTGGGTACAGTCCTGAATCACATGGAGGCAATGAGCGATAGGAGGGGTTTCGTCTCTCCCAGTATTAGGGGTTGATGTTGCGCTGTGTTCGATTGGCTATAACTGGAAGTCCCTGGCCAGGGCTGATATGGAGATCTACTGGTAAGTGTTATAAGTAGTTTCTCGACCTGTTATGAGCCTCATATCGACACGACTTATCGGTTACTGGGGTCTGACGTTTACCACCCCTAGACTGGATATGCGACATATCAAACGAAGAGACCGGACTGTACGGTAGTGTTATTGATTGGATTCACAGGAGTGTGAGCAGGCTTGCTTGTTGATCTTCTGATCGCTCAATAACCGGTGGCTGTTACGTTTAGCTGACCGCTTACAGCTTGTGGGTGTTTGATATGATCATCACCTACTGCCGACGTATTAACGAGTCTTTAGTGTCTTACACAGAGGTTTCCTGGCTCAGGCGAAACGGTGTAGGAGCATATATGTGATATGCGCGGGACCGAGAATAATACGTGTATATGATACCGTATTCTATTCTCGCGATATGTGATATCGGCCGGGTATGTGATATAGCCGGTTATCGAATCAAGTGTTAATTCGATAAAATGATACATATTATATTAGTCGGTTATATGTAATATAGCCGGATTATCGGATCAAGTGTTGACTCGATAATTTAATGTATAATTATATATTTGATAGATTACATTATATTAACTAATATAAGCTCACTTAAATGATTCTTTTTCTCACTTGATGATACATTGATATATATGTGATATATGTTAATTATATTATTTTCTTTTGTTACAAAATATTATATATGTGATATGTGATATTGTAACATGCTAGGATTACATATGCAACTAGGGTTTAAGAGAACTAAACCATGCTTTGTAATTAGGGTTAGGTTTTTTTATTTGTTTTAGATAATTCAAATTTGTGGATTAATGCATAAGATATTTTTCTTGTTGACTTAGTCCACTCTCTTGCTATTTCTAAGATATTTTTTAACCTAATCCTAATCACTTTGCCATGGTTAATTCTCTACAAGGGTTAAGCATGATATGCTTAACCCTTGGTTGCATTTCTAACCTCAACAATAATTCATTCATTCATCACACTTGATCTTCTTCTTCCTCCTCACAAAAGCTTTCTAGCTTTTTAATTTGTGATAAATGATTGTGAGAAAAAAAAAACAAAAGTGAGCAAAATTCCTACTTCATCATCCTTTTCTATACTAGCCATATAGATTAGTGTGTTAGCTTCACTAATCTCTATTTAGTGAAGTGATAGCTTGGGTTTGTGTTTCCTCAAGGTAGATCATCTTGGATTGTGAAGTCTTCAAGTAAGGATGCCTCATTCACCCCATGAAGACTCTCCAGAGTCCGGGAGCTTGATGATCGCAGTGAAGGGACCTCAACTCGGAGCTTATGAAGCGAAGGAATGGACTACAAAGGTTGTAATCCATAATCTCTTAGTTGTAAAGTGTTTACATTTCGATTCCGTATGATTCTTTAGTTAAGAACCTAGGTTTAGGGATATCCAGAATGGAATTTTTTTTAACTTGGCATGGATGATACTACCCGAAACTTTGCTGCCGTGCTAGGTATCCCATTAGTGGTGTCAGAGCCTAGCTAGAGAATTAGATGGATTAGTGTAAGATTACAAAACCGAAACAACTCCGAAACACCCGAATACGAACCCTAGTTTCTGTCGAAATTTTTCAGGTGTCAAATTTTTTTTTAAACAGTTGCAGAATGATGTATGAGATACATAATGAACAATGTACAAAATTCACCCCCTTCCCTCAGAATTGGGCCGGCCACCTATGCATCAAAACCGGCCACCTCGGCCTCTTTGGGGTTGAAATTTTTACAATGTTCAAACCTCTGGGTTTTGGTACTTTAGGTGTTGTTTGTTTTTGCTAATTTTGCATGTGATGTTATCTTTTAGCAAAGGCAATTCGGAGTGTTTCGTATTCGTAATTCTAGTTTGTTTTCGGATTATTTAGACGGTGTTAAAAGGTTCGAACGGATATCAATAACTCACTTTTTCCCTTGCTGGAAATTTTTCCAAGTGTTGGATTTTTCCTTAGTTTAAAACTTTCAGAAAACCATGCAAGCGATTCTATGTACCCTCTAGAAGAACGAAAGCTTAACTCGATTATGTGACCGTCAGAACCGCCACTAAACCCTAGGGTTTGTGGTAGTTCAATGATGCCACATATGAGGCATTGGTTGACCCTTCTACGGCTGGTTCATAGGAGCTGTGGCATATTTTGTGACTTTTTGAACTTCGTTCAAGTGTTGAGCTCAATTGGGAAATCTTGGGTGTTTGTTTATTCGATCGGAAAGTTTAACATTGTCTAGTTATCTGAAATGTGATACAATATGTAGAATTTATATAGTTAGGCATGAAATCCGTAATATGTGATATTTCGGGTTTATGATGTCTAAGGTGATTGTGGATTCCAAATGTTGTAGTTTTTCACTTTCTTTTCTGCGACCGTAAGTATAATATGTGGTGTATCGCCGGTTTCGTTGCTATACATCAACGATAATTGGGATACACATATTTACTTACGTTGATGACATGTGATGTTATGTGTTGCTGTGATATGTTATATTGGATCGTCGTGATTTGAATAGCCGGGGGTTTTATGTGAGATGAGGGTTTTTATTTTCATTCATGTAAAATTCATTGTATGTAATATTCTTTTATTGGGGCACTTCCGGGTTGAGGATGTTGTCACCATTGTTTATTATTTACTTTTCCGCATTAGGATAGACCCAAGGAGGGGAGCACAAGTAACCGGGTTCAGGGTCCAGTGGGAGGCCATCTCGAGGAGTCGAGACCGGGTCTCCTATCCCTAGAATTGGTAGGGTTGCTTGCCGCTCTCGTAGGGGTCTAGGGATGTGGGTTTGGCTATTCATCGCGACTGTGGAATCCATATTTTATACTGGCTCAAAATAAAACACGGACTTCCTAATATATCCAATATTTCATATGTTATCTTCTGCTGCTGATATTCTGTGATGTGATCATATTATATGTGTGAGACGAATGCTTTATTATTGTATATATGATATATAATAAACGTTGCTTATGTTTTACACCCGCACTAGTCCCGCCCCAGTATGTCGTTAATTAAGTAACCTAACGGTGTATAACGGGACACTGTGGCGAATGCGGATAGCATAAGCGTACGTTGTATTTTCGTTTCTTCTGTAATGATTAGGAAGCATAAATGATAGGACTTCGTTAATGAGATTAATGAAAGAAAAAGAAACCTAAAAGATGTTGTAGAATCAAATTTTCAAAAAGGGTAGCTCTAGTTTTTGCTTTGCATAGCGGTATTCCTTGTAGAATATCCAGCACCTTATTCGATAAGGAAAGAGCCGAGATCCCTTCACTGGGAGTGACCTCTTTAGCAAAACTAGAAGATGCTACAACTCACTCGGTTTTGTTTTTGATTGTTTCTCTTGTTTTTTGCTTTGCATAGTGGTATTTGTGAAATATCCTGCACCTTATTCGATAAGGAAAGAGCCGAGATCCCTTCACCGGTAGTGACCTCTTTAGCAAAACTAGTAAAACCCTCAAAAACACTCATTTTCAAAATCACTTGTTTCTACAACGATATCAAGATCATTACGCGAAAGGTTTTCTGAAAAATCTGTCGTAGCCCTCCGACATTTCAGATAAGTAATATTTAGTATTCGTGCTACGTTTGTTGGCTTTCGTCAAGACGTAGTGTGCGGTAGCTACTTACTGCTTATCTGCCGCATATGATGCGATTGGATTAGGGCAGTCGTACGGCTTTGTTGGCTTTCGTCAAGAGTCGTGCGGGTGGGTTTAATTCAATCATGAAATGTACGGGTTGAACTTGACTAGCGGACTATGGTTTGTTGGTTTTCGTCAAGGTCATAGCACATTATGGGCAAAAGCATTATCGGGAATTTCAAGTGTTGAAATTTGCAATGAGATTGCATACTTTCTATGAGATAGTTGGATCCCGATACCCACTGCGAGTAAGAGTTACTCCTGGGAGAGTTTTACACATGACAATTAGCCGATCAAGTACGTGTCTAGAAAGGTGTTTACGGGGTTATGCATCTGGGAAAATGAGGTTTATTTTAATTAGGTCCGTGCGAAAGCACGGGGAACCTCCCTCAAAGTACCAACACTGGCCTGGCTGAAAGATTGGCGAACTTGTAAAGTGTAATTAATCCCGGCTAGTCTTACCTTTTACGGTTTGAAGGAAGATTTGATAAAAGCAGTGGGAGCCATCCTGGTTAGATAAAATAATAACCAATATAATCTTGCAAGAGTATATGCTAAATTGTTTTCTTCTCTCTCTCTCCAGGCAGCGACCATGTCAGGCCTTAATCAAGATAATAATATGGATGTATTGACCGAACCCGCTTATTATACTGAGCAGGGGAACATTGGTTCCGTTCTTTCTTATAATTATTATAAAACTGAACAGGAAATAGGGGAATATCCGGATTCCCATGCCGCCCAAACGAAGAATAAGCATGTTGATGTATCTTCTTCGGGTGTGTTTATTATCGAGAACTGTTTCTCAGTTCACTCTACGTCCTGGGTAGTAGATACCCGATCAGAATCCCATATATATAATATGTTACATAGGCTAAAGAAAGGTAGAGAACTGGGAGAAGGTGATCATTCCCTAAGAGTAGGGAATGGTGCAAATATTGCAGCCAAAGCAGTTGGCGAATATCATCTTGTATTGCCAAATGGTAATACATTGATTCTGAACGAATGCTGTTACATTCCGACCCTGATATGCAATCTTATATCAGTTTCTTTATTAAATAAAGAAGGATAAAATTTTGTAGTACAGGATAATGTTATGAATATCTTCCTGAATCAAAAGTTGATTGGATCAGGCTCGTTAAATAATGGCATATACGTTCTAAATCAAACTACAGTTCTTAATGTACAGAACACACATAAGAGGAAGAGTTCAGAAATGAACGAATCCTTCTTGTGGCATTGTAGACTAGGTCATATCAATGCGACATGACTAGCGAAGTTACATAAGGATGGATATTTGAATCCGTTCGAATTTTCATCTTATGACATTTGCCAGTCATGTCTCAAAGGCAAAATGACCAAAACTACGTTTAGTGGACACAGAGAAAGAGTTACGGAACTCTTGGGACTGATACATAGTGATGTATGTGGTCCCGTGTCTACACATGCCAGGAATGGTTTTTCGTACTTCATTACATTCACTGACGATCTCTCAAGATACGGACATGTGTTCCTATTGAAACACAAGTCTGAAGCTTTTGAGAACTTCAAAGAATATAAACACGAAATCAAGAACTAAACGGGTAAAAGTATTAAGATCCTTCGATCTGATCGAGGAGGAGAATACTTGAGCAATGAGTTCCTGAACTATCTAAAAGAGAATGGGATTCTCTCTCAGCTTACTCCTCCGTATACACTACAGCACAACGGTGTATCGGAACGGAGGAATCGCACCCTATTAGATATGGTGCGCTCTATGACGAGCACTGTTGAGTTGCCTATTTCCTTCCGGGGGTATGCGCTTGAGACAGCCATACACCTATAGAATATGGTTCCTACCAAATCAGTGCCTACCACTCTATATGAGATATGTAAGGGGAAGAGACCATCTCTTAATTATGTTAAGATATGGGGTTGTCCGGCCTATGTCAAAAGGCACAATCCGGACAAACTCGAGGCAAGGTCTGTCCTGTGTAAGTTTGTAGGATATCCCAAAAACTCACAAGGGTATATCTTCTACCACACTGAGAAACAAAAGGTGTTTGTTTCTCGACATGCCACCTTTTTGGGAAAGGAATTTCTTGCAAAGGAAATTAGTGGCGAGGAGGTAGAACTGGAAGAAGTTCCAGCAATACAAACTACGACAGAAGATTTGGTGGAACCAGAGGATTCGATAGTTCCCAACGAACCTCGGCCTCTCCACCAATCTAGTAGGGTTCCACATCCACCTGAGAGATACTACGGTTTTCTCATTGATGGTGGGAGCGGGGATTGCATCGTGGAAGATGATGACCCGACTAGTTTCGAGCTGGCCATCACGAGTGGGGACTCTGTGAAATGGCTGGATGCAATGCGATCTGAGATGGAATCCATGTACACCAACAAAATATGGACTTTGGAAGTTGCTCCTGAATGGGTAAAACCTATTAGGAGCAAATGGATCTTTAAGAAAAAACTTGGTGTAGATGGAAAAGTTGAGACTTTCAAAACTAGACTTGTTGCAAAGGGTTTTCGTCAACGAACAGGTGTGGATTATGACGAAACCTTTTCTCCAGTGGCTATGCTTAAGTCCATCCGGATCTTACTTGCCATTGCTACATACCATGACTACGAAATCTGGCAAATGGATGTTAAGATCGCCTTTCTAAATGGTGATTTAGAGGAGTGCGTGTACATGACTCAGCCAGAGGGCTTCGTAGACAATGGGAGCAGCGGTAAGGTGTGCAAGATGCTTAAATCCATCTACGGGTTAAAGCAGGCATCGCGGAGTTGGAACATCTGTTTTGATGTAGTAGTCAAAGAGTTTGACTTCATCAAGAATGTAGATGAACCTTATATTTACAAGAAGGCGGCAGAGAGTAAGGTTGTCTTCCTCGTATTATACGTGGATGCCATACTCTTGATAGGAAATGATATTCCTATGCTGCACTCGGTCAAGCTCTTCTTATCACAAAGATTCTCAATGAAAGATCTAGGTGATGCTTCCTGCATTTTAAGGATTAGGATCTATAGAGATAGATCTAAATGGATATTGGGATTGTCCCAATCCAGATACATTGACACCATACTAAAGAGGTTTAGTATGGAAGAATCCAAGCGTGGGAATTTCCCCATGATCTCTGAACTCACTCTCTCCAAATAGATGTCTCCCAAGACTGATTTGGAGAGAGCTCGCATACAAAGGATACCCTATGCTTCGGCAGTAGGCTCTATCATGTACGCGATGCTATATACCATACCCGATGTAGCATACTCACTAAGTGTAGTGAGTAGGTATCAAGCAGATTCTGGAGAGAGTCACTGGACAGCTCTGAAGAACATTCTCAAGTACTTGAGAAGGACTAAAGTGATGTTCTTGGTGTATGGTAACGGAGAACTCCAGGTGGAGTCTTTTACCGATTCGAGCTTCCAAAGTGATAAGGACGACTCTAAGTCGCACTCGGGATTTATCTTTACCCTCAATGAAGGGGCGGTGTGTTGGAAGAGTTCCAAACAGGAAACCGTGGCAGACTCTACGATGGAGGCTGAATACATCGCTGCCAACGATGCTGCCAAAGAGGCTGTCTGGATGAAGAAGTTCATAACTGAACTTGGAGTGGTTCCGTCCATTGAGCCTCCAATACCTTTGTATTGTGATAACAATGGAGCTGTGGCTTTGGCCAATGAACCCAAGTCCTATTAGAGATCCAGGCATATTCTGAGGCGGTATCATCTGATTCGGGGATAGTTGATTGCCGGGAGATCGAGGTTAGGAGAGTTGACACAAAGAAAAACACTGCGGATCCACTCACGAAGGCCATACCCCAGATACAATTTGAGAGACTCTTCGGGATGTTGGGTATAAGATACTACAACAGCTGACCTTAGTGCAAGTGGGAGATTGTTAGTTATGTATATTCCCTAGAAGCCATTATTGTAAATTTGATGTATATTATAGTGGATGCTTGGATATATATATAGAGGACTTTCTTGCTCGATATGATAGCATACTATCTGGTTTTACTTTGTCTTAACATGTTGACTTGTATTGTGTTACTGTCTTACTCTCACATGTTGAGAAAGCCCTTAGGATATGTACTTGACTACTAGGACTATGATGCAGATCATACTAGTGGGTCCAGGGTAGTCCATGAGTACATCCTATAATTGTTCCTAGTCGAGGGTGTATCGAGACAGGGCATCGATACTCCAGAGTAGACTAGCATATACGCATCTTGACCCATATGATGGGCGATGGATGATCCTATATCCATTGGTGTTTGACATCAAAGATGGTGTACGGGTGCTCAGTAGAGACTGGGTACACTGAACGGACTCACCGAGAACTCCTAGATGGTATTATACCTATCGTCAGATAGCAGTTCTCTGGTGACACTGGTACAGGTTAGTCTGTAAACCCGAGATCGTCATAGAGTCTTGTGTGATTCCCACTGTGCTTTGATTTCCACCTTACCACGTTCATGAGAACGTGCAAAACGGTGGCTTTTGGGTACAGTCCCGAATCACATGGAGGCAATGGGCGATAGGAGGGGTTTCGTCTCTCCCGGTATTGGGGGTTGATGTTGCGCTGTGTTCGATTGGCTATAACTGGAAGTCCCTGGCCAGGGCTGATATGGAGATCTACTGGTAAGTGTTATAAGTAGTTTCTCGACCTGTTATGAGCCTCATATCGACACGACTTATCGGTTACTGGGGTGTGACGTTTACCACCCCTAGACTGGATATGCGACATATCAGACGAAGAGACCGGACTGTATGGTAGTGTTACTGATTAGATTCACAGGAGTGTGAGCAGGCTTGCTTGTTGATCTTTTGATCGCTCAATACCCGGGTGGCTGTTACGTTTAGCTGACCGCTTGCAGCTTGTGGGTGTTTGATATGATCATCACCTACCGCCGGCGTATTGACGAGTCTTTAGAGTCCTACACAGAGGTTTCCTGGCTCAGGCGAAACGGAGTAGGAGCACATATGTGATATATGCGGGGCCGAGAATAATACGTGTATGTGATACCGTATTCTATTCTCGGGATATGTGATATCGGCCGGGTATATGTGATATAGCCGGTTATCGAATCAAGTATTGATTCGATAAAATGATACATATTATATTAGTCGATTATATGTAATATTGCAGGATTATCGGATCAAGTATTGATTCGATAATTTACTGTATAATTATATATTTGATATATTATATTACATTAACTAATATAATCTCACTTAAATGACTCTTTTTCTCACTTGATGATATATTGATATATATATGATATATGTTAATTGTATTATTTTCTTTTGTTTTAAAATATTATATATGTGATATGTGATATTGTAACATGCTAGGGTTACATATGCAACTAGGGTTTAAGAGAACTAAACCATGCTTTGTAATTAGGGTTAGGTTTTTTATTTGTTTTAGATAATTCAAATTTGTGGATTAATGCATAAGATATTTTTCTTGTTGACTTATTCCACTCTCTTGATATTTCTAAGATATTTGTTAACCTAACCCTAACCACTTTGCCATGGTTAATTCTTTATAAGGGTTAAGCATGACATGCTTAACCCTTGGTTGCATTTCTAACCTCAACAATAATTCATTCATTCATCACACTTCATCTTCTTCTTCCTCCTCACAAAAGCTTTCTAGCTTTTTAATTTGTGATAAATTATTGTGAGAAAAAGAAAACAAAAGAGAGCAAAATTCCTACTTCATTATCCTCTTCTATACTAGCCATATAGATTAGTGTGTTAGCTTCACTAATCTCTAATTAGTGAAGTGATAGCTTGGGTTTGTGTTTTCTCAAAGTAGATCATCTTGGATTGTGAAGTCTTCAAGCAAGGAAGTCTCACTCACCCCATGGAGCCTCTCCAGAATCCGGGAGCTTGATGGTCGCAGCGAAGGGACCTCAACTCGGAGCTTATGAAGCGAAGGAACGGACTATAAAAGTTGTAATCCTTAATCTCTTAGTTGTAAAGTGTTTACATTTCGATTCCGTATGATTCTTTAGTTAAGAACCTAGGTTTAGGGTTATCTAGAACGGCAAAAATTTTAACTTAGCATGGATGATGCTACCCGAAACCTTACTGCCGTGCTAGGTATCCCAACAAATTAATCCCGGCTAATCTTACCTTTTATGGTTTGAAGGAAGATTTGATAAAAACAGTGGGGGCCATCTTAATTAGATAAGATAATAGCCAATCTAATCTTGCAAAGAGCGCACACTAAAGCGTTTCCTTCTCTCTCTCCAGGTAGCGACCATGGCACTCTTTAATCAAGATAATAATATGGATGTATTGACCAAACCCACTTATTATACTGAGCTGGGGAACGTTAGTTCCTCTTTTTCTTATGATTGTCATAAGTCTGAGTAAGGAATAGGGGAATATCTAGATTCCCACACAACCCGAATGAAGAAAGATCATGCTGATGTATCTTCTTCGGGTGTGTTCGTAACCGAGAATTGTTTCTCAGTATACTCTACGTCCTGGGTATTGGATACCGGATCAGAATCCCACGTTTGTAATTTGTCACATGGGCTAAGAAGAGCTAGAGAACTGGGAAAGGGTGATATGTCTCTGAAAGTAGGAAATGGAGCAATTGTTGCAGCCAAAGCAGTTTGCGAATATCACCTAGTATTACCAAATGGTAATACAATGATTCTGAACGACTGTTATTACATACCAAATATGATGTGCAATATTATATCAGTTTGTTTGTTGCATAAAGATGGATATAACTATGTATTGGAGGATAATATTATGAACATTTTCCTAAATCAAGTGTTGATTGGGTTTGGTACGTTATGTAACGGTATATACGTTCTAAATCAAACTATAGTTCTAAACGTACAGAACACACAAAAGAGGAAAAGTTCAGAAATGAACAAAACATTCTTGTGGCGTTGTAGACTAGATCATATCATTGCGACAAGACTAGCTAAGTTGCATAAAGATAGATATTTGAAGCAGTTCGAATTTACATCTTATGAAACTTGCGAGTCATGTCTCAAAGGGAAGATGACCAAAACTCCGTTTACTGGACACGGAGAAAGAGCTAATGAACTCTTGGGACTGATACATAGTGATGTATGCGGTCCTATGTCTACACATACCAGGAATGGTTCCTCGTATTTTATTACATTCACCGACGATCTCTCAATATTCGGACATGTGTTCTTTTCGAAACACAAATCTGAAGCTTTCGAGAAATTCAAAGAATATAAATATGAAGTTGAGAACCAGACGGGTAAAAGTATTAAAGTCCTACGATCTGATCGGGGAGGAGAATACTTGAGCATGGAGTTCCGAGACTATTTAAAAGAGAATGTGATTCTCTCTCAGCTTACTCCTCCGTATACAACACAATACAACGAAGTATCAGAGCGGAGGAATCGCACCCTATTAGATATAGTGCGCTCTATGATGAGTAATGTTGAGTTACCGATTTCCTTTTGGGGTTATGTACTTGAGACGGCTGCATACCTATTGAATAGGGTTCCAACCAAATCAGTACCTACCACTCCATATGAGATATAGGAGGGGAAGAGACCATATCTTAATTACATTAAGATATGGGGTTGTCCGGCTTATGTCAAAAAGCAAAATCCGGACAAGCTCGAGATAAGATCAGTTCTGTGCAAGTTTGTAGGATATCCCAAACATTCGCGAGGGCATATTTTCTACCACACCGAGGAACAAAAAGTGTTTGTTGCTCAATATACCACCTTTTTAGAAAAGGAATTTCTTGCAAAAGAAATTAGTGGTAATGAGATAGAGCTGGAAGAAGTTACAGCTACACAAACTATAACTAACAATTTGGTAGAATCGGAGGATTCAACAATCCCCGACAAACCCCAACCACTCCACAGATCTAGTAGAGTTCCTCACCCACTTAAGAGATACTATGGTTTTCTCATAGACGGTGGGAGCGAGGATTGCATCATGAAAGATGATGACCCAACTAGTTTCAAGCAGGCCATCACAAGTGGGGACTCTGTGAAATGGCTGGATGCTATGCAATCTGAGATGGAATCCATGTACACCAACAAAGTATGGATTTTGGAAGTTGCTCCTGAAGGGGTAAAACCCATCGGGAGCAAGTGGATCTTTAAGAAGAAACTTTGTGTAGATGGAAAAGTTGAGACTTTCAAAGCTAGACTTATAGCAAAAGGTTTTCGTCAACGAACATGTGTCGACTATGATGAAACATTTTCTCTTGTCGCCATGCTTAAGTCCATCAGGATCTAACTTGCCATTGCGGCATACCATGACTACGAAATCTAGCAGATGGACATCAAGACCGCTTTTCTAAATGGTGATTTAGAAGAGAGCGTGTACTTGATACAGCCAGAGGGCTTCGTAAACAGTGGGAGCAGCGGAAGCGTGCGCAAGCTGCTTAAATCAATCTACGGATTAAAATGGGTATCGAGGAGCTGGAACATCTGTTTTGATGAAGCTATCAAAAAGTTTGACTTCATCAAAAACTTAGATGAACCTTGTATATACAAAAATGTTGTAGAGAGTAAGGTTGTCTTTCTCGTATTGTACGTGGATGACATACTCTTGATAGGAAACGATATTCCTATGCTACACTCGGTCAAGCCCTTCTTATCATAAAAGTTCTCCATGAAAGATTTAGGTGATGCCTCCTACATCCTGGGAATAAAGATTTATAGAGATAGATCTAAAAGGATGTTGGGATTGTCCGAATCCAGGTATATTGACACCATACTAAAGAGGTTAAGTATGGAAGATTCTAAGCGTGGTAATTTACCCGCTTGTTCAGGAATTACTCTCTTCAAAATATGTCTCTCAAGACTGATTTTGAAAGGGCTCGCATGCAAGGGATACCCTATGCTTCGGTAGTCGGATCTATCATGTATGCGATGTTATGTACCAGACCGGATGTAGCTTACTCACTAGGTGTAGTGAGTATGTATCAATCAGATCATGGGGAAAAGCACTGGACAGCTGTGAAGAACATTCTTAAGTACTTAAGAAGGACTAAAGAGATGTTCTTGGTGTATGGTAATGGTGAACTCTAGGAAAAGTCCTTTAGCGATTCGAGCTTCCAGAGTGATAAGGACGACAGTAAGTCGGTCTCGGGATTTGTCTTCACCCTCAATGGAAGGGCGGTATATTGAAAGAGTACCAAGCAAGATACCGTGGCAGACTCGACGATGGAGGCTGAATACATCGCTGCCAACGATGCTGCCAAAGAGGCTGTCTGGATGAAGAAGTTCATTGCTGAACTTGGTGTTGTTCCATCCATTGAGCATCCAATAACTGTATATTGTAATAACAATGGAGCTGCGGCTTTAGCCAAGGAACCCCGGTCCCGTCAGAGATCCAGACATATTCTTAGGCGGTATCACCTGATCCGGGAGATAGTAGATCGGCTGGAGATCAAGACCAGGAGAGTTAACACGAAGGACAACGCAGCGGATCCACTCACGAAGGCCCTCCTCCAGACGCAGTTTGAGAGATTTTTTGGGATGTTGGCTATGCGATACTACAACAACGAGCCTTAGTGCAAGTGCGAGATTGTTAGAAATATATATACCCTAGAGGCCATTATTGTATGATATAGTGGATGCTTGGACATATATATAGAGGAATTTCTTGATCGACATGATAGTATGCTATCTGGTTGCTTTTTATCTTAACATGTACACTTGTATTATTTTACTGTCTCTCTGATACATGTTGATAAAGCCCTTAGGATGTTTGCTTGACTACCAGGACTATGATTCGGATCATAATACTGAGACTTGTGTAGTCCACAAGCACATCCTTTAATTGTTCCTAGTTGAGAGGATATCGAGACAGGGCATCGATATTCAAGAATAGACTAGTGTGTACGTTTCTTGACCCTGTATGGAGCGATGGTTGATCCAATAACCATTGGTCTTTGACATCAAAGATTGTACACAAGTGCTCATTAGAGAATGGGTACACCGAACAGAACTCGCCGAGAACTCCTAGATGGTACCATACATATCGTCAGATAGCGGTTCTCTGGTGACACTGGTACAGGTTAGTCTGTAGACCCGAGATCGTCATAGTGCCTTATATGGTTCCCACTGTGCTTTGATTTCCTCCCTACCACGGCTTAAAGGAGTCATGCAATCAGGTGGATTTTGGATACAGTCTCGAGTCACATGGAGGCAGTGAGCGATAGGAGAGGTTTCGTCTCTCCCTGTATTGGGAGTTGATATTGCGCTGTGCTCGATTGGCTATAACAGTAAGTCCCTGGCCAGGGCTGATGAAATTTACCGGTAATTGTTATCAGTAGTTTCTCGAAGCATTATGAGCCATACATCGGCATGACTTATCAAGTTACTAGAGTCTGACGATTCCACCCCTAAACTCGATATGCGACATATCAGACGAAGAGATCGGACTGTACTGTAAGTGTTACTTATAGGCTTCATTGGAGTTTGGACAAGCTTACTTGTCGATCTTCTATTCGCTCAATACCTGGGTAGCCGTTATGTCCAGATAGTACCGCTGACGGCTTGTGGGTAACTGATGTGATCATTACCTACTGCTGGCGTATTGACGAGTCTTTAGAGTCCCACACAAAGGTTTCCTAATTCAAGCTAAACGAAGTAGGGCACATATGTTGATATGTGCGGGGGGCCTGATTAAATACGAGTATGTGATACCATATTCTAATCTAGCGGTAATTTGATATCGGTTAGGTTATATGTGATATAACCGGATTATTGAATCAAGTGTTGATTTGATAATGTGATATACGGATAAATGATATTAGTCGGTTATATGTGATATAACCGGATTATTGAATCAAGTGTTGATTTAATAATATGATATATATTTATATTTGATATAATTATATATTAACTAATATTATTGCTCACTAATTATTTTCTACTCTTAATATATATATATATATATATATATATGGATTTTCTATTTTTTGGAAAATAGAAAAAGATGTGGAAAATGGGAAGACTTTTGAGGAATGGGTGAAGCATGGCTTTGCTTATTATTTTAATGGTTTGGTTTTACTATTGAAGTATGGTTCATTTTTATAATGGAATGAATTCCACACTTCAATAATTAAGTTCATTTGTGAAGCCATTCTACACTTGTTCATTTTTTTTCTTGAGCTCATTTCTTGAGCTCTCTCCCATTTCCTTCTTCTTCTTCATCTTGCTTCTAGCTCTAACTCTCACATGTGTTGTGAACGCTAGAGCTTTAGAAAAATCCTAGTGAGCTAAACACCCTACTACATCATCCTAGTCTAGATTAGCACTTTAGACTAGGTTGTTTACTTCACTAATACTAGATTAGTGAAGAGGTAGCTTGACCTAGAGGAACTTCGGGTGGATCATCTTCGACACGAAGGTCGTGAAGTAAGCTCGATCCGTTTTTCAAGTGGAGCCTAGAGGAGTCGAAGGGACTACTATCTGGAGCTTTAGAAGAGAAGGACTTGGTCTACAAAGATTGTAGTCTCTATCTCTTAGTATAGAACTTGCTAAATGTTCATATAAACACTATTATTTTTGTTATATTCTAGGTTAGTGTATGGACCCAGGAATCAGAGAGACACAGCTACCAAACGTCACGTCATCCTCAGACAACCCATTACGAAGAATCCTCGGCGCCAAGCTGAATTATTGGAGACCGGGATGATGACCACTCTCGACCCGGCCAACAAATAGGTCGGAACGAGAGTGGGGGGCTAACGATGATGCTTGTAAGTAAGAATTCCCCAGTTCATGACACATAGCAGGTAACGTGCCATCCACGTAAGCCCTCCAGATTCCTGGGGGCTACGGAGCCGGAATAAGTACGACGCATTGGCGACATTCTTCGGTCCCTCATCTCCAAGGTTGCATCCGACCTTTTGGAAACCCCTCAGGATACATTTCCTATTCGCCTAGCAACCAGTCGATAGCTCGCCTTCGGGCTATTATAGAGCTGATCTTTCTCGGCCTTCTCGCACGTCTCCGAGCTATTACAGAGCTGAGCTTCCTCATCCTCCCCGCTCGTCTCCGAGCTATTACCGAGCTGAGCTTTCTCAGCTTCCCTGTTTGGCCGGGAGAACAGAGCCCGAGCATCCCGTAACGGCTTCGTGTATCTCGCCACGACGAAATCTCGGCCGCTCCACGTCCCGCATCCCACGTTAAGCGTATCTCGCTATTAATGAGCATATCTCACTGTTAATGGGCGTATCCCGCCATCAACGCGAACGTGACGTAAGGGCGTAACGGACGGCGAGAATCTCGCATCGGCTCGCTCCATGCGACCGCTATTTAAACCCACCTCCAGACAATTCAGGTAACTCGAACTCACTCCAATACGCCGCTACCTTGCCCTAATATCTCTTGGTAGTTACTTAATAGTCCAAGAGTTCTACGGTGGTTTCCCACTCCGGGACTTTCCTTGCAGGTAGCCTGGCGTCAACAACAATCTATTGAGATCCACACGCTCAATTCTCATATTAAATCTCAACTGTTCAGCCCCGCTGGCAATAAGATCGACAGAGGACAACATCTAAGGGAGACTCCGGCCTCCATCAATTATTATTTCTTTTTTCTCACTTATGTTGATGTATTATTTCATTAAATGAAAATATAGTTGTTCTAATGCTATTCTAAATCTATATCCCTTATAATCTTTTGAATTTAAAGTTTTAAAATTAATAGATATTGGATTGGTTAGGCTTATTTGTAGTTTGCTCGGCATTAGGATGTAAATTAAATTTTTTTTTATTTTGATGACTATTTGATCCTCCAACAGCCATTGTGTGACGTTTTGAAAACCGTTTCAGTGAAATTTCGGAAAATCGGTAAAATAAGAGGGTTTTCCGTAAAAAGTCAAAATATAAATATCTTTTAATATAAAATTAAATATACATATTCTAGCTATGTAATTACTAGTATTTGGTGTTTATTGAGCCACTGGTAAAATTTCTAATTTTCTGAAATTTTTTCCGAAATTAATTATTTTAATATTATTTTAAGCTGTTAAAAATATATTAAATTAGCGATAAATACAAATTTGAATGGGCTAATTATAAACTTTAGAACTATGACAACCAAAATCTAGTTAGTAATATAAATTTTTAGTATTTTATTTCAATTTCTAGTTGATTATAATCGAAGGAAATTAAAATTTAAATAAATTAAACTAAAACTTGCAATTTGGTAACTTGAGGGGGTCTTTTTGCATAAAATTTTCTTTGCAACCTCACACACATCCTCACCCACTCATTTGGCCGGCCCCACCACCACCTTGGCAGCAGCCCACTTTCCCTCCTCCATTTTGTCTTCATCTCATGTGAAAGAAATGGTTTTAAAAGGGTTTTAATATATTTTAAGGTAGGTGGGGGTATTATGGTAATATGAGAGGGCTTTGACTTTGGAAAATTTTCCACCCAATTCCCTCACTCTTCCCCATCTCCCCCTTGGCCGAGAATCCCAGCAGCAACCCCAAATTATTTTCCCCCGTTATCCCATCTCATTTGGCTTCAAAATTCATCTCAAAACATATCAAAAATCCACAATTTCTTCACTAATCCAAGGCTAATCCCTATTCTACCTCTTCTCACACCCATATTAGTTTAAAACAAGGAGAAAGATGGTGTCTTTGGAGGCTAGGGGAACCTAGGGTTTCAAACTTGGGAGGTATAATTCTACTCTAATGTTTAATTTGTAGTCTAAATATGCTACTTTAGAAATTTAATGTGTTAAATTAGTGGTTGTGGCTTGTTTTAGAAAAATCAAGAGAAGGGGTTGATTTTGGAAATGGGAATTGAAGCATTGCAAATGGGTTAATTGAGTGTTGTAGTTAGCTAGTAGTGTAGATTGGGTGATTGTGCGATGTTGTGACCATTTTGTCGCAAATCCGCGATGTTTGAGCAAATTTTCTATTTTCATGCTTACTAGGTTTTTGAAATTGAATTAGAATGTGGGATTAAAATTATGGTTAGGGTTTTTATCATCTCATTAGCAATTTAGTGTGTAGTTTAACACTTTAGGGCTATGCAAAACCTAGGCGAGTTGTTGAATTGTGGATCTTGCTTTAAAAATGTTAAAATTGATATCTTTGCAAACTAGAAATTTTGTTTTAATACAAATTTATGAGATTAAAATATGAAAGTGATTTGTATGACCTAATTATGATATTTAATGAGCATTTTGGCCATTTGAATCTTTAAAATATGTAGATTGGTTAAAACATCAAGTTTTGAACCGAAATGGGAATTTGTGCTAACTTGGTTTTTGGGAAATAAAACGATTTGTTTAATTTTATGGTTTTGATGAATTAAACCATATTTCTTATACAATTGGTGAGTTTTGAAACCATAATTGGTACGTTTGGTATTTTTCTCGATCAATCGGCGTTTGTACGCCGATATCGAGGGTTTTTGGGTTGATTTGTGAAAGCAAATCATAGGTTTTGACCTATGTGAGATTCGTGTGTCGTTTTGGTCATGAGTCGGATTTTTATGCGATACGGTGCGTTATGATATGTAGGTACCCTCACGAGGACTTCGAGACGACAAGCAAGCACGTGGCGACTTGGGCATCGGCAAGCGAAGATCAAGTGAGTAGATTTATATTTACGGGAAGAAGTCGAGTGGATGGCGTATAGCACCCCCGCAAAGTTGTGAGGAATGAGGTGATGTGGTAACGATGTACTTTTATATGCTATTATAAGATATGAACACCTAGTAAGAAAAGCCTTAGGAGCTTATGGGTTTAGGATTAGCGAGAATTGAAGAAAGGACTTTAGCGGATTCTCAGTCACGAAACCCTAGAGTAAGGATTTGCATACACGCACACATATACACTTGCATATATCATTTTCTTGTGCGTATATGGGAATGTGTATATATGTATCTACGCATGGGTATGGGACTCTGCATATATACATTCATATACACATGCATGAATGTTGAGAATATTGTATGATTTTTGGAGATGAGTCGATAAGATTGGGTTTGAGGCCATGAGCTCGGTAATGTGATATGATCCGTATTTGAGATACAACATGATATTTTAGCGGGTTCTTTAGGAGTGGTGTTTTCATACACACGCATGCATTTCATATATGGTATCAGTATTGTACTAGACGTAGATCAGTACCCCGATCATGATATTTGATAAGAGGATACCAGATGATTAATGTGATAGATGTGATATTTGACCCGTATCCAGATTTAGGAGGCCGTACGACGGATTTACCGTACGAGCTATATATATTGACGATAGATCCGCACTCTTGATTCGAGAATGTCATATGATATGTTGTATCGTACGTGATATCATTGAGGCGGGATCACCGACTATTATACATGTATATATATATATATATATATATATATATATATATATATATATCGACTCAGATTTAGGTGGTTTCCATACCCCTTTAGATTGGCTGTTAGTTAGACCTGTAGCTTACCCAGAAGATGTTAGACTGGACCCGAGTCATACCTATTTCCAAAACTAATGAATCGTGAGGATCTTAAAGACATGTCAAGGGATACTACGGATATTTCAAAAGACGTACCTTTTCTTAAAAACACCGTAACCCTTATTTTCAAAACACCACGATTCGTACCTTTTCAAACGGCAAACCAGTACAACACAGGGGTAGCGGTGTAGATTCCTTATTGTTACGTTACCATTCATGTTCCGCATATTATTGTTGTAATTACTACTCATTTCCATTTATCAGGTTGTTATCGTCTCATTGCATGTTTATTGTGTACTTAGTGATTATTAACCATGCTGTCAGGACACCAGCACCATTACCGATGATGCGTATGCTTCACATACACTTGCTTGCCGGCTCACACACATCATCATCGGTAATTGCCATGTCACGTATACTTTAGAAAATACCATTTCATTGACATAGCTTGATAGCTGATGTTGCAATAGGTTATAGCTTTTATATGCTAGTTAAACTATTGCATTAATTGCATGATATCAGATGCATTCATATATTCACTGGTTATACAGTATTATGGACATTATGTCAGTTTTCACTTTTATTGACATGGTGATTTAATGTTTTCGGATCCGTCTTGAGATTTTTTCTGGATTTGGAAACTGTATGTGAAAGTTTTATAACTGATGATGTATTTTAAAGAGAAAAATGCAGTTTTTCCTTGATATGATGAGTAGTGTCTACCATGATGTTTTCTCGGTTCTAAGATAGTTTTCGAGACCCGATTCGAGGAGTAGGATGAACCGTCTGCGGGTACATGGTGGACCCGGTATGGTACCCCGGGGCAAGAAGTTCGAGTAGTAGACGATGAGCTCGGCAGGGGAAGATTACCTACTGGTGATTTTACCTGGTGCGGCGGATATCCGGAGGATACCGTCGTGACCGTGAGATTGATGATATGGGCTGATCCGTTCTGCCGGAGCCCGCGGGCCGATCCTGCAGATGATACGGATGCCAGAGCTATTGATATTTGAGGCTTGATTTGAGATTTGAGATATTGAGATTTGATACTGAGATACCGAGACTTATGTTTTGTGTCGATACTTGACACTGATTTCTCTGTTGCATTCATTTATGATATCTCGATTTATATACATATAGAAATCTCATTAAATAAAGTAAAACAGTTCTTTGATTCATGATGTACTTTGTTCTCGTTATATGCATCTGCACATCATTTAGTGATATATTGCTACCTGACATTTGTACATCATATTAGTGACATGTCGTTACCTAAGGCACTGACACGAGTTTCTGGTATTACACTGTATAGATAGATGTTACCCTTTACCGTTATATTATGCTTCAGGCCATATAATTATCATTTGAGGATATTACTGATCGTATGACCTAGGATAGCATTATGCATGTGATTTCTACTCGTAGATATTTTCTACTCACGAGTTGGCAACTCACCCCCGTTATGCCATAGTTCCTTGCAGGTGCTGTCGTACAGGTTCTTTGCGGCTTTACTGGCACACTGTTCTTTCCGGGTGATTGCTTTGGCAGGTGGGTTCTTTGCATCAGGACCACCATCGTTTATTTACTATTTCAGTTGTATCTAGAAACTCCATTAACCAGATTGTATATTTGAGAGAGATCGAAAACCAGACCTGTTATTCTTTCGACCTTAGAGTCGCGCGTTGTATTATTATGGTTTTCATGCTGATTTTGGATTTTCTTTGAGTTTTGATCATCGCCCTTCGGCTTTATATATTATATTGCTTGTGTGGTTGTGACCGTCGATTGACGAAGAGCTAGCTCCCGCTTGGGGATACTTTTTTATTGATTTCGTATACTATTCATATTGTATCCCGTTTAGGGCCAGTATAAAGGAGACTCTGCCGAAATTTTCAGAAAATACTTGGATTTTAAAAATACATACTTCGGCCTATATTGATTAGAACTACGTGCTTTAAATTGGTTTTTCCTTCACTCTACTGTTTCTTTTGGTTTTGATTCTGGGTTTTGGCTTACTTAGATTACGTACGCCTCGAGACGTTCGTAATTTAAGTGCCGGTCATGTTCCGTACTTTTCGGGTCGTGACACATTGGATATAGATATGATAACCCCTATATTTGAGCTTTCTTTGAAAAACGACAAAATGCCATGTCACATATTGTGTTCTAGTTATAATAGTAGAGATATTAGAACCGAGAAATTTATGAGTTATGCAAAATAACAAAGATATAAATGCTTATGTATAAATTTACAAGGTATATCTTTTTTTTGTGCTTTTGAGCATGAGAGAGAACGTGAAATGAATGAGAGAGTTTGTGTGTTGTTGACTTTCGTTTTCTTATTTTTGTCTTTTGTGGTTATGAGATGGACATCTCCAATTTGCAACTTTGGCAGCTGGAATTTTGTCATTTTTTTCTATTTTTATTTAATTAATTAATGACATCATCAAAAGACTTATGGTTATAATAGTAAAGATCAATCTCTAAATAAATAAGTTAATGCATATTCAATAGGGAAAAGGGTGCTTGCGCAACTATTATTAGTGGAGAAGGAGGAGGTGGGACCCTTGCATCTGCAGTGGGGCCCACTTCCCAACCCCACCTGCCACACCCGTTTCGTGGGGCACAACCTAGCTTAACAATTAATTGATTTAGTTGAAAAAATAACACTACCTAACAATGGAATGGAATGGAATTCCAACTTCGGTTCTTGGACCGTATTTAGTTGGAAATGCAATTCATCGCTAACTGTTAATGTTCCTTCTTGTGCACCAAAAACCGCAAAGCTATGATGAGGATTATGAGATATAATTTTATATTAAAACACTAATCTCCTCAGGTGCAAAGGCAATTACAGCTAAGGATCGAAGCCCAAGGCAAGTACTTAAAGAAAATCATCGAAGAACAACAAAAGCTTACCGGAGTTGTAACCGAATTGCCAGCCGCACCTCCCGATCCGTCCACCCCGGGCCCCACCTCTGAGCCTCCCCTCGAAGACAAGCCAGTCCGTACCGAGCACAGGCTCTTCAACGCCCATTCCCACCACGAACCGCTCACCCCAGACTCGAGTGGACACAATGGGTCCCACTTTGAGAGCCTGAAGGGAGAGCATTCGAATAAAAGGCAACAGGGCGAGGAAAAGAGAGAGTTTATACTTGCTCATCACATTTTTGAATCGGGTTCTGGTTCGGGTTCCGGGTTTCAGCACCCAGGGTTGATGTTTCCTATCGGCGAGGCGCACTTTGAATTTGGGAAGTGAAATGTGAAAAGGTTTTGAGTGATGAACAATCATTTTCACTTTTGTTTCAGTTTTAGAGAATTGTGATAGGTTGCCTTGTTCAGTAACTTGAATGTTTATTCCTTCATCGGGTATGTTTGTTATATTAATGCCAAAGGAGGGGTGTCGGGAGCACTTGCAAAAGAAACCCTTATAATTTGCTTTTGTCTAAGTAACGATGATGTGTCAACTTATTATGACACAAGCAGTGCACATAATTAAATTAATAAGATACAGGAAAAAGATATTTGTTAGTTTTTTAGTTTAAATTACTTTCTATTTTTGTTCGAGAAACTTCTCAAATATTTTTAGTTAAGAAAATAAAGATTTTTAAAATTTATTATTTAAGATAGGTAATTTATTTAATTTTAAAAAAATAATTTAAAATCTATATTATTTTAACTATATCTTTTTAACATTTGTCAAAATTTTACCAGGTTATTATATACAAACGTGAACTAAATACTAGTAAATAACAATATAAATATGTATCAAGGGGGCAAAGTTTGACGTGATCTTTAATGCTTTGGAAGTGTTAGCAACAAACAAAAGGGCCCGAGAAAGATTCGGCCCGATTTCTATAATGAGGCCGGGTCGGGTGAAATGTCGGGTTAAATGGGCCGACTTGCTCGCAGAAAAAGTTACGTTTCTTTCCAGCCAAGGAAGTATGCTAGATACCGAAATATTTGAGAATCTTCTAAAACCAAGAAAATATAGGAGATCTTAAAAGATTTTAAGGTTTTGAGGGCTTTAGGATCGTATTAATGCAGAAGGATGCGGCTGAGAGTGGAAATCACTCAATCAATCATCGAAATTACTACTAGTTTTATTTCTAGGGCTCATAAAGCCGTATTAGGTTTCCGGCAATCAACAGCAGCGATCTCAAGTCGCAACGAGAGTTGAGACGTCTAGTCCCTCTCGATCAAGTAATGCTTTCACGTTCCTTAAATAGAAACTGCATGATAGGATGAAGGAACAATTCTCAGCCGTCCCATCGGTGCACGAACACACAATCTTGCGCAGCATCAATTGGGATATGGCCGAGGTTGCCCAAGACTTGATCGGGTTTAACACTGTAGGCACTGAGTCCGGCCTTACGCTCATGTTGAGGTTTTAAAACCGATCTTGGCCTAGGTGAGTATTTCGGCTTCACTCGGTCTGGTAAAAAATGACGGAGCGAATCAGAAGTTCCGTGTTGCGCTCGGATAATGAGAGCAGGTCGAGAGGTGGAGCCGATGAATCCTGACTCGGCTTAAGGCTCGTGATGTAAGAGACTCAGATGTCCAGCCATGCGTCTGCACTCGGTCATTAAGTCTAGTCTGGAATGAGGATCATATATATGTTTTAATTTGGAAGTTCCTGTATAATTCTAACCCTCTAAATATTAGTAATAAATGTATGTATTCTGCTCATGCCATGTAATTTAAGGGGTTGAATCACATGAAGATTGTTCTTCTCTTTCTTAAAAGACGGCTACACTGTCAAGAAAGACCGCTCGCACTAACGTATTTATTTATTAATGCAGTTATAGTAAAACGAAAGAACAGAAAGCATTTGATGCTTATGGTGATGGTTGCAAATGTTGTCAAGACAAAGGTAGAGGCAAACGGGGAACACCTTGATGAATCATTCTCTTTGATTAAGCTTTGTTGCCGGTTATCTTCTTCATCCGGAAGCTGAGACCTCTGGTTCTAAAATACTTTTAAGATGCATGCGTTCCATACATTTGTTATTGGGGTATTTTTTTGGTCCTTCGTGGAATTAAAAAATCAAATTCGCATGGGGATAAGGGATGAGAGAGATCGGGAGGTGAGAGGGTAGAGAAAGAAAAATGAGAGAGAGAGAGAGGGGGTGGGGGTGGGGGTGGGGGTGGGGGTGGGAGGGAGGGGTAAGGTGGCCATCTCAGGGTCGAGAGAAGAATGAGGGAATTTTGTGGGTATTTTGTTTCCCACCGGAAAATAAGGAAAACTATATGGCTTTTGTCTTATTAGGCATGGGTTTGTGTTATAATGGTAAAGATGAGCTCAATCGGTTGCATAAGGCTAAACTCCAGTTAGAGAGTAACTCTTATCTACTTATTGGATTCATTAACAATGACCTCACTTCTTTTGGCGTTACAAAGTCAGTCATGGAGGATTTTTGGGAATCCACATAGTTGCCCAAATTTTGGGCTACTGGTCACATAATAAGAGAAGGAGATGGGAGAGCTGTTCTTTTATTCCTTTTCTTTTGGCTAATTCTGGAGGGTTGGATGGCATTGTCTGTTTGGATGAGATCGACTGCATCCCGAATGCTTTATTGCACAAAGTTCCTCTATAAGATTTAAAGGTATCAGAAAAAGAAAAGCTTGGTTAAGTCTAGATTGTCACGAAAAGAAAGGAAAAGTGAATATAAACTGAAGTGAATCTGCAAACAAGTTGCTGAAAGTGAAGAACGAGTAATCAATACTCAAACAAAAATTTAAATAAATGCGGCTCAAATTTCAGAAGCGGCATACTCTCTTTGAATTAATGGAATTTTACCCTTTTAAAAGGGTTATGAACAAAAAAGAATAAATTGGAAAGCTATATTTTTAAGAGTCAATGGTTGTAAATTTACATATTTTGAAATTCCCGACCTGCTCGGACCACCAAAAGGTTATTGCTTCAAATTTTGAAATGCTTGATTTGTCAATGCATCATATTCCAAATTCTAGAGAGCCATGTGTTATTTTCTTAATTTTTCGGTAAAAAGGAAAAATCATTTATGGTATTCTCAATTCATAGTCTCATGGATCTCCACATACACACATTTATGATCACTAACAAAAAGTAAGCATTTCAAAACCGAAGAACTTCTACATAAGCCTCTCAAAAATCCTTTTATCACACCTTATAAATTCATAGCTATTAATTTGTTAATTTTAATATATGATTTTAATGTATGAGGGATATCCGTTATTTTATTTATATGAGTGTACACATGCTTTCAATATAAATGAGTCCATCCAAATAGACCTAAGGCACGCTTGGCAGGAGGTAATCTAATTGGTAATCGTAAATTTCTGTAAAATATTATCATATTTGTTTAGGTGTAAAAAAATATTGCCGGAAATATTGGATTACTATGGCAATCAAATGACCACATTTCATGATAATCCTATTCCTTCAAAACCGGTGTCTATTCTAAATTACCACGAAATATCCCCACTCTAACATGAGATGTGCAATGACCGTCCGCCGGCCTCCCTCGTTACCCACCCACCGTCGGTCGCCGGAGATAGGTCGTTGGCCGCCGGCCCGTCGACCGTTCGTCGGAAATCGGCCGCCCCTCGACGGCCGCCCACCACCGGTCGGCTAAAGCTGGCTACAGGTCAGCCCTGCCTCCGATCAACCACTCGCACGAAATTGGTTGCCCGCCGCCGGTCTGTCGTTCGATGGTTGAACAAACATATATTATATCACCGGTGATAATTAAAATATACCAAGCACGTTAATGTAAAATTTCTTAAAATTAGATGCCCGGTCATCATGTTAATTTTTCATTCCATTTACCAAGCGCAACCAAAGCCTTATTGGTAATGGGCCAATTTATGTCTTTATACCCATGTAACTCTAATAGTTTTTTCAAAGTGGAACTATTTATTTATGTAAATTGTCAAAAAAAACCCGGCCAATTTCCGCGCCGTCAAAAGACACTTCCACCCAATTAAAACCCTTGCTATATCATCACATCCCGCTTCCCAAAATACGGAATACGGGAGGTGACTAGGCCAGCCGTGCTCCTATGGTCAAGAAAATATCATGCCGTAGTCACACTTCGACTTCTAGTAATACATGACAAACAGTAATCATAGCACAAGTAATGAGAAATGCACTTACTAATTCTATAAAAACAGATATAAAACTAACCAGATAAAGTCAAGGGGAACAATAGCGGCGACGTCACTAATTTAGATGTCCGCAATATTCTTGAGATAAGGAAGGTCATGATCCGAGTTAAGTCCACTTCTCACTCTGAGCATGCATACTCAGGTCGTCAGAGCGACACAATAGCAATATATACATATATAATGTGCAACGATGATAAACAATAAGCAGTAAGTATAGAGTAATGACATGAGCATGAAATAATCAGTACATGTAACGATAACGCATGTGTATCGAATCAGTAATCAATGCAATGTCCATATCACTAAACCTATCGTCAGTCCAAGTGTGAGCGTCAACAACCACAGAAGTATTCCCTGTTGGGTTACAATAGCGCCCTGACCAACTACCGTGGCCGATGCGGAACAAAAATGGCGTTTAAAAAACTTGGCGCTAACGAACCCGTTTAGAATCGAACCATAAACTTATACTAGAATACTACAAAAAGCTAAACTACAAGGTCAGAAATATTATACCAAATGATCCGTGTCCTTCGGTCTTCTACCATCATCCTTAGCTCCTAGAGATGTCCTGGATCGGCTTGATTGCCGGTTTTCCTCCATCGAAGATGATCCACCCGAGGGAAACGATGCAAGCTCCAGCTTCGCCTAGCGAAACAACCGACGCTCCATGGTCGCTAGCAATGGAGAGTGGAGATGCAGGGATATTTCACTATCTTTTTCTCTCATATCTCATGCTCAAGTGAGCAATCAAAGAAGAAGAAAGAGGAGGTGAGGAAAACCATGAGCATGAGCAACTCAAGAAAAAATGGTTAAGTGTCCAAGAGAGTGAATGGGTGAATGAGTAGCATGAAGAAAGAATGGCTACTCATTTTTCAACCATGCAAGAAAATATCTCATATATTTTACAATAAACAATCAAAAGACATACCTCTCTACATACCTCTAACCATGCTCATGCCACCTCACCCTCCACCTCATTTCCAAATGATTTTCTAAAAAGAAAATCATATAATGAGGTGTCTATCTTCTAAAAGATATTCCGTATAAATACGGAATACAACCCGATATACGTATCGAAATACATATATGCGTATTCGTATAAAAAATACGAATAGCCAAGAGAGAAAATGAATAGTGAACAATAATACTAGAATATATATATATAAATATATATATATATATATATATATTATTAAATCAAAACTTGATTTAATAATCCGGTTCAATCCTAAGCCGCTAATATTATCAACCGTCCGATAAAAGTTTGTGTAGCCTGTACACATATTTAATCAGACACCTGTATGTACCAACATACGTCATCTATATCATATCGCCTGAACCGTGAAAACTCTCTATGTGAGACTCTAAAAACTCGTCAATACGCTGGCAGTGGGTTTAACCATAAGCACGTCAGCGGCACTAGCTGTACGTAACGACCACCCAGGTATTGAGCGAAAGGAAGGCCGACGAGCAAACTCATCTGAACCCTACTGAGGCTGTCAGTGACAATCTCCGTACAGTCCGGTCTGATCGTTTAAGAGTATCGCATATCGAATTTAGGGGGTGGATAACGTCAGACCTCCAATAACACGATAATTCGTGTCGGTATGAAGCCCACCACCCACTGAGAAACTACCGATCCAAATCAGTAATTCTCGTCTACCTTGGCCAAGGATTTCTGGTGATGGCCACCCGTGCACCGCGCGACATCAACCCCCAATACCGGGAGAGACGAATCCCCGACGATCCGCTCACTACCTCCATGTGGCTCGGTACTGTACTTAACTAAAACATGTTTGCACGACTCCTTTGAGCCGTGGTAGGGTAGTAATCAAAGCACAGTAGGAACTCACACAAGACAAATGACGATCTCAGGTCGACAGACTAACATGTACTCATGTCACTTAGGAACTGCTATATGACAATAGGTATAATACCATCTAGCATGTTCCCGGCGAGTCTGTCCAGTGTGCTCATAACCCAATGAGCACCTGTATACTGTCTTAGGTGACTAACTGACACCAATGGATTGTGAGACCAGCCACCGTCCATCGTCGGGGTCTCAATAAGTATATACTAGTCTACTCCAGAGTATCGATACCCAGTCTCGATACTCCATCGACTAAGGACATTTAAGAATGTGCTTATAGACCACCGAGCTCCCATGTATATGATCGCCATCATAATGCTGGTAGTCAAACAAGAATCCTATAGGCTCTATCAACATGTAATAGTGATCTGTAATACCACATAATGCATGTACATGATGATAAAGGCAAACCAGATAGCATACTATCATTTTGAGTAAGACTGTTGTTCCCGTATAGATCCTCCCTCAATCATCATAATCGCGTGCCTGCGATTACAATAATTGACTTGAGGGCACTATAGCCAACAATCTCCTACTTGCACTTAAGGCTAATTATTGTGGTGTCGCATGCTCACAGCCCGTGTTATACCGAACACCCAACTTCTCTACTAATCAGTCTCGCAAAGCCCGTTTGCGAAACTATTGCATTCGAGAAATAGCCTCAATGAGTGGATCCGCTCCATTATTTCTATCTTTATCTCTCTATATCTCAACTTTGCGGAGAAAGACTATCTTCTGAAATGAGCGATACCTGTCTTTGAATTTTTCTGGATATCTGATGGGACCCAGTTCACAAATGAACTCCAAATCCAACAAACTTCTTAGACCGTATCATACACTGAATTTAATCAGTATCTTGCGCCATACCTTCCTCAGTATCCGCTTGGACCACCTGTCCAACATACTGCTCTTCAAAAGAGGGAAAACTATAACTCTGACAGCTATTCTGTCATTCAGGTCACCTTGGAAGCCTAAAATGATAACCGCCTCCTGAAGAAGGCCGTCGTTACCATATACTAAGAACATCCACTTATGTTCATAACTGCTTCCCGACGTTTCTTCAGGATTGGATTATTATATGCTTATTGCAGCTAGTGCAAAGCAAAATCTGGTGTGGTATTTGACATTTCATAATTAACTCAATTGCCTAAACAAGTGATATGCCAATCATGCAAATCCCTCTTCTCATCAGTCTAGAAGACATCTCTTTAGAGAGGGTGACTCCATCACCTGCAGGTACACCACCACGCCAGGAGTCGTCCATTCTAAAACACTTTAGAATAGTGTCAAGTACCCAAATTGGGACACTTCTCAAATCTAAAACCATAAATCTAGTTACCAGAATCCCTGATTTTTTTTATCTAGATCATATTTGGAGAAACATCTTGTGACAATCACAGTATAACTGATCGTAGTATAGGAAAATCACTTTCTATCAGGAGCATGTCATCCAAATACCAGGGCATCACTCCATACCACCTTCTTACCAAGTCTATCTGTTATTCTGATGAAGTCAAACTCTATGATTGTCACATCAAAACTAGACGATCTATCTCCGCTATACTTGCTTTAGTCTATAAATAGATATAAGCTACTTGCCCATTATGCTTCCGCTTCTCCTACTGACTACAACAACTCTCTGGCAGAGTCATATACACGTGCACTTCTAAAGCTAATTTAGAACGACGTTATACCCATCCTCCTGCCAGATCTCATTGTCTAGAACAGCAGTAGTGGCAAGTTTGGGTAATCAAAAACCTACATGTCATCGTCTTTGAGGAGACCGAAGTACCTATCGGGTTCCTGAGATTACCTACCAAATCTGCGGAGTGGCTAATGGATTGTCGAATCCAATTGAATCTTTAGGTTCTACTAAATTTTCAGAATCGTTTATGGTTCTGGAACCACTTCCAGTTCTACCATACTTCTGTTAGTGTATATGCCCTAGAGGCCATTATTGTATCATACTGGTTTGTATATTACTTAATGGAAGTTTGGGATATTCACAGTTGTATTGACAGTCTTGCTCAAAATGATAGTATGCTACTTGGTTTGTTTCTACTTCAATATGTGCATGTGTTTCTTTTTAGCATATCGCTTATACATATTAGTAGAGCCCTTAGGATCTTTGCTTGATTACCAGCGTTGTGATTGCAGTCACACTAGTGGGGGCAGGGTAATCTATAAGCACATCCTTATACAGGTCTCTAGTCGTAGGATTATCGAGACGGGGCATCGATACTCCAGAGTAAACTAGTGTATACGCTTCTCATCCCAGCATGGGAGATGGTCTGTCCCACAGCCATTAGTACATCGTACTGGAGATAGTATGTAGGTGCTCATTAGGTTATGAGTATACCGGACAGGACTCGTCGGGAACTGTTGGTGGGTATTATACCTATCGTCGAGTAGTAGTTCTCAGGTGACATGAGTACAGCTTAGTCCGTCGACTTGACACTGCTATTTCACCTCGAGTGTGTTCCCACTGAACTTTGATTACTACCCTACCATGGCTCAAAGGAGTCGTGCAAACAGGTAGTAGTTGGGTGCAGTCCCGAAGCACTTGGAGGCAGTAGTGGTTAGATATGATTCGTCTCTCCCGGTATTGGGGGTTGATATCGCGCTGTGTTTGGAGAGCCATTATACAAGTCCCTGACCACGGCAAGCGAGATTTACTGGTAGGTACTCCAGTAGTTTCTAGGGTGTAATGAGCTACGCTCCGACACGACTTATTGCGCTATTAGGGGTCTGACGCTTGCTTCCCCCTAGGACCGATATGCGATACTCTTAGACGAACAAACCGGATTGTACGGAGATTGTCATAGATAGGCTCAGTTGGAGTTCAGATGAGTTATTCTCATCGGTCTTCTCATCGACATATACCTGGGGGCCGTTACATACAGCTAGTGCCGCTTGCGACCTGTAGTTAAACCCACTACCAGCGTAGTGTCGAGTCTTTAGAGTCCCACACAGAGGGTTTCCCTGCATCAGGCAAAAGATGTAGAGGTCGTATGGTTTTATGACAGGGTTCGGTCACGTACATGTACTTGTATACGGATAATGATACGGACGGACAATACTGGTGGGTTTTGGTTTAAGCCGGATCCTAATGTTGTATTGATGGATACTTTTTTGTCTCTTTTGTATTCGTATTTTTCGGAATACGGATACGGGTATGTATATACGAACGAGGGGCGTTTTTGTAATTTATTCAAAGATACTTCTAGAAGATGACACATCATAATTTGTATTAAACAATTTGGATTAAATGTTTATTGAATTATGCATGTTGGAAATGAGGTGGATTTTTGCATAGAATTGGACCTAGCTTAAAGTGCCACTTGTAGGGTTTTCATCCCATGAGTCACTTGATTGAATTTGAACCTTAATTCATTTTCCTAAATGATCTATTCATAAGGAAAAAAGTTTTGGTTCAGTTGATATCACAACAAGAAAGTTCATTCTCATTCTCATGCAAAAACTTCACTAGCTTTTCCAAAACCTATCTTCTTCTTCCTCAAGCCCTAGAACACTCATGTATTGAGTAACCTAGGATGAAAAGAGACATCTTAATCCATCTTCATACTCTACATCATCTACAACATCTTGTGTAGCGAACATGATGCCCTAGTAGGTTCGGTTGAAGTAGGAGCTTGATGCACATTCTCTCAGGTGGATCATCTTCGATTTGAGAAGGCCGACGAGGAGGCGGCGATCCGATACGATCCATGGAGTCGACGACGAGGTGGAGGACAGCGAGGAATGAAGACCCGAAGGACATGAACGTGAGGTATAATTTCTGTACATGTAGTTAGATCTCTTGTTCTTGTTGTTAGTAAAGGTTTAGCAAAGATCTTGGCGTATAGTCTATGTCATGAAGCTTTTGAAAACAGTTTTTTTGAAAATTCTGCCTCCTCGCGATCCCATGGGGTGCGTGGCATGGACTTACAGTGGTATCAGAGCCAACTAAACCTTTACTAGCTTGTTAGCAAGTATTAGAAGTTTGATCGTCGGAAAAATCAGAAATACGATACACACAAAAACCCAGTTTCTGTTGTTTTTGAAAAGTGCCAGAAAAATTATTTCAGGGTTCTTAAAATTAAGTGCAGGGCATTTTTAAGAATGCTCAAGAAATCCAAGACCATGAATCGTCAAGAACGCCGCGGAACCGCGGCGAAACGATACGTTTCGCAGCCGATCCGCGGCCGATTCAAGACCGAGTCAACTCTGATTTCTTCTGTTATTCTTATTTTTATGTGTATTGTTTTCTGGAATATTTGGTTTCTACCCAGGATTTTTTGAAGTGCTAGTTTGCACTTAGGGTGGACACGGAAAATATAATTTGATCGAAATTCTAATGTTGTTGGCTAATCGGGTTTTTATCTGTATTGTTATATGTGTTTTTAAACTTCAGCTAATTACTATATATCTATATGTACTTTATTGGATCGTCGTGGATGAATAGCCGAGGATGTGAGATGGGTGTTTTTTATCTTTCATTCAATGTAAATTGTAATTTGATGTAATATTATTTTGCGGGGCACATCCGGGTTGAGATTGTAGCCGCCGTTGTATTATTTCTTTTTACTATTTTCTGCTCTTATGATAGACCCAAGGTGGGGTGCACAAACTACCGGGTTCTTTGAAGTGCCGAATGGCCTACTCACTTTGTTGAGGGAGGTTTCTTCACTTGTGGAATTTGGCGGGTAGTTTGCCGCACCCGTAGGGGTCTGGGGCGGTGTTTGGCTATTCATCACGATCGTGGAATCCGTCTTTCGTGACAGGCATAAACGAAACGCGAAATTCCTAGTATATCTAATATGTTCATCTGTGATCTGGAATGCCTATCATTGCGTCTGACGAATGGATATTATTATATATGTATTATATAATAGACGTTGCTTATGTTTTGCATCCGCGCTAGTCCAGCCCCCGCTCTGTCGTTAGTTAAGTAACCTAACAGGTGATGACGGGGCCCCGTGGCGAATGTGGATGGCATAAGCATACGTTGTATTTTAGTTGTTTTTTGCAATGGTAAGTTAATTGATGGGACTGCATTACATTAATGCAAAGAAAAGAAACCAAAGCTGAATCGTTGGAACAAATTTTTAAACCACTCGGTTATTTTAAAACAGCAGACATTTAAATGCGGAGCTTAAACCACTCCTTTTAGAAGCTATCAGGTTCCTTCGATTATATCAAGTTCACTACGTTTGCCAAAACCATTCGTAGCCCTCTGTCATTTCATATGAATAGTCAGTACTATTCAAGCTATATTTGTTGGCCTTCGTCAAGGCATGGTGATTGGTAGCTGCCAGGTGTTCATATGTAGCATAGATAGATACGTTGGTTTGGGACAGTCGTATTACTTTGTTGGCCTTCGTCAAGGGTATATACGGGTGGGTTCAAATTAACCTGGACAATGATGGGTAGAACTTGACATTTGACTTATGATTTGTTGGTCTTCGTCAAGGTCATAAGAGCATGGGGCAAAAATCCACATTGGGAGTTTCTAAAGAAACTGAAACTTGCTAGTGCTGCATACTATTTGGAGTTTGATAATATTAGTAGGATTTCTTCAGCATTATCACACAATGATATTTGGGTCCCGATCCTACTATGAGTATCCGCTACTCCTCGGGAGATTATTCACTTAACGATCAATACTATAAACAAAGTAGGTGTCTAGAACAGTGTTAGTGGGGCTTCGCCTCCAGGGAAAAGAGGTTATTTAATTGAGGAACTTCGTGAAAGTATCGTAAAACCTCCCTCGAAGTACCGACACTAGCCTGGTCGAACAGTTAAGCAAGTATTGTACGGTAAGATTAATCCTGACTAATTTTTCCTTTATGGTTTGATGAGGGATTTGAGAAACAGTGGGAGCCATCCTGTTTAGATAAATTAAAAACCAATCTAAATTTGCAAGAGTATCATGCTAAAGTGTTTCTTCTCTCTCTCTTAATTGCGGCGACCAGGTGACCAGACATAGGTTACAGCTATATAATAATTTGACAGAACCCGACTATATTAATTGGCAAAGGTTTGTCCAGATGTCCATTTCCTATGACAAGCTGGACCACTTCATTACTACTCACGTCCCTGCCGTCCCAGGTCCAGTTTCCACCGCCGTGGATGATATCCGTAAGACAAAGGGAAAAGACTGTGTGAATGCCAAGTGCCTCGTGTTGGCCTCAGTAGACGGTGAAAACCAGAGGGAACACGAGAAGATAGACTTTGCTTCTATCTTCCTCCATAACAAAATTTTATATGGAGAGCAATCTCATATCGCAAGATATGAGACCTCGAAGGAATTGCTTCAAGCGATATTGGCTGTCGGATCATCTGTAGGGGACCACGTCCCTATAATGATTAGCTATATTAAACAGCTTACAGACCTGGAGACCACGTTGGAGATCAAGTCGAGTGATGACTTGATTCTACAGTCCCAACCTTCTACTTACGCCCAGTGGAAGAAAATTATACTTCCAGAAAACGGCACCCTGTGTCACGCCCCGCTTCCCAGTATACGGCGAAGAGGACGGGACCGGTCCGCTACGTATTTACCGTGAAGTAAATACGCTAAGCGTATCTAAGCAATATAAAAGTAAATATACAAGAGACAAGATATATAAACTGAACAACAACTTTATTTATTAACACTCTTTTATACAATGCATGAAAAGTAAATACAACTGAAATAAAAGCGATGCCTAAACAATGGCATAACAGAAATGTAAAGTACTGAAAGGAAATGTGTACAATGAAACTAAAGCGCTGGGTCTTCAGCAAACTGATCCAAGTCTTCAGCAGTAGGCTCGATCTCTGACATGTCCAAATTACCTGACGACATTCAAAGAAGAAAGAAAGAGAATGTCGTCAGCGAACAAGTCGCTCGGTATGTCCCAAAGATAAGAGGAAAGTAGAATAGACAGAATACGAAGGTATCTTTTAAAGTTGTATTATCTTGTTGTAATGTCGTATTAACGCTGTTGTTTGTAGCTTGGTACAGAAGAATGCCAGTGTATACGAGAGGAGTCTCTATATGCCGGAGACTAGAGGCAAGTATAGTACAAGGAACCGTTTATGCCACGGTACAACAGCAACTGGATTCATGTTAGGTGTATTAAGTCTTACAGTCTCGTGCCACTTTTAACACCTTCCATACCAATCTATCCCTTAAACCCCGAGATGTCTTGTTTGTATTGTTTGTTTTGTAAATTGTATTGATTGTATAATTGGATGACAAACCGAAACCATGATATCAGTAAACTGATGTAGCTGTAGAATCATGTAAATGGAGTAACTGGAGAACCATGTAAATGGAATGTATATCCATAGTTCGGTTCAGTCAAGTTGTATAGATTGATAATTGGATTCATGTTGAATTGTAATATTGAAGATTGTAGATTGTAGACTGTAGATTGTAGATTTTACTTGAATCATATTCAAGTCAGATTATAATGAGACTCACTCTGAGTCGGTAAATTGAAGTCCTGATTGTTTTGATATTATCGGTAACCACTGCACATGGACGGCAGGATTTGTGTCTTTTTCTAAGACGATTACCATATTGATAACACCATTATTAAATTGTCTACCTTAAATCGGCAAACACCCACTTCTCCGGCTCCCTGAGGCTCAAGAGATTGGTCCCGCTTAAACCTATGTTTACTAGGGTCCTTAGGGTAATTTATAGAACTTGAGGGGGTTTATGTAAAAATACTTTTATATAGTTTTCAAAATACACCCCAAGTATTTATTATTCGTCTTTAGAGTTGTAATGAATGTAGATTTTATATTGTGATATTTCTAGTGAAAATATCCTAATTTCAGAAATAAAGGTATTTATTTGAAATATTGATTTGTATGGAATTCATGGTATTTTAGTGTAAAATTGATTCTTGTGATATTATAAAAAAGGTGGAATATTTATAATACTTCAAAAATAGATATGTTTATGTTACATATACATATATTTATATGAAAATAATTTTTGTATATATCTATAATATTCTGGAAATCTCGTTTTCTTAAGATGTCGTATTTTAAATCTTTCGAGACCGAATGCTCCTTGCGGAGGTCTGAATCTCGTACTACTAAGCCCGAGGATGTGTGATAATCCGCACCATCCCGAACGGGTTCCCCAAATGGGTTGTAGCGGCGCTTTGCAAAGATTTGTATAAATACTAATCATTAAGGAAAACGGTTTTATTAATTATGGTATTTAAATGAAAAAGTGTCGCTTTTCCGTATTCTATGTTCTAGAATCTCCTAAGTCAACTAGACTGCTCCTAACTGGTCCAAAGCGACAAGTTGTGAGATATCTCAAATCGTCTCTGCACCGCCAATTGTGGCCAGGTAAGTACAAGTGAAGAAAGGAGGGATCCGCTCACGAATCACCGTGAGACGGGCCTTTTAAAGTTACCTTTCTCACTTGTCTAGCCTAGACACCACAAAGTCAGGCTTAGATAAACGACTGAATGCCCACAACCTTCCTCTGTCCTAATGATCGCGACAGTCCTTAATTGGCTGAGTCTAGATATTTTTTTATTAGCTCAAAGGTTATTTATTTGTAAAGATGTATCAATACTAAATCTTTTAGAAATGGTTTTATTAAGTAAAGGGTATTTAAATGAAAATGTTTGTTTTCCCGTATTCTGAGTTCTCGAGAGTATCCTGTTATGTTGCATATGAGTGTGTGAGGAGGTAGGTCGTTACCTCGTGATCTACTTAAATGTATAGCAAGTTAATGGAGTTAAATGTAGAATTGAACAATGTGGTATTTAAGTGAAAAATACGATAAATTGAAATAGCCATCATTTTATGAAATGAAACTTGATCAATTTGGTTGATTAGTATTTAATAGTCAACATGAGAGAGTTTAAGTATAATTGTATTAATGAGAAGTGAAGTTTTATAAGAAACTGAATCGGAAATCGGATTTGTTCCGATTCCGTCGGGTTTTGTAAATCCGTATTTTTAGAATAGAAAAGAGAGATAGAAAATAGTACTTACAGGTTTCGATCAAAGGTAAGAGGAAGGTGGATCGGGAGGAGTCGCCGGTGCGTCGTTTCGTCTCCGGGAGTTTCTACGGTCGTTGCCGGAAATTCCGCCGAACAATTCGCCGGAGCTTCGCCTTTCGCTCAATTCGATTGCACACAAGAGTTCTTGAGAATTTTAGAGAGTTAGCTCAGAGTTTAGGGTGAGAGGGTAGAGGGTAGGGGTGATATTTATAGGATTAGGCTAGGGTTAGGGTAGGTGAAAGGTTAAAATGAAAAATGTGATAAAATGTATTAAAAGTGAAGTAATTGGGGTTTTAAAAGAGCTCTGGAAATGGTCTGAGGCTAAAATTTTGCAGGTGCAGAAGGAATGTGAAAAGACACAATTTTCATGTTGGGATCGTCGCCGGAATCGGCCGACTGCCGGGTGACTCGGCCGTGACTCGGTCGGAGGACTGAGTCGGCCGAGTCGAGGCCGAGTTGGCCGATTTCCGGCCGAGTTCGGCGGCCAGAATCCCCCCCGACGGTTCATCTATCCTCTGGCAATGTTACATTTTGGGGTGTAGTGGATTTTTTGTGAGATATGCACGTGTAAACCCTTGTTCTTCTAAAGGTTTTTAAAAAAAATCAATATTAAAAATAATATGGGATATGGGATTTAAACTCCGGTGGCTTGGTTCAGCAGTGCAAGGTATTACCAATGAGCTACAAGCTCCTTCTTGTAATTATGGAGCTAATTAATTATTTAAAGTAATAACAGCAAATGTAAATACTCCAAGTATACATTAATTTTTAAGCAAATTTTGTATACTAAAAATGGAGTTGTTACATTATTTTAATTTATAATTAAAAAGCAAATTAATTACTTATATCTTATGCTCAAGCTAAAATACCCCTTTCTGGATTTTTGAAAAAAATTGTACAGAAATTTGTACAGGAAATTTGGGGTTGTTACACCCTGAAGGAAACCAAGGAAACACCCGTTCTGCTTATTGGAGGATCTTCTTCTTCTGGATCCGAGGCGATAGCCAAGTGTGAGAAGAAGAAAACCTCCGAAAAGCTGATAGGCGGTATTAGTAAGATAGAAAGAAAGGGAAGGGCAAATGTTTTGGGGCTAACAGTAGGAAAAGAGGGCTGTTCCTATTGTCACGGGAAAGGGAATTGGCAGAAGGGATGCAGGGCTTGGAAATCCAGAACCCAAGATCCGAAGCACGTTGTGGTTTCGACTTCGGGTGTGTTTATGATTGAAAACTGCATGTCAATTAACTCTACTTCCTGAGTATTAGATACCGGATCAGGATCTCATATCTGTAATTCGTTACAGGCTTTGAGAAACCTTAGAGTTAGCATGGCAGGTGATATAACTCTCAGGGTTGCTAACGGAATGAGCGTGGACGATGTATCCATAGGGTAGTATCACCTAGGATTGACAAGTGGGCAGATATTGATCTTACGTAACTGTTTGTGTGTACCTAGTATGGTTTGTAATATCATATCTGTATCCTTACTTTCTAAGGAAGGATATGATTTTACATTTGTAAGCGATGTGGTCCACATCCACCTAAATCAAAGTTTGATTGGGTCAGGTACACTAGATAACGGTATGTACGTATTAAATCAAGCTCAGGTTTTCAACGTCCAGCACACACTTAAAAGAAAGTCTCTAGAAGTAAATAAGGCTTTCTTTTGGTATTGTAGACTGGGTCACATCAATGAAACAAGGTTGACGAAGTTATATAGAGAGGGATATTTGGATCCGTTCGAATATCAGTCTTATGCTACTTGTTAATCATGTCTCATGGGAAAGATGACAAAGACTCCGTTCACTGGACACGGAGTAAGAGCGAGCGAGCTCTTAGGACTCATACACAGCGACGTGTGTGGTCCAATGTCTACACTTGCACGAAGTGGTTATTCTTATTTCATTACTTTTACGGATGATTTCTCTAGGTATGGACATGTTTTCTTAATGAAATATAAATCCGAGACCTTTGAGAAATTTTGGGAATATAAGAATGAAGTGGAAAAAAAATAGACAAAAGTATCAAGACACTAAGATCTGATCGAAGAGGTGAACACTTGAGTGTCGAGTTCCTGGATTACCTAAAAGAGAATGGTATTCTCTCTCAGCTTACTCCTCCATACACACCTCAACACAACGGTGTATCGGAAAGGCAGAACAGAACTCTATTGGATATGGTTCGTTCCATGATGAGTAAGGCTGAGTTACCGCGATCCTTCTGGGGTTATGCACTAGAATCAGCTGCATATCTTTTGAACAAAGTTCCTACTAAGTCAGTGCCTACCACACCATATGAGATATGGAGTGGAAAGAAACCCTGTCTTAAGTACCTTAAGACATGGGGATGTCCAGCTTTTGTAAAAAAGCAGCATACGGACAAGCTTGAGGCACGCTCAGTACTGTGTAAGTTTGTGGGATACCCAAAGAACTCCAAGGGTTATCTTTTCTATTACACAGAGGAACAAAAGGTTTTTGTTTCTCAGCATCCCCACTTCTTGGAAACTGACTTCTTTGGAAAATCAGATAAGTGGGAGTGCAATAGAACTGGAAGAAATTCCAGAAACACAAGCTATTAGTGAAAGCATAGTGGAACCAGAAATTTCAGAAGAATTGCACATCCCCGCACCACTCCGCAGGAGTAGTAGGCAGTCTCATCCGCCCGAGAGATACTACGGTTTTCTCATAGATGAGGATGGAGAGGATTGCATCATTGACAATGATGAGCCAACTAGCTTCCAGCAAGCCATTCAGAGCGGCGACTCGGTAAAATGGATAGATGCAATGCGGGCCGGGATGGTGTCCATGTACACCAACAAAGTATGGACTTTGGACTTTGCTCCAGAAGGGGTAAAACCTGTAGGCTGTAAATGAATCTTCAAAAAGAAGATTGGTGTAGATGGACAGATTGAAACCTATAAGGCCAGACTTGTTGCAAAAGATTTTCGTCAAAGACCTGGTTTGGATTATGATGAAACTTTTTCTCCGGTGGCTATGCTCAAATCCATTCAAATCCTTCTTGCCATTGCTGCCTTCCATGAATATGAGATCTGGCAGATGGACATAAAGACGGCTTTCCTAAATGGATATTTGGAAGAGTGCGTCTATATGGATCAGCCAGAGGTTTTCATTCAGAGTGGGAACAGCGGGAAAGTGTGCAAATTGCTTAAGTCCATTTATGGACTAAAGCAAGCATCACGGAGTTGGAACATCTGTTTTGATGAGACGGTCAAAGAATTCGACTTTATCAAAAATCCAGATGAACCATGCAGATATAGTAAGATTGTAGAGAGAACTGTGTTATTCCTCGTCTTATACGTGGATGACATTCTCTTGATAGAAAATGACATTCCTATGCTACAATCAGTCAAGAGATTCTTATCACAAAGGTTCTCCATGAAAGACATGGGTGATGCCTCCTACATTCTGGGGATCCGGATCTATCGTGATAGATCCAAAAGGATGTTGGGACTTTCGCAGTCCAGGTACATCGACACCATACTAAAACGATTTAGTATGGAAGATTCTAAGTGCGGTAATCTACCGGCTTGTCACAGAATCACCCTCTCCAAAGGGATGTCTTCCAAGACTGATTTGGAAAGGGCTCGCATGACATCTATACCCTACGCTTCTGCGGTAGGCTCTATAATGTATGCGATGTTGTGTACCAGACCAGCTATTGCTTACGCACTAAGCGTGGTAAGCCGGTATCAGTCAAACCTAGGGGAGAAACTCTGGATAGCAGCAAAGAACATTCTCAAGTACCTGAGAAGGACTAAGGAGATGTTCTTGGTGTATGGCGGAAAAGACCTCCAGATCGAGGCCTTTGCTGACTCCAACTTCGAGAGTGACAAGGATGACTCCAAGTCCATGTCAGGTTATGTCTTTACTCTTAACGGAGGGGCGGTATGTTGGAAGAGCTCCAAGCAAGACACCGTTGCAGACTCGACAATGGAAGCGGAGTATATCGCTGCTTGTGACGCCGCAAAAGAAGCTATCTGGGTAAAGAAGTTCCTAACAGAACTTCAGGTGGTTCCGTCCATTGTAAATCCAATACCTCTGTATTGCGACAACAACGGCGCTATAGCTTTGGCGAAGGAACCCAGGTCACATCAGAAGTCCAGACATATTTTGAGGCGCTACCACCTGATCAGGGAGATCATTGATCGCCAGGAGATCGAGATGAAGAGAGTAGATACGGAGAATAACACTGCAGATCCACTCACGAAGGCCATCCCTCAGATACGGTTCAAGAGGCTAATCGAGATAATAGGTCTGCGATATGCCAATACATGGCCCTAACGCAAGTGAGAGATTGTTAGTGTATATGCCCTAGAGGCTATTATTGTATCATACTGGTTTGTATATTACTTAATGGAAGCTTGGGATATTCACAGTTGTATTGACAGTCTTGCTCAAAATGGTAGTATGCTACTTGGTTTGTTTCTATTTCAATATGTGCATGTGTTTCTTTTTAGCATATCGCTTATACATATTAGTAGAGCCCTTAGGATCTTTGCTTGATTACCAGCGTTGTGATGGCAGTCACACTATTGGGGACTGGGTAATCTACAAGCACATCCTTATACAGGTCCCTAGTCGTAGGATTATCGAGACGGGGCATCGATACTCCAGAGTAAACTAGTATATACGCTTCTCATCCCAGCAGGGGAGATGGACTGTCCCACAGCCATTAGTACGTCGTACTGGAGATAGTATGCAGGTGCTCATTAGGTTACGAGTACACCGGACAGGACTCATCGGGAACTATTGGTGGGTATTATACCTATCGTCGGGTGGCAGTTCCCAGGTGACATGAGTACAACTTAGTCCGTCGACTTGACACTGCTACTTCGCCTCGAGTGTGTTCCCACTGTACTTTGTTTACTACCCTACCACGGCTCAAAGGAGTCGTGCAAATAGGTAGTAGTTGGGTGTAGTCCCGAAGCACTTGGAGGCAGTAGCGGTTAGAAAGGATTCGTCTCTCCCGGTATTGGGGGTTGATATCGCGCTGTGTTTGGAGAGCCATTACACAAAGTCCTTGGCTAGGACAAGCGAGATTTATTGGTAGGTACTCCAGTAGTTTCTCGGGGTGTAATGGGCTATGCTCCGACACGACTTATTGTACTATTAGGGGTCTGACGCTTGCCGCCTCCAATAGGACCGATATGCGATACTCTTAGACGAACAGATCGTATTGTACGGAGATTGTCACAGATAGGCTCAGTTGGAGTTCGGATGAGTTATTCTCATCGACCTTCTCATCGACATACACCTGGGGGCCATTACGTACAGTTAGTGCCGCTTGCGGCCTGTGGTTAAACCCACTGCCAGCGTAGTGTCGAGTCTTTAGAGTCCCACACAGAGGGTTTCCCTACATCAGGCAAAAGATGTAGAGGTCGTATGGTCTTACGACAGGGTTCGGTCACGTACGTGTACTTGTATACGGATAATGATACGGACGGACAATACTAGTGGGTTTTGGTTTAAACCGGATCCTATTATTGTATTGATGGATACTTTTTCGTCTCTTTTGTATTCATATTTTTCGGAATACGGATACGGGTATGTATATACGGACGAGGGGCGTTTTTGTAATTTATTCAAAGATGCTTTTAGAAGATGACACATTATAATTTGTATTAAACATTTTGGATTAAATGTTTATTGAATTATGCATGTTGGAAATGAGGTGGATTTTTGCATAGAATTGGACATAGCTTAAAGTGCCACTTGTAGGGTTTTCATCCCATGAGTCACTTGATTGAATTTGAACCTTAATTCATTTTCCTAAATGATTTATTCATAAGGAAAAAGGTTTTGATTCAGTTGATATCACAACAAGAAAGTTCATTCTCATTCTTATGCAAAAACTTCACTAGCTTTTCCAAAACCTATCATCTTCTTCCTCAAGCCCTAGAACACTCATGTGTTGAGTAACCTAGGATGAAAAGAGACATCTCAATCCATCTTCATACTCTACATCATCTACGACATCTTGTGTAGCGAACATGATACCCTAGTAGCTTCGGTTGAATTAGGAGCTTGATGCACATTCTCTCTGGTGGATCATCTTCGATTTGAGAAGGCCGACGAGGAGGCGGTGATCCGATACGATCCATGGAGTCGACGATGAGGTGGAGGACAGCGAGGAATGAAGACCCGAAGGACATGAACGTGAGGTATAACTTCTGTACATGTAGTTAGATCTCTTGTTCTTGTTGTTAGTAAAGGTTTAGCAAAGATCTTGGCGTATAGTCTATGTCACGAAGCTTTTGAAAACGATTTTTTGAAAATTCCGCCTCCCCATGATCCCGTGGGGTGCGTGGTATGGACTTACAACTCCCACTATTGTTTTCTGAAAAGAATTCATTTTACTAAAACTGTGGAGAGTCAAGAACAATATAACTATTGATCTTCCAAATGGTAGAATGTTAACTGTCACGCCCCGCTTCCCGGTGTACGGTGAAGGGGACACGGCGAGGCTGCTACATATTTACTCAGAAGTAAACATGCTAAGCGTATATAAGCAATATAAGTAAAATGCACAAGAGACAGGATGTAAATGAACAACAACTTTATTTATTAACATTCTTTTTACAATACATCTGAAAAGTAAATACATGGAAATGAAAGCAATGGCTAAATAGTGGCATAACAGAAATGGAAAATACAGAATGTAAATGTGTACAAGGAATCTAATGCTCTGGGTCGAAAGCTAGCTGGTCCAAATCCTCGTTGGTGGGCTCGATCTCCAGAAGGTCCGAATCACCTGACGACATTCCAAAGAAAAGAAAGAGAATGTCGTCAGCGAACAAATCGCTCGGTAAGTCCCGTAAATAGACAAGAATGGAATAGACAGAATAGAGAGTATATTATTATAATGTTGTATTTAGTGTTAACGCTGTTGTTTGTAACTTGGTACAGAAGAATACCAGTGTATAAAAGAGGAGTCCCACTATTCCGGAGACTAAGGTTTACGGAGCACAAGGAACCGCTCAGCCATGGTACAACGGCAATTGAATTCGGGTTATGTGTATTATGGTTATAGTCTCATGCCACTTCTAACACCCTTCGTACCAGTTGTAACACCCGAGCCCAATAATACTATTTCTGATACTAGTTGAGTGTTAGACATTGCTCATTTCAATTATCTTGCTTGTTTGGTGATTTTGCTAAATTTTAACCGGCTAAGTCATTTTTTGCATATAACAAATTTTAACACCTAAAATAAAATTAAAAATATCCATGTTGGCCTACTCGTCGCCACTAGTCGTGTGGTAGCGTCCGCGCGTCGAGATTTCATCCCGTTCGGCGAAACGAGCAAGTTTGGACGGCTACGCGCGCGTACAAGTGTCCGACTTGGGGGCATGCATTTTAATCATAAAACACCTCATTTTAAAATTTGGAACTCGCTTAAAATCCTATAATTTGAATTTGAAACATTTGGGCGCAACCCGGGCGCGATTTGGAAATGTTTCATTTAGCGCCGAAATACCCATTTAAATTTAATAATATAAAACTATAATATATATTTTCTGTTCATTTTTTTAACGTCTAAATCCCTAAAAATCCTTTTACAAATTCACTGTTAAATTCCTTCTGCAACTCCCAGCCAATCACGAGGGATTAAATCCCTCGTGGGCCCCATCAACCATCTCTCTCTCTCCGCCTCTCTATCTCTCTCTATCTCTCTCTCTAATCTTTTTCTCTCTCTCTCTCCTAAAATCTCTCTCTCTCTCCGTCATCATATCTCTCTCTCTATCTTATTTTTTCTACTGTTCTTAAATCCCTCGTCCTCACAAAAACTCAACACGAGAAACTCCTTCAGCGAACCTCGAACCCTAGCCACCTCGTGCCGTCGCCGCCGACCTCCCTGCGACCTCGCCACCCTCATCCTCGCCTCCACAGCCTCGACCGCACCCTTTCCTCCTCTTCTCCCTCCTTCAGCGCCTGCAACCCAACCCCGTAGCCGCACCCACCGTCGCTGCTCGCCGTCGCCGCCGCCTCCCATCGCCGACGACGCCAGAGCCTTCCTCCCTTCACCCTCGTCCCGACCTCCTCATCTTCCTCCTCCTTCCCTCGCCGGCGCTGCCACAAAACCCGAGCCTAACCCTAGCACCTAACCCCTGTCACCGGGAAAGCCGCCGTCGACCCTCGCCGTCGTTGCCAGAGCCACCGCCGACCACCTCCTTCTCCCCCTGAAAACCAGACCAGGCCAGCACCTCCTCTACTCACCGTACCATCCCTTTCCAGCGACCTCAGCAACTTTCAGCCTTGGCTGCCGCCGTCGCTGCCTCGCCGGCGCCCCATCGCCGTCGAACCCGTTGTGGTTGCCCCCTGGTTATCCCTGTAAGCCTCTCTTCACCATCTCCCTTCGCGTATCCCTTCGCTGATCGTTTTCTCGCTTTGATTTGTATTTGCTAACTTAGTCGCCGTTTTGACATTTCGCCAGATTCCGGCCGTGCCGACGAGTTGACCCGACTCTCCAGCGAAGTACTCCAGTCCGTGTGGTCCCGCTGTTCGCTGTTTGGACTCGATCCGTGGTTCGTGCATCCGTCGCGTGTTTTCCGCCGACGTTGCGTTCGTGTTTTCCGGTTTGCGAAACCGTCGAGGCAAGATTTCTTGCTACATGCTACGTTAAGCTAATTAAGTGTTTGAATCTTAAAACATGCAATATTAACTAAGTATAGTTACTTGTCTCATTGGACGAAATATGATATACATCATAATACTGCCATCTAAATCGTATTTGCCACCATAACCTTAATAACAACTACCTGTTAATCATTCTGTTATTTAGAGGATGATAGTCGTACACTTATATCTTCATTACTTGCTGTTATTAATATTGCGCTACCCTGTGATTATTGCACCCCAAGGGTGCTCGAACCTGTTAATATAATACAACTGCACCATATTCATGTACCATTGTGATTAAATGAACCGTTATTGTTATTTACTTTATTCCTGCTGTTGTTCCTTATTCGACTATATACCTGTTGTGAGCACACCCTCGATTACATTATATATTGACCTGACTCTGCTACACATGACACATACATACATACCGATGCACCGGACATGGTACCCTATACATACCGACTCAACCTGTTGTACCATGACCTGACCTGTTACCCGATCTCATGCCTAATGCCAACAAACCTGATTTGGGGTCCTCATGGACCATTCCTGTTGTCTATCCAGACAAACCTGACCTGTTACCTGATCCCGTGTTGGCATTAGTCCTTGATTACTGAATACCTGACCTGACATACATAACTTGGGGGTATGGGGAAATCAAAGGTGAAACCGACTTGTAACTCAACAGTTCGATACCTGTTCTGATCAGTCTTACGGGCTTGGCCAGCCCCGGAGTGATGATGCTGACATCACTCGCCCATCCTGCTACCTATTACTGCCTAGCGGCACGTCTCGGATTCAGCCCCGAGAATCTTGACCGTGGTCCCGGGCACGCACGGGATACTATTGAGTTACATCGACGAGTCATCAATTGATTTCAAAGACCTTAGAGAGAAACCTGATAGGACAGTTTAGATACCACTGCACATTATCCTGCACTGTTATTTCATAGTACTGCTTATTCCACGTTCATCCCTGCATTGCTTATCACCATGTTCATATTATATTATTGGTTGACATGACGCGCTGACGTCTGGGTTTTGGATGGCCCAGATTCCTTACCACTGTCGACGACCGAGCAGGAGTACTTCAGCCAGCAGGCTGATTTGTGAGTTCTGTAGTGGTTAGTTCATTTATTGCATTTTATTTCCAGGTGCGATTCCGCATTATGGGACGTACTTTTCTATTATTGTATTGGATCATTTGCTTCCGCACTTATTGTTTATTGACTCTTGTTATTATGGATTTGGACATGTGTTAGATTAGTTTATTTATCTTGTTCTTGATATCTCTACAACCGTAATGTGACTGTGGATGGATACTTCCTCCCCACAGGTAGCATGGTTGGCTATGTCACGTGCCCAATCTTGCGTACTCTGGGAAGCGGGACGTGACATGGTTCTTTTGGTATCAGAGCCATAGGTTAGTTGGGTTGATTCTTTTGTAGTTGGGTATTATACCCAATACACGAATCAGAATACCCGTGTTTAGGAAACATGTCCTACCACCTTGACCGTTTACCATTCTTGAATCTCATTCTTCCTGATCATATCTTGTACGACATGCAAACTTACTTTGCATGGTCAACTCGAAAACCTAATTTCTTGTTATCTCTAGGACTTAGGCGACTTGGGTGGAGTTAAGTAATTGCGGCTATGATACAGCGGCATAGCTACAATGCGGTACTCTATTTAAGTATCTTGGAGTTCTAGCCTTGATTTATATATTGAATCTATCATCATGCTAATGTTGTTTGTTTTGATTTCAGGACCATGGCAGATAAGAATTTCAAGACGTATCAGAGACGCGTGGATGAAGCCGCCATGTTAGGAGTGATACGTGGGATGTTGGAGAATCAGAAGAGGCAAACTGAGCTGATCCAGCAGCAAGCAGATTCATTTCAGGAGGGTATGCAGGCCATTCGGCAATCTGTAAACACCGCTGTAGCGAAGCCAGTTGACCGAGTAGGGACCGTGGCAGATTTCAGACGGTTGGGTCCTACTACTTTCACTGGTCTGGAGGAGCCGTTGCCAGCCGAGCAGTGGCTAGTGGACACGGAGAATTTACTGATTGCGGCACAGATCCCAGAAGACGAGAGTTGATGTGGTGCGCATTCAGCTGGTGGATTACGCCCGAGAGTGGTGGCTTGTGGAGGAGACCCGCTTGCCCAAGCCAATCAGTTGGACGGATTTCTCTAAAAGTTTCTTGGAGAAGTTCTTCCCGCGGACTGCACGGGAGGAAATGGAAGAGAAATTTATTGGGCTGAGACAAAATGGAGCATCTGTGGACGTACATGCAGCAGAATGGACGAGACTCAGCCGCTTCGCTGGACCCTTGGTCGCCAACGAGGCAGACAGGGCGCGAAGGTTCTTGCGCAGTTTGGATGTGGACATCCAGAGGCAGATTGTCTCCCTGGGTTTGACCACTTTCTCGCAGGTTCTTACGGCAGCCAGAGAGCAGCAGAGTTTAACGGGATTGAAAGGGAACCTTCAGCAGACAGCAGTTGCGGCCAGGAAGCCTGCATTTGTACCTAATCGAGATCATGGGCGCAGAGGTATTCCAGTGGACCGTCGAGGTGTAGCACCCATGAAGAAGCCTGTGATCGTTGATCGAAGGAAGAGCGTGACCTGTGACTACTGCCATTTACCTGGGCACGTGCATAAGGAGTGTAGAAGAAGACTGGGACTTTGTCTGGTGTGTGGAGCGTCCGATCACGCAGTTGGTGCCTGTCCGTCGAAGCTTCGCACGAGAGATGATATACAGAAGCCTCCGCAGAGACCGTTCCAAGGGCAGAAACAGCTGACTCAAGGACCAAATCAGGCTCGAGCTTTCACGTTGACAGCTGAGGAAGCTAAGGCATCCGGAGAAGTGGTTTCAGGTACTTTACTCGTTCATGGTTTTCCCGCATTGGCATTATTTGATTCCGGAGCATCCCACTATTTTATGTCATCTAAATTTATAACTACACACTCGATTACCTGCACGACCCTGTCTAGTTTTTGGGACATACACACTGGGAATGGGAAAATCATAGCTAGTAAGGAATGTAGAGATTGTACGGTGGTTGTGTGCGGACAGGAGCTTTTTGCAGATTTCTTGGTGATAGATACGGGCAGCTATGAAGTTGTCTTGGGAATGGATTTTCTTGGCACTTTCCACGCCCACATTGACTGTAGGGCAAGGAAGGTAATTTTCCAGATTCCCGGACACCCTGAGTTTACCTTCACTGGGGGAAGCAGTTCTGTCGGGCCAGTCGAGTTCAGGGCTAAGCCGACACGCAGTGTTCTTGCAGCAATGGAAGTTGATAGTAATGAAGAGCCGGCAGTTGTTCGCGACTTTATGGATGTATTTGAAGATATATCGGGCTTACTGCCGAAGTGAGATGTGGAGTTCGCGATTGACCTTATTCCTGGTGCAGCGCCAGTATCAAAATCTTATTATCCGATGGCACCAGTCGAATTGGAAGAAGTTAAGAAACAAGTTGGTGAATTACTCGAGAAGGGTTGGATTCGAAGCAGCAACTCGTCTTGGGGAGCTCCAGTTCTTTTAGTAAAGAAGAAGGATGGCACGAGAAGGATGTGCATTGATTATCGAGAATTGAACCGGGTGACTATTAAGAACAAGTACCCGATCCCTCGCATTGGAGAACTTTTTGAGCAGCTTAGTGGCGCGAGGGTATTCTCGAAACTGGATTTGCGATCAGGATATCATCAGGTCCGAGTGAAAGCAGAAGACATTTGCAAGACGGCGTTTCGAACTCGATATGGACATTTCGAGTATCTGGTGATGCCCTTCGGAGTGACGAATGCGCCGGCAATATTCATGGATTTGATGAACAGAATCTTTTCGCCATTCTTGGACCAGTTTATTGTGGTATTCATTGACGATATTCTGGTATACTCGAAGAGTCCGGAGGAACATGCTGAGCATTTAAAGATCGCACTGCAGACGCTGAGACAGGAGAAATTGTATGCGAAGATGAGTAAGTGCGAATTCTGGCTGGAAGAAGTGAAATTTCTGGGACATGTCGTGTCGGGCGATGGAATCGCCGTTGATCCCGAGAAGATTGCAGCAGTTCGAGATTGGCCTATTCCAAGAAATGTGGCTGAGATAAGAAGTTTCCTTGGTTTGGCCGGGTACTACAGGAGATTTGTGGAGAACTTCGCTCGTTTGGCAGAGCCGTTAACCAAGCTTACGCGCAAGGAGGTACCTTTTGTTTGGACGGATGGTTGTGCATTGGCCTTCGAGACGTTGAAGCAGAAGTTGATAACCGCCCCTATCCTAACTGTACCGGATAATTCAGGAGGATTGGTGATTCACAGCGACGCATCTGGAAAAGGATTGGGATGTGTTTTGATGCAGAACGGGAAGGTCGTCGCTTACGCATCGAGACAACTGAAGACTCATGAGAAGAATTATCCGACTCATGACTTGGAGCTTGCAGCCGTGATCTTCGCCTTGAAGATTTGGAGACACTACCTTTTGGGCGAGAGAGTCGAAGTCTTTACAGATCACAAGAGTTTGAAGTATTTGTTCACTCAGAAGGAGTTGAACATGAGGCAACGCAGATGGTTGGAGCTGATGGCCGACTACGACCTTGATCTTAAGTACCATCCGGGAAAAGTTAACGTCATGTCGGATGCGCTTAGTCGGTTACCAGCAATTCAGGTATTGACCGCACAAAGGGAGATCATTGCGGATTTTCGGAGATTTGATTTGGAGGTTGTGCTACCACATGCTACGGGACAGCTGATGCAGTTGCAAGTACAGTCGTCCTTAGTTGAGAAGATTAAAGCGGCACAATCGCAGGATCCTAGACTGCAAAAGTTTCGAGAGCAGATTGAAGCCGGACTACGAACCGATTTACTGATCCACGAAGATGGTTCGTTGAGGTATGGTAGCCGTGTGTGTGCGCCAAAAGGGGATGTGCGTGGAAAGCTTATGAAGGAGGCACACAGTTCAGCTTACTCTGTACATCCAGGAGGGACAAAGATGTACCGAGATATTCGACAGCACTTCTGGTGGGAAGGTATGAAGCGGGAGATTGCTCACTTCGTGGCTAAGTGCTTAGTGTGTCAGCAAGTCAGGGCTGAACACCAAAGGGTTGCTGGTTTGTTGCAACCACTTCCGATTCCTCAGTGGAAGTGGGAACATATAACCATGGATTTCGTGACGGCTTTACCGCGGAGTCCAAAGGGCAACAATGCAGTATGGGTGATTGTCGATCGGTTGACCAAGGCAGCTCACTTTATTCCTTTTCGGGTTGGTCAATCGACGAAGACTTTGGCAGAGCGGTACATGCAGGAGATTGTAAGATTGCATGGAGTACCGGTAAGCATCGTGTCCGATCGGAACACTCGGTTCTTGTCGCACTTCTGGAGGAGTTTACAAGAAAGTTTGGGGACTCGATTGAAGTTTAGCACAGCTTATCATCCTCAAACTGATGGACAATCGGAGAGAACGATCCAGACCCTTGAAGATATGTTGAGGGCTTGCATGTTGGACTTCAAAGGTTCTTGGGAGGATCATCTACACCTGGTGGAGTTTTCGTACAACAATAGCTTCCAAGCGACTATTTAGATGGCTCCGTTTGAAGCGTTGTATGGTCGTAAGTGCCGTTCACCGGTTTGTTGGGATGATGTTGGTGAACGAAGGTTACTAGGACCAGATTTGGTGGTACAGACAGTCGAGAAGGTGAATACAATCAGGAAGCATATGAAGGCAGCTCAAGACAGACAGAAAAGTTGGGCTGACACGTCAAGAAGACCTCTAGAGTTCGCCGTGGGTGATTTGGTATTTCTGAAGATATCACCGACTAGAGGGGTGATTCGCTTTGGAAGTCGGGGAAAGCTTAGTCCTCGATTCGTTGGACCCTTCGAGATATTGGAGCGTGTTGTAGAGGTAGCGTACCGTTTGGCGTTACCACAGTCATTGGCAGGAGTGCACGATGTGTTTCATGTATCTCAACTACGGAGGTATGTTCGCGATGAAACTCACGTCTTGGATCATTCGGAGTTGACTGTACGGGAGGACCTAACTTTTGAGGAGCGACCAGTTGAAATCAAGGATCGAAGAGAAAAGGTTCTTAAGAACAAGATTATCCCCCTTGTGCTAGTTTCTTAGGGTAATTGATCGCACGGAGAATCCACTTGGGAGCGAGAAGACGAGATCCGGCAGAAGTTTCCTCACCTTTTTCGATAGTTGGCTATCTTGTATTCTTGGAATTTTGAGGACGAAATTCTTTTTGTAGTTGGGTATGATGTAACACCCGAGCCCAATAATACTATTTCTGATACTGATTGAGTGTTAGACATTGCTCATTTCAATTATCTTGCTTGTTTGGTGATTTTGCTAAATTTTAACCGGCTAAGTCATTTTTTGCATATAACAAATTTTAACACCTAAAATGAAATTAAAAATATCCATGTTGGCCTACTCGTCGCCACTAGTCGCGTGGTAGCGTCCGCGCGTCGAGATTTCATCCCGTTCGGCGAAACGGGCAAGTTTGGACGGCTACGCGCACGTACAAGTGTCCGACTTGGGGGCATGCATTTTAATCATAAAACACCTCATTTCAAAATTTGGAACTCGCTTAAAATCCTATAATTTGAATTTGAAACATTTGGGCGCAACCCGGGCGCGATTTGGAAATGTTTCATTTAGCGCCGAAATACCCATTTAAATTTAATAATATAAAACTATAATATATATTTTCTGTTCATTTTTTTAACGTCTAAATCCCTAAAATTCCTTTTACAAATTCACTGTTAAATTCCTTCTGCAACTCCCAGCCAATCACGAGGGATTAAATCCCTCGTGGGCCCCATCAACCATCTCTCTCTCTCTCCGCCTCTCTATCTCTCTCTATCTCTCTCTCTAATCTTTTTCTCTCTCTCTCCTAAAATCTCTCTCTCTCTCCGTCATCATATCTCTCTCTCTATCTTATTTTTTTCTACTGTTCTTAAATCCCTCGTCCTCACAGAAACTCAACACGAGAAACTCCTTCAGCGAACCTCGAACCCTAGCCACCTCGTGCCGTCGCCGCCGACCTCCCCGCGACCTCGCCACCCTCATCCTCGCCTCCACAGCCTCGACCGCACCCTTTCCTCCTCTTCTCCCTCCTTCAGCGCCTGCAACCCAACCCCGTAGCCGCACCCACCGTCGCTGCTCGCCGTCGCCGCCGCCTCCCATCGCCGACGACGCCAGAGCCTTCCTCCCTTCACCCTCGTCCCGACCTCCTCATCTTCCTCCTCCTTCCCTCGCCGGCGCTGCCACAAAACCCGAGCCTAACCCTAGCACCTAACCCCTGTCACCGGGAAATCCGCCGTCGACCCTCGCCGTCGTTGCCAGAGCCACCGCCGACCACCTCCTTCTCCCCCTGAAAACCAGACCAGGCCAGCACCTCCTCTACTCACCGCACCATCCCTTTCCAGCGACCCCAGCAACTTTCAGCCTTGGCTGCCGCCGTCGCTGCCTCGCCGGCGCCCCATCGCCGTCGAACCCGTCGTGGTTGCCCCCTGGTTATCCCTGTAAGCCTCTCTTCACCATCTCCTTTCGCGTATCCCTTCGCTGATCGTTTTCTCGCTTTGATTTGTATTTGCTAACTTAGTCGCCGTTTTGACATTTCGCCGGATTCCGGCCGTGCCGATGACTTGACCCGACTCTCCAGCGAAGTACTCCAGTCCGTGTGGTCCCGCTGTTCGCTGTTTGGACTCGATCCGTGGTTCGTGCATCCGTCGCGTGTTTTCCGCCGACGTTGCGTTCGTGTTTTCCGGTTTGCGAAACCGTCGAGGCAAGATTTCTTGCTACATGCTACGTTAAGCTAATTAAGTGTTTGACTCTTAAAACTTGCAATATTAACTAAGTATAGTTACTTGTCTCATTGGACGAAATATGATATACATCATAATACTGCCATCTAAATCGTATTTGCCACCATAACCTTAATAACAACTACCTGTTAATCATTCTGTTATTTAGAGGACGATAGTCGTACACTTATATCTTCATTACTTGCTGTTATTAATATTGCACTACCCTGTGATTATTGCACCCCAAGGGTGCTCGAACCTGTTAATATAATACAACTGCACCATATTCATGTACCATTGTGATTAAATGAACCGTTATTGTTATTTACTTTATTCCTGCTGTTGTTCCTTATTCGACTATATACCTGTTGTGAGCACACCCTCGATTACATTACATATTGACCTGACTCTGCTACACATGACACATACATACATACCGATGCACCGGACATGGTACCCTATACATACCGACTCAACCTGTTGTACCATGACCTGACCTGTTACCCGATCTCATGCCTAATGCCAACAAACCTGATTTGGGGTCCTCATGGACCATTCCTGTTGTCTATCCAGACAAACCTGACCTGTTACCTGATCCCGTGTTGGCATTAGTCCTTGATTACTGAATACCTGACCTGACATACATAACTTGGGGGTATGGGGAAATCAAAGGTGAAACCGACTTGTAACTCAACAGTTCGATACCTGTTCTGATCAGTCTTACGGGCTTGGCCAGCCCCAGAGTGATGATGCTGACATCACTCGCCCATCCTGCTACCTATTACTGCCTAGCGGCACGTCTCGGATTCAGCCCCGAGAATCTTGACCGTGGTCCCGGGCACGCACGGGATACTATTGAGTTACTTCGACGAGTCATCAATTGATTTCAAAGACCTTAGAGAGAAACCTGATAGGACAGTTTAGATACCACTGCACATTATCCTGCACTGTTATTTCATAGTACTGCTTATTCCACGTTCATCCCTGCATTGCTTATCACCATGTTCATATTATATTATTGGTTGACATGACGCGCTGACGTCTGGGTTTTGCATGGCCCAGATTCCTTACCACTGTCGACGACCGAGCAGGAGTACTTCAGCCAGCAGGCTGATTTGTGAGTTCTGTAGTGGTTAGTTCATTTATTGCATTTTATTTCCAGGTGCGATTCTGCATTATGGGACGTACTTTTCTATTATTGTATTGGATCATTTGCTTCCGCACTTATTGTTTATTGACTCTTGTTATTATGGATTTGGACATGTGTTAGATTAGTTTATTTATCTTGTTCTTGATATCTCTACAACCGTAATGTGACTGTGGATGGATACTTCCTCCCCACAGGTAGCATGGTTGGCTATGTCACGTGCCCAATCTTGCGTACTCTGGGAAGCGGGGCGTGACACCAGTTTACCCCTTAAACCCCGTGATGTCTTGGTTATATTGTTTGCATTGTATTGTCTTGTATTATAATTGTATAGATGGATTACTTGCCAAAACCATGATATCAGTAATGGAACGGATATAATGGATGAACATATAAATAGAATATATCCATGGTTCGGTTCAGTCAATATAGATTGATTAGATTGAACAGATTGAACAGATTGAATATATAAACTCATGGGTTCATGTTGAATTGTAGTTTGATACTTGAACCATATTCAAGTCAGATTGATTATATCGAGACTCAGTCTGAGTCAGACAATTAGAAAAGAAATTGAAGTCTTGAATTATGTTTTAGTGTTATCGGCAACTGCTGCATATGGACGGCTGGATTTGTGTTTTTTTCAAAGACAATTACCGTGTTGATAACACCGTTTGTTAAGTTGTCTACCTTAAATATGCAAGCACCCATATCTCCGGCTCCCCGAGGCTCAAGAGACCGGTCCCGCTTAAACCTATGTTTACTAGGGTCCTTATTGTAATTTAGTATAACTTGAGGAGGGTTTATATAAAAATAGTTTTGTTATATTTTCAAAATTTACCCCAAGTATTTTATTATCGTCTTTAGAGTTTTCATGAATGTATATTTTATCAATGTGACATTTCTAGTGAATAAAACCTAATTTCATAATATATGGTATTTATTTATAATATTGGAATTGTATGGTATTTTCTTGTAAATGGAATGTTTTTCTTGAATTTTGAAAATGTGAAATATTATAAATATTAAAAATAGATATTTTGATATTAATTACATATATATTTATTTATTACAAAAATATAAGTTTTATTTATAATAGAAATTACATTTTCTAAAGAAAATTGTATTTTAAATCTTTCGAGATCGTATACTCCTTGCGAAGGTCTGCATCTCACTCTAATAAGCCCGAGAATGTGCGATAATCTACACCATCCTGAACGGGTTCCCCAAATGGGTTGTAGAGGTGCAATTGCAAAGATTTGTTAAAATACATTTCTTGTAGAAAAAGGTTTTAATGGTTGAAGGTATTTATACGTAAAGTCGTATTTTCCCAAATCTATGTTCCCAAATTTCATCGTGCTATATTAGTTATGTGTGTTGTGAGGAGGTAGGTCATTATCTCAAGAGTTTTCTAAGGTAATACGGTTTAAAAAGTTTAAATATGTCGAAATGAAATATGAAGGTATTTTAATGTAAAATTGCGATAAAAGATGCATATAACAATCTTTTATGATGAAACTTGTTAAAGATGTTTATTAATATTTAATGAACAATATATGATGATATGAAGGTATCTTGATTAAGAAAAAGTATAGTTTTTAAAGAAAACCGAATCGGAAGTCGAACCAACTCCGCTTCCGTCGGGTTTTAGTTTTGAATATTATTAGAATAAAGAAAAGAGGAAGAAGTAAGGACTTACATGTTATTAGACTAGAAAAGAGAAGGAGGAAGAGGCAGGAGGTGCCGGTGTGTCGTTTCGTCATCGGAATCTTCTCGGATCATCATCGGAAGTTCATCGGAGTTTCACCCTTTGCTAACTCCACTTGCACAAAAAGTCTTGGGAATTTTCTTGAGAGTGTGGGCAGGGATTTGTGAGTGAGGGGGTGATTTGAAGGGGGGTATTTATAGGAAAAATCTAGGGCTTCGGGTAGTGAAAGGGTGTGATAAAAATTGTATTTAAATTTGCATTAAAATGGGGTATTTTAATTCTATGGTCAATTGCAGAGAATTTAAACAGTGCAGGGGGAGTGGGGTAGTCCAAAGGGTGTAAGGGGTTTAAGAAAAAGTGGGATCAGACCGAGTTGACCTGGCGGCGCCGGTCGAGTCAGCCGATTTGCCGGCCCGAGTTGGGCGAGTCGGGGCGCATTTCTTCGCCACGTGTCCCTGACGATTGGTCTAGCCTCGTGGTCACGTTTGTTTATTCTGTAACTTACCCTATTACGTGTAGTACACGTGTAGACTCTTGGGCTTCTAAAAGTTTAAAAGAATTTTAAATAAAAAATAATGTGTGGCTGATGAGATTTGAACTCTGGTGTTTTGGTTCAGCAGTGCAAGGTCTTACCAATGAGCTACAAGCTCCTTCTTGCTGTTCAAAAGCAAATCAAACTTATAACTTGTGCTCGGGCTCAAGTACCCCTTTCTATATTTTTGAAAAAATTGTACAGAAAGTTTAGGGTTGTTACATTAACTCTCGTCTAAGCCCGGGATAATCCGCAAACTGCCATTACTGAAACGTGCCTAGAGTTTATCCAGATTCTGGTTTTAAGAATAAGCCGGACAACTCCATATACCTTAACATCGTTAAGATATGAATCCATTCTATATCCAATTTAGAAACAAAGATACTAATTTAATTGGAACTAGATTCAAAATACATGCAGTCGTTCCCAGTGCATATCAACTAAATGGAAGAAGGCCAAGCAGCATTACTCATCAAGGAGCGTACTCACGGATGAGTAACTTAAGAGAGAAGCAAGTTCTCGAAACTATTACTTACAACGGAATACCTAACACAAGTATCTACATCTTCGATCACCTTGAAAAATCCTGATACTTGCAACATATGGTTCTCTACTTTATTCTTATACTTATATCTTCTCCAAATCTGGACCTTGTACTTCAACGAAATACTTGTCTAAAACTAGAGAAGTCATGAGTAAACAGAATAAAGTACGAGTACCAACCCCTTTGTCCTAACGGACATCGGACAACATCAATACTTTGTATAAGTCCTCTGAGTTCAATAACTCAAATCCTGTGCGTCGTAGGTTGAAAACTGTACTATGGTTAAGAAGAATTGCACCGCTGTTGAATGCTCCTTACCTAACCATCAACTGATATAGGTAAATGCCATAGAAATAATTTCAAAAAGTTATGTCTCACTTTATAAAATAAACGTACAGATATAACAGTTTGTAATTGATGCATAACAACGGATATTCAAAACCAAATATTTGTCGTCAGGCAAAACCCAGGTGATTTCCTCAAATATCACCAATTACAAAGAATTCCGGTATATAAAGGATCTAATCACCCAATTCCCAATATCTTACTCCCACTCAGCATCTGTAACGCCATACAGATGTGAGAATCAAGTCTTGGTAAATACATACCTTGGAGTTAGAATCTAATTGGGAAAACAGTTTTCAATTGACACAGCACAGTAAAACTGAAACATGAAAATGTTTCGAAGGGGTAGCTGGATATTCCTTGTAATGCCCCTTCCACTATCCAGATTCATGACAGTAACCGTATATTTCCTTGCCCTCACTCCAATCCCTTCATATGTCTTTACTTCTTACCTTCTGTTCACCACACTTAGGCTAATTGGTTTTCTTCCTTCCCTACCTTTCGACACCTGCGTATGGTTTGGAAGAAGACTATCCAATAAGCGCAATAGGTGTACTCTCCTAATACCAGAAGCCCTCGCAACCTGAGAGAAGGTAAAGATAAAAGACAACTGAATAATCCTATTCAATTTCTCCAGAACCGGAATCCATCCTCAAACTGAAACAAGTTTCTTCGAGTTCGTATATAACTATACGATGGAATATCCAATCAATATGGATCTTCATAGTGATACGGATTGTTCCGAAGAAATGCAAAGGAGAAGTAGGAGTGGCAGGGGTATGCGCAGCTTCGTCGTGAATGATAGTAGTCGCAATTTCCTTTGCCCTCATTCTAATACCTTTATATGTCTTTACTTATTACCTTCTGTTCACCGCACTTAGGCTAATTGGTTTTCTTCCTTCCCTACCTTTCGGCACATGCCTATGGTTTGGAAGATGACTATCTAATAAGCGCAATAGGTGTACTTTCCTAATACCAGGAGCCCTCGCAACCTGAGAGAAGGTAAAGATAAAAGACAATTGAATAATCCTATTCAATTTCTCCAGAACCGGAAACCATCCTCGAACTGAAACAAGTTTCTTCGAGTTCGTATGTAACTATACGATGTCATGCCTAATAAATATGGATCTTCGTAGTGATACGGAGTGTTCTGGAAAAATGCAAAGGGAAAATAGGAGCGGCGGGGATATATGCGACTTAATAACAATCCAAAAAGCCAAAGTGTTGTAAGAAGATTTGATTAACTTGGTTCATAAGTTTTTAAGGTCAGGCCATGGTCGCTGCCAAAGAGAGAGAAAATAAACACTCGGCGTGCACTCTAACCTAGATCAGATTGGTTAATCACTTTATCTAATCAGGATGACTCCTACTGTTTCCTCTAATTCTCCCTCAAACCCTAAATGGAGAATTAATCAGGATCATCTAAAATCACCCAAGGAGTAACACCTACTCATCAGTGGGAATCGGGATCCAACTATCATCGCATGATAACTTGATGGAAGCCACTCAAGTCACCACACTCCAGAAGGTATGCGCATGCATGGAAAGTTTCCTGTATATTTGAAACCCCCGATGTGGTTTTTGCCCCAAACGCTTATGACCTTGACTTTGGCAACAAATCATAACACGCAAGTCAAGTTCTACCCGTCATTATCCATATTGATTTAGACCCACTTGTATACACCCTTGACTTTGGCCAACAAAGTGGTACGACTGTTCTAAACCAATGCATTTATCTATGCAACGGATAAGCAACACACATCTACCATTCACGATACCTTGACTTTGGCCAACAAACACCACATGAATACTATGTACTATTTATTCGAAACGACGGAAGGCTACGGCTGGTTTTTTGGCGAAAAACCTTTAACGTAATGAACTTGATATCATTGAAGGAACTCGAGTGGTTTTACAAATATATAGTGACGCAAACTTTTGCTAAAGAGGTCACTCCATGTGAAGGGTTCTCGGCTCTTTCCTCATCGAATGAGGTGCAAGATATTCCTAACTGAATACCACGATGCAAAGTAAAAGAATTGACAATAGTGAAGTTATTACAATGACGTAAACTTTTGCCCAAGAAGTCACTCCCGATAAAGGGATCTCGGCACTTGCCTCGTCGAATGAGGTGCTGGATATTCATAACCGAATATCGCTGTGCAAAGCAAAAGGAAATGTCTGTAATGTCAGTTTTTAAAAACTTGGTTCCAACAATATCATATAGGTTTGTGTTCCTTGCATTAATCAGAATTAATGCAGTCCCATCAATTAATCCATATCACACCAAAAAGAACGAAAATACAATGTATGTATATGCCATCCGCATTCGCCACAGGGCCCCGTCATGCACCGTTAGATTACTTAACTAATGGTAGAGCGGGGGGATGGACAAGCGCGGATGCAAAATATATACAACATCTACTAGTATATATAAATAAATATATATATATAACATTCGTCCCAGGCATGATATAAGCAACATCACAGAACATCAACAAGTAACACAGAATGGTGGATAATCTTAGAGCCTCGGGTTTCCTTTGAGCTGCAAATGAGATCCGACATTCTCGGTCATGTGGATAGCCTATGCAATGAAAACCTGGACCCCTACGAGCACGGCAAGTTACCTGCCAATCCCAGAAGTGAGGCAATCCCAATCAACAAAGTGAATTGGCCACCCTGCAGTTCACGGAATCCGGTAACTTGAGCACTCCACCGTGGGTCATCCTATACCCTCTATGAGTGCGGTGAATAGCCCGCCAATTCTAGAGTAAGACCCCCTCCGTCTCAACACCATGAGATGCGGGCCCGTTGCCCTCTAGAACCCGGCTACTCGAGCACTCCACCGCGGGGTAATTCTAGTACAGAAAAGAAAAGTATATATACAATGGCGACATCGACCTCAAACCGGTCGTGCCCTAATAAAAGACTATACAATCTGGCAGAAACGGCAGTCCACATGTCGGAAGCTCGCCCCGCAATACTGAATATACAAATGAATTTGAACTGTACAACTACCATTGCCCCATAGGCTATTCACCACGACAATCCAACCACAATATCAGCATAACTCAGAACATCAACGTGAATATCATGTTCGCAAACCCGTTTAGTTGAACATATAGCAACTAGTCGGGTTGTACCGCTCAATGATATTCACGGTCGCAGATACAATCACATGCACTGATAATCACGTATTTAAAATTTCGATCGACTAAAACTTTTCCAAATTGGCCCCAAATGCAATCCAGCACTCAAATAAATCTAGGCCAAAACCAAATATCCCAAGAATCATATTTCTGTGAATTATAGTGTCAGAAAAAATTTGGCGCCATATCGCCACAAAACCGCCGCGGAACCGCCGCCAATAGACAAGTTCCGCGGCAAAATAATTGGCTTAGGTGCTCAAATTTCTTTTGGTGCCCTATAAATGCCTGCACGTATTTTTAAGATACTCTGAATGATTTTTTGAACAATTTTCAAAATCGACAGTGGGCATGTGAATATGTAATTACGATTCGGAAATTTTGGTCAATCGATATTTTAACCTTGTGCGAACTTGCTAGTAATGGTTTATGAGATGGCTTTGATACCATGTTGGGTTATGATAGCGTCCTGGCCATATACTATGGCCGATGCGGAACAAAAATGGCGTTTAAAAAACTTGGCGCTAACGAACCCGTTTAGAATCGAACCATAAACCTATACTAGCATACTACAAAGAGCTAAACTGCAAGGTCAGAAATGTTAAACCGAATGATCTGTGTCCTTCGGTCTTCTACCATCATCCTTAACTCCTAGAGGTGTCCTGGATCGAGCTTGATTGTCGGTCTTCCTCCGTCGAAGATGATCCACCCGAGGGAAACGATGCAAGCTCCAGCTTCGCCTAGCGAAGCAACCGACGCTCTATGGTCGCTAGCAATGGAGAGTGGAGATGTAGGAATATTTCACTATCTTTTTCTCTCATACCTCATGCTCAAGTGAGCAATCAAAGAAGAAGATAGAGGAGGTGAGGAAAACCATGAGCATGAGCAACTCAAGAAAAAATGGCTAAGTGTCCAAGAGAGTGAATGGGTGAATGAGTAGCATGTAGAAAGAATGGTTACTCATTTTTCAACCACGCAAGAAAATATTTCACACATTTACAATAAACAATCAAGAGACATGCCTCTCTACATACCTCCAACCATGCTCATGCCATCTCACCCTCCACATCATTTCCAAATGATTTTCTAAAAAGAAAATCATATAATGAGGTGTCCATTTTCTAAAAGATATTCCGTATAAATATGGAATACAGCCCCGTATACATATCGAAATACATATACGCGTATTCGTATAAAAATACGAATAGCCAAGAGAGAAAATGAATAGTGAACAATAATACTAGAATACATATATATATATATATATTATTAAATCAAAACTTGATTTAATAATCCGGCTCAATCCTAAGCCACTAGTATTATCAACCGTCCGATAAAAATCTGTGTAGCCTGTACACATATTTAATCGGACACCTGTATGTACCAACATACGTCATCTACATTATTTCGTCTGAACCGTGAAAACCCTCTGTGTGGGACTCTAAAGACTCGTCAATACGCTGGCAATGGGTTTAACCACAAGCACGTAAGCGGCATTAGCTGTACGTAACGGCCACCCAGGTATTGAGCGAAAGGAAGGCCGACGAGTAAACTCATCCGAACCCCTACTAAGCCTGTCGGTGACAATCTCCGTACAGTCCGGTCTGTTCATCTAAAAGCATCGCATATTGAGTCTAGGGGGTGGATAACGTCAGATCCCTAATAACGCGATATTTCATGTCGGTATGAAGCCTATCACTCACTGAAAAATTACTGGATAACGTCATCCGAATCCCTACTGAGCCTGTCAGTGACAATCTCTGTACAGTCCGGTCTGTTCATCTATGAGCATCGCATATCGAGTGTAGGAGTGGATAACGTCAGACCCCTAATAACGCGATATTTCGTGTCGGTATGATTTTTTGAACAATTTTCAAAATCGACAGCGGGCATGTGAACATGTAATTACGATTTGGAAAATTTGGTCAATCGATATTTTAACCTTGTGCAAATTAGCTAGTAATGGTTTATGGGATGGCTTTAATACCATGTTGGGTTACGATAGCGCCTTGGCCATCTACCGTGGCCGATGCGGAACAAAAATGGCGTTTAAAAAATTTGGCGCTAACGAACCCATTTAGAATCGAACCATAAACCTATACTAGCATACTACAAAGAGCTAAACTACAAGGTCAGAAATGTTATACTGAATGATCCGTGTCCTTCGGTCTTCTACCATCATCCTTAGCTCCTAGAGGTGTCCTGGATCGAGCTTGATTGTCGGTCTTCCTCCGTCGAAGATGATCCACCCGGGAAAACGATTTAAGCTCCAGCTTCGCCTAGCGAAGCAACCGACGCTCCATGGTCGCTAGCAATGGAGAGTGGAGATGTAGGAATATTTCACTATCTTTTTCTCTCATGCCTCATACTCAAGTGAGCAATCAAAGAAGAAGAAAGAGGATATGAGGAAAACCATAGGCATGAGCAACTCAAGAAAAAATGGCTAAGTGTCCAAGAGAGTGAATGAATGAATAAGTAGCATGTAGAAAGAATGGCTACTCATTTTTCAACCATGCAAGAAAACATCTCACACATTTTACAATAAACAATCAAGAGCCATACCTCTCTATAAATCTCCAACCATGATCATGCCACCCCACCCTCCACCTCATTTCCAAATGATTTTTCTAAAAAGAAAATCATATAATGAGGTGTCCATCTTCTAGAAAATATTCCGTATAAATACGGAATACAACCCAGTATACATATCGAAATACATATACGCGTATTCGTATAAAAATACGAATAGCCAAGAGAGAAAATGAATAGTGAACAATAATACTAGAATACATATATATATATATATATATATATTATTAAATCAAAACCTGATTTAATAATCCAGCTCAATCCTAAACCACTAGTATTATCAACTGTCCGATAAAAGTCTGTGTAGCCTGTATACATATTTAATCGGACACCTGTATATACCAACATATGTCATCTACATCATATCGCCTTAACCGTGAAAACCCTCTGTGTGGGACTCTAAAGACTCGTCAATACGCTGACAGTAGGTTTAACCACAAGCACGTCAGCGGCACTAGCTGTACGTAACAGCCACCCAGGTATTAAGGGAAAGGAAGGCCGATGAGCAAACTCATCCGAACCCCTACTGAGCCTGTCAGTGACAATCTCCGTACAGTCCGGTCTGTTCGTCTAAGAGCATCGCATATCGATTCTAGGGGGTGGATAACGTCAGACCCCTCATAACGCGATATTTCATGTCGGTATGAAGCCCACCACCCACTAAGAAACTACTGATCCAAATCAGTAATTCTCGTCTACCTTGGCCAAGGATTTCTGGTGATGGCCACCCGTGCACCGTGCAACATCAACCCCCAATATCGGGAGAGACGAATCCCCGACAATTCGCTCACTGCCTCCATGTGGCTCAGAACTGTACCCAACTAAAACCTATTTGAACGACTCCTTTGAGCCGTGGTAGGATAGTAATCAAAGCACGGTGGGAACTCACACGAGACAAATGATGATCTCGGGTTGACAAACTAACCTGTACTCATGTCACCTGGGATCTGCTATGTGAAAATATGTATAATACCATCTAGAATGTTCCCGACGAGCCCGTCCAGTGTACTTATAACCCAATGAGCACCTGTATACTATCTTAGGTAAATGACTGACACCAATGGTTTGTGAGACCGGCCACTGCCCCTCGTCGGGGTCTCGATAAGTATACACTAGTCTACTCCGGAGTATCTGTTTCCTGATTTAAAATCAGGAAAGCCCACGGAAGAGGCTTCAGAAAAGGGTCACGTGCGTACACGTGACCAGCAGTCACGTGTTGGCACGTGACATCTAAAAGCATCGGCAAGGCAAATTCAGTTTCCCGACTACATCAAAGAAAAGGGCTTCAGAAAGGGTCATGTGCTCCCACGTGACCTGGGTCACGTGTTGGCACGTGACAATCAAAAACGGCTTCAAAGGTAAACTGGTTCCCTGATCAAATCAAGGAAAAGGCTTCAGAAGATGTCACGTGCTCCCACGTGACCAGGGTCACGTGTTGGCACGTGATAATCAAAAGCAGCAGATTTGTTCTCCGGAAAAAGGCTCCAGACGAGGGTCACGTGCTCACACGTGACCAGGGGTCACGTGGTGGCACGTGACGGTTAAGCAGCGACCAGAAAGCAGAGCGCAAAAAGAAAGAAGAGGGCTCGTTCCAAGGGGGGTCACGTGCCCACACGTGACCAAGGGTCACGTGACCGACTTCAAAGCCCATTTGTTAACAGAATTAAATTCTGAGAAAAAACCTCTCAAATCTTTCCAAAAGCAACCGGTTGCATTAAAGATTTAAAGGTGATTAAATATCATCTATCTATGGGAAAATCTCGAATTTGGGAAGATTTCCCCGTAAAATCTAACCGAAATAACAAAGGAGAATCTCTGGATTTAAAATCCAATGGTGAATAAAATTCACCTAATAATCCAAAGGTCCAAAATGAATTATGGATACAAATCAAATCTCTCAATGAAAGATTCATCAAAAACTAATTGACCCGGCTGCTTCTCCTATAAATAGGAGCCAAGAGACACACAAAAGGAGGAGATATATGCAGAGGGAAGAAAAGAGAGAGAGCCTTGATACTTTAGAGGAATTTGGATCTTCTGCAAAAGAAAACCCTAGGTAAGAAAGGGAAGGTTTCATTGAAAGAAAAGAGAATTTAATTCTCAACAGAGTTTAACTCTGATATAAAACAGAAGGACATATTTCTTCTCTCTTTGATGGAGGATCTGTAAAGTGCACATCTCCCCTTGAGTTGAGAATTTAATTCTCAATGGGTTGAGATCCTGCCATGCAGATCCAAAGCATAGAGAGGGAATAGAAGCACGAGAATTTAATTCTCACAGAACTATAGGAATTTAATTCCTTCAAAATAAAATTAGGGTTTGACCCTGTGTTATGGGAATTTAATTCCTTCAGAATGAAAAGAATCAGGGTTTAACCCTAGTTAAGAACTTAGTTCTGTTAAAACAACAAGAATTTAATTCCCTTAATCTTATTCCCCAGAATAATTCTCTAACAGAGAGTGGGGGTTTAATTCCTTAAAGCTTTTAACCCTATTCAGTTCTTCACATATATAAGGAATTTAATTCCTACAGAAAATTCAGAGTTCAACTCTTCAAAAGGAATTAGGAATTTAATTCCTCTGAAATTATTGTTAGGGTTCAACCCTACGAGGAATTTAGTTCCTGAAAGGGATTAACAGATCTTCTAAACAACTACAGAAAAGCAGGGTCACGTGTCACCACGTGACCCCCCCAAAAGATCTACAGAAAGCTTTTTGAGGCAGTGCCTCACGTGACCCACGTGACCCTTGGCAGAGGCTTTAACATACTCCATTCAAACACCCGTCACGTGATGACACGTGATGCTCCAAAAGATGCGATCTTCTCAGCAGAACAAACGAAGGGAGGGCGCCCTCACGTGCTACCACGTGACCCCTCTTGCCTCAGCGTCTAACGCTAAATTGGAACCCCTGAATTCAGTGTTAAAACGTTGTTTAGCCTTAGTGTTCAACACTAAGCAAAGAACTTTATTTGCAGTGTTCAACACTAATTTGGGATTTCTGTTGCCAGTGTTTAACACTGGTCTGTTTTAGTGTTTAACACTAATTTGAAGGCCTTGTTGCTGGTGTTGACACCAACTATCTTCTAGTGTTAAACACTGACTTATCAACCTCATTCTCAATGTTCAACACTGATTGGTCTTTAGTGTTTAACACTAGGCATTGGCCCAATTGGCTAAATGGCCAGAGGCAAAGCCTCTCCTTCAAGGGACCAACAGGAGGGCCGATGTCCCAGACATGATTGGACTTAGCCCAAGCTGGCCATAAGTCCTCAATTCGTAATTAACTAGGCTAATGGGCTCATAACATAATTAATTGGTCTTGATCCCAAATTGGGCCAAAGACTATTTAATCCACTCCGGTTCCAGGGTACATTTCTTCATTCCTTTGATACTTGGCGTTGTAATCCCTCAACGTCTTCAAAGAGGTGACGGGTCCCGATGACCACACATTGATATGGACTGTGGGGTCCTTAAACCCATGGACTACGACGTCCTTAACCTTGACCGAGATGTCTTAAAACTAACAATGGACTGTGGGGTCCTTAAACCCATGAACTACGACGTCCTTAACCTTGACCGAGATGTCTTAAAACTAACAATGGACCGCAATGTCCTTAAACTACCCATGGACCGCAATGTCCTTAAACTACCGATGGACCACTATGTCCCTAAACTGGAACGATAGAGCCCAAACGCTCTTTTGTTGGATTTAAACGATCCCGTTTAAGTTGATCTTAGTCTTAAATATGGCTAACGTATCCTTAAACCTTTCAAACAGACTTTAGTCCCAAACTGGACTATAGATCCCCCCAATTAACTCTGGTTTAAGGGTACATCTCTGAACTCCTCTGACATCTGTCGTTGTAATCCTTCAACGTCGTCAGAGAGGTAACGGGTCCCGACGGCCATACATTAAATGGACCACTATGTCCCTAAACTGGAACAATGGAGCCCAAATGCTCTTTTGTCGGATTTAAACGGTCCCGTTAAGTTGATCTTAGTCTCAGGTTAGACTAACTTATCCTTAACAAACGTTTGAGTTGATCTTGGCCTTAAATATGGCTAACGTATCCTCAAACCAAACCCCCAAACCCAAATCTAAGATAATACGGATTTGGACTAGTTCACGCCCAACGGGCGACGACATAACTCGGTCTCCGTAAACAATCCACGGGCAACAAAACATAAAATAAACACACACGACACAAAGTGACCATCTGGAGAAGGAGAAAGTTGTTACCGCGACGCGGTAGCGTAATTAACTGCAGGGGCTTGCGCCTGCAGGGAAGAGCGTCCCCATAATCAAAAACCCCTCAAGCGAGGGGGAATCTGACGAAGTCTGCTACATCGGACGCATCCGTTCAGACCTTCGATACACGGTGCCATAAATCAACTTGGTATCTTCGGAGAGATGGACGGATAGCACCAATTAGCATCTGCCCCGAACCTCAGGTGAGACGTCCCGCGTCTCGGCCGCCGTTCGGAGGGGAACAGATTCTGGCACGCCCGGTGGGACCTCTTCCTCTTTCCACTCCACACTTCGTGTGTCGTGATTCGCGAACCAATCGCGGTTCGCTAATGGTTGCCCTTGGGTTTCGAGATACTAAGACTTGGCGTCTTGCTCATTGCAGAAAGCAAAGGATCGATGGCTTCTACTTCTGCGAAATGCTCCAACTGCTCGGACTGCAATTGCGACCAACGCTCTGCCTCGCCAGGAGGTATAGCCTACGGACCCCAAGCCGCTTCGTTATTCACAATACCGGTGGACCAGGTGACTCAGGCCACTACCGGATTGTTCTTTGGGACTATGCTCCCACCGACAAGCTTTACGGCGCCGGTGCTGACAAAGGAAGCTCCCAAGAAGTCGGTCTTTGATCGTCTTACCCCTGCTGCGGCTCCTCTCAACGGGTCGCCCAACATCAGCGCCTCGGTCTTCTCTAGATTAGGCCAGAAATTCTGTGGACCCGTCATGGGGCCTACAATCCCAGAGAAGGCTGTTTCTAAGAAAGTGACCGGTCCTGCTCCCGAAATCGCCAGGGCGGCTTCCCCGGCCAAAAAGTCGGTCCTTACAAGATTGACGGCCCCAGCTCCCGCTCCTGCTACCCAAAGGACATCGGTCTTTGACAGGCTAACACCAGCAGCGACCCCCCACCTACACAATGGGCAAGACGAAGCCATTCTCACCGCTGAACCAACGCCGTCCGCTCGACACGCTCGATGTCGCCATTGGCGCCGAGTAAGGAAGGCTGGGGGCAACTCCCCCTCTGGGCTAACTCCATCAGCCCCGATGGCGGAAGTTAATGCTGCTGTTCCAACGGGGAACAGCTTCAAGATGCTAAATAAGGTGCGAAGGAATTCTCCTACTGCGGTGCTAAAGAGGTCTCCTCCTCCACTAAAAAAGGTTGTAGAGATAAAGTCAGAGCAGCCCCGATCCCCTCAACGGCTGTCTTCCAAAATCTATAAGGTTTGGCGGCAGGCCCGAGATTCGATGATCGATCCAAACTTCTCCCGCCAGCACAAGAAGCTGAAAATCCAATCGGAAGCCGGTCACCAGGCTAAACCACGAAAGGCTGTCTGGACACCCACCTCAACGGCCCCCTCAACCTCCACTGCTCATAAATGGAGGAAACCAGAGAAGATCCCCCAGCCTGCAACGACAGCCAAAGGCACTAAGCCCAGACGCCCTAAGTCTGGGGGCATGATGGTCCACACCGTATACATGGCGTCAGGAAAAGAAGACAGCCGTGCGTCTACAGGTCATAGACCGCTCACACGGTCGGTGACCAAAGCTCAGGAGCAACAGCAAAAGCTCCAGGAAATGATGAATGCTATGGCCGCACTTACCAGGCCAAAAGAAAACCCAGAAACGTCTTCGGACGAACGCCAGGAGGAAGAAACCGACGCCGAATTCCTTCGCCGAATATTGGAGAAGAAGGACAAAGAGGCTGCTGAACAAGCAGCCAACATACAGCGTATGGGCCTCCTCTTCCAAGATATGATAGGAATGATGATCCAACAGGATCCACCCGCTGAGGATCCCCCGATCGTCCTTGAAGACGATAGGGGAGAAACATCAAATCCACCACCGGCCCTCTCAACGGTCAAGGAGGAGACAATCTCTAAGGCTGACTTGGTCAACTATATAGCCCAGCAAATCCAGGTTCATCATGCGACTGAGGCAGCTGGTCAAGTCGTAAAAACGGGGCGGCCATATCCAAGCTGGTACGACCAAATCAAGTACCCGCCGGGTTACACAATTCCCAAGTTCCATGTTTACAAGGGGACCGGCAATCCCCACCAACATGTCGCCCAGTTCAGGGCCCTTTGCGGTAACACCGGCGGAGATGATAAACTGTTGCTTCGCCAGTTCGTGGGCAGCTTATCAGAAACAGCGTTCGAATGGTATTCGGAACTCCCGAACGATTCTATCAAGACGTTCGCTGAAATGGAGTTGCTATTCACTCAGCGATTCGCAAGCGCCAGCGAACGCACTCCAATAACGGCACTAATTAACGCCAGGGTAAAACCAGGCGAAACTTGGGTCCAGTATGCTATACAATGGCGGAATTTGTGGTCGAAATGCGAGCAACGCATTGAGGAAGCGCCCGCGGTGGGCATGTTCGTGGGAACCCTAGACCCTCACGTAACTATCTCCCAGTTTATGATGTTCTTTAAGCCAACCACATTCCAGGCTTTAATCGACAAGTTGGCTCAGATGGACCAAATGGGTCATAGACCGTCTCCCCCGAAGCCAGAACCTCGGAATGATAAGGGTAAAGGAAAGGCCACCTTCGTCGCGAATGCCCAGCAGCAACCCAATGCCCCAAAGCTGACGGATCAACTGGAAGAAAGACGCCGGTATTATAATGAGAAGATGAAGCGTCCCTACTCGTTCCCACGGGACAAGACGAAACGGCTATTCGAGCTGGCAGTACACAATAGACTTATAAACCTGCCGAATCCAAGGCGACCGCCACAACCCACTAAGGTGAACAACCCCAACTATTGCCCTTACCATCAAACGGTAAGCCATCCGATTGAGGATTGTTTCGTCTTCAAAGGATGGATTGAAGATCAATACCTCCAGGGAAAGTTTGCGCTGTCCGAAAAGTGGAAGGTGAACCCGCTACAGCCGCATACTCCTAAGAAGACGGACGCACCGGGGGCGACTTGTTCCTTTATTGAAGAAGCTCCATGGGAAATCGTGCTATCAGCTAAAACCAAAAGGATGCTGAGTGACCTTCATGCGTGCCCAGCGGTTGAATGGAAGAACCCGCTTGAACCTCAAATCATCGAAGGGATGTTGAAGCCGCGCCCAACTACAAAGATTCATGGTGATGGCCCAAGTACTCACACCCAACCGTCAAAATCATCGAAGAAAAAGAAGAGGAAATCCAAAAAGCCCGTGAAGCCTGGAGACAAGCGCACGAACTTGCAGAAGCAAATCGACGCGATGGAAGAGTACAATCAAAAGGTACGGACTCCCGTCACACTGCAAGAGTTCCTCAACCACGTCTTTTAGAAGGAAGATGAGGAAGAGAGCTCATCGGATGAATCCGAGGGATATGTGGCGAGTTGTCATGTGATTTCCCACTCGGAAGATGAGAAAACTCCTGGCACCGAGAAACTGGGGGCACACCCTGAGCCAGGACTTGTGTGGCCAACAGATGAAATGATCGACGCCTTTCTGGACGAGATTCGTCTAAAGAGTAAAGCAGATCAGGAGCGTGAGATGGCCGCATCGGAAGGAGCCGAACGCAGGCGACTAAATGAAAGAATTGAAGTACTCCCGCCAGATCAAAAGGCATCCGAGGCAGAAAGAAGATATTCAAGACGAGAAAAAGGTTTGCCAAAGCCATGTCAATGGGAATGAAGTTACCACCCTCGGAAGGAAACACGCTCAATGGGGTGGAGAGGCACCCTGATTATTGCGCATATCATCGGAAAATTTCACACCCCACGGAGGAGTGCGACGCCTTTAAGATATGGTGGCAAGGATATGTTGCTCATCGGCAACATTTTAAGCGCATGAAACGCAAGACTCGTCGATAACAAAGAAGTACTGCCGACGAGCACAACAGGACCACTGGCAACTGTTACATGGTTAACGCCGGAGGGTCACAAGTTCTCACCTTTGGGAGCGACTCCGATGAAGAAATGGCTCTGGGCCCTCTCTTTAAAGAATCCGTTTTAGGGAAAGAGGAGAAATCGGAGGCCTGCGAGAACATTCAGTTGCGCAATTGCACACTCCCAGAAAAGAATCTCGGGCCCGCGAGTAGAAAAGATAAGGGAAAGGAAAAGGTCACTGAAGATATCACTTTAGATGACCAAGTCATGAAAGAGCTGGCTGCCAAAGCCCCTCCTAGGAAGGGTAAGGTGGACTATAACATCCTAGCGCACCTAAGGAAGCTACCTTCTCAGCTTAGCATTCTCGATGCCCTCCTGTTATCAAAAGAAGCGCGAGACTCACTAATTAAGGCGTTACAAGAACCTGAGCAATTCCAAGCCTTCCTCGCCACTGAAAGGATGAATGATGAATTGGAGGAAGTGCATACGGCCGACATCACTTTCGGTGACGAAGACCTCCTTCTCGGGACGTGCGACCACAACCGTCCCCTATATGTCTCTGGATACTGCCATGATATCAAGATAGGCAAGATCCTGGTGGATAATGGATCCTCCGTCAATCTCCTTAATGTTCGGGTGTTGAAGGAAATCTGCATGAGTGTGCAACACCTCGCTCGTGACAAAATTACTATCTCCGGTTTCGATTCACAATCGTCACGGACTCTCGGATCCGTGATACTAACATTACGCTTTGGACTCCTCGTCACATACATCAAATTCCATGTCATTGACGCCAAGACCTGCTACAACGTCTTGCTCGGTCGTCCTTGGCTACACGAGTACAACATCATCTCTTCTACACAACATCAGTGTATGAAGTACTTTAAGGATGGTTTCGAGTATACCGTAACAGGTGAGTTGAACCCATTTTCCGTGAACGAAGTCCGCAAATACGAAGATGCGAAGTACTTTTTGCCAGATTTCGAGGATACAGAAAGGTGTCGCAACCCGGAGAACAAAGCCGCCGCCGCCATCCCAGTTTTTGGGAGCGATACCGAAGAAGAAGAAGAGATAGTTTATGCCGGGCCATCTCAACGCAACAACTCGTGGACGTCCACCCCCATGTTGGTCTTCGGAAGTGACTCGGAAGATGAGGTTAATGCCGTGTTCTCCAATCGGCTGTCAATACAAGCACCCCCTAGCGATGATCATAGTTTGCAAATCACCATGGTGCCGCGGGAACACTACAAGGATCTCGACACACTTCAAGCTCACAATGTGCAGGACCTGCAAACATTTTACGTCCCTCCCAGGCAAAGGGGTGAGAAGTTAATTCTATTCTACCGATCCTCAGAGTCGAAAATAGAGAAAGAGATCTGGCATGGCACGGATGTTACACTCGACAGGCTCCAACCTATCCGTTTGCCCAGATACTACACAAATGGACTAAAGAGGCTATTGAAGCGCCAAGGAGTACCCTTAAAACAGACTGTTCGACAAGCTCGGTTCTACAACAGGATTTGGGATGTCCCTGGGACCCAACGCAAATTGCCCAACGGGAAAATGGAAACACTTGGGCTTGGATACGCGAGAACCGAAAAACGGGAACGGGCCCACAGTAGCTACGCCATATATACTTTTGATGAAGAAGAGGACGCCCCGTCAGGAAATGCCAACCCCTCATCAAAACTAGATCCCGCGATTGAAATGCCGAGTCCGTCATTTGAAGAACGAATGGACAAGCCTATCAGGAAAGTGGGTCAAAAAGCTCGGGAAGACCACAACCGCGAGATGGCCATCTACGAGAAGGCCAGGACGCAACGTCTATTTCAACGGGCTGCAAAAGACAAAGATGCTCATCCTTGTCAACCCGTTGTACGAAAGGCCCGACGCAGAGACGGAAATAAATCAAGAAGCAGAGAGAGGAGCCGACAACAACGACGCAGGATTAGAGAGTCACGTGAGCGGGCATTGCGCGGTCCGGATTTGTCCCTCGCGAAGAAGATGAGTCGAGCGTATTCCTTCCCTCGAGACAAGACGGAGAAGTTACTCGAGCTCACTATAAAACATCAAATGATCGCGCTTCCAGAGTCTAGACACCCTGAACAAGCTAACAAGGCTTCTCATCTGAGCTATTGCTCTTATCACCGAGCCATAGGACATCCTACCGAAGACTGCTTCACCTTCAAGAACTGGGTCGAGGACCAGTACCAACATGGCAGATTCGCTTTATCCAACGGCTGGAGGGTAACGCCGCCACAAAAGCACGAACCCAAAGCCGCAAGAGCAGAACCGGATCCACCTCAGTCCTGGAAGTGGATTCGCACCTGTTACATGATTACGATATTAAAGGAAGAGCCCAAGGACATGGATGACCTTCCCTGGTGCTTTGAGAACAGCAATGATGAGGTGATCTCAGAATTTCCGCCAGCTCCGAAAGAACTGGAAGATGGCATACATACTACTGCAGATAACCTCAAGAAGATTGAGCTGGGATCGGCAGATGATCCGCGACCGACATTCGTCAGCGAGCTGCTATCTGAAGAAAGGGTGGCCGCATTAAAGAACGTGCTTCTACAGCATAAAGACTGCTTCGCGTGGAACTATTCCGAGATGCCATGATTAGATCCGGAGATTGCTGTGCATAAATTAGCGATATCCCCAGATATCAAGCCAGTCAAGCAGGCGCCAAGAAGGATGCGACTCGAGCTTGAAATGAGCATCAACGCCGAAGTCAAGAAGCTGATCGATTCTGGATTTATCTAAGAAGTCCAGTATCCCGACTGGATCGCCAATATCGTCCCGGTAATGAAGAAGAATGGGACGGTACGCATATGCGTGGATTTTAGGGATCTCAATAAAGCCTGTCCAAAAGACGATTTCCCAGTACCAGTAACCGAGCTAATGATAGATAACACGTCCACTCACGAGGTTTTCTTCTTTATAGACGGTTCGTCAGGATACAATCAGATAAAGATGCATCCCGAAGACCAGAAGCATACCGCTTTTCGGACCCCTTTGGGTATATTTTGCTACAGGGTTATGCCCTTTGGTCTAAAGAACGCCGGCGCTACCTATCAAAGGGCCATGACAAAAATCTTCGACGACCTCATACATGACATCGTCGAGTGCTATATCGATGACCTTGTAGTAAAGAGCATGTCATATGAAGAGCATTTAAAGCATCTGGAGACTGTATTTCAACGCCTTCGGCAATATAATTTGAAGATGAATCCCCTTAAATGCGCGTTTGGAGTCTCCTCGGGTAAATTCCTGGGATTCATCATCCGACATCGAGGTATCGAAATAGATCCATCTTAGATCAAGGCGATCATGGAAATGCCTCCGCCAAGAACCCTCAAACAGTTGCGGTCTCTCCAAGGGAAGCTCGCATACATCCGGCGATTTATCGCCAATCTTTCAGGCAAATGCCGTCCTTACAGCCACCTGATGAAGAAGGGAACTCCATTCGTTTGGGATCACAAATGCCAAGGTGCACTAGACGAGATCAAGCAGAACCTGCAGAACCCTCCGGTGTTGGCTGCGCCGGTCAAGGGAAAACCCCTCATTCTTTATACAACCGCCCTCAAAGGTTCCTTAGGGGCATTATGGGCACAAGAGAACGATCAAGGGAAAGAGAGAGCACTCTACTACTTAAGTCGAGTTCTGCTGGGGGCAGAAAACAACTACTCGCCAATTGAAAAACACTGCTTGGCGTTAATCTTCGCAATAACAAAACTCAGACACTATGCGTTGGCGCACGAAGTCCGTTTCATCTCGAAGGTGGACCCTCTTAAATATTTGATGTCGAAGGCTATACTGACGGGTCGACTCGCTAAATGGGCTCTACTCCTGATGGAGTTCTCAATAACGTATCGACCTCTTAAGGCGGTGAAAGGCCAGGCCATTGCCGACTTCCTCGCTGAGCATCCAGTACCTGCCGGTTCTCCTCTGAACTGCGATTTGCCGGACGAACATGCATTCGACGCGATCGGCGGCGGTGATACCCGATGGGAACTCTATTTTGACGGGGTATCTTCCATGAAGAAGCGCGAACAATGTACCCCCATAATCAAATCGGGAGTAGGCCTCATCTTCGTAACCCCATAAGGAGGGATAATGCACTTTGCTTTCTCCTTAACGGAATCGAGGACGAACAATGAAGCCGAATACGAAGCTTTGATAGCGGGTCTCGAGATCGCCATTAACATGGGAATTGAAGACCTCTCTATATACGGGGATTCTCAATTGGTTGTTAGTCAAGTAAATGGTGACTACCAAACGTGCAAACCGGAGTTGGTGAAATACGGCGAAAAGGTGCAACAACTATTGACCCAAATTCCCTCCTACACTTTGGAAAGTATACCACGCGCGGAAAATAGCAAAGCAGACGCGTTAGCTAAGCTCGCTAAAGAACTGGCTGACGAGAACCTCGATGACGTCAGAATCGTGGTACAAAGCCGTCGAGTGCTCGCCCCAGCAGAAATATCTCCGGAATTATACGAAGAAAAGGGGGCGACTGAGCAGACGACTCTACAAATAAAAGACCATGAGAAGGCCGAGGACTGGAGGGAAGTCTTCATAGACTACTTTAAGTCCCACCGAATGCCCGAAGAAGCGTCCTCAAGACATCAGCTCATGAAACGAGCTCTATTTTTCGCTTTTGTCAACGACACTCTATACAAAAGATCGTTTGATTCTCTGTGGCTGAGATGCTTAGGACCTGACGAAGCAGAAAGAGTCATTCAGGAAGTTCACGACGGAATCTGCGGTTCTCACCAGGCAGGCCCGAAAATGAAACTGAAGATCAAACGGATGGGTTATTATTGGCCCACGATGGTCCAAGACTGCCTCGAGTATGCGAAGCAATGCCACTCGTGCCAGATTCATGGAGACTTTATCCACCAACATCCGAATCCACTACACCCAACGGTGGCTAGCTGGCCATTCGAAATGTGGGGGACTGACATAGTCGGCCCCATCGAGCCAGCATCGTCCCGGGGACATCGTTTCATCCTGGCGACAACTGATTACTTCTCCAAATGGGCAGAAACAGTACCGCTGAGGGAAGTGAAGACGGAGAATATCCTCCACTTCTTCAAGACACACGTCATCTATCGGTTTGGAACCCCACGGCGGATTATCTCCGATAATGGGCCAGCCTACAGAAGCCATAAGATTAGCCGCTTCGTGCAGCAGCACAATATAGACTGGAGATATTCTTCAGTTTACAATCCACGAGCTAACGGTCTGGCCGAGGCCTTCAATAAGACCTTGACGAAGATCATAAAAAAGACGGTGTCCCGAAATAAGAAAGACTGGCACGAGAGGCTGCAAGAGGCCCTTTGGGCCTATCGAACTACATTCAAGACGGCCACGAACACAACGCCGTACGCATTGGTATTTGGGACGGAAGCAGTGCTCCCCCTCGAGATAGAGTTACCCTCTCTACGAGTGGCAGTCCACTACGAGCTGACGGACGAAGAAAATGCTCACCTTCGGCTTGACGAGCTCGATGCCCTCGACGAAACCCGGCTCATAGCGCAACAAAATCTGGAAGCTTATAAAGCAAAGATGACGCGCTCATATGAAAAATTGACCCGACCGAGGACATTCCGCCAAGGCGAACTCGTGTTAGTGGTCAAAAGGCCTATGATCCCCAATCGAGCCAAGCGGGGAAAATTCGAGCCAAACTATGAAGGCCCGTACATCATAGATAAGGTCTACCAGGATGGGGTCTATCTACTCATGGACATGCACGGTGAAAGGACTTTCAGGCCAATAAACGGTCGCTTCCTAAAGAGATACTACGCTTAATGAGCCACGACCTAGGTCAATGATAGATGACGACGACTATGTCCGCTCGCTATCTTCCTAAGCTCGAGCTTTATAAGCGGTAGCCGGCCTTCTCCATGTCGGACCGAAATGTCCTTAAACTAATAACGGACCGAAATATCCTTAAACTAACGACGGACCGAAATGTTCTTAAACTAACGACGGACCGAAATGTCCTTAAACTAACGACGGACCGAAACGTCCCTAAACTACTACCGCAGCATCCTTAGGCTGACAAAAAAAAAGGAGAAAAAGAAAAATAAAAAAAAACGAAAAAAAACGGTATGTCCATAAGCAAAATGGGCACGGATGAAAACCCGAAAGGACTCCGTGAGTAAAAACAGCAGGGCTACCGGCGAGTGTTCGTGAAAACCCGAAAGGGCGCGACCTTGTTTTAAAAAAAAAACAGAGAAAAAGAATAAAAAAAACGGTATGTCCATAAGCAAAATGGGCACGGACGAAAACCCAAAAGGGCTCCGTGAGTAAAAACAGCAGGGCTACCGGCGAGTGTTTGTGAAAACCCGAAAGGGCGCAACCTCGTTAAAAGACACTTACAGGGTCCTCTCGACCTTGTAAGGAGAAAACACCCGCGTGAGATCCTTACGACTCACAAAGGAGCAACACAGTTAGGGATCCCCACGATTCCTAAGGAGAAAATACACTTGCGAGATCCTCACGATTCGTAAGGAGAATTCTCTTATGGGACCCTCACGGCTCATGAGATTTGAAAGTCTTAAGTTACAGAAACCTAAACCTGTTCTTAAGCAAGTCCCTCACAACCTTCGATACTGCCCTACAAGCGGCTCAATACTGACCCTTGTATACAATCCACGGACGCGAATAAACATTTCCCCAGCAAAGTCACACCTGTGACTAGGGATATGTCCATATAATGAGCAACCCTTGTAGGTCCTCTCGACCCATAAGGAGAAAACCCTCTTGTAGGATCCTTACGACTTACAAAGGAACATACACTTAGGGATCCTCACGATTCCTAGGGAGAAAATACACCTACGAGATCCTCATGACTTGTAGGGAGAAATACCTTGGTGAGACCCTTACGGCTCATGAAGTCAAAAGCCTTGGCCGACAGGACTCTTAACCCTGTTTGCTAAGTCACCTTTGTTCAATATCGACAGAGGCAAATGATGATTCGCTCCTGGCAATATTCCAGTTGTAGCGGTGCTGATGCCGAAATCGGTGTCTAAAATCCAAGCTTGCGGCGAAAAAGCTAGCAAGCCACACATGCCTTCGAAATAGCCGAAATGATAGGGCAACTTGCAAACTAAAGCGGCAAGTAAAAATGTATGCATGAAAAATAGCCGAAATGATGGGGAAACTCGCAATAAAAAGCAGCGAGTAGAAAATAAATAAATAGCCGAAATGATTGGGCACCGCGAAAAATAGCCGAAATGATGGGGCAATCGCGACCTTCGCGATATAAAAGCTGAAACGATAGAGCATCGCGGAAAAAGAAATAAAATAAAAATAAAATTTATGCCCTACAGGTGATGTTCCATCACACCCTGTACACATTCCAAGGGCGTAAACAAAAAAGGGAACATACCTCCCCCCAGGTTTCACCAAAGAAAGAAGCTAAATCTCGACGAGCCACAAGCGACCTAGAGATCATCCCAACACTCGTCTCGTAACGACGGACACAACTTCAAGCTAAGCGGAACAGCGGCAACTCCCAGTTCCATGGCTCGGTGGTATACGTATCGCCAACAGTCAAACCTCCATCCCGTGAAATGCGGATATAATCAGCAAAATTCCTGGTTACGTGGAACGCGGATAACGTCACTCTTTGACCCCGTGGAAAACGTCCAGAGCGGATCCTGGTCCTCGCAGAGCACGGCAGTGAACCCGTGTGAAGCATCCAGAGCGGAACCTAGTCCTCACCGAGCACGGCAGTGAACCCGTGTGAAGCATCTAGTGCAAAATTCCTGGTTACGTGGAACGCGGATAACGTCACTCTTTGACCCCGTGGAAAACGTCCAGAGCGGATCCTGGTCCTCGCAGAGCACGGCAGTGAACCCGTGTGAAGCATCCAGAGCGGAGCCTAGTCCTCGCCGAGCACGGCAGTGAACCCGTGTGAAGCATCTAGTGCAAAATTCCTGGTTACGTGGAACGCGGATAACGTCACCCTTTGACCCCGTGGAAAACGTCCAGAGCGGATCCTGGTCCTCGCAGAGCACGGCAGTGAACCCGTGTGAAGCATCCAGAGCGGAGCCTAGTCCTCGCCGAGCACGGCAGTGAACCCGTGTGAAGCATCTAGTGCAAAATTCCTGGTTACGTGGAACGCGGATAACGTCACTCTTTGACCCCATAGAAAACGTCCAGAGCGGATCCTGGTCCTCGCAGAGCATGGCAGTGAACCCGTGTGAAGCATCCAGAGCGGAGCCTAGTCCTCGCCGAGCACGGCAGTGAACCCGTGTGAAGCATCTAGTGCAAAATTCCTGGTTACGTGGAACGCGGATAACGTCACTCTTTGACCCCGCGGAAAACGCCCAGAGTGGAGCCTGGTCCTCGCCAAGCACGGCAGTGAACCCGTGTGAAGCATCCAGAGCAAATACCGGACTGTGGAGTCCTTAAAATCCACGGACTATGATGTCCTTAACCTCGACCGCGATGTCTTAAAACTAACGATCAACTACCCCGATTCCCTACGGATTCTGCCTTGGTTTAAGGGTATATCTCTTCACTCCTTTGATACCCGGCGTTGTAATTTCTCAACGTCTTCAAAGAGGTGACGGGTCCCTACAACCAAACATCGGACTGGAGTCCTTAAATCCACGGACTATGAGGTCCTTAACCTTGACCGCGACGTCTTTAAACTACGATACCTGGAGCAGCCCCTGGCCCCGGGAAACACGGGCAAGGGCGACCACATCCAGCACTTGCAGGCCCTCACGGCCTGTAAGGAAGAAAACTCTCTCGTGAGATCCCTACGACTCTCAAGGGAAAACCCGCTTAAGAATCTTCGCGATTCTTAAGAAGGACTTACACCTATGGGATCCTCTCGACCTGTAAAAAAAAACTCTTTATGAGACCCTCGTGGCTCATAAAATGCAAAAGTCTTAGGAAGCAGATCTTAACCCTGAATCCTAAGCCATCACTGTCCTGCAAGGAGATCAAGATAGAATATCCGCAGAATACATTCAATAAAAAGGGGACACACCATTGAGAGGAAAATTGTATCTTTTATTCATAAACTAAAATGAATACAAAGTACAATTCATGAAAGAAACAAAAAAGAAAGATACTCTCATTCATGAGTATGTACAAAAAAGGGGAAAAGATACAAGTCCTCAAGCCGGCGGGCGATGCAGTAATTTTACCAGCTCATCGTTCAGTTGTTGAGCCACGGCTTCATGACGCAAGATCTCCAGAAGACGAGCCTCCGCCTGAGCTTGCTGAGCCTGATACGAAGCAAGCCGAGCTTCGAGCTCTTTCTCGGTGACTTTATGAGCCTCGACCCTCTCACGAGTGAACGTGGCAGCTTTATCGAGAGCCACCACCTCTTTTATGGACTCCTGGAGCACTCGCCAGAGTTCGTATGCTTTGTCGGCCTTGGCGGTAAGATTAGCTTGAAGCTCGCCCAGCGCCTTAGAAGCCAACTCCCTCTCCGAGAATTTACGACGAGCCCTTTTCTCGCACAACAATATGTTCGCCACGTATCGCCCTATCAGGCCGCGTAAGCTCACTTTCGTGACCACGACCTTGGAAACAGGACATACACGCCCAAGACCGTATAAATAGGCTTCCATTCGACAGCAACAATCGATCTAAAATGCGCTCACGTCACCCGGTATGAAAAGCAACGAGAAAATTTCCGACGTTTGTCCTATCAAGTATGTGTTCGCGATTATATGAACGTCCGATAAAGAAATAATATTCGAAGCTTTAATGTGCGTACGACATGATGATAGTGTTGATCATTGAAGAAAGTTTTCATAAGAAGAACACAAAGTTTATTTATATAAGCGAAAACACACATACGAGTACCGAGCCTATATGGAAGTTCAGCATAAAGCATACAATAAAAAGACTAATATACTACGCTAGCGGGAAAAGGTCACCAAATACAGGATCAGTGGCACAAGGGTTAACAAAGTAAAGAACAAAATTCTCCATCTCTCTCTCCGCTCTCTCCAGCATATCAAAGCGACGGTTCTCGCGAGGAGTCGCTCCCCATCGATTGGCGCCATGTTCATCTTCAAAAGCAGACATAACAGCTCGTCGGGCTCTTATTTCGCTCAAAAGATGAACTGAGCGATCTTTCAAAGCCTGAGTAATCAAACAGGCCTCGTGAAAACCCTCGAGCTTCTCTTCAGCCGCGTCAAGCATCGCCAGGGTCATCTCCGCTGGGTGAGGAGGGATGTCGGCAAGCACGGCCGTAAGAATCATCCGGAGCCAGAGGGACCCCATCGGGAGGGGGGACCCCCTACGGATCGAGAGTTCGTACGTTGCCGAGTCGCATTCGTCATCGGTAAGGAATGGATCCACCAATCGGGCAGCAAAGCGGGGGATCATCTCCTCGACAGGAACTTCCCATGGCTGTCGACGAGCATGAGGGCGATTGCAGGCCATGGCGTTCGGTTGTTTCTCAAGACAAATCACACCAAAATGGAAAAATAAATCTCTCTGTGAAGGGAAAAGAAGGCTATGGCCTCAGATATAAAGAGGCGCATTAAGTATTGAGTGCGGAAAATCTTGCATGATGAAGCTATTTCCAAGGCCCAAAAAAGAGGAAAGGCATCGAAAATCAGGGAGATTGAACTATTTCCAAGGCTCCTTTTCTGCATCTGATATTGTGCGCTAAAAAAAATATGGTATGGAAAAATTTTGAACAGCCCCATCAAAGGACCCCACGTGCAGAACACGTGAGCCCCAAACTTGACGTGCACTAAAAAATGGAGTAGCACCCTGCATATTAAAAGCATCAACAACAACAGTAGCAAAATGATAAAATCCCAGAGAAAGGCATGCAAGCAGGGAAAGACATAATAAAACTTGTCACTCATACTTCAAGAAGTTCATACAAAATAAAGAGGACACGTTTACTATGGTAAGACTTCAGACGCGGGGCATGGGTTGAGAAACTCAAGATTAACTTTGTCCAAGATTCTCCAAGCATTTCGAACCTCCCGAGTATGCTTCCTCTCGCGATCGCAAGCGTCGGGGTCCTCACGAATATCCTCCACCCTCCGATAGGCGGCAAGTATGGCTGACTGCTGAAAGGCTTGGTGCAAGAGATCAATAAGGTGATCTCGCCTCCTCTTTGAGATCAAGCCCATCAGGTACACCGAATGTACCTTATCCTCAGCAGTGTCCAAGGCCCTGAGCGGTATGCCGGTGCAAAAGAGAGGAAGTGCCTCCCGGATCGCCAGCACGATCAGCCTCAGAAGAGAAGAGCGACGGGGGAGTAGCCGATGGTTGTACTCGTCAAAGCGGCTCATGATCTTGGCACACTGAGCATCGGTGAACTCCTAGTTCTGACTGTGGCCCAGTGCACGAATATTCCCATAGGAAATAATCTCGCCAAGACCATACAGATGGGCATCCATGATACCTGAAATAAAGGTCATGAGAATCATTACCAAGCTCCTGTTGCATTAATTGCAGAAGGACAACCTCGAGTCGGGAGCCCCCAAGAAGCCTCCGTGTGAAGAAACTGAGTTCTTCATTGGAATTAAATTCCTTACTAAGAAAAGGGAATTAAATTCCCAGAAACATTTTTGGATGGAATTAAATTCCATGGAGTTGAAACGCCATCATCATCTCCCCAAAGATCATCTAAACCCTACCAGATCTACAGTTCGAAGGTTAGGTGGTTTCCTGTTCTTATGGAAAAACTTGAAGAAAAATGGGTTCCTTGTTGAAAAAGAGTAAAAACCCTTGTTTTGGGATTTAAAATCCAAAGGAATGTGAAAATTTACTGTTTGTCCAAGAACATTACCTGAGGAAAAAGGGTCACCGGAACAGAGTTAAACTCTGAAGATTGTTTCAAGACAGAGAACTAAGCTCTGGAAGCGAGAATTAAATTCTCAAGGGAAAAAGTTCTCAAAAGAAGAAGATGAACAAAGTGAAGGCTCTTCTGAAGAAACATGAGTATTTATAGGAGGTGATGGAAACGTTTCATCTCCCCAAATCTCTAGAGGAATCCAACGGTCATAAAAGGTGACAGCGTTGCACTCACGTGCGGACACGTGAGAACAACGCTGTGGGGGCATTTGTTTCCTGATTCAAAATCAGGAAAGCCCACGGAAGAGGCTTCAGAAAATGGTCACGTGCTTACACGTGACCAGCAGTCACGTGTTGGCACGTGACATCTAAAAGCATCGGCAAGGCAAATTCAGTTTCCCGACTACATCAAAGAAAAGGGCTTCAGAAAGGGTCATGTGCTCCCACGTGACCTGGGTCACGTGTTGGCACGTGACAATCAAAAACGGCTTCAAAGGCAAACCGGTTCCCTGATCAAATCAAGGAAAAGGCTTCAGAAGAGGTCACGTGCTCCTACGTGACCAGGGTCACGTGTTGGCACGTGATAATCAAAAGCAGCAGATTTGTTCTCCGGAAAAAGGCTCCAGACGAGGGTCACATGGTGGCACGTGACGGTTAAGCAGCGACCAGAAAGCAGAGCGCAAAAAGAAAGAAGAGGGCTCGTTCCAAGGGGGGTCACGTGCCCACACGTGACCGACTTCAAAGCCCATTTGTTAACAGAATTAAATTCTGAGAAAAGACCTCTCAAATCTTTCCAAAAGCAACCGGTTGCATTAAAGATTTAAAGGTGATTAAATATCATCTATCTATGGGAAAATCTCGAATTTGGGAAGATTTCCCCGTAAAATCTAACCGAAATAACAAAGGAGAATCTCTGGATTTAAAATCCAATGGTGAATAAAATTCACCTAATAATCCAAAGGTCCAAAACGAATTATGGATACAAATCAAATCTCTCAATGAAAGATTCATCAAAAACTAATTGATTCGGCTGCTTCTCCTATAAATAGGAGCCAAGAGACACACAAAAGGAGGAGATATATGCAGAAGGAAGAAAAGAGAGAGAGCCTTGATACTTTAGAGGAATTTGGATCTTCTGCAAAAGAAAACCCTAGGTAAGAAAGGGAAGGCTTCATTGAAAGAAAAGAGAATTTAATTCTCAACAGAGTTTAACTCTGATATAAAACAGAAGGACATATTTCTTCTCTCTTTGATGGAGGATCTGTAAAGTGCACATCTCCCCTTGAGTTGAGAATTTAATTCTCAATGGGTTGAGATCCTGCCATGCAGATCCAAAGCATAGAGAGGGAATGGAAGCACGAGAATTTAATTCTCACAGAACTATAGGAATTTAATTCCTTCAAAATAAAATTAGGGTTTGACCCTGTGTTATGGGAATTTAATTCCTTCAGAATGAAAAGAATCAGGGTTTAACCCTAGTTAAGAACTTAGTTCTGTTAAAACAACAAGAATTTAATTCCCTTAATCTTATTCCCCAGAATAATTCTCTAACAGAGAGTGGGGGTTTAATTCCTTAAAGCTTTTAACCATATTCAGTTCTTCACATATATAAGGAATTTAATTCCTACAGAAAATTCAGAGTTCAACTCTTCAAAAGGAATTAGGAATTTAATTCCTCTGAAATTATTGTTAGGGTTCAACCCTACGAGGAATTTAGTTCCTGAAAGGGATTAACAGATCTTCTAAACAACTACAGAAAAGCAGGGTCACGTGTCACCACGTGACCCCCCCAAAAGATCTACAGAAAGCCTTTTGAGGCAGTGCCTCACGTGACCCACGTGACCCTTGGCAGAGGCTTTAACATACTCCATTCAAACACCCGTCACGTGATGACACGTGATGCTCCAAAAGATGCGATCTTCTCAGCAGAACAAACGAAGGGAGGGCGCCCTCACGTGCTACCACGTGACCCCTCTTGCCTCAGCGTCTAACGCTAAATTGAAACCCCTGAATTCAGTGTTAAAACGTTGTTTGGCCTTAGTGTTCAACACTAAGCAAAGAACTTTATTTGCAGTGTTCAACACTGATTACCTTAGTGTTCAACACTAATTTGGGATTTCTGTTGCCAGTGTTTAACACTGGTCTGTTTTAGTGTTTAACACTAATTTGAAGGCCTTGTTGCTGGTGTTGACACCAACTATCTTCTAGTGTTAAACACTGACTTATCAACCTCATTCTCAGTGTTCAACACTGATTGGTCTTTAGTGTTTAACACTAGGTATTGGCCCAATTGGCTAAATGGCCAGAGGCAAAGCCTCTCCTTCAAGGGACCAACAGGAGGGTCGATGTCCCAGACATGATTGGACTTAGCCCAAGCTGGCCATAAGTCCTCAATTCGTAATTAACTGGGCTAATGGGCTTATAACATAATTAATTGGTCTTGATCCCAAATTGGGCCAAAGACTATTTAATCCACTCCGGTTCCAGGGTACATCTCTTCATTCCTTTGATACTTGGCGTTGTAATCCCTCAATGTCTTCAAAGAGGTGACGGGTCCCGATGACCACACATTGATATGGACTGTGGGGTCCTTAAACCCATGGACTACGACGTCCTTAACCTTGACCGAGATATCTTAAAACTAACAATGGACTGTGGGGTCCTTAAACCCATGGACTACGACATTCTTAACCTTGACCGAGATGTCTTAAAACTAACAATGGACCGTAATGTCCTTAAACTACCCATGGACCGCAATGTCCTTAAACTACCTATGGACCGCAATGTCCCTAAACTGGAATGATAGAGCCCAAACGCTCTTTTGTTGGATTTAAACGATCCCGTTTAAGTTGATCTTAGCCTTAAATATGGCTAACGTATCCTTAAACCTTTCAAACAGACTTTAGTCCCAAACTGGACTATAGATCCCCCCAATTAACTCTGGTTCAAGGGTACATCTCTGAACTCCTCTGACATCTGTCGTTGTAATCCTTCAACGTCGTCAGAGGGGTGACGGGTCCCGACGGCCATACATTAAATGGACCACTATGTCCCTAAACTGGAACAATGGAGCCCAAATGCTCTTTTGTCGGATTTAAACGGTCCCGTTAAGTTGATCTTAGTCTCAGGTTAGACTAACGTATCCTTAACAAACGTTTGAGTTGATCTTGGCCATAAATATGGCTAACGTATCCTCAAACCAAACCCCCAAACCCAAATCTAAGATAATACGGATTTGGACTAGTCCACGCCCTATGGGCGACGACATAACTCGGTCTCCGTAAACAATCCACGGGCAACAAAACATAAAATAAACACACACGACATGAAGTGACCATCTGGAGAAAGAGAAAGTTGTTACCGCGACGCGGTAGCGTAATTAACTGCAGGGGCTTGCGCCTGCAGGGAAGAGCGTCCCCACAATCAAAAACCCCTCAAGCGACGGGGAATCTGACGAAGTCTGCTACATCGGACGCATCCGTTCAGACCTTCGATACACGGTGCCATAAATCAACTTGGCATCTTCGGAGAGATGGACGGATAGCACCAATTAGCATCTGCCCCGAACCTCAGGTGAGACGTCCCGCGTCTCGGCCGCCGTTCGGAGGGGAACAGTATCGATGCCCAGTCTCGATACTCCCTCGACTAGGGACATTTAAGGATGTGTTTATAGACCACACATCTCCCACGTATATGATTGCCATCATAATTGTTGTTAGTTATATGTAAGTCCTAGAGGCCATTATTATACATGTGATGTATATTATAGTGGATGCTTGGACATATATAGGGAGGACTTTCTTGCTCGACATGATAGTATGCTATCTGATTGCTCTTTATCTTAACATGTACATTTATTGCCTCTCTATTACATGTTGATAAAGCCCTTAGGATGAGTACTTGACTACCAGTATTATGATGCAAATCATACTAGTGGGGCAGAGGTAGTCGGTAAGTACATCCTTCAATTGTTCCTAGTCGTGGGAGTATCTAGACGGGGCATCGATATTCCAGAGTAGATTAGCGTATACGCTTCTCGATCCATATGATGGGCGATGGATGATCCCATATCCATTAGTGTTTGACATCAGAGATGGTATACGGGTGCTCAGTAGAGACTGGGTACACAGAACGGACTCGCCGAGAACTCCTAGATGGTATTATACCTATCGGCATATAGTAGTTCTCTGGTGACACTGGTACAGGTTAGTCTGTAGACCCGAGCTCGTCATAGAGTCTTGTGTGACTCCCACTGTGCTTTGATTTCCACCTTACCACGTTCAATAGATCGTGCAAAACGATGGTTTTTTGGGTACAGTCCCGAGTCACATGGAGGCAATGAGCGATGGGAGGGGATTTCGTCTCTTCCGGTATTGGGGTTTGATGTTACGCTATGCTTGATTGGCCATAACATGAAATCCCTGGACTGGTAAGTGTTATCAGTAGTTTCTCAAACCGTTATGAGCTTCATATCGGCATGACTATCAGGCTATTGGGGTCTGACGTTTACAACCCCCAGGCTGAGATATGCGACATATCAGACGAAGAGACCGGACTGTACGGTAATGTTACTTATTGGATTCGCAGGAGTATGAGCAGACTTACTTTTTGATCTTCTGATCGCTCAATACCTGGGTAGCCGTTACGTCCAGCTAGTACCGCTGACGGCTTGTGGGTGTTTGATATGATCATTACCTACTACCGGCGTATTGACGAGTCCTTAGAGTCCTATACAGAGGTTTCCTGGCTCAAGCGAAACGAAGTAGGATCACATATGTGATATGTGCGGGACCGAGATTAATGCGCGTATGTGATACCGCATTCTATTCTCGCGATATATGATATCGATCGGTTGTATGTGATATAGTCGGGTTATCGAATCAAGTGTTGATTCGATAAAGTTGATACATATGATATTAATCGGTTATATGTGATATAGCCGGATTATTAAATCAAGTGTTGATTTAATAATTTAATGTATAATTATATATTTGATATATTAACTTACATTAACTAATATTAGCTCACTTAAGCATTTCTTTTTCTCACTAGTATGTACACTTAATATATATGTGATATATATTATTGTGTCATACTTGATGCTACATGCTGCATGGGTGTATGAGACTCACACCATGCTTATAATAATGTAAGTTTTTATTTATTTGAAGTAAATCAAATTAGTTGGAAATTAGTCACATTGTTAAGCTTAGTGGAAGCTTGTAGAACCATTGACTTTGTCCACTAACTTTGTTTTACTTGAGATATTTATTAACCTAACCATTATTGTTTAGCCATGGTTTAGTCTCTACATGAGTTAGTATATGATATTAACCCACCCATGGTTGCCATTCTAGACTTGACTTTTTCCATGGTTGCTTTTCTTCATCTCCTTCCTATAGCTCTCTAGCAATTTAGGAGGTGGAGAAAATTAGTGAGAAAAATATTTTTAAAGTAAGCAAAATTCCTACTTCATCAACCTACACTAGCTTAGCCATTTAGTTTAGGTTGTTTACTTCACAATTAGTGAAGAGGTAGCTTGAGTTAGTGTCTTCTCGACGTAGATCATCTTCGGCCTCGAAGACTTCAGGCAAGCCTATTCCTTTCATCTTGTGGAGCCTTTCTAGAGTCCGAGAGTTCACTACTTGGAGCGAAGGGACTACTACACGGAGCTTTTGAAGTGAAGGACCGGTCTACAAAGGTTGAAGTGAAGGACCGGTCTACAAAGGTTGTATTCCTTGTTTACTTAGATGTAAAGATGCTTACATTCTAGTTTCGTCTAAATCTTTAGTTAAGATTCTAGGTTAGGGTTCTTTAGCACGCCAATTTTTTAAAAAACAGCATGGTCGATGCCTCCCGAAACACGGTGGCGGTGCTGCGGAACCCTACAGTAGTATCAAAGCCATGCTAGAGAATTAGACGATATTTGTAGAATTATGAAACCGAAACAACTCCAAAACACTCGAAACAAAAACCTAGTTTATGTCGAAACTTTCAGAGTGTCTAAATTTTTTTTAAGCAATTGCAGAATGTTATATGAGATGTAACATGAACACTACAAAAATTTGAGCCCTCATCGCCGGATTTTGGCCGGCCACATGCACTTAAAAATCGGCCCCGCCTGTTTTTTAGTTGGCTTCAGTCTTCAATTTTTTGTGGTGTTCCAGTCTCTGGGTTTTGGTGTTTCAGGTGTTGCTTGTTTTTACTGAGATTGCATATGATATTATCTTTCTGTAAAAGAAATTCAGAGTGCTTCATAGTCGTAATTCTAACATCGTTTCGGGTAATTTAGACGACGTTAAAAAGTTCGAACGAATATCAATAACCCATTTTCTCCCTCGTTGGAAATTTTCCAAGAGTTGGAATTTTCCAAGTTTAAAATCTTCAGAAAATCATGCAGGTGATTCTATGGACCCTCTAGAAGAATGAAACCCTAACTCGATTCTATGACCGTCGGAACCGCCACCAAACCCTAGGGTTTGCGGTAGTTCCGCGGCGCCATAGGTGAGGCAAGGGTTGGCCCTTCTACGGTTGGTCCATATGTGTTGTGGCATGTTCTGAGTGATTTTTAAATTCCGCTCAAGTTTTGAGCTCTCTGGGAATTGTGGGTGTTTGTTGATTCGATCGAAAAGTTTAATATCGTCTATCTATCTGTGATTGTGATACAATACTTGGAATCCACAATAATTAGTTTTATGAAAACTAAGTTGAATTTTATAAATCTAGCGATTTAGTCTCATTTGATCGGTTGCCACGGGATTTTGATATGGATCAAAAGTCCGTCGCAATCACGTAGCGTACGCAGATACTCGCCGGGTAACCTTACTAGATAGCCACGCCCCATAGCCCCGACCAAGTAACTGTAGGAGAACCCCGTTGCCAAAAGCATTCGTTCGGGTGCTCACGGCCGCGGTGTTCCGCCTAAGTGCACTTCATCGACGGCATCAGGGGTGCGACCATCTACTAAAGTTTCCGACGAGCATTCGATGAGGTTGTCGGGAATCTTGTTGAATTACCCGACTGGTTATTAAAAAGTGTTTTCAATATCGAGACTAAAATGCGGGGTTTATAATTGTTAGGAATGTGATGTCTAAGGAATTCATATGGTTAGGCATGAAATCCAAAATATGTGATACATTGGGTTTATGATGTGTAACGTGGTTGCGGATTCCAATTGTTGTAGTTTTTCACTTTCTTTTCTTCGACCGTAAGTGTAATATGTGGTGTATCACCGGTTTCGTTGCTATATGTCAACGACAATTGGGATACGCATATTTACTTACGTTGAAGACATGCGATATTATGTGTTGCTGTGATATGTTATATTGGATCGTCGTGTTTGAATAGCCGGGTTTTTTGCGTGAGATGAGAGTTTTTCATTTTCATTCATGTAAAAACTTGTATGTAATATTCTTTTATTGGGGTACTTCCGGGTTGAGGATGATACCACCATTGATGTATATTATTTACTTTTCCACATTAGGATAGACCCAAGGAGGAGAGCACAAGTAACCGGGTTCTAGAGTTCAGTGGGAGACAATCTCGAGGAATCGAGACCTGGTCTCCTAACTCTAGAATTGGGTGGGTTGCTTGCCGCTCTCGTAGGGGTCTTGGGATGTGGGTTTGGCTATTCATCACGACCATGGAATCCACGTTTTTTACTGGCTTAATTTAAAACACGAAATTCCTAGTATATCCAATATTTCATATTTGGACTTCTGCTGCTGATAATCTGTGATGTGATCACTTGATATTCTGAGACGAATGGATTATTATATATATGATATATAATAAATGTTGCTTATGTTTTACACCCGCGCTAGTCCCACCCCGCCATGCCGTTAGTTAAGTAACCTAACAGTGCATAACGGGACACTGTGGCGAATGCGGATGGCATAAGCATATGTTCTACTTTCGTTTCTTTATCTGTGATGCTTAGAAAGCATAATTGATGGGACTTCATTAATAAGATTAATGAAAGAAAAGAAACCTAAATATGTTGTAGAATCTTCTTTTAAAAAACTGGTAGCTCTAGTTCTTGCTTTGCATAGTGGTATTCCTTGCAGAATATCCAGCACCTTATTCGACAAGGAAAGAGCCAAGATCTCTTCACCGGGAGTGACCTCTTTAGCAAAATTGATAGATGCTACAACCCACTCGGTTTTGTTTTTGATTACTTTTTTAGTTCATGCTTTGCATAGTGGTATTTGTGAAATATCCAGCACCTCATTCGATGAGGAAAGAGCCGAGATCCCTTCACCGGGAGTGATCTCTTTAGCAAAACTAGTAAAAGCCTCAAAAACACTCCTTTTCAAAATCACTCGATTCTACAACGATATCAAGTTCATTACGCAAAGGGTTTTCTTAAAAACCTGTCATAACCCTCCGTCATTTCAGATAAGGATTATTTAGTATTCGTGCTGCGTTTATTGGCCTCTGTCAAGGCGTAGTGTGCGGTAGCTGATTAGTGCTAATCTGCAAAGCATGTGATGCGATTGGATTAGGGTAGTTGTACGACCTTGTTAGTCTCTGTCAAGGGTTGTGCGGGTGGGTTTAATTCAATTATGAAATGACGGGTTGAACTTGACTAGTGCACTATGGTTTGTTGGCCTCTGTCAAGGTCATAGGACGCTTAGGGTAAAATATTATCGAGAATTTTAAGTGTTGGAATTTGCAATGAGATTACATACCTTCTATGAGATAGTTGGATCCCGATTCCCACTGCGAGTAATAGTTACTCCTGAGAGAGTTTTACACATTACAATTAGCCGATCAAAGTAGGTGTCTAGAAAGGTGTTAACGGGGTTACGCCCCTGAGAAAATGAGGTTTATTTTAATTAGGTCCGTGCGAAAGCACGGAGAGCCTCCCTCAAAGTACAGACACTGGTCTAGCCGAAAGATTGGCGAACTTGTAAGGTGTAACTAATCCCGGCTAGTCTTACTTTTTAGGGTTTGAAGGAAGATTTGATAAAAACAGTGGGAGCCATCCTGATTAGATAAAATAATAACCAATATGATCTTGCAAGAGCATACGCTGAGTGTTTTCTTCTCTCTTTCTCCTGATAGCGACCGTGACATGCCTTAATCAAGATAATAATATGGATGTATTGACCGAACCTGCTTATTATACTGAGCTGGGGAACGTTGGTTCCGCTCTATCTTATAATTATTATAATTCCGAGCAGGAAATAGGAGAATATCCGTATTCCTACGCGACCCAATCGAGGAATGAGTATGGTGATGCATCTTCTTCAGGTGTGTTTATTACCGAGAACAGTTTCTCAGTACACTTTACGTTCTGGGTATGAGATACCGGAACAGGATCCCATATATGTAAGATATTACGTGGGCTAAAGAAAGGTAGACAACTGAGAAAATGTGATCATTCTTTAGAGTAGAGAATGGTGCAAGTCTTGCAACCAAATCAGTTGGCAAATATCACCTTGTATTACCAAATGGTAAATACATTGATTCTGAACAAATATTATTGCATACCGAACCTGATATACAACATTACACCAGTTTCTTTATTAAGTTAAAGAAGGGTATGATTCTAGATTGAAGGATAATGTTGTGAACATTTTTCTTAATCAAGAGTTGATTGGATCAGGCACGTTATATAATAGCATATACGTCTTAAATCAAACCACAGTTCAAAGTATACCGATCACACACAAGAGGAGTAGTTCAGAAATGAACGAATCCTTCTTGTGGCATTATAGACTAGGTCATATCAATGCGACACAACTAGCTAAGTTACATAAGGATGAATATTAGAATCCGCTCGAATTTTCATCTTATGATACTTTCCAGTCTTGTCAGGTAAAATTACCATTACTACTGGAAACGGAGATAGAGTTATTGAACTCTAGGGATTGATACATGGTGATGTATACGGTCCTGTGTCTACAAATGCCAGGGCTAGTTCCTCGCACTTTATTATATTCATTGACCATCTCTCAAGATTCGGACAGATGTTCTTATTGAAACACAAGTCTGAAACTTTTGAAAAATTCAAGAAATATAAGCTTGAAATTGAGAAACCAGACGGGTAGAAGTATTAAGTCCTTCGGTGAGATCGGGGAGGCGAATACTTGTACATGGAGTTTCAGGATTATCAAAAAGAGAATGGGATTCTCTCTCAGCTTACTCCTTCGTGTACACCACAGCACAACGGTGTATCGGAGCGGAGGTATCGCGCCCTATGAGATATTGTCATGACCCGAAAAGTGTCGAGCGTGACTGGCACTTAAATTACGAAACGTCTTGAGGCGTACGTAATCCAAGTAAGCCAAAACCCAGAAAAAAAAACCAAATAAATCAGTAGAGTGAAGGAAAAACCAATTTAAATCAAGTAGTTTAGCAACATAAGCCGAAATATGCATTTTAAAATTTCAAATCTTTTCTAAAAATTTCAGCAGAGTCTCCTTTGTAAATACTGGCCCCAAACGGGATACAACATGAATAGTATACGAAATGAAAAAAAGGCATCCCCAAGCGAGAGCTAGCTCTTCGTCAATCGACGGTCACAACCACGCAAGGAATATAATATACAACGCCGAAGGGCGAGGATCAAAACTCAAAAGAAACTCAAAACAACATGAAAAACATAATAATACAACGCGCGACTCTAAGGTCGAAAAAATAACAAGTCTGGTCTTCTATCTCTATCAAATATACAATCTGGTTGATGGAGTTTTACTAGATACAACTGAAATAACAAATATACAATGGTGGTCCTGATACAAAGAACCCACCTGTCAAAGCAATCACCCGGAAGGAACAGTGTGCCAGCAATGCCGCAATGAACCTGTACGGCAAAACCTACAAGGAACTGTGGCACAACGGGGGTGAGTTGCCAACTCGTGAGTAGAAAACATCACAGAGCAGAAATCGCATGTATGACTCTATTCTAGATCATATCAAGTAATATCCTTAAATAATATCCTGATCCATCTACATATACGTGCAATACCACGTGCTCGTGTCAGTGCCTCAGATAGCAACATATCAGATATATAATATATGAATGCATTACGAATGGAAACGGAATATATCATGAGTGAGACAACTGTTTTCTTTAATCAATGAGATTTCTATATGTATATCAATCAAGTATTATCAATGAAAGCAACAGAGAAATTAGTGTCAAGTATCGACACAAAACATAAGTCTCAGTATCTCAATATCAAATCTCAATATCTCTGCATCTCAAATCTCAATATCTCTGTATCTCAAATCTCAATATCTCGATCTCAATATCTCATATCTCAATATCTCAATACCTCGGGACTCCGTCAGTCCGGATCGGCCCATATCATCAATCATACGACCACGTACGGTATCCTCCGGATATCCGCCGTGCCAGGTAAAATCACCGATAGGCAGTCTGCCCCTGCCAGGCTCATTATCCACCATGAAATCACTCTCGCCCCGGGGTACCATACCGGGTCCACCATGTACCCGAAACGGTTACAACTCCTCCTCGAATCGGGTCTCGAAATCCAACAGCTATCATGAAAACTCATGGTGGACGACTCATACATCATGAGAAAACCGCAATTTGCAATTTTTTTAAAAGAGGGAGGGAGAGAGAAGTTTATATATATTCTTGCGGGTTTCCCCCAAATCCAGAAATCTCATGTAAATCCGAAATCATCAAAATCATGATACCAATAAACAGTGAATACCGGCATAAATCTCCATAGTACTTCATAACCAATGAATATATGAATGCATCTAATATCATGCAATGAATGCAATATTTAAACTAGCATATGGAAGCTATAACATATTGCGACTACCAGCTATCAACCTATGTCAATGAAAATGTATTTTCTAAAGTGTACGTGACATGACAGTTACCGATGATGATGTGTGTGATCCGGCAAGTAAGTGTATGTGGAACATACGCATCATCGGTAATGGTGCTGGTGTCTTGACATCATAGTTCATAATCACTAAGTACACAATAAACATGCAATGAGATGATAACAACCTGATAAATGACAATGAATAGTAATTGCAACAATAATATGCGGAACATGAATGATAACGTAACAATAAGGAATCTACATCGCTACACCTGTGTTATACTATTTTGCCGTTTGAAATAGTACGAATCGTGGTGTTTTGAAAATAAGGGCTACGATATTTTTAAGAAAAGGTACGTCTTTTGAAATATCCGTAGTGTCCATTGAGATGTCTTTAAAATCCTCACGATTCGTTAGTTTTGGAAATAGGTATGACTCGGGTCCAGTCTAACATCTATTAGGTAAACTACAGGTCTAACTAACAACCAATCGGAAGGGGTATGGAAACTACCTAAATCTGAGTCGATATATATATACAAATATATATAGTCGGTGATCCCGCCTCAATAGTACCACGTACGATACAACATATCATATGACATCCTCAAGTCAAGAGTGCGGATCTATCGTCAATATATAGCTCGTACGGTAAATCCATCGTACGGCATCCCAATCTGGGTACAGGTCAACTATCACATCAATCTCATCATTTATCTGGTATCCTTATCATCACATCATGAATTAGGGGTACTGACCTACAGTCTAGTACAATCTGATACCATCTACATATATATATGCGTGTGTATGAAACACTACGCCTAAGGATCCGCTATACTATCATGTCGTATCTCCTAATACGATCCAAATCATATCACCGATCTCGTGGCATTAAGCCCAAACTCATCGACTCATCTCCAACTATCATCCACTATCCTCATTATCCATGCATGTATATATGAATGTATATATATGCATAGTCCCATACCCATGCGTATATACATATATACGCATCCCCATATACGCACAAGAAAGTAATGTATGTGAGTGTGTGTGTGCGTGTATGCAAATTCTTACTCTAGGGTTTCGTAACTAAGAAACCACCTAAATCACTTTCCTCAAATCTTGCTAACACTAACCCATGATCTTCTAAGGCTTTTCTCGCTAAGTAATCATACCTCTCACAACATAAAAATGCATATTTACATCACATCACATCTTTCCTTACAACTTTGCGGGGGTGCTATACGCCATCCACCCGACTTTCCCCGTAGATATAAATCTACTCACCTCGATCTTGCTTGCTGGAGTCGATGACGCCACGCTCATCCTCATCGTCTCGAAGTCCCCATGGGGTACCTACGTATCATAACATATCGTATCGCATTAAAATACGACTCATGACCAAAACGACACACGAATCTCACATAGGTCAAAACCTACGGTCCGCTTATGCAAAAGAACCAAATAACCCTCGACATCAGCGTACAAACGCCGATTGATCGAGAAAAACCCAAACGTAAAATTCGTGGCTTCATAACACACTAAACATATATATAAAATAGGGTTTAAATCATCAAAACTTCAAATTCGTTTTAAAAGCTATTTTTCCGAAACTCTAGTAAGCAACAATTGCCAATTTAATTCAAATCTGTTTGTTTTAACAATTCTAGCGGCTATAATGTTCACCAAATAACTTGATTAAGCCACCCAAACCCATACTAAAATTTAAACTCACTCATTTCCATAAATCCCAAAATTCTAGTTTGCAATTTATCTTAATTAGTAAAATTCTAAAATAACAATTTGCAAACTAGCTACTAGGTTTGATTTTACATGCCTTAATACGATAAATTACACACTTAAACCATGTTCAAATGATATACAACCCTAACTAGATTTTAATCTCCCATTTTAATTAATTCCCAAAAACCTAGTTTGCTTGAAATCCAATTTTAACAATTTATAAGCAACAATTAGTAAACTAGCAACTAGATTAGTTTTAGCATAACATTAACATGTTAAACTATATCACACAACCATAATCAATTGATCAAAACCCTACCTTCCAATTCAACTCTTCTCTTGAAAACTAAATTCTAGAAATTAAAGCCATATTACTAACTAATTTAGTTTGATTTAAGTGTTTAACAACAAATTAAGCAAAGGATTAGAATTATACCTCCACAATCATGAGATCAACATGCAACCTAGCCTCCAAAATGCTAACTTTGCTCCAAGATCCATGCTAGCTTGGGCAAGAAATAATATTATACATGTTAGTTTAATGTGTCATGATGCACAAAACTTGTATCAACCGATTCCAATTTGTAATTATCCCTAATTAAATGTATTAGTGGCGGCTTAAAATAATATTAAAATAATTATTTTCGGAAAAAATTTCAGTAAACTAGAAATTTTATAAGTGGCTCAATAAACACCAAATACTAGCAATTATATAGCTAGAATATGTATATTTAATTTTATATTAAAAGATATTTATATCTTGATTTTTACGGAAAACACCCGTTATTTTACCGATTATCCGAAATTTCACCTAAACGATTTTCAAAACGTTACAATTTTCCCTCCTTAAAGAAATTCGGTTCCCGAATTTAAATTTAAAACTCCCCCAAACACTAAAACATTTCAGCAAAACAATCAATTCGTCGGGGCTCCGAAATCAACAATACATAAAACATATCGTAGCGCAATGCATGCGCATGAAAAACGGATATATAAACCAAAATCAAAACTCCGTCAAGAATTCCGCAACCATCGGAGTTATGGTAAAGACACCATGTCTAGATCCAATACGAAAACCAACATGAGATACCTCAACTAAACATGTAAACATCCTTAAAACGTCTGAAAGAAATGCATGCCAAACCCTTTTTCAAATCGTTGTGCGATGTGTGTATCACTGCACAGTAGTGGACGTTCATTGTGAGAAAATAACTATATATATATATCCTTTGTTTAACATACACGTCCCGCCGTTTTAAAAACAATTTAGAAGGGTTTCCCTTGTAAAAAGTTTCGTGTCATCACGGACACATAGGTAAATACTGAGACTATAGCTCCTCTTTGGAAATCCCTTCGATAACTATCAATGCATGCAAAAATATACTCAGGTATTGTCCTCTGACTAGTCCTGCTCAGTACTAACCAAATAGCAAGTATCATAAAATATACTGCTCCAAAAGAAATCAATCCCAAATATATATATGAATACCACGTGCGTCTGGTGCGCACGGAAATCGAAATCCATGAATGTGCCATACATGTGCATGGAAACAAAATCTGAGTGCAACGGGTGTGCACGAAAACACCTGTCAAGGGCAACGTGTGTGCCTGACAGCAAAACCAGGTGCATCTGATATGCAGGAAGAATCTCGATTTAGTGCATCTGGTGTGCATCAAAATCGCATCAAGCGCCCAAGTATGCGCAGTGCACAAGGTGCACGAAAACAATATCGAATATCACAATCGAAATCGACGGCATACAACACATCTCAATCCGAATCCAAATCAGGTATACCGTAGTATATAACCTCATAACCCTGTGCATCAGCGTGCACAAAATCGAATCAAAATACTAACGTGCATGAAATCTATGCCAAAAACACAAGTCAAATCATATACATTCCATAGGTATGAAATCAAAATCAGCATCTCGAATGACATCAAATCGAAGTCAAGTGCAACTGTGGTGCACAAAATTTCAATCATGCAAATAAATCGTCCAAAATATCAAAATCAATGATGACGGAAATAGCCCCACTCTAGCACATCCTCTAAAGATCTCTGGCCAACTGTCATGGTCACTCATAACATGTCTCGTCGACGATGGTGAACTCTGGCCTGCTGGGCGTGTGCAATACAACTGATCCTGGGTCCAAGTCTTCTCGTATAGTATTCCAGAAAGGTCTTGTCGAGGTTTCTCCCCAAACCTCATTTCTGCTGAACTGCCCGGAAGTTATCATCTTTTACTATATCTATTTCTTGTTCCGGAACGGCTGCATACCCATCACGACTCCTCCTGGAAGATATATCCATAGTCAACGCCTTTGCTTGCGTATCACATCTCTGATGTCAGCGGAGTGGAACATCACCTCATCAAGATCTCGTACGAACCTCTTACTCCACTTTTCTCTATTGTCGACTGCTTCGGACTCGTCTCCTTGTGGCTGCATGGACTGCGCTCCAACGACTATACTTGTATCTGGAGTCTCCCAAGCAATGTATCCCATCACATGATATCTGAATGATGTCAAACTTTTCGATCGATTCGTCAAGGTTCCATAATCCCCCAAGAGCTCAACATCTTGGGTACAGTTTAATAGTATCGAATATATGCCACAGCACCTGTGGACCGGCCGTAGAAGGGCAAACCCAAGCCTCACAAATGGCACTGCTGAACTGCCGCAAACCCTAAGGTTCAAAGGCGTTCCATGGTCATTACGTCGAGTTAGGGTTTCATTCTTCTAGAGGGTCCATAGAATTGCTTGCATTGTTTTCCGAATACTTTAAACTTGTAAAATGGGTCCTTGACATTCGATTGTCTATATCGACTCTCAATGTATCAGCGTGAAGTCGTCTCTAGCTGGAATCAATCAATCTGATGACCTCGCATCGGGGTAGGCAATGAATCACATGTCCTAGTCTTCCATCTTGGTGACTAGTGTTCTTCTATCATATCTCGAAGTATAACTCGTGCGGCATTAGCTTCAAACATCTGGGGCGATATCTCCTCATTCGCAGCAGCAACCGGCTCATTCGTCCGCACGCTAAACAGTGCCTCAATCATCAAGAATCATAGTGTAATAATGGTCGTCACATTCTGGCTAACCTCTATCAGTGGCCCCATCCTCTGGTACTGATCTGCACGTCCGAGAAATCTCGTAAAAGCGACCCATCAAACGCTCATGGCACGAAAACACAATAAAATGACGCCTCTATGTAATCGTATGTCTCTGGAATCATGCCCTGGTCAGTCCTCGTCCGTGAAGAACTCGTGCTGACCGCAACTCTAGCCGTAGCACTCCACGCCCATACAACCGTGATAACAAAACCATATGTAACAACCCTAATTTTTCTATACAAATTTTTTCAAATATTTTTTCAAAATTCATAAAGGGGTATTTATTGCCTGAGCACAAGATAAGTAATTAATTAGCAATTTAATTACAAGAAGGAGCTTGTGGCTCATTGGTAATACCTTGCACTGCTGAACCAAGCCACCAGAGTTCAAATTCCATACCCCACATTATTTTTAATATTTATTTGTTTTAAATTTTTTAGAAGCCCAACAGTCAACATGAGATAACTCCAAAATTTTCCACTACACCTGAAAAACTGAATATACCAGAGGCTTAATCAGGTGACCCCCTACCTCCTGAGCCCTCTACTGGGCCGGACTCGGCCGGATGGCCGAGTCGTCAACATGAAAAATATGCCTCTTCACCTTCTCAACATCCCTGCACACTCCATTTATTTAGATCGTTTACAGAGAGCCCATTAACCACCATTTACTCCATTTTTTATAATGATTTTCAATACATTTTTACATTTTTTAAATTAAAACCCTTCATCTACCGTAACCCTAGCCTAACCCTATAAATACCACCCTTACCCTCTACCCTCTCACCCCAAACTCTGAGCCAACTCTCAAAAAATTTCAACAAACCTTGTGTACTTTGAAATCGAGCACGAGGCGAAGCTACGGCGAATTTTCCGACGAACTTCCGACGATCATTCTAGGAGCTCCCAGCGACGAAGCGGCGCACCGGCGAATCCTCCCGTTCCACCTCCCTCTCCTTGTTGTCCTAAACCCGTAAGTCCCTAAATTCTACCTCTCTTTTCTTTTCTAAAATACGGATTTACAAAAGCCGACGGAATCGGAACCAATCCGATTTTCGATTCGGTTTCTTTAAAAACTTCACTTCTCGTTAATACAATTATGCTTAAACTCTCTCATGTTGACTATTAAACACTAATCAACCAAATTGATCAAGTTTCATATCACAAAATAATTACTATTTCATTTTGCCGTATTTTTCATTTAAATACCATATAGTTTCAATTCCACCTTCAACATCACAAAATCTTGCTATACCTTTAAGTAGATCACGAGGTAACGACCTACCTCCTCACACACTCATATGCAACATAGCACCATATCCTTGAGAACATAGAATACGGGAAAACGACACATTTTCATTTAAATACCATTTACTTAATAAAACCGTTTTCTAAAGGATTTAGTACTTATACAAATCTTTGCAAAGCGCCGCTACAACCCAATTTGGGGAACCCGACTGGGATGGTGCGGATTATCGCACATCCCTGGGCTTAGTAGTACGAGATTCAGACCTCCGCAAGGAGCATTCGGTCTCGAAAGATTTAAAATACGAAAATCTAACGAAAATGAGATTTCTAGAATATTATATATATATTAAAAATTATTTTCATATAAATATATGTATATTTACCCTTAAAATATCTATTTTATAATAATATAAATATTCCAGTTTTTCTAAAAATATCACAAGAATCATTTTTCACTAAAATACCATGAATTCCATACAAAACCAATATTACCAATAAATACCATTTATTATGAAAATAGGATATTTTCACTAGAAATATCACAATATAAAATATACATTCATTACAACTCTAAAGACGACTAATAAATACTTGGGGTGTATTTTGAAAAGTATATAAAAGTATTTTTACATAAAACCCCCTCAAGTTCTATAATTTACCATAAGGACCCTAGTAAATATAGGTTTAAGCGGGACCAATCTCTTGAGCCTCAGGGAGTCGGAGAAGTGGGTGCTTGCCTATCTAAGGTAGACAACTTAATAACGGTGTTATCAATACGGTAATCGTCTTTGAAAAAAACACAAATCTTGCCGCCCATGTGCAGCGGTTACTGATAACATCAAAACAATCAGGACTTCAATTTACTTTTCTAATTGTCTGACTCAGTTTGAGTCTCATTATAATCTGACTTGAATATGATTCAAGTACAATCTACAATCTACAATTTACAATATTCCAATTCAACATAATTCCATGAATCCATTATACAACTTGACTTAACCGAATCATGGATATACATTCCATTTACATGATTCTCCAGTTACATCCATTTACATGATTCTACGGTTACATCCGTTTACTGATATCATGGTTTTGATCAGTCAATCAATTATACAATCAATACAATTTACAAAACAAACAATACAAACAAGACATCTCGGGGTTTAAGGGGTAGATTGGTATGGAAGGTGTTAGAAGTGGCACGAGACAGTAAGACTTAATACACCTAACATGAATCCAGTTGCTGTTGTACCGTGGCATAAATGGTTCCTTGTACTATACTTGCCTCTAGTCTCTGGCATATAGAGACTCCTCTCCTATACACTGGCATCCTTCTGTACCAAGCTACAAACAATAGCGTTAATACAACATTACAACAATATAATACAACTTTAAAAGATACCTTCTTATTCTGTCTATTCTACTTTCCTCTTATCTTTGGGACTTACCGAGCGATCTGTTCGCTGACAACATTCTATTTCTTTCTTTTTTGAATGTCGTCAGGTGATTTGAACCCGTCAGAGATCGAGCCCACTGCTGAAGACTTGGACCAGTTCAGTGAAGACCCCGAGCTCTAGTCATTGTACACTTTCCATTCAGTACTTTCATTTCTGTTATGCCATTGTTTAGGCATTGCTTTTTATTCAGTTGTATTTACTTTTTATGCATTGTACAAAAGAATGTTAATAAATAAGTTGTTCAGTTTATATCTCTTGTCTCTTGTGCTTACTTTTGTATTGCTTAGATACGCTTAGCGTATTTACTTCACAGTAAATACATAGCGGACCAGTCCCGTTCTCTTCGTCGTATACCGGGAAGCGGGGCGTGACACCATAACTGGTACTGATGAGGTTAGATCATAAGAATGAATATAATGTTGTGCAAAGAAATGTATAGCCTAAGACTTCTTAAGCGGAGTAGCGTATCGTAAGTATGCCGCGGAACATACACACGGTACGTCACTCTACTTGAGTCACCTACTCCATCAACCAGGGGTCATCCTACACTCCGAAGGTAAAATTTAACGCTTTGATACCAACTTTGTCACGACCCAAAAAGTGCCAAGCGTGACTAGCACTTAAATTACGAAACGTCTCGAGGCGTACGTAATCCAAGTAAGCCAAAACCCAAAAAACAAAACCAAATAAATCAGTAGAGTGAAGGAAAAACCAATTTAAATCAAGTAATTTAGCAACATAAGCCGAAATATGCATTTTAAAATTTCAAATCTTTTCTAAAAATTTCGGCAGAGTCTCCATTGTAAATACTGGCCCCAAACGGAATACAACATGAATAGTATAAGAAATGAAAAAAAGGCATCCCCAAGCGGAAGCTAGCCCTTCGTCAATCGACGGTCACAACCACGCAAGCAATATAATATACAACGCCAAAGGGCGAGGATCAAAACTCAAAAGAAACTCAAAACAACATGAAAAACATAATAATACAACGCGCGACTCTAAGGTCGAAAAAATAACAAGTTTAGTCTTCTATCTCTATCAAATAAACAATCTGGTTGATGGAGTTTTACTACATATAACTGAAATAACAAATATACAATGGTGGTCCTGATGCAAAGAACCAACCTGTCAAAGCAATCACCTGGAAGGAACAGTGTGCCAGCAAAGCCGCAATGAACCTGTACGGCAAAACCTGCAAGGAACTATGGCACAACGGGGATGAGTTGCCAATTCGTGAGTAGAAAACATCACAGAGCAGAAATCGCATGTATGACGCTATCCTAGGTCATATAATGTAATATCCTTAAATAATATCCTAATCCATCTACATATACGTGCAATACCACGTGCTCGTGTCAGTGCCTCAGATAGCAACATATCAGATATATGATGTATGAATGCATTACGAATGGAAACGGAATATATCATGAGTGAGACAACTGTTTTCTTTAATCAATGAGATTTTTATATGTATATCAATCAAGTATCATCAATGAAAGCAACGGAGAAATCAGTGTCAAGTATCGACACAAAACATAAGTCTCAGTATCTCAATATTAAATCTCAATATCTCTGTATCTCAAATCTCAATATCTCGATCTCAATATCTCATATCTCAATATCTCAATACCTCGGGGTTCCGTCGGTCCGGATCGGCCCATAGCATCAATCACACGACCATGTACGGTATCCTCCGGATATCCGCCGCGCCAGGTAAAATCACCGGTAGGCAGTTTGCCCCTGCCAGGCTCATCATCCACCATGAAATCACTCTCGCCCCGGGGTACCATACCGGTTCCACCATGTACCCGAAACGGTTACAACTCCTCCTCGAATCGGGTCTCGAAATCCAACAGCTATCATGAAAACTCATGGTGGACGACTCATACATCATGAGAAACCGCAATTTGCATTTTTTTTTTAAAAGAGAGAGGGAGAGAGAAGTTTATATATATTCTTGCGGTTTTCCCCCAAATCCAGAAATCTCATGTAAATCCAAAATCATCAAAAACATGATACCAATAAACATGCAATGAGACGATAACAACCTGATAAATGGCAATGAATAGTAATTGCAACAATAATATGCGGAACATGAATGATAACGTAACAATAAGGAATCTACATCGCTACACCTGTGTTATACTATTTTTCCGTTTGAAATAGTACGAATCGGGGTGTTTTGAAAATAAGGGCTACGGTGTTTTTAAGAAAAGGTACGTCTTTTGAAATATCCGTAGTATCCCTTGACATGTCTTTAAAATCCTCACGATTCGTTAGTTTTGGAAATAGGTATGACTCGGGTCCAGTCTAACATCTACTAGGTAAACTATATGTCTAACTAACAACCAATCGGCAGGGGTATGGAAACTACCTAAATCTGAGTCGACATATATACACACATATATATATAGTCGGTGATCTCGCCTCAATAGTACCACGTACGATAAAACATATCATATGACATCCTCAAGTCAAGAGTGCGGATCTATCGTCAATATATAGCTCGTATGGTAAATCCATCGTACGGCATCCCAATCTGGGTACAGGTCAATTATCACATCAATCTCATCATTTATCTGGTATCCTTATCATCGCATCATGAATTAGGGGTACTGACCTACAGTCTAGTACAATCTGATACCATCTACATATATATATGCGTGTGTATGAAACACAACGCCTAAGGATCCGCTATACTATCATGCCGTATCTCCTAATACGATCCAAATCATATCACCGATCTCGTGGTATCAAGCCCAAACTCATCAACTCATCTCCAACTATCATCCACTATCCTCATTATCCATGCATGTGTATATGAATGTATATATATGCATAGTTCCATACCCATGCATATATACATATATACACATCCCCATATACGCATAAGAAAGTAATGTATGCGAGTGTGTGTGTACGTGTATGCAAATTCTTACTCTAGGGTTTCGTGACTAAGAAACCACCTAAATCACTTTCCTCAAATCTTGCTAACACTAACCCTTGATCTTCTGAGGCTTTTCTCGCTAAGTAATCATACCTCTCACAACATAAAAATGCATATTTACATCACATCACATCTTTCCTTACAACTTTGCGGGGGTGCTATATGCCATCCACCCGACTTCCCCCGTAGATATAAATTTACTCATCTTGATCTTGCTTGCTGGAGTCGATGATGCCACACTCATCCCCGTCGTCTCGAAGTCCACATGGGGTACCTACATATCATAACACATCGTATCGCATTAAAATCCAACTCATGACCAAAACGACACACGAATCTCACATAGGTCAAAACCTATGGTCCGCTTATGCAAAAGAACCAAATAATCCTCGACATCGGCGTACAAACGCCGATTGATTGAGAAAAACCCAAACGTAAAATTCGTGGCTTCACAACACACTAAACATATATATAAAATAGGGTTTAAATCATCAAAACTTCAAATTCGCTTTAAAAGCTATTTTTCCGAAACTCTAGTAAGCAACAATTACCAATTTAGTTCAAATCTGTTTGTTTTAACAATTCTAGCGGCTACAATGTTCGCTAAATAACTTGATTAAGCCACCCAAACCCATACTGAAATTTAAACTCACTCATTTCCATAAATCCCAAAATTCTAGTTTGCAATTTAGCTTAATTAGTAAAATTCTAAAATAACAATTTGCAAACTAGCTACTAGGTTTGATTTTACATGCCTTAATACGATAAATTACACACTTAAACCATATTCAAATGATATACAACCCTAACTAGATTTTAATCTCCCATTTTAATTAATTCCCAAAAACCTAGTTTGCTTGAAATCCAATTTTAACAATTTACAAGCAACAATTAGTAAGCTAGCAACTAGATTAGTTTTAGCATAACATTAATATGTTAAACTACATCACACAACCATAATCAATTGATCAAAACCCTAGCTTCCAATTCAACTCTTCTCTTGAAAACTAAATTCTAGAAATTAAAGCCATATTACTAACTAATTTAGTTTGATTTAAGTGTTTAACAACAAATTAAGCAAAGGATTAGAATTATACCTCCACAATCATGAGATCAAAATGCAACCTAGCCTCCATAATGCTAACTTTGCTCCAAGATCCATGCTAGCTTGGGCAAGAAATAATGGGTAGAGATTGGATTTGGATTTAGCTTTGAATTTGTATGGATTTTGAAGCATTTTTGATGAATTTTTTTTGAAGAGAAAAGAGAGGTGAAAAGGGGAGGCTGCTGCTGAATTGGGGAAAAGGGGGGCTCGGCCAGCACATGAGGGAGACGGAGAGAGAGAATGGGGGTGTTGGGTGCAAGTCAAACAAAGCTCATACTCCAAGTCAACACTTATACATCCTTTTCTTTATTATTTCCTTTTTACCATTTTCTTTTCTTTTGATGAAGTAGGGCAAATGAGTGGGGATTAGGGGCAGCCATGTCATTGTGTGGGTGTGGGTGTGGGTTGGGTAGGAGTTCTCAAGTCAAGGAAAACACCACTTAGCTCAATAATGCAACAAATTCTATTTAGCTATTTTTCACCATTTAAGCCTTTATAGTTTATATTTTCTAAAACCATCTTAATAATTTCTTTTCATTTCAAAAATAATATTATACATGTTAGTTTAATGTGTCATGATGCACAAAACTTGTATCAACCGATTCCAATTTGTAATTATCCCTAATTAAATGTATTAGTGATGGCTTAAAATAATATTAAAATAATTATTTTCGGAAAAAATTTCAGTAAACTAGAAATTTTATAAGTGGCTCAATAAACACCAAATACTAGCAATTATATAGCTAGAATATGTATATTTAATTTTATATTAAAAGATATTTATATCTTGATTTTTACGGAAAACACCCGTTATTTTACCGATTATCCGAAATTTCACCTAAACGATTTTCAAACCGTTACAGATATGACGCGCTCTATGATAAGTACTGCTGAGTTGCCTGTTTCGTTTTGGTGTTATGCACTTGAGAAGCTGCATACCTATTGAATGGGATTCCAATCAAATCAGTGCCTACCACTCCATATGAGATATGGAATGGAAAGAGAGCATGTCTTAAACGAGTTATGATATGGGGTTGTCCGGCCTATGTTGAAAAACAAAATCCGGACAAGCTCGAAACAAGGTCAGTTCTGTAAGTTTGTTGGATATCCCAAACATTTGCAAGGAAATATCTTCTAGCACACTGAGGAGCAAAAGGTGTTTTGTTTCTCAGCATGCCACCTTTTTAGAAAATGAATTCTTATGAAGAAAATAGTGGTCATGAGGTAGAACTGGAAGGAGTTCCAGCTAGACAATGCAGGGTTCCTAGGCACTCTAGTGAGGTCTCCCAAGCCATCATCCATGGCAATTTCAAAAAATATGGTGCCTACAAACCCTAAAGTATGGATCGTTTGCTAGATGTCTAGGCGAACAAAACTAGTTAACAAAATAACTAATGAGAATACGGAAATACAACCTTTGTAGATCCGGTGCTCCACCTCCAAAGCTCCGCAACGAAGTCGTCTCCGCTGTCCAAATCAAATCCGGGCTCTAGGATCGGCTTCGTCGGAGAATGGGCAAGCTAGGTCGTCGATGTCCATGCCGAAGATGATCTACGTCGAAGCATCGATGAATCAAGCTCCACCTTCACCAAGTTATGAAACTTGTGAAGGAAACACACTCTACTACTTGGCAAGAGGTAGAGGATGAAGAAATAGGAAGTGGGTTAACTTTAGAATTGGATTTCTCACTCATATCCAACAATCACCATTGATGGACCTTACTTTTCTTCACTTGAAGAATGAAGAAGAAGAAGAAAGATATTATGATAAGTTAATAGAAAATGAAAAGAAAATTAATTCTTATCATAATTCTAACCATGGTCAAGTGTAGAGAATGAATCATGGTTAGTGAGAATGGTTAGGGTTAAGGATGAGATAAGTATGGTTGACTTTATCAAAGCTTCATGAAGTTTCAACTAAACTCCAAATCTAGCAACCATTCTTTTCTCTTTTCTTTTATTCATTTATCAAAAATAAAAAGATAATTAAATAAGATAAATGAATAATGAATAATAAACCCTAACCATTTCATTAACCAAGGTTTAATCTTTACACTTGAACCCTAGCTTGACTTGCATCATTAAACATGATACAATCAAGTGCACAAAAACATATCGCATATGCAATGCGCACGAACCAAGTGAGAAAATCCGTCTAAAGTGAACCGATACTAGTTAATGTAAAGTAATATATCAAATATATAATTATACATTAAATCATTAAATCAACACTTGATTCAATGATCCGGTCATGCGCACATAACCGACTGGTATCTAATATATCGGCTTATCGAATCAACGCTTGAATCGATAACTAGGTTATATCGCATACAACCATTCGATATATATATCGCGAGAATAGAATACGGTATCACATACTCGTATTATTCTCGGTCCCGCACATATCTCATATGCGCTCCTATTTCGTTTCGTTTGAGCCAGGAAACCTCTGTGTAGGACTCTAAAGACTCGTCAATACGCCGGCAGCGGATGATGATCATATCAAACATCCACAAGCCGCAAGCGGTCTGCTAAACGTAACGGCCACCCGGATATTGAGCGATCTGAAGATCGACGAGCAAGCCCGCTCACACTCCAGTGAATCCGACCAGTAACACTACCGTACAGTCCGGTCTGATCGTCTGATATGTCGCATATCTCGCCTAGGGGTGGTAAACGTCAGACCCCAATAGCTCAATAAGTCGTGTCGATATGAGGCTCATAACGGGTCGAGAAACTACTGGTAACACTTACCAGCAATTCTCTGAGCAGCCCTGGCCAGGGACTTCCTGTTATAGCCGATCGAACACAGTACAACATCAACCCCCATATACCGGGAGAGACGAATCCCCTCCTATCGCTCATTGCCTCCATGTGACTCGGGACTGTACCCAAAAACCACCGTTTTGCACGCCCTCTTGGACGTGGTAAGATGGAAATCAAAGCACAGTGGGAACCACACAAGACTCTATGACGATCTCGGGTCAACAGACTACTCTGTACCAGTGTCACCAGAGAACTGCCATCTGACGTGAGGTATAATACCATCTGGGAGTTCTCGGCGAGTCCGTCCAGTGTACCCAGTCTCTACTGAGCACCCGTATATCATCTCTGATGTCAAACACCGATGGATATGGGATCATCCATCGCCCATCTGTATGGGTCGAGAAGGTATACGCTAGTCTACTCTGGTATATCGATACCCCGTCTCGATACACCCACGACTAGGGACTTTGAAGGATGTACTTATAGACTACCATGTCCCCACTAGTATGATCCGCATCATAGTCCAGGTAGTCAAGTACAGATCCTAAGGGCTTTACCAACATGTAACAGAGAGACAGTCAGTATACACGTTAAGGTAAAGTTCAACCAGATAGCATACTATCATGTCGAGCAAGAAAGTCATCCCTATATATGTCCCAGCATCCACTACAATATACATCCTATGTATAGTAATGGCCTCTAGGGCATACATATAACTAACAATCTCCCACTTGCACTAGGGCCATCTGTAGCAGTGGTTGCAGTATCTCATACTCAACCATCCCTTAAAAGTGTCTCTCTCTGGGAACAGGCCTTTGTGAGTGGATCCGCTGTGTTGTCCTCTGAGTCTACTCTCCAAACCTCGATCAACCTGGAGATCAACCATCTCCATGATCAGGCGATGCTGCCTTAGAATAAGTCTGGATCACTGATGGGACCGGCGTTCCTTGGCATAAGCCACAACTCCATTGTCACACAATGGTAGGAACATAGTTCATCTCATGAACCAATATACACCCAAACAGCCTCTTTGGTAGCATCTTAAGTAGCGATGTATCCTGCCTTTATCGTCTAGTATGTCACGGTATCCTGCTTGGAACTCTTCCAACATACCGTCCCTTTACTGAGGGTAAAGACAATGCCTGCGACTGACATTCAGTCGTCTTTATCACCCTGGAACCTTTCCAGTGATTCTCCTCAGGATCATTTGATACCGTCTCACTACATCTAGTGAGAATTCTACCATCCATTTAGATCTATCTCATAGATCCAAAATCCAGGATTTAGTAGGTATCACTTTGATCCTTTATGGAGAATCTTTGTGATAATCGGAGATTGATCGAGCGTAGCATAGGAAACTCTTTCCCTATCAAGAGTATGTCATCCACGTACTCTACGAGGATCGTCACCATACTCCCTACTACCTTTTTGTTTATACAAGGTTCATCTACCATTTTGATGATGTCAAACTGTTTGACTAACACATCAAAACAGATGTTCCAACTCCGCGACGCCTGCTTTATCCTATAAAGCATCTTGCACACGTTTCCGCTGCTCCCACTGTCTACGAAGCCCTCTGGCTGTGTACTTATAGACACTCTCTTCTAAATCATCATTTAGAAAAGCAGTCAAGACACCCAACCACCAGATATCGCAGTCATGGTATGAAGCCGTGGCAAGTAGGATCTGGATGGACTTAAGCATAGCTACTTGAAAAAGGTTTCATCATTATCCATGCCTGGTCGATGACGAAAAGCTTTAACAAGTCTAGCTTTGAAAGTCTCAACTTTTCCATCTACACCAAGTAATCTTCTCAAGATATACTTGCTTCTGATGGGGATTTAACCCTTCAGATATAGCAACCAAAGTCCATACTTTGTTGGTGTATAAGGATTCCATCTCAGATCACTAAGCATCCAGCCATTCTTACAGAGTCTTACTCCTGATGGCCTGCTCGAAACTAGTTGGGTCATCATCTCATGATGTAATCCTCGCTCCCACTGTCATAGAGAAACCGAAGTATCTCTCAGGTGGGTGAGGAACCCTACTAGATCGGCGGAGAGGCTGAGGTTCGTTGGTATCTACTGAATCCCTTGGTTCTATCAAATCATCTGCTGTAGTTTGTATAGCTGGAACCTTTCCAGTTGTACATAACAGACCTTGCCTCGAGCTTGTCCGGATTTTGCTTTTCAGACATAGGCCGGACAACCCCAAATCTTAACTGATTTAAGACATGGGCTCTTCCCATACCATATCACATATGAAGTGGTAGGCATCTGATTTGATTCGAACCCTATTCAATAGGTATGCAGCTTCTCAAGTGCATAACTCCCTAAAGGAAATAGGTAACTCAGTAGTACTCATCATAGAGCACACCATATCAAATAGGGTGTATCTGCTCCGCCCTGATATACCATCGTGTTATGGTGTATACAGAGGAGTAATGCTGAGAGAGAAACTCATTCTCCTTTAGAATAATCCAGGAATTCCGTGCTCAAGTATTTTCCTCCTTGATCTCATCATAGGACATAATACTTATACCCCTATATCTGGTTCTCTACTTCTCGCTTATATTCTGTGAATATCTCAAAAGGTTCGGACTTGTGTTTCAACAAGAACATATGTCTGAATCTAAAGAGATCATCAGAGAACGTAATGAAGTACAAAGAACCAGTCTTGGAATGTGTAGACAGGGGACCTACATACATCAACATGTATTATCCCAAGAGTTCTCTAACTCTTTCTCTGTTTCCAATAAACAGAGCTGAGGTCATCTTATCTTTGTGACATGACTGGCGAGTTTCACAAGATGTAAATTCAAACTGATTTAAATATGCATCTTTATGTAACTCTAGCTAGTCGGGTCACATTGATCTGACCTAGTCTACAATGCCTCAAGAAGAATTCGTTCATTTCTGAACTCTTCCTCTTGTATGTGTTCCATATACCAAGAACTGTAGTTTGATTTAGAACATCAACGCTTTTAGATAACGTGCCTGAACCGATCAACTTTTGATATAGGAAATGTTCAAAACATTATCCAGCAATACAGAATTATATCCTTTCTTTACTAATAAAGAGATAGATATGATTTTGTATATCAGGTTCGATATCTAACAACATTCGTTCATAATCAATGTATCGGTAATACAGGGTGACAGTGACCGACAGACTTGGCTGCAGCTCTTGCCCCGTTTTCTGCCTCATGAAACTTATCACCCGTTCTCAGTTCTCTACCTTTCTGTAGCCCTATGTAACAGATTACATATGTGGGATCCTGATCCGGTATCATATACCCAGGACGTAAAGGATACTGAGAAACAGTTCTGTATAACGAACACACCCGAAGATGATGCATCAGCATGCACTCTCTTCGTTTGGGCGGCACGGGAAATCTGGTATTCCCCAAATTCCTGCTCTGTCTTATAACAATTATAAGTTGGAGCGGGACCAACGTTCCCCAGCTCAGTATAACAAGCGGGTTCGGTCAAATATCCGTATTATTATCTTGATTAAGGCGTGATATGGTCGCTACCAGGAGAGAGAGAGAAGAAAACACTCAGCGTGCGCTCTGTCAAGAATAGATTGGTTATTATTTTATCTAATCAGGATGGCTCCCACTGCTTTTTATCAAATCTTCCTTCAAACCCTAAAAGGAAAGACTAGCCGGGATTAATTACACACTACAAGTTCGCCAATCTTTCAGCCAGGCCAGTGTCGGTACTTTGAGGGAGGTCCCCCGTGCTTTCGCACGAACCTAATTAATGTAAACCTCGTTTTCCCAGAGGCGTAACCTCGTTGACACCTTTCTAGACACCTACTTGATCGGCTAATTGTAATGTATAAAACTCTCCCAGGAGTAACTCTTACTCGCAGCGGGTATCGGGATCCAACTATCTCATAGAAGGTATGCAATCTCATTGCAAATTTCAACACTTGAAATTCCCGATAATATTTTGGCCCTAGCGTCCTATGACCTTGACAGAGGTCAACAAACCATAGGCTGCTAGTCAAGTTCAACCCGTCATTTCCTGATTGAAGTAAACCCACCCGCACGACCCTTGACAGAGGTCAACAAGGTCGCACGACTACCCTAAATCAATCACATCATATGCTTATGCAGATAAGCACTAATCAGCTACCGCACACTACGCCTTGACAGAGGTCAACAAACGTAGCACGAATACTAACTACTACTTATCTGAAATGACGGAGGGCTACGACAGGTTTTTCTGAAAACCTATTGCGTAATGAACTTGATATCGTTGTAGGATCGAATGAATTTTTAAAATGGAGTGCTTTTGAGGCTTTTCTAGTTTTGCTAAAGGAGTCACTCCCGGTGAAGGGATCGTCGGTCCTTTCCTCGTCGAATGAGGTGCGGGATATATCATATATATCACTGTGCAAAGCAAAAACACTTAAAAGCAATCAAAAAACAAACCGAGTGTGTAGCATCTGCCAGTTATTGCTAAAGGAGTCACTCCCGGTGAAGGGATCTCGGTCCTTTCCTCATCGAATAAGGTGCAGGATATATCGCATATACCGCTGTGCAAAGCAAGAACTGTAGCTACCTGTTTTATTTTGAAATTCGATTCTACAACATCTTAGGTTTCTTTTATTTCATTAATCATATTAATGAAGTCCCATCATTTAAGTACCTAATCATCACAGATAGATATGACGTACACTTATGCCATCCGCATTCGCCTCGATGTCCCCTCGTGCACCGTTAGGTTAGGTAACTAACGGCAGAGCAGGGCAGGGCTAGCGCGGGTGTAAAACATAAGTAACGTCTATATAATATATCATATATACTATATACTATATCCATCACAGAACATCTCATGATCACATCACAGATATCGCAGCAGAAGAAACATATGAAATATTGGATATACTAGGACGTCCGTGTTTTCAATACGAGCCAGTATAAAACACGGATTCCACGGTCGTGATGAATAGCCAAACCCACACCCCTAGACCCCTACGAGAGCGGCAAGCAACCCTACCAATTCTAGAGTTAGGAGACCCGGACTCGACTCCTCGAGTTGGTCTCCCACTGGACTCCAGAACCCGGTTACTTGTGCCCTCCTCCTTGGGTCTATCCTAGTGCGGAAAAGTAAATAATATACAACAGGTGACAACTCCCGCAACCTGGAAGCGCCCCAATAAAAGAATATTACATACAAGTTTTTTACATGAATGAAAATGAAAAACACTCATCTCACATAAAAACCCCCGGCTATTCAATCACGACGATCCAATATAACATATCCAGCAACACATAACATCACATGTCATCAACGTAAGTAAATATGTCCATCCCAATTGTCGTTGACATATAGTAACGAAACCGGCGATATCACATATTACACTTACGGTCACAGAAAAGAAAGTGTAAAACTACAACAGTTGGAATCCGCAACCACCTCAGACATCGCATGCCTGACCAAATGAATTACTTAGACATCGCATGCCTAACAATTATAAACCCCGCATTTTAGTCTCATTATCGAAAACACTTTTCAATACCAAGTCGGGTAATTCAACAAGATTCCCGACACACTGATCGAATGCTCGTCGCAAACTTCAGTAGACGGCCGCACCCCCAATACCGTCGACGAAGTGCACCAAGGCGGAACACCGCTACCGCGAGCACCCGGACGGATACTTTCGGCGACGGGGTTCTCCTACAGTCACTTGGTCGGGGCTATGGAGTGAGGCTGTCTATTAAGTTTACCCGGCGAGTATCCGCGTACGCTACGTGATTGCGACGGACTTTTGATCACATCAAAATTCCGTGGCAACCGATCAAGTGAGACTAAACTGCTACGTTTATAACATTCATTTAGTTATCACATAACTCATTGTGAATTCCAATTATTGTATCCCATTCCAGATAAACAGAAAATGTTAAACTTTTCGATCGAACAATCGAACACCCAAGTTTTCCCGAAACAGATCAACACATGAAACAAGTCTAACAACATTCCGTTCGTGCCTCAGTACCAACGATCCAGCCGTAGAAGGGTCAAGCCAACGCCTCACATGTGGCACGCCGTACTGCCCCAAACCCGAAGGTTCAAAGGGCAGTTCAAGACGGTCACATAATCGAGTTAAGGTTTGTGTCTTCTAGAGGGACCATCGCGTTACTTGCACTACTTAGAACGTCGTTAAACTACGGAAAAATCCAACACTTGGAAATTTCCCGACAGGGGAAAAATTGGGTATTTATATCCGGTCGAACTTTTTAACATATTCTAAAATTTATCCGGAAAGCCACACAGACAAAATTTGATACCCGATCGAAATACCGAATCCCCAAATCGACTCAGAAAAATTCAACTCTGGAAAAATTATTAAAAATTCCCAGAAACACCAGCACAGAACATTAAGAATTACTGTATAAAATGGGATGCCATAAACGACAAAATGGCCGCGCTTGCGCCGCACAAGCCAGGCTTGTGCCGCGGAAGCGCGGCTTACTGTAGGAATTAGGCATCCGAATTTTACAATATTTCTTATAATTTCCTGGTGATATTTATGAACATTTTTAATGTGGAAAAATCCCTGTTTTTGAAAATTGTACAGAGAGCAATATCGATGCGGGGTTTCGGGTTCGTTCGGACTTCAATTTCCGTCTGGACTTCGCCTAAGGCTCTAGCTAGGCTCTGATACCACTGCAGGGTTCCTAGGCACTCTAGTGAGGTCTCCCAAGCCATCATCCATGGCAATTTCAAAAAATATGGTGCCTACAAACCCTAAAGTATGGATCGTTTGCTAGATGTCTAGGCGAACAAAACTAGTTAACAAAATAACTAATGAGAATACGGAAATACAACCTTTGTAGATCCGGTGCTCCACCTCCAAAGCTCCGCAACGAAGTCGTCTCCGCTGTCCAAATCAAATCCGGGCTCTAGGATCGGCTTCGTCGGAGAATGGGCAAGCTAGGTCGTCGATGTCCATGCCGAAGATGATCTACGTCGAAGCATCGATGAATCAAGCTCCACCTTCACCAAGTTATGAAACTTGTGAAGAAAACACACTCTACTACTTGGCAAGAGGTAGAGGATGAAGAAATAGGAAGTGGGTTAACTTTAGAATTGGATTTCTCACTCATATCCAACAATCACCATTGATGGACCTTACTTTTCTTCACTTGAAGAATGAAGAAGAAGAAGAAAGATATTATGATAAGTTAATAGAAAATGAAAAGAAAATTAATTCTTATCATAATTCTAACCATGGTCAAGTGTAGAGAATGAATCATGGTTAGTGAGAATGGTTAGGGTTAAGGATGAGATAAGTATGGTTGACTTTATCAAAGCTTCATGAAGTTTCAACTAAACTCCAAATCTAGCAACCATTCTTTTCTCTTTTCTTTTATTCATTTATCAAAAATAAAAAGATAATTAAATAAGATAAATGAATAATGAATAATAAACCCTAACCATTTCATTAACCAAGGTTTAATCTTTACACTTGAACCCTAGCTTGACTTGCATCATTAAACATGATACAATCAAGTGCACAAAAACATATCGCATATGCAATGCGCACGAACCAAGTGAGAAAATCCGTCTAAAGTGAACCGATACTAGTTAATGTAAAGTAATATATCAAATATATAATTATACATTAAATCATTAAATCAACACTTGATTCAATGATCCGGTCATGCGCACATAACCGACTGGTATCTAATATATCGGCTTATCGAATCAACGCTTGAATCGATAACTAGGTTATATCGCATACAACCATTCGATATATATATCGCGAGAATAGAATGCGGTATCACATACTCGTATTATTCTCGGTCCCGCACATATCTCATATGCGCTCCTATTTCGTTTCGTTTGAGCCAGGAAACCTCTGTGTAGGACTCTAAAGACTCGTCAATACGCCGGCAGCGGATGATGATCATATCAAACATCCACAAGCCGCAAGCGGTCTGCTAAACGTAACGGCCACCCGGGTATTGAGCGATCTGAAGATCGACGAGCAAGCCCGCTCACACTCCAGTGAATCCGACCAGTAACACTACCGTACAGTCCGGTCTGATCGTCTGATATGTCGCATATCTCGCCTAGGGGTGGTAAACGTCAGACCCCAATAGCTCAATAAGTCGTGTCGATATGAGGCTCATAACGGGTCGAGAAACTACTGGTAACACTTACCAGCAATTCTCTGAGCAGCCCTGGCCAGGGACTTCCTGTTATAGCCGATCGAACACAGTACAACATCAACCCCCATATACCGGGAGAGACGAATCCCCTCCTATCGCTCATTGCCTCCATGTGACTCGGGACTGTACCCAAAAACCACCGTTTTGCACGCCCTCTTGGACGTGGTAAGATGGAAATCAAAGCACAGTGGGAACCACACAAGACTCTATGACGATCTCGGGTCAACAGACTACTCTGTACCAGTGTCACCAGAGAACTGCCATCTGACGTGAGGTATAATACCATCTGGGAGTTCTCGGCGAGTCCGTCCAGTGTACCCAGTCTCTACTGAGCACCCGTATATCATCTCTGATGTCAAACACCGATGGATATGGGATCATCCATCGCCCATCTGTATGGGTCGAGAAGGTATACGCTAGTCTACTCTGGTATATCGATGCCCCGTCTCGATACACCCACGACTAGGGACTTTGAAGGATGTACTTATAGACTACCATGTCCCCACTAGTATGATCCGCATCATAGTCCAGGTAGTCAAGTACAGATCCTAAGGGCTTTACCAACATGTAACAGAGAGACAGTCAGTATACACGTTAAGGTAAAGTTCAACCAGATAGCATACTATCATGTCGAGCAAGAAAGTCATCCCTATATATGTCCCAGCATCCACTACAATATACATCCTATGTATAGTAATGGCCTCTAGGGCATACATATAACTAACAGACAAACTAACAGCTGATGATTTGGTGAAACCAAAGGATTCAATAGTCTCCAACGAGCCTCGGCCTCTCCACGAATCTGGTAGGGTTACCCATCCACCTAAGAGATACTACGGTTTCCTCGGTGGCGGTGGGAGCGAGAATTGCATCATGGTAGATGATGACCCAACTAGGTTCAGGCAGACCATCACGAGTGGGGATTCTGTGAATTGGCTGGATGCTATGCAATCAGAGATGGAATCCAAGTACACCAACAATGTATTACTTTGAAATGCTGCACCTGAAGGAGTAAAACCCATCGGGAGAAAATGGATCTTGAGAAGATTCTTGGTGTAGATGGAAAAGTTGATACTTTTAAAGCTAGACTTGTAGTAAAAGGTTTTCGTCAATAACCAAGTGTGGTTTATGATGAAACCTTTTCTCCAGTGGCTATGCTTAAGTCCATCAGGATTAAAGCATGCACCGCGGAGTTGGAACATCTGTTCTGATGTGGCAGTCAAAGAGTTTGACTTCATCAAAAAGGTAGATGAAACTCGTATATACAAGAAGGTTGTAGAGAGTAAGGTTGTCTTCCACGTATTGTACATAGATGACATACTCTTGATAGGAAATGGTTTCCTATGCTACACTCGGTCAAGCTCCTCTTATCACGAGGATTCTCCATGGAAGATCTGGATGATACTTACTACATCTTGTGGATTATGATCTATGGTGATAGATCTAAGTGGATGTTGGGAATGTCCCAAATCCAGGTATATTAACACCATACTAAATGGGTTTAGTATGGACGATTTTAAGCGTGGTGGTTTGCCCACTTACTCATGAATCACTCTCTCCAAAAAAATGTCTCCCGAGACTGATTTGGAGAGAGCTCGCATGCAAGGGATACCCAATACTTCGGCACTAGGCTCTGTCATGTATGCGATGTTATGTATCAGACCAGATATAACTAACTCACTAGGTGTAGCGATAAGGAATCAATCGGATCTTGGGAGAATCACTGGACAGCTGTGAAGGACATTCTTAAGTATTTGAGAAGCGCTAAAGAAATGTTCTCGGTGTTTGGTAACGGTGGACTCCCTTTACCAATTCATGCTTCCATAGTGATAAGGTCGAATGAAAGTCAGTCACAGGTTTTGTCTTTACCCTCAGTAGAGGGACGGTATGTTGGAAGTGTTCCAAGCTATATACCATGGCAAACTAGACGATAAAGGTTGAATACATCGCTACCAACGATGCTACCAAAGTGGATGTCTGGATAATTCTTGTTCATGAGACGAACATGGTTCCTACCATTGAGCGTCCAATAACTGTTATTGTGACAACAATGGAGTTGTGCCTTTGGCCTAGGAACGCCGGTCCCATCAGCCATCCAGACATATTCTGAGGACAGTATCACCTGATCAGGGAGATGGTTGATCTCCAAGGAATCGAGGTAAGGAGAGTTGACGCAAAGAATAAAACGGCGGATCCACTCACAGAGGCCTTTCCCTAGAGAGACTTTTTATGGGGCGTTGAGTATGAGATACTACAACAAATGTCCTTAGTGCAAGTGGGAGATTGTTAGTATGCCCTAGATGCCATTATTATACATGTGATGTATATTATAGTGGATGCTTGGACATATATAGAGAGGACTTTCTTGCTCAACATGATAGTATGCTATCTGGTTGCTGATGGGACCGTAAGTACATCCTTCAATTGTTCTTACAATTGTTCAAGCATCGATATTCCAGAGTAGACTAGCGTATACGCTTCTCGACCAATATGATAGGCGATGGATGATCCCATATCCATTGGTGTTTGACATCAGAGATGGTATACGGATGCTCAGTGGAGACTGGGTACACTAAACGGACTCGCCGAGAACTCCTAGATGGTATTATACCTATCGTCAGATAGCAGTTCTTTGGTAACACTGGTACAGGATACTATGTAGACCCGAGATCGTCATAGAGTATTGTATGATTCCCACTGTGCTTTGATTTCCACCTTACCACGTTCAAGAGATCGTGAAAAACGGTGGTTTTTGGGTACAGTCCCGAGTCACATGGAGGCAATGAGCGATAGGAGGGGATTTCGTCTCTCCCGGTATTGGGGGTTGATGTTGCGCTATGCTTGATTGGCCATAACAGGAAATCCCTGGCCAGGATTGCTGAGATTTACTGGTAAGTGTTATCAGTAGTTTCTCGAACCGTTATGAGCCTCATATCGGCATGACTTATCAGGCTATTGGAGTCTGACGTTTACCACCCCAGGCTGAGATATGCGACATATCATACGAAGAGACCGGACTGTACGGTAATATTACTTATTGGATTCGCAGGAGTATGAGCAGGCTTACTTGTTGATCTTCTGATCGCTCAATACCCGGGTAGTCGTTATATCCAGCTAGTACCGCTGACGGCTTGTGGGTGTTTGATACGATCATCACCTACTGCCGGCGTATTGACGAGTCTTTAGAGTCCTACACAGAGGTTTCCTAGCTCAAGCGAAATGAAGTAGGAGCACATATGTGATATGTGCGGGACCGATATTAATGCGCGTATGTGATACAGCATTCTATTCTCACGATATGTGATACCGATCGGTTATATGTGATATAGCCGGGTTATCGAATCAAGTGTTGATTCGATAAAGTTGATACATATGATATTAGTCAGTTATATGTGATATAACCGGATTATTAAATCAAGTGTTGATTTAATAATTTAATGTATAATTATATATTTGATATATTAACTTACATTAACTAATATTAGCCCACTTAAGCATTTCTTTTTCTCACTAGTATGTACACTTAATATATATGTGATATATATTATTGTGTAATACTTGATGCTACATGCTACATGGGTATATGAGACTCACACCATGCTTATAATAATATAAGGTTTTATTTATTTAAAGTAAATAAAATTAGTTGGAAATTAGTCACATGGTTAAGCTTAATGGAAGCTTGTAGAACCATTGACTTTGTCCACTAACTTTGTTTTACTTAAGATATTTATTAACCTAACCATTATTGTTTAGCCATGGTTTAGTCTCTACATGAGTTAGTATATGATATTAACTCACCCATGGTTGCCATTCTAGACTTGACCTTTTTCATGGTTACTTTTCTTCATCTCCTTCCTCTAGCTCTCTAGCAATTTGGGAGGTGAAGAAAATTAGTGAGAAAAATATTTCTAAAGTGAGCAAAATTCCTACTTCATCAACCTACACTAGATTAGCCATTTAGTTTAGGTTGTTTGCTTCACAATTAGTGAAAAGACAGTTTGAGTTAGTGTCTTCTCGACGTAGATCATCTTGGACATCGAAGACTTCAAGCAAGCTTGTTCCTTTCATCTTGTGGAGCCATTCTAGAATCCGGGAGTTCACTACTAAGTGAAAGACCGGTCTACAAAGGTTGTATTTCTTGTTCACTTATATTTAAAGATGTTTACATTCTAGTTTCGTATAAATCTCTAGTTAAGATTCTTGGTTAGGGTTTTTTAGCGCGCCAATTTTTTAAAAAACGGCATGGTCGATGCCTCCCGAAACACAGTGGCGGTGCTGCGGAACCCTACAATTGTCATGCCCCTCTTCCCAGTGTACGGAGAAGGAGACGTGGAGGGCCGCGACGTATTTACTTAGAAGTAAACACGCTAAGCGTAAATAAGCAATATAAATGTAAAAAACAAGAATGACAAGAAATGTAATAAAATGACTTTTTATTGATAATCATTCTTTACATAGAACTGAAAAGTAAAGTACAATGACAGAAAACGATGCTTAAACAATGACATATGAACTGAAAAGAAAATAGTACAAGTAAGGCCTAAAAGTCTTCCTCCTTTGTAAACTGCTCCAAGTCGTCCTGGCTAGGCTCGATCTCCAGAGAGTCGGGTCTTCCTGACAACATTCCAAAGAAAGAAGAGACAGGAATGTCGTCAGCGAACTAGCTCTCGGTAAGTCCCAAAAGATAGAATGTAATAGATAGGTAAAGAGAATAGAATAGGTAAAATATGTGTTTGTTATGCTAACGCAATTGTTTGTAGCTTGGTACAGAATATATCAGTGTATACGAAAAGAGTCCAACTTGCTCGATGGACTAAGCTAACATGTAAGTACAAGGCCCCGTCAAAACCCACGGGACAACAGCACATGATGTTCATGTAGGTGTCTTTTAGTGACCATCATCGTACCGCTTTTAACACATTCCGTACCAATCTACCCCGTTAAAACCCCGTAGTGTATATTGTATTGATTGTATTGATTTGTAGTTATCAGACTTGCCGAGACCATGGTATAAGTAGTTCATGTAAACAGATTCAGGATATATCAAGTAGTCATGTAATCAAGTTCAAGATATAGCCATGGTTCGGTCAAGTCAAGTTATGTTGCATGTTTGATATTGTTCTGGTATTCATGTTCAGTTATTCATGTTCAAGTATTCATGTTTGGATTCATGTTGACTTGGATTCATATTTGTATTGGGTTCAGATTGATTTATACTTGAACTCAGATTTGAGTCAGACACTTTAAACAGAATTGGATCCTGAATTAGGTTTGGGAATTATAGGTAACCGCTGCATATGGACGGCAGGATTTGTGTTTTTTCCAGGACAATTACCATTAATAATTCCATTTTAGTTTTCTACCTTAAATAGACAAGCACCCATTTTCTCCGGCTCCGTGAGGCTCAAAAGAATTGGTCCCGTTTAAACCTATATTTACTAGGGTCCTTAATGTAATTTTATATAACTTGAGGGGTTATATGAAAAATATTTTTAGTATACTTTCAAAATAAACCTCAAGTATTTATTTATGTTCTTTAGGGTTTTCATGGATGTAAATTTTTAAAGAATGAAGTATATTAGTGAAACTTGAATAGTTCAAGATATTTTAGTGTAAAATTTGACTTGTATTGATTCTTGATGGTATTTTCATGAAACTTGTAATTCTTTTATTTTGTTTAGAAAACATGGAATTTAATAATATATTAAAAATATGTGGTTTGATAATATTTATATAATTATTAAAAATAAATTCTTATTATTAAATAGAAATCCTCATTTTTCTTAAAAATTGTATTAAAATTCTATCGAGATCGTATGCTCTGTGAGGAGATCTGCATCTCGCTCTACTAGCCCATGGATGTGCGATAATCCGCACTATTCAATAGCGGATTTTCTGAAATGGGTTGTAGAGGTACAATCGCAAAGAATTAAGTAACACAATATAAATAAATTCGGGTTTTTAATAATTTAAGATATTTTGATGAAAAGTCGTATTTAGCCACAAAAATATTGTTCAAGAGAATCGTGCTATGTCAAGATATGTGTATGTGAGAGGCATGTCATTACCGCGTGAGGTTTTCTAAAGGTAATATTAAGCAAAATAATTAAAAGATGTTGTATGTAAACTTCATGGTATTTAAACGTAAAAGCTTAATTAAAGTTATTTAACATGGAGTTTTAAAGTGAAATTGGTTTCTCAATATTAGTTAAATGATTACAAGTAAGGTATATACACGAGTACAAGTGATTCTTAAGAAGAATTATGGTTTTCAAAGGTTTAGAAACAAATGTCGGTATAACTCCACTTACTGACATGTTTTGAAAAAGAGAAGTTTTATAGTAGAAAGAGAAAAATAGATATGGGACTTACAAGTTTAAAGGAGAGAGGAGAGATAGAGGATGAGGGTAGCAGCCTTCGTGGAATCGCGGGGTTGCCGGAAATGTCTTGAATTCTCGCCGGAATTTGACCTAGGGCTGACTCCACTTGTACTCTTCTTGGATTTGGAATTTTTTTGAGAATTTTGGCAATAGATTTCAGAATGAAGAGGGCTAGAGTATGGGGTTGTATTTATAGTGTAAAATTAGGGTTTTGAAATTGAATAAAGAATTAAAAATGCATTAAAAATGGGATTTATGATAAATATAAATTCTCTGGATAATTGTAGGAAAAATAAACAGAACGGAAACACGGGGACTTTTCCCTACAGAAGGATTGCCGGCGCCGAGGTTTGGGCCAATCTCGCCGGTCCATTGGAAAAGATGAGGGCTTGGATTCTTGCCACGTGTCCATGCCAGTTCATACAACATTTAGCACATATTTGATTTTCTGTGACTTTTCATTTTATGTGCAGAGCACGTGTAAACTTTTGGGCTTCCAAAAAGTTTAAACGAAAAATTCAGAAAAATAATATATGGCTGATGAGATTCAAACACAGGGGCTATGTCACAACAGTGCAAGTCTTTACCAATGAGCTACAAGTGGTTTCTTGCTGTTCTTAAATAAAAACAACATTTAAAATATACTCAGTCTTGCAAACTCCATTCTGTACATTAACTTGAAGAAAAATTTATACAATAAAAACAGAGTCGTTACATTCTACCCTCCTTATAAAAATTTCGTTCTCGAAATTTACAATTATATAAGGACTAATTTATAAACAAGTAAGGGTATCTTGCACGCATGTAATCCTCACATTCCCACGTTGATTCTCCTGGTGAATATTTTCTCCACATCACTCGGACTAAGTTTACTTTCTTATTCCGTAGTGTCTTCATCTTTCTGTCCAGGATCTCAACGGGTTGTTGCTCACAGGATAGGTCTGTCTGTACAGTGAGCTCGGATTGATCAAGAATGTGGCGGGGTCGCTCACATATCTTCGAAGCTGGAATATGTGGAACACGTTGTGCACTCCTTCCAATGATGGTGGTAGTGCTAAACGATATGCCACTTCTCCGACTCGTTCGAGTATGTCAAACGGTCCAATATATCTGGGACTGAGCTTACCAATCTTGCCAGAGCAAATTACTCCATGGTTTCGAGATCTTTAAGAAGACATGATCTCCCGGTTGGAACTCCAGGTGTAGGCGCTTTGCATCAACCCAGTGCTTTTGTCTGTCTTGGGATATGCACATTCTTTCCCTGATCGTGCGAACTACGTTCACAGTTGCTACGATCATTTCTGGTCCAAAGAGTTCCTGATCTCCGATGTCTTCCCAATTTAGTGGTGAACGACACTTCCTTCCATAGAGCGCTGCAAATGGTGTCATTTCAATACTCGCCTGGTAGCTGTTGTTGTATGAAAACTCCACAAGATGTAGGTGATCTTCCTACAATCCTCCGAAGTCTAACACACAAGCTCGTAGTATATCTTCTAGAATCTGACTTGTTCGCTCAGACTGTCCATATGTTTGTGGATAATAAGATGTGCTGAAGTTCAGACTCGTTCCTAGACTAGCTTGCAGACTTTGCCAAAACTACGATCGGAATCTGGTGTCACGATCGGAGACGATGCAAATCGGTACTCTATGTAATCTCACGATCTCCTGCATGAGTTCATGGGTATCAGAAATAGTACATTATGAAGAGTTAAATCTTACTTAGATTCAAATTTACCTCCATGTACTTCTTTGCTAAAGTCTCGGTAGATTGGCCAACTCTAAAGGGAATAAAGTGAGCCGACTTGGTGAGTCGATCCACAATAACTCATACCGCATCGTTACCTTTCGTGCTGCGAGGAAGTGCAGTCACGAAGTCCATGGCGATGTTTTGTCATTTCCACTCTGGAATAGGTAATGGTTGAAGTAACCCAGCAGTCCTATGATGTTCAGCCTTTACTTGCTGACACACCAAGCGCTTGGCTACGCTTCTGGCCACTTCACGCTTCATTCCATGCCACCAGTAATTCTTCCGTAGATCATTGTACATCTTTGTACCACCAGGGTGTACTGAGTAAGGAGTGCTGTGAGCTTCTTTCATCAACTCTTCCCGAACAGAACCTTGTGGTACACACAACCTGCTTCCATATCTCAAAGATCCGTCTTCATGGATGATGAAGTCTGTTCGCAGCCCACTTTCTACTTGCTCTCGGATCTTTTGCAGGTTGGCATCACTTGCTTGAGCTGCCTTGATCTGATTGACAATAGTAGACTGAACTTGTAAGTTCATCAAATACGAAGTGTTACCTGGCATAACCACTTCTATATCCATCCCGTGCAATTCTTGTTGAAGCTTCCACTATGCGGTGAAATTCATTGATAGTGGCTGGCGACTAAGTGCATCAGGAACTACATTCATCTTTCCTAGATGATATTGCAGGTTGATGTCGAAGTCCGCCATAAGTTCTAACCATCTTCTCTGCCGCATATTCAATTCCTTCTGAGTAAACACATCCTTCAGACTCTTGTGGTCAGTGTATATGTCCACTCGCTCTTTAAGAAGATAATGGCACCAAATCTTAAGTGCAAAGATAATGGCTGCCAACTCCAAGTCCTGTGTTGGATAGTTGCGCTCATGAATTTTCAGCTGTCTTGATGCAAAAGCTACAACCTTTCTATGCTGGTGTAGAATACATTCTAATCTCTTACCGAACGCATCGCAATGCACAAAAAATCCTTCGGATTGGTCCGGTATTACGAAAATAGGAGTTGATGTCAGTATTGACTTGAGTTCTACAAAAGCTTGTTTACATGATTCTGACCACACGAATGCTTTATCTTTACATGTGAGTTTGGTCAGGGGTGTTGCAATCTTCGAGAAGCCTTCTATGAATCTTCGGTAGTATCCTGCTAATCCCAAGAAACTTCGAATGTCTTTCACCGTCTTTGGTGTCGGCCATTCGCTGACGGCCGATACCTTAGCTAGATTTATTGAGATTCCTTCGCTCGAAACAATGTGTCTGAGAAATCTGACTTGATCTAACCAAAAATTCGCACTTGCTGTACTTGGCATATAGTTGATGCTGTCGCAATGTCTCCAGGACAATCAGCAAATGCTCGGCGTGTTCTTTCCGACTCTTTGAATACACCAGGATGTCATCGATGCAAATGAAAACAAACCTGTCTAGGTACTCTCGGAAAACCTGGTTCATCAGATTCATAAATATGGCTGGTGCATTGGTCACTCCAAATGGCATCACGAGAAACTCATAATGGCCATAGCGAGTCCTGAATGCCGTCTTCTGAATATCAAACTCTTTGACCTTCACCTGATGATAATCTGAACGAAGATCTGGTTTTAAGAAAATACAAGACCTACTTAGCTGATCAAACAGATCGTCGATGCGCGGTAGTGGATACTTGTTCTTTATCGTCACTTCGTTCATAGCTCGGTAGTCTATACACATTCTGTAAACCTTCTTTCTTCTTCACGAGCAAAACTCGAGATCCCCAACTTGAAGTACTGGGATGAATCCATTCTTTCTTCAAAAGTTCGTCCAATTGAGTACGGATCTCCTTCAATCCTTCTGGACCTAATCGATATGGTGCTTTGATCACCGGTTGTGCACCAGGTACTAAGTCAATACTGAATTCAAGAGCTCGATTGGGAGACAAACCTGAGATATCTTCAGGGAATAGATCCTCAAACTCTCGAACTGCCTCTAGCTTGTCTTCTTCCGCTTGTATTGTTACAATCACTGCCTTCCTTGGTTTAGCCTTGTAGGTGCTAGGTTCTGGGATACGGTCTCCACTCTTGAAATAAAAGACCGAATGATCTGGTATCTCGAACACTACCCTTTTTGACGACAGTCGATGGTAGCGAAGAAAGTTCCTAGCCAGTCCATTCCCAAGACTATGTCAAAATTCGGCATGTCCAGCACCTTGAAGTCTGCATAAAATTCTCTGCTGCAGACGACCACTGGACACAGATCGTATCCCAGAGTTGCCTTTAGAACGTCGTTTCCTGAACTGACATTCTAGCTGGATACGAGCGATTTAACTGGAATCGCATGAGTTCGGACGAACCGTTGCGACACAAAGCAATGTGATGCTCCAGTATCGAAGAGTGTTAAGGCAGGTAGGGAGGCTACTAAGATTGTACCTAAGCTGTGTAGGATATGTTTAGGTATAAGAAAAGATATATATTGATGTATATAAAGATTGAAAAGGTTTCGAAAGAGTGGGAGTTACCGGTGATGACTTAGCCAGTGGCTTCAGCTTCTTCCACAGTCATTGTGAAAGCCTGACGCCTAGGTACATTCTTCCTTGCTGGAGGCACATTCCTCTATCCGTTCCTCTGTCCTTGAGGCATGTTCCTCTGTGCCTGATGGAACTGACGAGTAGGCTGTGCAGGAGGTCCACGAGGAGGTGGAGCTGGGAGAGCAAGACGAGGTGCAGAAGCCTGGATAGCTAGCCGCTGCGGAAAGGTGATCGCTGGTCGAGGTGTAAGAGCTGGGATGAGACGATGGGGACAATCTCTAATGGCATGAGTGGATGCGCCACAAACTACGCAAAGGCGGTTAGCACGCCTGCAGTCCTTCGCCAGGTATCCATTTCTCTTGTAGTAGAAGCAAAAGTCTGGACTGGGCCGGTTAAAAGTTACTCCCGGTCTCCTGGGTACAAACGGTGGCCTGGAAGAGGCTCTTCCTGCTATCTGAGTAGCAGGGCGCTTCACATTAGCAGACTGAGGTCTGCCCTTCTTCTTCACCACTTCCTCATAACGTCGGGTAGCCTTTAGCGCAAGATCATGGGTTGGGAAATCCCCTGTAGCTAGAGCAGCTTGGATCTCTTGGTCTAACCCTTGCTGAAATCGTCGGGCTCTGATCTCAGCAGTCGGTATGAGATGTGTCGCAAACCTGTTACGGTCTTATGTTAGCAGTGTAATATGTGATATTAGGAAATTGAATATTGAGACATATCTTACCAGCTAAGCATGGTGAACTCAGTATCGTATTCATCTACTGATTTGTTCCACATTGAACCTTGTTGCAGGTGGATGAATTGCCGCTCTATGTCAAAACGGGCAGTCTCAGGAAAATATTTCATGTCGAACATGTCGCAAAATGTCTTCCATTCAATCGGCCGGGGGAGTCGGCTTTCTACAGCCTTCCACCAGACTCTGGCGTTATCAGTGAGCTGCAGCTTCGCAACTCTCACCCAAGCAATATCTGGCACTTGTGTTACTGCCAGATCGTCTTCGATAGACTGAGCCCATTCTTCTGCCTCCAGGGGGCTCTCTTTCCTAGAGAAGTACTTCGGATGTAGTACCCGGAATTGCTTCACCCCGGGTGCTTCAGATTCTGGGCAGTGCAATAGGATAGCAGTCTGCTGTTGCTGTCCCTCCAAGAGGCTCTTGATTGCCTCAAACAATACCGTCTGCTCGTTGATAGGAGCTGCTACGGTAGGTGTAAGTGGTAGAGTAGAAGGTGGTGGGGTGTTGCCATTGACGTTCGTACTCTTGTTGTTGAGAGAATCCATAATCTTGAGAGAAAAAGTAGGGTTAGGATGGATTCAATGAATTGAAATGTAAACAATGTATAGTTGTTGATTCTTATAATTCTTGTGATATATTGCATAGGATTCCATGCAGAAATGACCGGCATGAGCCGCCAACAAAACCTGTCACGCCCCGTTTCCCAATGTACGAGGAAGGAGACGTGGCGAGCCGTGACGTATTTACTCAGAAGTAAACACGCTAAGCGTAAATAAGCAATATAAATGTAAGCACAAGAATAACAAGAGATGTAATAAAACAACTTTTTATTGATAATCATTCTTTACATACAACTGAAAAGTAAAGTACAATGATAGAAAACGATGCCTAAACAATGGCATATGAACTGAAAAGAAAATAGTACAAGTAAGGCCTAAAAGTCTGTCTTCTTTGTAAACTGCTCCAAGTTGTCCTGGCTGGGATCAATCTCCTGAGAGTCGGATCCTCCTGACAACATTCCAAAGAAAAAAGAGACATGAATGTTGTTGGCGAACTAGCGCTCGGTAAGTCCCAAAAGATAGAATGTAATAGATAGGTAAAGAGAATAGAATAGGTAAAGTATGTGTTTGTTATGCTAACGTAGTTGTTTGTAGTTTGGTACAGAATATATCAGTGTATACGAGAGGAGTCCAACTTGCTCTGTGGACTGAGGTAACATGTAAGTACAAGGCCCCGTCAAAACCCACGGGACAACGGCACAGGATGTTCATGTAGGTGTCTTTTAGTGACCATCATCGTGCCGCTTTTACTACATTCCGTACCAATCTACCCCGTTAAAACTCCGTAGTGTATATTGTATTGATTGTATTGATTTGTAGTTATCAGACTTGCCGAGACCATAGTATAAGTTGTTCATGTAAACAGATTCAGGATATATCAAGTAGTCATAAAATCAAGTTCAAGATATAGCCATGGTTCGGTCAAGTCAAGTTATGTTGCATGTTTGATATTGTTCTGGTATTCATGTTCAAGTATTCATGTTTGGATTCATGTTGACTTGGATTCATATTTGTATTAGGTTCAGATTGATTTAGACTTGGACTCAGATTTGAGTCAGACACTTTAAACAGAATTGGATCCTGAATTAGGTTTGGGAATTATCGGTAACTGTTGCACATGGATGGCAGGATTTGTGTCTTTTTACAAGACAATTACCATTGATAATTCCATTTTAGTTTTCTACTTAAATAGGCAAGCACCCACTTTCTCCGGCTTCCTGAGGCTCAAGAGAATTGGTCTTGCTTAAACATATATTTACTAGGGTCCTTAATATAATTTTATATAACTTGAGGGGGTTTTATGAAAAATATTTTTAGTATACTTTCAAAATAAATCTCAAGTATTTATTTATGTTATTTAGGGTTTTCATGGATGTAAAATTTTAAAGAATGAAGTATATTAGTGAAACTTGAATAGTTCAAGGTATTTTAGTGTAAAATTTGACTTGTATTGATTCTTGATGGTATTTTCATGAAACTTGTAATTCATTTATTTTGTTTAGAAAACATGGAATTTAATAATATCTTAAAAATATGTGGTTTGATAATATTTATATAATTATTAAAAATAAATTTTTATTATTAAATAGAAATCCTCATTTTTCTTAAAATTATATTAAAATTCCATCAAGATCGTATGCTCCGGGAGGAGGTCTGCATCTTGCCCTACTAGCCCGTGGATGTGCGATAATCCGCACCATCCAATAGTGGGTTTCCCGAAATGGGTTGTAGAGGCACAATCGCAAAAAATTAAGTAACACAATATAAAGAAATCCGGGTTTTTAATAGTTTAAGATATTTTGATGAAAAGTCGTATTTTGCCATAAAAATATTGTTCAAGAGAATCGTGATATGTCAAGATATGCGTATGTTAGAGGCAGGTCATTTTCTCATGAGATTTTCTAAAGGTAATATTAAGCAAAACAATTAAAAGATATCATATGTAAACTTCATGGTATTTAAACATAAAAACTTAATTAAAGTTATTTAATATGGAGGTTTAGAGTGAAATTGGTTTCTAAACATTAGTTAAATGATTACAAGTAAGGTATATACATGAGTACAAGTGATTCTTAAGAAGAATTGTGGTTTTCAAAGGTTTTAGAAACAAATGTCGGTATAACTCCACTTATCGACATGTTTTGAAAAAGAGAAGTTTTATTGTAGAAAGAGAAGAAGAGATATGAGACTTACAAGTTTAAAGGAGAGAAGAAGGGTAGAGGATGAGGGTAGTAGCCTTCGTGGAGTCGCGGGGTCGCCAGAAACGTCTTGAATCCTCGATGGAATTTGATCCAGGGCTAACTCCACTTGTAGTCTTCTTGGACTTGGAATTTTTTTGAGAATTTTGGCAATAGATTTCAGAATGAAGAGGGCTAGGGTATGGGGTTGTATTTATAGTGTAAAATTAGGGTTTTGAAATTGAAAAAAGAATTAAAAATGCATTAAAAATAGGATTATGATGAATATAAATTCTCTGGATAATTGCAGGAAAAATAAACAGAACAAGAGTAGTGGGGTAAGCCAAGGGGTTTAGTACGCAAAACACGGGGACTTTTCCCTACGGGAGGACCGTCGGCGCCGGGGTTTAGGCCGATCTTGCCGGTCCATTGGAGGAGATGGGGGCTTGGATTCTTGCCGCATGTCCATGCCAGTTCATACAACATTCAGCATATATTTGATTTTCTGTGACTTTTCATTTTATGTGCAGAGCACGTGTAAACTTTTGGGCTTCCAAAATATTTTTAAAAAATTCAGAAAAATAATATGTGGCTGATGGGATTCGAACACGGGGGCTATGTCACAGCAGTGCAAGGCATTACCAATGAGCTACAAGTGCTTTCTTCAAATTTTTAAAGAATGAAGTATATTAGTGAAACTTGAATAGTTCAAGGTATTTTAGTGTAAAGTTTGACTTGTATTGATTCTTGATGGTATTTTCATGAAACTTATAATTCTTTTATTTTGTTTAGAAAACATGAAATTTAATAATATCTTAAAATATGTTGTTTGATAATATTTATATAATTATTAAAAATAAATTTTTATTATTAAATAGAAATCCTTGTTTTTCTTAAAAATTGTACTAAAATTCCATCGAGATCGTATGCTCCGGGAGGTCTACATCTAGCCCTGCTAGCCCGTGGATGTGCGATAATCCGCACCATCCAATAGCGGGTTATGTCACGCCCCGCTTCCCAAAATACGGAATACGAGGGGTTGACAAGGCCAGCCATGCTCCTACAGTCAAGGAAATTTCCTGCCATAGTCACACTTCGGCTTCTAGTTTTAAGTGGTAATCAGTAAATAATGCGCAGGTAATGAGAAATACAGTAACTGGAACAAAACAGTATAAAGAACTGACCTGATGGAAAACAAAAGAGAATAACTCTGGATAGCTAATCAAGATGTCCGTGATGTACGTCTAGTCCCGGTCCAGGCTAAATCCTCTCCTCACACTGAGCATGCATACTCAGGTCGTCAGAGCGACCCAATAGCAATATAATATGTATAAACAAGTGATAACTCTAACAGCGATAATAAATATATATAACAGTAAAATTAGTGACGGTACAGGTATGAACATGCAGTAATCAAAGCAGTGGAACAGTAAAAGCAATAGAATGATATGCCACGTATGTCAACACAGTAAGTATGTATATCGATGCTATCATCCCTATCAGTCTCTAAGCCTCACTGTACAGGTCACTGAGCCTATCATCAGTCCAAGTGTGAGAGTCAACCACTCGCGAGTGTCCTCCACCCAAGGGTAGAACCCAAGGGCAAGGGACCACGGGCCCAACATGTAACTCACGGTAATAATCATGTACCCTATAAATCTCCATATATCTCCATATATATATATATATATATATATATATATATAAGCCGGCATGGGACTCCCGAGATTCTGTTGAACTCACACTTAAACTACCCCACACCCCATGGTCTACATCAAACGCTAACCATAACCTCAACTACCAATCGGTCTGTGACAAGTCTACGCGAGAACTGGAGGCAGGACCAAGCACGTCCCGACTAATACCTAAGATAAATGGCAGTGTCTGGTGCCTTATCTGTGACACCCGTGCAAAAGCTTCCATAAGTGTCCCATACCACTTATAGTCACACGTACACGCGTCCCACAGACGTCGACAATGCAATAGAATAATAAGGTTCACTGATTGTGTACAAGTACGTGTCACTTTCACTTATTCACTGATACACGAACACTAACGTACTTGCCACAATCATCACTAATACCTAACACTGGGTAATACACGTTATCACTAGGTTATCAATGCAGTGACATGTGTATGATATGATGCGTAAACAGTATGTAAGGCATAATTAAGGTGTCATGAATCAATAATCTACCACTTGCATAATTTATCATAAATTATACGGTTATAGTTTAGTGAAACGATGAACGGGGAATATATAGTATGTTCAGTTATCTATCCAGCGAGTTTGGTTTCATGCCAATCGGGTTCCAGGATCATTAATTATAACCATTTCATTTTAAGCGTTCACGGATGAAAATTCAGTTTCAGAACTGAACGTCCGTTTCGCGACACGAATTGCACCTAGTTGGGCTCAGAATTTAGCAATGCTACAGTTGAATAAAATCTAGGGTTTTCGATAGAGTATTCAACGCAATAGACGGATACTCAATCGCGTCTGTACGTTGAAAGTTATACACAGCTTAACATCAGTATATCACTTCTGAATCTGTTCTGGACAGTTATACGTTCTGCCATTTTATTTACAGTTTAAAATAGCAAACGGAAATGAAACGAAATGGAACCACTTTTTTTGTTTAGATAACAGAATTATATTTAATCTACTGCAGAGTTCCGTAACATACGACTTCAGGAAACACAGTGACACACATTTTGGGACAGTACACAATAATCAGAGTCGCTCTGGACTGCAGTCCAGAGTCGCACTCCGATCTAAATATTGTCACAGTTTAAGCATAGAAATAATTAGAAATTTACATAGGGATATAGTTCGTCGAGTCGGCTTCGATTTAAGCCCTCGAACGCATCATTCTAATGAGTATATAATTTATGGTGATTTTAACGGTTTTCAGGTACAAGAAGATTCCAGTTTTACGAGTAAACTTGAGGGTAGTCGTTTTAGTCGTTAACGGTCATATTTTCCAACGAAATTCACACACTAGATTCACAGCCATACGGGACAGCTTATACAATTGAGTTCCGTCAAATTAATTGATGATTTCCTATGAGAACATGTATCGAACAGTTGCGTCGTAATATTTAACAGAAAAGTAAAACATGGGATATACACTATTGTAATTTGTGACTATCATAAGTAGCATGTAGCAAGTAGAGAACTTGCCTGGAAATGTGTCGACAATAATACTGCGGTGGTATCAGCACGATCGCGCCACGAACGCAGCACCGGCTCAGTCCTTTGGAATCCGACAATTTCACTCGATCTAGCTGCTCTTCGTGCCTTCCTTTTCTTCGCTGCTTCACACTGTTCCTTGATTTGATGTGAGGGAGGGTGAGACGCTGATAAAGAGAGAGAAATTTAGAGAGAGAGGAAGAGAGAATTAGAGAGAGAGAGAGAGAGAGAGAATTAGAGAGAGAGAGAGGGAATTAGAGAGAAAGAACATGGGTGAGATGAGAGAGGGGGAATAGAATGAATGGGAATTAAGTGGTGATTAATAGGATTTTAAAAGGGATTAATAGGGGAAATTAATTGGGATTAAAGAGGCATTAACTTGGTGGTTTAATAGGAATTTATAGAGAAGATTTGGGTTTAGATTTGAAGGGATTTAAAAGAAATGAGGTGGGATAATTGTTATTTTAATGGGCTGGGGAGGGAAAATGGGCTCGGGCCAAGGGATAAGATAGTAGGGAAAAGAAAGGGGCCGGGCTTGGGATTTTAAATGAATGAGAAAAGGATTAGAGGAGTGGGCCGGCTCTGGGCTTGGGGAAAGTAACGGTTGGGCTAAAAATGAAAAAGAAATGGGATAATAAAAGAGGAAGGGAATGAGGGTTTGGGTTAGGGAAAATTAAAAGATATAAGATTAGATTAGGATTTGGGTTTTTAGAATAATACAAATAATAATTATAAAATAAATAAATTTTGAGAGTGACAAAAATACGGATATTGGTATTCAAAAGGACTGGGTATTACAGGTTCCCTGAAATGGGTTGTAGAGGCACAATCGCAAAGAATTAAGTAACAATATAAAGAAATCCGGATTTTAATAATTTAAGGTATTTTGATGAAAAGTCGTATTTTGCCACAAAAATATTGTTCAAGAGAATCGTGCTATGTCAATATATTTGTATGTGAGAGATAGTTCATTACCTCGTGAGGTTTTCTAAAGATAATATTAAGCAAAACAATTAAAAAATGTCGTATGTAAACTTCATGGTATTTAAACGTAAGAACTTAATTAAATTTATTTAATATGGAGTTTTAGAGTGAAATTGGTTTCTAAATATTGGTTAAATGATTACAAGTAAGGTATATACATGAGTACAAGTGATTCTTAAGAAGAATTGTGGTTTTCAAAGGTTTTAGAAACAAATGTCGGTATAGCTCCACTTATCGACATATTTTGAAAAAGAGAAGTTTTATTATAGAAAGAGAAGAAAAGATATGGGACTTACAAGTTTAAAGAAGAGAGGGAAAATAGAGGATGAGGGTAGTAGCCTTCGTGGAGTTGTGGGATCGCCAAAAACGTCTCGAATCCTCGCTGGAATTTGACCTAAGGCTAACTCCACTTGTACTCTTCTTGGACTTGGAATTTTTTTTAGAATTTTGGCAATAGATTTTAAAATGAAGAGGGCTAGGGTATGGGTTGTATTTATAGTGTAAATTTAGGGTTTTGAAATTGAAGAAAGAATTAAAAATGCATTAAAAATGGGATTTATGATGAGTATAAATTCTCTGGATAAATGCAGGAAAAATAAACTTAACATGAGTAGTAGAGCATGCCAAGGGGTTTAGTTGGCAAAACACGGGGACTTTTCCCTACGGGAGGACCGTCGGTGCCGGGGTTTGGGCCGATCTCGCCGATCCATTGGAGGAGATAGGGGCTTGGATTCTTGCCACGTGTCCATGCCAGTTCATACAACATTTAGCACATTTTTTATTTTCTGTGACTTTTCATTTTATGTGCATAGCACGTGTAAACTTTTGAGCTTCCAAAAAGTTTAAAAGAAAAATTCAGAAAAATAATATGTGGCTGATGGGATTCGAACACAGGGGCCATGTCACAACAGTGTAAGGCTTTACCAATGAACTACAAGTGCTTTCTAGTTGTTCTTAAATAAAAACAACATTTAAAGTATACTCTGTCTTGCAAACTCCATTATGTTTATTAACTTGAAAAAAATTGTACAATAAAAACAGAGTCATTACAATAATGCTGGTAGTCAAGCAAGAATTCTATGGGCTCTATCAACATGTAATAGTGATCTGTAATACCACATAATGCATGTACATGATAATAAAGGCAAACCAGATAGCATATTATTATTTTGAGTAAACCGTTCTTCCCGTATAGGTCCTCCCTCAATCATCATAATCGCGTGCCTGCGATTACAATAATTAACTTGAGGTCACTATATCCAACATTCCCAACCCAAGGGTAAGCCCAGGGGCAAGGAATCACGGGCCCGAATCACGACCAGTAAGAATCAGTAACACGTTCGGTATCAAAATCATGAAATCACGAAATATGCCGGTAGTGGGACTCCTGAGATTCTGTTGATCGAACCCAGGCTCAAACTACCCCACACCCCGCAGTTTACATCAAAAACTGACCATGAATCTAAATACCAGTCGCTCCATGACAAGTCTACACGAGAATTGGAGACAGGGTCTCCATCAAGCATGTCTCGATCGATATCTAAGATATGTGGACAGTCCTCGATGTCTTACCTATGATACTAATATAAGTGCTTCCATACCTGTCCCATACCAGTTATAGTTACACTTATATATGTTCTATAGGCGTTGACAATACAATAACTAATTGATTCCGCTGATTGAGTACAAGTACGTGTCATTTCCATTATTCAGTCACGCTTTTACACTAATGTACCTGCCATAATCCAATCACTAACATTTATCACTTGGTAATGTAACACGGTCACTAGGATATCAATGTATACGACCACTATTCAATAAGGGTATAACCACTACATGATATGATAAAGAATGCAATCAAATATGAATATGGCAGTCGGTGTCACATAACTTGAAAAATTTACTATAAATCACACGTGCAGAATTAAGCAAAACAATATAAAAGGGGTAAGTAGTATATTTAATTATCTCTTCAACAAAATTAGTTTCGAGTCAATCGGGCTTTAGGTTTGTGAGTTATGGTCATTTCATTTTAAGCGTTCACTTATGGAAATCCAGTTTCTAGAAGTCCATTTTGTAACAGGTTTTACTCTCTATTGGAATCATAATTAGGCGATGCTACAGTTAGATAATATTTATATTTACCTGTTATGTTTCCAACGCATCATACGGATCAATAATCTCCATTGTATGTAGGAAGATATGCACTGTCTAAGGTTAAGGTATACATTCTGTTTCTGCATGAAACTACAGTACACATCGACGGTTTAAAAGATGTTGTAAATATCAAACGAGACCGGAATGCAATGGGACTAGTACTGTTAGAAATATAATTCAATTATACACGCTTCCATATATGTTTACACACACTTGCACGCATAAAAAATGACAAATATGTGTTCTAAAACGGGTAAAGGCAGAGATTCTTGCTCTGGACTGCAGTCCAGAGCCATGAATCGCCTCAGTTTTTGTTGTTATAACTTATTAAAATTCAAAGATCAATTATGTGGTGTTGTAAGTTTATCTGTTGGATTCGATAAGAGCCATGAAATGTTTCATTACAAATCATATTCAATTTAATATGAATTTTACAATGTAGCATGCACAACAGGAATCAGATTTTACGACGCATCCTGGAGACGTCGTTTCATATGCGAAATTTAATCGTTTCGATCCTAACTTTTTATACGCTACACATTAACAGTAAAATGAACTATTGATTTAGAAAAGTTTACTATCATTAAGGTTTTAAGTCCGGTATTCGTATCGAACACTTGTTACGCCTATGTAATTATCATTTATCAAGTTGAATTAACATATATGTATATAGCATGATTTCATAAGTGAAGGGGTTCACTTGCCTTCGGTCGCTTGATATAGAAGCGACACCACGTGCGGGATCCGTCTCGACACCCGAGACGATGCGATGCTGGATACATGCGCGACGCGGGCCCGATGCGCGGTGACCCGGTACTGGACGCAGTGGCGACGCGAGTGTGACACGGTACTGGGCACGATCTTGACTCGGTGTGTGGTATGGGTGTGGAACGGTGCGACAAGGCACGGGACGCGACGCTAGTGTGGGAGTGGGCACGGTGCGTGCACTGGATCGGGGCACGAGTGGCACGGAGGCGAGCACGGTGTAGCACGGAGGCTGGCACGAGCCGCGGTACATCTAGGCACATGGTGACACGGAGCTGACGCGGCTGTGGTAGGGTGGCAGCGATAAGGAGGCAGCGACGACGAGGATACTACCGGCGATGGGTTGTAACGGGGTGAGGAGCTCGAGAGGACTGTTTGCGGTGGGTCGTCAGATGTTCTTGGGAGTTGTGGGGAATGTCAGAGTTGATGGATAGCTGCGGCAGTGGTGTCGAGGAGGGAAGGCTTCGGTGTGGAAGTAGGGAGGAGGTGCAGTGGGAGGAGCTCGAGTTGGAGGAGTCGAAGGCGATAGGGGTTGGAGTCGTGGGTTCTGATAGGTCTCAGCGAAGTGGTGGTGCTGGGGCTAGCGGAGTGCTTGGAGGGGTTTTTTCGGCGATGATGGCGAGAGATGGTCGCTAGAGGAGGAAGGCGATGCGGAGCTTGGGTGATGGAGAGGCTAAGACGGTGGTGCAGTGGTGGCGATGTGGTGGTTGTTGGGATCTTGAGGGAGAAAGTGGCGGGTGGAGGCAAGGTCGAGGTGGCCGGAGAAGGTCGCGGTGGAAGGAGGAAGATGGGCTCGGTTGTAGGGGTGGGGCTCGTGGCGGCTTAGGCGACGGCGACGAATACATAGGTGAAGGGGGATGAGTTCGGAGAGAGGAGGGAGATGAGAGGGGAAGAGAGAAGACCAGCGGCAATGGAGGTAGAGAGGGGGAGGTTAGAGAGGGGAGGATTCGGAGGCCGGGGATCTCGGATGGTTGCGGCGAGGGCGGGGTCGTGGGTGTGGCGTGTCATAGGGGTTGCGAAGAAGAAGGGGGCTAGGATCGAGAGGAGAGAGATGGAGAAGGGAAAAGAAGAGAGATAAAGAGAGAAAAGAGAGGGGAAAAGGGATCGGGTCGGGTCGGGCCGGGTCAGGTTTGGGAATAGGGTTTAGTTTAGGTTTTAATGGTTAGGATAAATAGAACTTGGGTTTAGAAATTTGAATTTAGAAAATAATTTGGAGATAGAAAAATAGAAATGAAAATGGGATAGGATTTAATTAGGGAATATCTATTTATAAAAAAAAAAGACACAGATGCAAGGAAACCGGGTTTTACATCATACCCCCCTTAATTAAAATTTCGTCCTCGAAATTAAAATAAGCAATAAGTTATAAAATGCCATGCAAAAGCAACAAAAAATCAAATACTACTATATAGTGATTTACACAAAAACAACTAGATGAAAATCAAATATTTATATATATAAGAAATAGAGCAGTTAAAAAGAACAGTTATACATAAGGACATAACTATTAATAGTGATAAACTCTATATACAATTAAAAATAGAATGACAATAATAAACAATAATGAAGGATTGACTGATAGGCCTTAAGAACCCAAACCACTACAAATCAAGCAATTATATAATAAGTTAAGAATACTCATACGGTAAAATATAGGAGAAAAATATAACGAAAATATAGGTGGTTAGTAAACAACCTAGATATCAACAATTAATGTAAAGGTCAAGACTAAACTATATATACAAAAAATTGGGAGATATTACAATACGAAAGAAACTAAGATAATATCGAGATAATGATGATACGAGTACAAGTAAATAAGATATATTAGCATACAAAATAACTATAATTCATCTTACAGAAAATAAAAAATTTAAATCGATTGGAGCACAAGTATACGTAAGGAAACGTAAATACGAAATTAAAGGATAGTTCGCATAATCAGGAACAAAGAAAAGAGAATACTGTGTAGACAGTCAAGATGAAACTCATTTTAAAGAAAACCCAAACCGCCAAATATATGAACTTGAGATTTAACCAAGACGACACCAACGACGAAACGAATATGAGTGATAACACTGAAATAAAACATATAACGTTAAAGAAAATATAAAATAGAAGATAACCTGAAGCGACACCCTATGGTTAAAAGCAGAGGGAATTAAAATAAAAGTACAAAAAACAGAATTTCGTATTAAAATGACGTTAACATGAAGAGCATTTGTAGGAAGAGCATTTGTAGGAACAATTTACTAGAAATAGAGTATACGACGTAAGATTGTACTATTAAAATTTGAAGGATAGTAGATCATTTGAAATAACGAAAGTAATTAATAATGCGCACTTTTAGAAAACACAAAAATAGAGAAAAACTAAATTTCAAACGCCACTAAATATATAACTACAATAATAGAAAATAATACCGGTAACACATAGTAAACTAGCCAGGGCATGAATTGCGGTAAAATACGACCTAATCGAAAGACGGAGTCAGGAAAGTGGTGCTTAGCTATAGGGTCAACATGACTGGGGGTCAAGTTACTACAGGGTTCAAGAATGAGATAACAATAATGAATCTCAAGAAGGGAAAGAAATTATTGTAAGAAAGAACAATCAATGTATCATGCGGACTTTAAAGGTTCAATACTCAAAGAAAGTTTGGTCGAACCGAACTTTATTATTCAGAAAATTTTGACATAGTACAATTAAGAGATAAATGTGGCCCTAAGCTATACATTGTCTTTATTTGGCCAGGAGGAAAAATAATATAAGTCGAGTCAGTCACGATGGTGGAAGTTCAACAAATTACGATAAGCTCTCGCACTAAGATAGGGGCGTCCATTCCTATAGTGCTTTGCAGGGATCACTGCTGGAGGTTCTTCAGCCTCGAGTTTCTCCTCACTCGAGATTTCCTCCTCCGACTCTTCCTCGGCTAGGGCCTTGTTTACGGACTCTTCCTCCATGGGATTTTCTTCTCCTGGCCCTTCCTCTTCGGCGGGAGCTTCCTCATCGGGGTCCTCTTCCATATGATCCGACTCTTCTGGATCCTCTTCCACTGGGTCCTCCTCAGGATCTTCCTCTTCAGGATTTTCATCTGGATTCTCTTCCACTGGGTCCTCCTCAGGATCCTCTTCTATTGGGTCTTCTTCGGGGCCCTCTTCTTCATCGTCAGAGTCACTGATCATATTAACTTCTGGAGCTGCATCTGCGACTCCCTCATCCTCGGGATTCCTGTTGTCGAAAATAACATATGGGCCATCGACCTCGTCATCTAAACTCATTAGTATGCAGTCAAAAGAAACGCAGAACCGAGTGTCCTCATCGAGAGGCGGCGCTGTCCCAGGGTTGGCCATGGCCTGAAAAGAGGGGGATCATGATTAGATAGGGGAACATACAAAAATAATGATAATAACTAAAGATGTGGAGCATATGGAAAAATATAAGGTGGATAAAATTTAAAATCATAAACTTGAATGATGATGCAGTAATAAGTATATGGAAGTGAGTGGTGAGGAAACGATATACAAATCACAACCGACATTTTTTTCATTTAAACCAAGGGGTCCAACAAAATACAAGGTTCAGACGAAGAAAAACGATTACTAAATAAAATAACAATATCTTTATTAGAAGCAGGAAAAGTGATAACTCCGCATTGATATCTAGGTCTCTGCGGTCTCGTAAAGCGAGTCTGAATCATGTGTTGGGTCCGTACCATTCTCGAAATTCAAGGTACGAAAACAACCAAGTTACTCAAGCGAATGTGGAAGGCGTTGACAAATCCCCTCCTTGCAGCTCTTTCCTTCTAGGGCAACCACTGACAAGATGTTCGCCGGATCCACAAATCAAGCACTGCCCTTTGGCCCGGCGACAGTCCCTCTGAAGGTGTCTTAGCCTCTTACAATAACCACAAATCTGGGTTCCCCGCTGCTTTCGTTGCCGAGGAACAAATGGGCGCTTCATCTGCGCACCTCCTCTTTTCTTTACAAAGATTCCCCTACGATTGGGGACTCCTGCTGGTGCCTAAGCCATTTGCCTTCTTAGTCCTTCAGCTAAGAGATCGTTTGTTTGCTCATGGGCTTCCATCAAACTTTGCAGTACACCCAAAATCTCGGCGGTCTGACTCTCGGTAGTGGAGGTGGAAGGAGAGTCGTTGGAAGTCATGGTCCTGAAACAAGAAATTTTCGGATTGCATAAGGTATAAGATTCAAGATAGGGTATCAAATTAATAACTGAAAGTAAGATTAAGTAGTAGGACAAGACTTTGAACGATAATGTAATGAGGATTATATGGAAGTGAAGAGCAATATCACTGGATATAAATCAAGAGATCCCTAGACTGAACTGTAATCTCATTCCAAACCTGGCTCTGATACCAACAAAACCATGTTATGCCCCGCTTCCCAAAATACGAAATACGGAAGGTGATTAGGCCAGCCATGCTTCTACGGTCAAGGAAATATCCTGCCGTAGTCACACTTCGACTTCTAGTAATACATGGCAAGCAGTAATCACAGCACAAGTAATAAGAAATGCACTTACTAATTCTATAAAAATAGATATATAACTAACCAGATAGAGTCAAAGGGAATGATAGCGGTGACATCGCTAATCTATATGTCCGCAATATCCTCGAGGTAAGGAAGGTCCTGATCCGAGATAAGTCCACTTCTCACTCTGAGCATGCATACTCAGGTCGTCAAAGCGACACAATAGCAATATATACATATATAATGTGCAATGATGATAAACAATAAGCAGTAAATATAGAGTAATGACATGAGCATGAAATAACCAGTACATATAACGGTAACACATGTGTATCGAATCAGTAATCAATGCAATGTCCATATCACTAAACCTATTGTCAGTCTAACTGTGAGCTTCAACCACCGTAGGAGTATTCCCAACCCAAGGGTAAGCCCCAGGGGCAAAGAAACATGGGCCCGACTCACGACCAGTAAGAATCAGTAACACGTTCAGTATCAAAATCATGAAATCACGAAATATGCCGGCAGTGGAACTCCTGAGATTCTGTTGATCGAACCCACACTCAAACTACCCCACACCCCACGGTTTACATCAAACACCGATCATGAATCTAAATACAAGTCGCTCCATGACAAGTCTACGCGAGAATTGGAGACAGGGTCTCCATCAAGCATGTCTCGACCGGTATCCAAGATAAGTGGACAGTCCTCGATGTCTTGCCTATGATACTAATATAAGGCTTCCATACCCGTCCCATACCAGTTATAGTTACACTTATATATGTTCCATAGGCGTCGACAATGCAATAACTAATTGGTTCCGCTGATTGTGTACAAGTACATGCCATTTCCATTATTCAATCACGCTTTTACACTAACGCACTTACCACAATCCAATTACTAACATTTATCACTTGGTAATGTAATACGGTCACCATGATATCAATGTATACGACCACTATTCAATGAGGGTATAACCACTATATGATATGATAAAGAATGCAATCAAATATGATACAAATAGGATATGGCAGCCGGTGTCACATAATTTCGTAAAATTTACTATAAATCACACGTGCAGAATTAAGCAAAACAATATAAAAAGGGTAAGCAGTATATTTAATTATCTCTACAGAAAAATTAGTTTCGAGTCAATCGGGCTTCACTTTTGTGAGTTACGGTCATTTCATTTTAAGTGTTTACTGCTGGAAATCCAGTTTTTGAACTAGAAGTCCGTTTTGTAACACATTTTACTCTCTGTTGGAATCATAATTAGGCGACATTACAGTTAGATAATATTTAGATTTACCTGTTATGTTTCCAACGCATTATACAGATCAATAATATCCACTGTATACAGGAAGATATGCACTGTCTTGTTGGAGATAGTGCCCTCAGAGTCAATTATTGGATCATAGGCACGTGATTGCAATGATTGAGGGAGGACCTATCCCAGTAGGACAGTCTTACTCGAGATGATAGAATGCTATCTGGTTTATCTTTATCATCGTGTACTGCTTTAGGTGACCTTACGAGTCGCTATTACACGTTGATAGAGCCCCTAGGATTCTTGCTTGACTACCAGCAGTATGAGGGCGATCATATACGTGAGAGCTGGAGTCTATAAGCACATCCCTAAATGGTCCCTAGTCGTGGGAGTTTCGAGACTGGGCATCGATACTCCATTAGTAGACTAGTGTATACAGTCGAGACCCCGACGAGGGGCGGTGGCCGGTCTTACAAGCCATTGGTGTCAGTTGGTTCACCTAAGATGTATACATGTGCTCATTGGGTTATGAGTACACCGGACAGGACTCGCCGGGAACCTGCTAGTTGGGATTATACCAGACGTCAGATAGTAGTTCCCTGGTGACATGTGTACAGGTTAGTTCATCGACCTGAGATCGTCATTTGTCTCGTGTGAGTTCCCACTGTGCTTTGATTACTACCCTACCACGGCTGAAAGGAGTCGTGCAAACAGATTTTAGTTAGGTACAATCCCGAGCCATATGGAGGCAGTGAGCGGATCTGCAGGGGTTCGTCTCTCCCGGTATTGGGGGTGAGGTCACGCTGTGTCTAGGAGAGCCATTACACAAAGCCCTCGGCCGAGGCAGGAGATTTACTGGTAGGTATTCCAGTAGTATCTCAGGGTGTTCTGGGCTACACTCCGACACGACTTGTACCGTTTTTGGGGGTCTGACTTTTACCAACCCTCTAGGCCCGCCATGCGATGCTCATAGACGAACGGACCGGACTGTACGGATATTGTCACTGACAGGCTCAGTAGGGTGTCAGGATGAGTTCGCTCATCGACGTCCCTTTTAGTCAATAGCTGGTGGCCCGTCACGTATGGCTAATACCTCTAACGTGCTAGTGGTTAAATCCACAGCCATAGTATTGACGAGTCTTTAGAGTCCCCCACACAGACAGTTACTCAAGTTTCGGACGAAACGCTGTAGAGGCCGTATGGAGATATGGCAGGGTTCGATCAGATACGTGCGGTATTGCACGGATCGTGATCGGACGGATTTTACTAGCCGGCTTTGGTTTAAGCCGAATCCTAGTATTAGACAGTGTAGATTTTGTCTCTTTACATTTGTATTCAGTGGGAATACAAATGCGGGCATGTATATGTAGTAGCAGGGTTTTTCCTGTAATTTATTACGGGATCAGTTTTCTGAAGTTGCCAGTTTGTATTCCGTTCCGGCCGGTTTTTCTTTGTTCTTTCACGGCCGGACTTTTGTGATGGAGGGGGTTATTTGCATGTTTGCAAATAACTTGTTGTGGAGGGGGTTTCTTGCATTTGTGGTTTCTATCATTATGAGATGCTTTATACATCATTTCTTTGTGATTAGAGTTGGATTTGATTTTGATATGATATTGTTATCATAACCTTTTGATATGATCACCTTTCTACTTTTCCTACACTCACTTTCCTTCTTGTGTTTGTTTTATTCCCTCCACCATTTTGAGATATGAGGGGGGCCGGCCACTTTTGGAGTGGAGGGAGAGAGGTTTTCATTTTTTGATGAGGGAAATTAGATCATCTCATTTGCATGCTCCAAAATCATAAACCCCTCTCCAAAGTTCTTTGATTCTTCCATCACCCAAAGGCAACTTCATAAACCCCAAGAGACAAGGTTCTACACTACAACCTACAGTACCCTTGGACGCGTCGGCTAGCCAACTTCGCGCCCGAGTTGCCTCGGTCCAGAGGTGGGAGCCCGTAAAAGAATCCGGCTACGTGGTGCCCTTTCCGACGAGGAGGTGACGGACGGAGATTCCGCGGGAGATCGGAGTGGAGACGAAGACCGAAGGACTCGGATCGCTCGGTATATCCCTCACCCCTTCTCTTGTTAGCTAGGATTAGGTTAATGGTTACGATCCGGGTTTTATTGTCCGCGGTAGCGCCAGTTTAAAAGTTAAGAAAAATTTTGATTCCGCATTTTGGCCTCGAGTAGACGGCCGGGGCGCTGCCGTGGCGCAACATGGTATCAGAGCCACGCCATTAACCTTGCCTAGCTTGTTCTAGTGTGTTTACATCTTCGATCGAACAAAATTACAAAAACCCGCGTTTTCAAATACACGGTTTCTGTCGAAATTTTTTTGGCTCCAAAAATTTTTCAGGGTGTTGCAGAATACTGTGTATGGAAATACAAGCAATCTGTGAAAATTTAGTCGTGAGATCTCACCAAACCGCCGCGGAACCGCGGCCAAACCTATGGTTGGGCCGCGGTTCCGCCGCGCTTTTGACTTGTCAACGCACCAAATTTTTGCAATAGGCTTTTGGGCTGGAAATAGGGGTTTTGGTATATTATTTTTGGGCCCAGATTTTCTTTATGTGCTACAGTAATGCTTGGGGGCCTACTTGATAAAATTTGTTCGATCGGATATTTTAAACACGCTAGTTCACAGTATTTACATTATATCTGCGACCGTGAATGTCACTCGATCGGTAAATCCAGTCTATCTGCTATAGCCCTTTTAGACGGATTTGCGAAAGTGACATTCACGTTGATGTTCTGTGTTGTGCTGTGTTGTTGCGGATCGGTCGTGGGGATAGCCTGGTTGCAGTGGTAGTACAGTTTTGTTTTATATGTACATTTGATATTGCGGGACGAGCGTCCGACATGTGGACTGCCGTCACTGCCTGTTTGTATTATTCTTTTGGGGCACGACCAGGTTGCGGTCGATGTACCCGTTGTATGTATATCTTTACTTTCTGTACTAGGTTTACCCCGCGGAGGGGTGCACGGACAGCCGGGTTCTAGAGGGCAACGAGTCCGCATCTCATGGCATTGAGACGGAGGGGGCTTTACTCTAGAATTGGCGGGCTGTTCGCCGCACTCGTAGGGGGTACAGGTTGACCCAGGAGGGGTGCCCAAGTTACCGGATTCCGTGAAGTGCTGGGTGGTCCATTCATGTTGCTGAAGGGGGCTGCCTCGCTTCAGGTTTTGGCGGGTAACTTGCCGCGCCCGTAGGGGTCTAGGATTTTCATTGCACAGGCTATCCACACGACCAGGGGAACGTCGGGTTTCAGTAGCGGCTCTATGAAACCCGGCGATCCCAGATATCTGTATTGTTCTGTGATGCTGGTTACATTTCTGTGATGTTGCATTTTATCACGCCTTGAGCGAAAATTATATATTATATATATACTAGTAGATGTTGTATTTGTTTTGCATCCGCGCTAGTCCAGTCCCCGCTCTGTCGTTAGTTAAGTAACCTAACGGGTGATGACGGGACCCAGTGGTGAATGCGGATGGCATATACGTACATCATTATTTTCGTTCTTTTATGGTGTGATCAATTGATGGGACTGAGTTGATTCGGATCAATGCAAGATAAACAAACCTATTCTGATGTTGTTGGAACATTTTTCAAAAGCTGTTATTGCAAGGGCGTTCTCTTTTGTTTTGCATCGTGGTATTCAGTTGGAATATCCTGCTCCTCAGTCGACGAGGCAAGGGCCGAGATCCCTTTACCGGGAGTGACCCCTTGGACAAAAGTTTGCGTCAGGGAAATAACTTCACTATAGCCGATTACTTTTGCTTTCCATCGTAGTATTCAGTTGGAATATCCTGCACCTCATTCTACGGGGAAAGAGCCGAGATCCCTTCACCGGGAGTGACCTCTTTAGCAAAGGTTTTCGTCACTATATTTTTATAAAAAGTTATCCGGTTCCTTCAACGATATCAAGTTCATTACGTTAAAGGTTTTTCGCCAAAAACCAGCCGTAGCCCTCCGTCATTTCAGATTGGTATTGCTTAGTATTCGTGCTACGTATGTCGTGCTCAGCCGAGGCGTAGTGTGCGGTAGCTCTGTGATGCTTTTCTGTCTTATGGATATGTGATTGGTTAGGACAGTCGTACGGTCATTTTGGCTCAGTCAAGGACTCGTGCGGGTGGGTCTAATGCAATCAAGATAACGATGGGTTGAACTTGACTAGGATCCTTTGATATGTTGGCTCAGTCAAGATCACTTGGGTCCTAGGGGTAAAAATCACATCGGGAGTTTCTAAAGAAACTGAAACTTGCCAGGCATGCGCATACCTTCTGGAGTGTGGTGACGTGAGTGGATTCCATCATGTTATCATGCGATGATAGTTGGATCCCGATTCCCACTGATGAGTTGGTTTACTTCTCGGGCGATCCCGACTAATTCTTCTTTCAGGTTTGGAGAAGAATTTGACGTTACAGTGGGAGGTTTCCAGATTAGATAAAGTGATAACCATTCTGATCTAGGTTAGAGTGCACGCTGAGTGTTTCTTTTCTCTCTCTCTTTGGCAGCGACCATTGACCCGACCCTAGACTATGACTCAGTGATCAAGTTAACCGAACCTTCTAACACTGGCTTTTGGATTGTCAGAGTTGCAAACCTCATTGCCACTCCTACTTTTACCCTTTTCTCCAGGACACCCCGTATTACTACGAACGTCCACTTCCATTGGACAAAACCATCGTATGGTTATATACGAACTCGAAGGATTTTATTCGAGGATGATTTCCAGTTCTGGAGAAAACGAATAGGACTATTCTGTTGTCTTTTCCTTTTACCTTCTCTCAGGTTGCGAGTACTTCTTGGTTTAGGAGATAGTACACCTATTACGCAAATTGGATAGTCTTCTTCCAAACCTTAGGCTGGTGCCGAACGGTGGGAAATGGAGAAAACCAATTAGCATAATGATGGTGTACAGAAGGTATTAAGTTAAGACAAAGAGAGGGATTAGTAAGAGGGCTAAGTAAATTGCGACTGCTATTCACGACCAAACCAAGTATTTCTTCGCCAATCCTAAATCACCTTTGTATTTCTCCAGGACACTCCGTATCACTACGAAGATCCCAAGTTTATTGGATACTCCATCGTATGGTTATATACGAACTCGAAAGGAACTTGTTCCAGTTCGGGGATGGATCCTGGTTCAGGAGAAATAGGAATAAGGTTTATTCGGTTGTCTTTTATCTTCACCTTCTCTCGCATTGCGAGTGCTCCTAGGATTAGGACAGTACACCCATTATGCTTATTGGATAGTCTTCTTCCAAACCATAGGCTGGTGCCGAACGGTAGGGAAGGAAGAAAACCATTTGGCCTAAAGGGGTGTACAGAAGGTAATGACTAAAGACATATAAAGGGATTTGGAGAGATGGCAAAGAATTATACGGTTACAGTTGTGAATCTAGATAATGGAAGAGGCATTACTAGGAATACCGGGATACCCCATCGAAACATTTCAATGTTTCAGTTTCACTGTGTACTGTTAAAGGAAAACTGATTTCCTGATTAGATACTTACTCCAGGGTATGTATTTACCAGGTATGATTCTCACATCTGTATGGTTTTACAGATGATGAGTGGGAGTGAGTTATTGGGAATTAGGTGATCATCCTTATTATATCGGAATTCGTTGTAATTGATGATATTTGAGGAAGTCACCTGGGTTGTTTGCCGGACGACAAATATTTGGTTTTGAATATCCGTTGTTATGCACCAATTTCAAATTGATATATCTGTACGTCTATTTTTATAGAGTGAGATATACCTTTTGAAATTATGTCTATGACATTTACCTATATCAGTGGATGGTTAGGTAAGGAGTATTGAACAGCGGTGTAATTCTTCTTAACCATAAGTACAGTTTTCAACCTACGACACACAGGGAATGAGTTATTAGACTCAAAGGACTTGTACAAAGTATTGTATATTGTCCAGTGTCCATTAGAACAGAGGGGTTGGTCCTCGTACTATATTCGGCTTACTTATGACTTCTCTAGTTTTTAGACAAGTGTTTCATAGAAACACAAGGTCCGAAGTTTTGAGAAGTTATAGGTATATGAATAAAGTAGAGAACCAGATGTTGCAAGTATCGGGATTCTTCAAGGTGATCGAAGATGTAGATACTTGTGAATGGTATTCAGTTGATAGTAATGATTAAGAGAACTAGCTTCTCTTTCAGGTTACTCATAATTGGAAGTACTCCTAAGTTGAGTAACGCTGATCGGCCTCTCTCCATTTATTTGACATGCACTGGAGACAGCTGCATGATTTGAATCTGGTTCAATTAAATCAGTGCCTCTGTTTCTATATTGGATATAGAACAGTTCATATCTTGACATTGTTAAGGTACGGGGAGTTGTCCGGCTTATGCTTAAAACCAGACTCTGGATAACTCAAGGCACGTTTCTGTAATGGCTGTTTGTGGGTTGACCCGGGCTATGACGAGGGTTGACTTTCTACCATTTGGAAGATCAATAGTGATATTGTTCTTAACTCGCCACAGTTTTAATTAAGAAATGGATTTTTTTTTCAGAAAACAGTAGTGGGAGTATGGTAGAACTGGAAGTGATTCCAGAACCGCAAACGATTACTGAAGATTTGATAAGAACCTAAAGATTCAATCTGATTTGACATTCCATTGGCCACTCCGCAGATAAAGTGGGTAACCTCAGGCACCCGAGAGGTACTTCGGTATGCTCAAGGACGGTGGCAGGGAGGTTCTTGTTTACCCAGATTTGCCATTGCTGTTGTTCCAGACTGTGAGACCCGGCAGGAGGATGAGTATAGCGTCGTTCTAAACTGGTTTTAGAAGTGTACGTCTATATGACTCTGCCAGATGGTTGTCATAGTCAGTGGGAGCAATGGAAGCACAGTGGGAAAGACGCTTATGTCTATTTATAGACTTAAGCAGATATAGCGGAGATAGATCATCTATTTCTGATGTGACAGTCATAGGTTTGACTTCATCAGAATAGGGGATGGATCTGTTAAGAAGGTAGTAGGGTGTGATGTCCTGGTATTTGGATGACATACACAGAGTAGGAAGTGATATTCCTATACTACGATCGGTTATTCTTTGGTTGTCACACAGTGGTTTCTCCACATAGGACTTGGATATTATATCAGACATTCTGGTTACTGGATCTATGGTTTTAGATCTAGACTTGGGTGGTTTCCCAATCTGGGTACTTTGACAGCATTCTATGAGTATTTAGAATGGACGACTGCTGGCACGGTAGTGTACCTGCAGGTAATGGAGTCACCCTCTCTAAAGGTGTCTTACGGACTAAAGGGGAGAGGGATGCGCATGATTGGCAGATCACTTGCTTAGGCAATTGAGTCAATCATGAGATGTCAAGTACCACACCAGATGTTGTTCTTACAGGAGATGCAATAAGTTGATATTAATCCAATCCTGGAGAAACGATCGGAAGCAGCTTTAGAACATAAGTGAATGTTCTAGGGATTTGATAACGGCAGCCTCCTTTAGGAGACGGTTATCATTCCAGGCTTCCAAGGTGACCTGGATGGCAGAGTGGCTGTCAGAGTTATAGTTTTCCCTCTGACGAGGGGCAGTATTTTGGACAGGTGGTCCAGGTGGATACTGAGGGAAAGGCATGGCGCAGGATACTGATTAAGTTCAGTTGTCGATACAGTCTAAGAAGTTTGGATTTGGAGTTCATTTATGAGCTAGGTCCCATCAGACATTCAGACACATTCTAAGACAGGTATTGCTCATTTCAGGAGATGGCTTTCTCCGCGAACTTGAGATATAGAGAGACATAGAAAGAAACATCACAGCGGATCCACTCACTGAGGCTATTCCTCGAACGCAATAGTTTCGCAAACGAGCTTTGTGAGACTGACTAGTAGAGGAGTTGGGTGTTCGGTATCACACGGGCTGTGAGTATGCGACATCGCAATAATTAGCCTTGAGTGCAAGTGGGAGATTGTTGGAGATAGTGCCCTCAGAGTCAATTATTGGATCACAGGCACGTGATTGCAATGATTCAAGGAAGACCTATCCCGGTAGGACAGTCTTACACGTGCTGCTTTAGGTGACCTTACGAGTCGCTATTACACGTTGATAGAGCCCCAAGTATTCTTGCTTGACTACCAGCAGTATGAGGGCGATCATATACGTGAGAGCTGGAGTCTATAAGCACATCCTTAAATGGTCCCTAGTCGTGGGAGTTTTAAGACTGGGCATCGATACTCCATTAGTAGACTAGTGTATACAGTCGAGACCCCGACGAGGGGCGGTGGCCGGTCTCACAAGCCATTGGTGTCAGTTGGTTCACCTAAGATGTATGCAGGTGCTCATTGGATTATGAGTACACTGGACAGGACTCGCCGGGAACCTGCTAGTTGGGATTATACCAGACGTCAGATAGCAGTTCCCTGGTGACATGTGTACAGGTTAGTTCATCGACCTGAGATCGTCATTTATCTCGTGTGAGTTCCTACTGTGCTTTGATTACTACTCTACCACGGCTCAATGGAGTCGTGCAAACAGGTTTTAGTTGGGTACAGTCCCGAGCCACATGGAAGCAGTGAGCGGATCTGCAGGGGTTCGTCTCTCCCGGTATTGGGGGTGAGGTCGCGCTGTGTCTAGGAGAGCCATTACACAAAGCCCTCGGCCGAGGCAGGAGATTTACTGGTAGGTATTCCAGTAGTATCTCAGGGTGTTCTGGGCTACACTCCGACACGACTTGTACCGCTTTTGGGGGTCTGACTTTTACCAACCCCCTAGGCCCGCCATGCGATGCTCATAGACGAACGGACCGGACTGTACGGATATTGTCACTGACAGGCTCAGTAGGGTGTCAGGATGAGTTCGCTCATCGACGTCCCTTTTAGTCAATAGCTGGTGGCCCGTCACGTATGGCTAATACCTCTAACGTGCTAGTGGTTAAATCCACAGCCATAGTATTGACGAGTCTTTAGAGTCCGCCACACAGACAGTTACTCAAGTTTCGGACGAAACGCTGTAGAGGCCGTATGGAGATATGGCAGGGTTCGATCAGATACGTGCGGTATTGCACGGATCGTGATCGGACGGATTTTACTAGCCGGCTTTGGTTTAAGCCGGATCCTAGTATTAGACAGTGTAGATTTTGTCTCTTTGCATTTGTATTCAGTGGGAATACAAATGCGGGCATATATATGCAGTAGCAGGGTTTCTCCTGTAATTTATTACGGGATCAGTTTTCTGAAGTTGCCAGTTTGTATTCCGTTCCGGCCGGTTTTTTTTTGTTCCTTCACGGCCGGACTTTTATCTCCACAACAAGTTATTTGCATGTTTGCAAATAACTTGTTGTGGAGGGGGTTTCTTGCATTTGTGGCTTCTATCATTATGAGATGCTTTATACATCATTTCTTTGTGATTAGAGTTGGATTTGATTTTGATATGATATTGTTATCATAACCTTTTGATATGATCACCTTTCTACTTTTCCTACACTCACTTTCCTTCTTGTGTTTGTTTTATTCCATCCACCATTTTGAGATATGAGGGGGGCCGGCCACTTTTGGAGTGGAGGGAGAGAGGTTTTCATTTTTTGATGAGGGAAATTAGATCATCTCATTTGCATGCTCCAAAATCATAAACCCCTCTCCAAAGTTCTTTGATTCTTCCATCACCCAAAGGCAACTTCATAAACCCCAAGAGACAAGGTTCTACACTACAACCTACAGTACCCCTTGGACGCGTCGGCTAGCCAACTTCGCGTCCGAGTTGCCTTGGTCCAGATGTGGGAGCCCGTAAAAGAATCCGGCTACGTGGTGCCCTTTCCGACGAGGAGGTGACGGACGGAGATTCCGCGGGAGATCGGAGTGGAGACGAAGATCGAAGGACTCGGATCGCTCGGTATATCCCTCACCCCTTCTCTTGTTAGCTAGGATTAGGTTAATGGTTACGATCCGGGTTTTATGGTCCGCGGTAGCGCCAGTTTAAAAGTTAAGAAAAATTTTGATTCCGCATTTTGTCCTCGAGTAGACGGCCGGGGCGCTGCCGTGGCGCAACATGTCTAAGGTTAATGTATACGTTTTGTTTCTGCATGAAACTGCAGTACACATCGACGGTTTAAAAGGTGTTGTAAATATCAAACGCACCGGAATGCAATAGGACCAGTACCGTTAGAAATCTAATTCAATTCTACATGCTTCCATATATGGTTCCACACACTTGCACACTTAAACAGTAACAAGTATGCGTTCTAAAACAGGTAAAGGCGGAGATTCTTGCTCTGGACTACAGTCCAGAGCCATGAATCGCCTCAGTTTTCGTTGTTATAACTTATTAAAATTCAGAGATCAATTAAGTGGTGCTATGGGTTTATCTGTTGGATTTGATACGAGCCATGAAACGTTTCATTACGAATCATATTCAATTTAATATGGATTTTACAATGTAGCATGCACGGCAAAAATCAGATTTTACGACGCATCCTGGGGACGTCGTTTCATATGCGAAATTTAATCGTTTCGATCCTAACATTTTACATGCTATACATTAACAGTAAAATGAACTATTGATTTAGAAAAGTTTACTATCATTAAGGTTTTAAGTTCGGTATTCATATCGAACATTTGTTACGCCTATGTAATTATCATTTATCAAGTTGAATTAACATATATGTATATAGCATGATTCCACAAGTGAAGGGGTTCACTTGCCTTTGGTCGCTTGATATAGAAGCGACACCACGTGCGGGATCCGTCTCGACATCCGAGATGATGTGATGATGGACACGTGCGCGACGTGGGCGCGATGTACGGTGACCCGGTACTGGACGCGGTGGCGACGCGGGCGTGACACGGTACTGGGTCTTGACTCAGTGTGTAGTGCAGGTATGGCACGACGTGATACTGCACGGGACACGATGCTGGTATAGAAGTGGGCACGGTACGTGCACTGGAGCAGGCACGAGTGGCACGGAGGCGAGCACGGTGTGGCACGGAGGCTGGCACGAGCCGTGACACGTATAGACACGTGGTGACATGGAGTTGGCGCGGCTGTGGCAGGATGGCAGCGACAATGAGGATACTACCGGCGATAGGTTGCAACGGGGTGAAGAGCTCGAGAGGACTGTTTGCGGTGGGTCGTCGGAGATGCCAGGGAGTCGTGGGGAAGGTATGAATTAATGGGTAGTAGCTGCAGTGGTGTCGCGGAGGGGAGGCTTCTATGTGGAAGTAAGGAGAAGGCGCAGTGGGAGGAGATCGGGTTGGAGGAGTCGAAGGTGATCGGGATTGGAGTCGTAGTTTCTGATGGGTCTCAGCGAAGTGGTGGTGTCGGGGCTAGGGGAGTGCTTGGAGGGGGTTCTTCGGTGACGATGGTGAGAGGTGGTCGCTGGAGAAGGAAGGCGATGCGGAGCTTGGGCGATGGAAGGGCTAAGGCAGCGGTGCAGCGGTGGCGACGCGACGGTTGTTGGGGTCTTGAGGGAGAAAGTGGAGGGTGGAGGCAAGGTCGAGACGGCCGGAGAAGGTCGTAGTGGAAGGTGGAAGATGGGCTCGGCTGCAGGGGTAGGGCTCGTGGCGGCGTAGGCGACGGCGACGAAGACGTGGGTGAAGGGGGATGAGTTCGGAGAGAGGAGGGAGATGAGAAGGGAAGAGAGAAGACCAGCGGCAATGGAGATTGAGAGGGGGAGGTTAGAGTGGAGAGGATTCGGAGGCCGGTGATCTCGGATGGTTGCGGTGAGGACAGGGTCGTGGTCGTGGCGTGTCGTAGGGGTTGCGAAGAAGAATGAGGCTGGGATCGAGAGGAGAGAGAAGGAGAAAGGAAAAAGAGGAGAGAGAAACAGAGAAAAGAGAAGGGAAAAGGGGTCGGGTCGGGTCGGGTTTGTGAATTGGGTTTAGTTCAGGTTTTAATAGTTAGGATAAATAGAATTTGGGTTTAGAAATTTGGATTTAGAAAATAATTTAGAGATAGAAAAATAGAAATGTAAATGGGATAGGATTTAATTAGGAAATATCTATTTATAAAAAATAAGATACGGATGCAAGGAAACCAGATTTTACATATATATACCTTTAACCACTTATAATTTCGTATATCTCAATAATGCTCCTGTCTAAACCCATCGTTGCCGGTCCCAAGTCCGGATGAGAAATGGTAAGGATTGTGGTAGGTTTGTGACAGCTAACGTAAAACTTTGCCACGTTGTATGACATGAACCAATAATGCCCTTGCCTATGTGCTTTTGACAAACTATACATGGCAATCATTGTACAAACGAATTGCATGTAATATCTAGTTTTTCCTGTGATATCTGTTCTGTTTTTTTATTTTTCCCTACAAATATACATTTTTCTCACCAAAAATCTAATTTCCCGCCAAATATACTTCTTTCTCACCAAAAGTCTTTAAAATATCTTTCTATTTTCATGTGACATCTAAACAGTTATATGTAATATCTAACCAGTTGCCTATAAGATCTAAGCAAATGCCTGTAATATTTAAGCAGCTGTATGTATCCACGCAGTTGCATGTAATATCTAAGCACTGCCACCTCCTTCTCTGCCGAAACCACCTTAGAGAGCGAAGGAAAAAGCGGAGGGAGGAGGAACAGCTGAGCAACGACGAATGAGTGGAGGAAAGAGGAGGATCACCGGAACAACGACGAATGTGCGAAGGAGGGAGGAGCAGCAGCAGAGCAACGGGGAGCAGAGGATGAATAAGAACGATCGGCGATGAGGAAGATGAATGGTGGGAGAGAAGGGTATTTTTGTAATTGCATTTAAAATAGAATACAAGGCCTAAATAAAATACATCCCTTGGATTTTCTCATAAAGATTTAGAACATTTTGCCTTTCCCAACCATTTTGAAAATGCCGGACAAATCCGGAGCAAGTCAGAGGCTTTTGACAATTTACCTTTTATTTATTTATATATTTTCTGACATTGTCCCATAAGCCCGATGTGGTACTATTAATTCCGGTTATCTCATCACTCACTATCTTTAATTTTTCATTGAGGGAATTTTCAAATTGCTGTTTCAATTTTACATTTCACTTCTTCGCATGACACATAAAGAAATATTCTTATAATTTCTAGAATAAGTATTTTAAAATTCATTTATTACTGCTCAAATTGTCACAAATCTTTAAGAACATCTCCTATAAATCTTCACAAATATTTTTTCTATTTTAAGGTTTTTAGGAAAAGTCTATAATTGGAAAGGGCTTATATGTAAAAAAATGGCAGATGTATTTTACTATGGTATTCAATGTTGCAAATATACACATGTTGAAGGGAATTCATGCAAAGCAGGAGATGCCCATATAAGGACAAAAAATCATAAAAGAAAAAAACAGAGATGAGGATAAACGTAAAATATAGTACCTACTAGTTTATGAAGTGCTATTTAAAAAAAGGAGAAATTATTTTAGGAAAAAAATAGAGAACACAAATAATTATAAGGACAGGCTTGGTTGAAAACTGCAAATTTGAAATATAGAGCGGGCTTTTTGATAAATACCCTTTTTTTAAAGGCAACAAATGAATATATAAATCGAAGGGAGGTAATAAAATGAACGAGTGGGTGTAAGAAATAAAGGCAAAAAACCTAAAAGCAAAATTCTTCTTCGATCTTCACAATATCGGTACGAATCTCTCTCGATCCCTATGATTTCTTCTCGCTGATCGATAGATTTGTGATAAAGGTTTAATCTTTGTGTTGAATTTGCCGCTTTTGGCGATCGATTTAGTAGAGATCGCTCGTCAAAAAGCCGATTTTTTGGTTCTTGTTTAGGATTTGGTCAGTGATCGATGGCTTCGAAGAGGATTTTGAAGGAGCTGAAGGATTTGCAGAAAGATCCTCCAACATCATGCAGCGCAGGTCTTTGAATTTCTATTATTGATGTGTTGTGATGCTTTTTATAGTAAAGTTTCTATTTTTATGCTTTGTTTATTAATTGGTTCGATTTTTCAAGGGGAGGATGGAAATGGTTGTTTATGAAGAGGGGTGAAGGGATTAAGATGGGTTTCTTTGAATGATGAACTCCAAAACCACTTAGTAATGTCAGCTAACAACTTGTCAAGCTTAAAAATTTGAGTTTGAACCGTTCTATGTGGGCTTTTATCTAGATGAAAGATTATATCAATTGTATTTATTTAGTGCAAAATGTTTGTTGCTTGTTTCTTAGTTAATCGTTTTCTGAATCCTCCGATCGCATAGAGTGGATGCATGTTTTTTTGTGAAATTTTCTTATTTATTGTGGTGAACTGTATGTTTCTGCCTGGCTGGCCGATTCAAGAGCATCAGATTATGATCATATTGTAGTTTAGGTTATCTCTGCAGTTTTGCTTGATTTGGTTTCTGATTTGCAGGCAGTTGATTTGGTGTAGTTATGGGACCATTTTCCATCTTAGATTCTTAGCATAGCCTTAAATGGTTGTATGCTAGGTCATAACCGTATATGCCTCTTGGCTTTACATTTGTACCATACCCTAATGCTTAAAAAACTATGAAATGCATTCATTTACCACAATCAATTTGTATTCTTGAACGGTTGAACCAAAGCACACAAATTTCTGTATGAACTCCGGGAATATTTAAAAAAACAATTGATACTTTGTGCCTTTGCCACCTTAGTATCATTCACTGACTTATTTCTACTGATAATCTTAATGTGTTGCCATCGCGAATTATCTCTCAAATTTATGCTGGTGAAGAGCATGCTTGCTCTTAGCATATAATTTTGCATTTCTATTGCAAGTTGTTGCTAGCTTGTTAGAGAACTGGTGTTCTATTCATATTTAGTTCGTAACCATGGAAAACTGATTAGTTGCTCCATCTGTGCCATTTTCTCAGTAACTTGAAACTGTTTGTTTTATGTTATTAGGCCCTGTGGCAGAGGACATGTTCCATTGGCAAGCAACCATTATGGGACCTGCTGACAGTCCCTTTACAGGTGGTGTGTTTCTGGTGACCATTCATTTCCCACCTGATTATCCATTTAAGCCACCCAAGGTAAATTTTCTATTTTCTATGTTCTGTCAATGCATATTTGTACTTTTAGCTCTTGGCCATCTTGTTGACCTTAAGGTAGCGGTACTTGTTAACTTGTCAGCATTATTACCGCAACATCCCCAATTCAAAGCTTTTTTTTTGTAGGTCTGGTGTGAATCATTACATGTCAAAATGCTTCAGGGAATAATTGGACGAGTTTGGCTTTAATTAGATCAAATAACAATTAAGCCAATGCACCTGGATCCAATCTGAATCTGGCCCAATTAAGCCAAGTTTGACTTTATTGAAATCCAATGCCTATTTTATATGACCTGATTGACATATGGGTCGGTTGTCGATATAGGATTGATCCAATCCTATGGATGTCTGTTAGATTAAAGCAGTTTGATTTAGGTCCTTGTGTTAGGAACAGCGGGATCTTAGCCCAACTCAAAGCTTCAGTAGACGAAACCTATCAAGCTATATATCTAGGAAATCTTAACCCGACTTTCCAATCCTGATTTGTAGAAAAACTTCAAGATTTTCCAGGAATTTAAGAAAGGTCTAATTGAGAGGTTAATTATTATGTTGAGCAAAAGGAACACTGAAAAACAAACATATTAAGTGTTCTTTGAACTATGCGTCCTAGTTTTGTTTTGTTTTTGTCTCTTTCTATGTGTTCCCAGTTGGTTTATGGATTTACTAATGGGAGCTATACTTTGGAATAAGTTCCATGAAAGAATATTGTTACTGACACTGGTAGCATTGCTCGTAATTCACATAAAGGTTTTGGGTAACAGTTAATTTGTAAGATGCATTTCAGGTCTCCTTCCGAACCAAAGTTTTTCACCCAAATATCAATAGTAATGGTAGCATTTGTCTTGACATCCTCAAGGAGCAATGGAGCCCTGCTCTCACTATATCCAAGGTAATTTTAACCTTTATTTAATGACTTTTATTCCTTTATTATTCGGCTATCCTGTTTCTCTTTTAAATCATGAATTGAAAAAAAAAGTAGTAGCCTCCGTGATTAGCATTCCAATGTAGCCTTCTTTGGTATCTTGCAAGTATCTACCACCTGTGCTCGTGGCTTAAGCATAATTTCTGAAAAAGGACATACATGTGAGGTGTACATACAATATTACTCTGAAACTATCATTGCTAGTGGCATGCGCTGAGTACTATTTCAACAAGAGGAAAACTATCTCGTCGTTATCGATAAGCAGAGCCACTTTTTCCAAACAGGATCACATCAGTAAAACTACAATTTGTTGCCCTATTTACAAGATTAGGTTCTAATAATAATAGGAGATAAAATTTAACTTGAGCAGGTTAGTTATCAAAACTTAACTTCTCTATATTGGCCGATCTCACCCATTCAGTTCTGGTAATGGCTCTATGCCTTGACTTGTGGTAATTATTGTTTAGCACAAACTTTACTTTTTAAAAAAAACATAATTATTGGGCTCTGTGCAGAATTTCACATCCCGTTATTTTCTATTATTTTCTCAATGAAATTTACACAAGTTTGCGAAAGTAGTGCGAGTTTGATTGAAGTGGGTAAACTTCTTATTTACGGGATTTAACCAATTTAAGGTTGTAGCCTTGTAGGACGCCAGCTTGGTCATTTTAAGATTATGGCAAGCCTGCTTTTGCCGCAGTTATAGCACCCAGGCAATCGCGCCAATTAAAAGAGGGCTAGCATCAGATCAAATCTTTCCTGGAGTCCAAATTGATAGCCAACGTAGATTATGATGGCTCGAGGCCAATTGAGTCCATGACCAATTTATTGAACCTTGATGCATGGGTAACCAATTGGTCACGGTGTTGAAGGTTAAGCACATCCAGATTTACTGATCTTCTTTTGTCTTCAAAATTATGACTGATTTTTTCTGGGTTAATTGCTGAAAACCTTCCCTGTATTTACCCCATATAGCACTGGTTAACAACTAAGACGCTCAAATCTACTCCAAACATCAGAAAAAACGTTTAGAGCTAAATTAGGCAATTGCTCAAGTATTTTTAGGAATGCTTTTTGACTATTATGAGCATTTTGGTTGACGAGCGGATGGTGCGGTTGTGTTGATTAATGCTTTTAGGGGATATAATATGGAGTAAACTATGGGGATATAACGCCTGTTAAACTACACTGTATTTTGTGCTATCTTTCCTTTTTTATGGGAAAAATTACATAGTAGCTTGTTTATTATCTTAATGAACTCAAATATGTTTTGCGTGTTTGCCACAAACAACTGAATGAAACTTCAGGTGCTCTTGTCAATTTGCTCTCTTCTTACGGACCCAAACCCAGACGATCCCCTGGTCCCTGAGATTGCTCACATGTACAAGACTGACAGAGCGAAGTATGAGGCTACCGCTCGTTCCTGGACTCAGAAGTATGCCATGGGCTAAAATTTCAGTGATTATTTGCTCATTAAATGGATTTGGTTTAGCATTGTATCGAACTTAGTTGTAGTATTGTTCAACTTTGATGCATTTTACTGTTCTGGTTCTGTTTTGAGTGCCCGATGAAGAATTCTTCAGGTTGGAGTTAAATTTATCATCCGAGAAATATCGAGTATAGAAGATTAAATATGTTTATTGCCAGATTTTGTGCCTTGGTTTACAGGAATTAAACATATAGATTGTGCTCCTGTTGGTTGTAAGGCCCTCAAGTTTATGTTTTTGTTTTCTTTTTAAATTTTGGCACTGGCCTGCCCTAATCTATGAACAGAACCCACACCAGGCCTAACCTATGCACATAACCCATACCATGCATAAGCACACATCCCACACGCGCATCCAGGACCCACAAATTTGATCCGAAAGCGTTAATTTGTGGTCATTACCCATCTTAAGGTTCTTGGGGTTTGGGGTTTGAACTCTGCATTCTTCCTAAGAGGGGAAGTGTCTATACCAACTGAGCTATTGCTCATTTGTTCCTCAATTGTTCCTCGACACAAATTGTTGTTTTGATTCTGAACAAGGACAAGAGCAAGAGCTCGTGTGGCTTCATTTTGGAAAACAATTTATAAGGAATTTGTAAGCTCAAAACAATTTGTATGATTATTAAAGGCCAAATCTATGGTTGATTCTGGTGCTTTGTGTGGCAAGGGGGTTATTGTTTTCGGTTTTGTGAGCTTTCGATGCTCAACTTGAATCTGTTTGCCGGCTAAAATAGATTTTCTGAAAGTTTTGAGGCCTTGAAATCTCCCTTTTTATCCGTTTCACGAGTTGGGTCCAACCCTGGTTTCTCTACTATCTCTTGCTATCAAAATCAACGGCGTCAGTGAGTGTAAAAAGAGAAGGTCCATTGATTTGATATTTTTTGTCTGTGATGTGGCTAGGGTTTAATAATAATATGAAAATAGCATAATCCCTGTATCCATCTACGATGTAACAAGGCAGAAAACAGTCACTTGTAGCATTTGTTTAATTATTAGAATTAGAATTTACTTTCCTATTTAATAGGCTTTATGTTTTGCATCTCTATTCAATGAATCTACAAAATACTTTTACATCGGCCAGTCCGGATTTCTCCTTCGAAAAAACTTTCTTCTAGTCTCTTGAATCAGTTAAAAAGAGATACTCTCGTATGCAACAACCTGCTACTGCTGCTTTAATAGGCTCTTTTTTCTGGTCAACTTCACATGCTAAATTCATAAATAAAAAAAGATAATCAAATTCATATTTATCAACAAGTGAAAACAATACTAATTCTATTGGTAAATAGAGCACCACATGCCTAACATTTTGCAAAAAGGTCACCTTAATCTAAGAAAACCGACAAATATGTATAATTGCTAACAGTGGCATGATTGGTATCAAATTAGCAGCCGACAAAAATCGAGACCCTGTTTACACTTTTGAAAATTGTTGCTTACACATAAAAAATAAAAGGACTCAAGTTAAGTTGAGTGTGTATATGAGAATAATAATAAAGAAAAGAGGCCCTATGAGTTTTTTTTTCCTCTATTTTTTTCGAGAATCGGCATCTATCATCATCGTTTTTATCATGTAAGATATGCATACACATGTAAGATATGCATACACCAAATTTCATGTAAAAAGTTCTATTGTCGGTAAACCGTTAATTTTGTATCCATTAAATCAACGGTGAAAAAGCGATGTAATCTCATAAAATTTGGTATATCCACATCTTAGATGATAAAGATGAAGATGATGAATGCGGATCGTTGAAAATGATCATGGAGGGTGTATTTTTCCGACGCCGTAGAAAAAATTCCCTCTCACGGCATCTTTCCTACAATCCCTCTCTCTCTCTCTCTCTCTCTCTCTCTCTCTCTCTCTATATATATATATATATATATATATATATATATATATATATATATATATATATACATATACCAAATTGGGATTTTGTATAATGTCTACCTATTCGCTTATATATCCCAAGTTGGGATTTTGTATAATGTCTACCTATTCACTTGTATAAGCTTCGTGTCACTATTTTAATTATTGGGGTACATTTGCATGAGAGGATATTTAAAAGCTTATAATCTATTTTGTAAACAACATGTTCCCTGATGAAAAAGAGTGTTTTTGTTTGCAAATATCTATATATCTATATCTATCTATATATATATACATGATATTGAAATGTTGGAAAGATTTTTCATGGGCTATAAGTATAAAGGAATAGCATAAGTTAGAGAGTATATTCATCGGGATGCAATAGAGGGACATGAATAATTTTTTATCTGCAGTTACTTAATCGGTATTGATGTTTCTTCACTTTCATTTAAATCTTTTCCCATTTAGATAGGGTTAGCTATGAAGTAAAACTCTAGCAGAAATATGAGAAGATTGATTCATATAAGCCATGAAAAATTATTCTATTTTTCAAAGTAATCCTTCAGAAAAATCCGACTCCGAAGGTCGTTGGAATCAATAATTCGAATATCTAATAATTTTTATTGCTACGCTAATTTTTATAAAACATCATCAACTTTTCAGATACTATGGAGATAACACAAGCGAATTATAAAGATATCACAAAACCCCTGAGTCAGCATTCTTGTTTGAAATTATCCGTTCATTACTATATGCAAGGATGAGTGGGCTGCATAACCCCTGAATGCTTGTATGCAGACCAAGCATCTTTAAAAAATGAAACAATTTGATCTTTTTCTGGACTGAAATACCCTTCTGGTGGAAGTAGGGTTTTATAGAATATTTAAAATTAAATGGTCAAAAACAGTGAAAAGTGGCTTGTGTTTTATAAAATACAGTTCAAAATTATTCTTCAATCGATCCGATGGCAGTCTCGTAATTAAATGATGAGACCGTGGGCATTTTATATACAGCACGACGTTATCTCCATAGACAACCCATTGTTTTCTTCCCACATTTGGCGGCCGACTTCGCTTGCGAAAAATCAAAAGAAAAAAAACCCTAAAAAAAAAGTTACCAAATTACAACCGGCTCTAATTTTATCCCAAATTCGACGAATTTCCTCCAAAAATTTCGATTCCCTGCTGATCCCGCTACCAAATCCCCTTCATCCTGCTGTCGATTTTGGATCAGAAAGCTTCCAATCATTCAACAGGTTAGTGTTTGCGAAAAAAAATTGATCTTTGGATTTCCCCACCTTATTTTTTCGGTATTTTTCTTAATATATATAGGTTTTGGATGTGGCTGTCTTGGAAAATTATGTTTTTTATGTTAGAATATTAGGGTTTGCATTTCTGTTTTGGGGATCTTATGAGCATTGATATAATCCTAAGGAAACATAGAAGTATGGCATAATGTTGAAGGAAGGGTTGTATCATAGAAGTAGAATAAGAAAATGAGAAAGAAAAGGACACATAGAGATGAAGAAGGGTGAGAAGTTTGTGAGAAGAGGATGTCATAAGAGAATACGAGGAAAGGATATGCGGAAATATTCAGGCCCTCTTTGTGAATGGAGTTAGGATAACCGGAATTTATTTTTAAGTGGGGGCATGGAGGATGCAAACTCTAGTTTGCAAGGCCCTATGGCCCAACTTTGATGAGTTGTTTGGCAACGGAGTTATCTAAACTCCAAAGTTTTGTTTTGTAGTTTTCTAAACTCCAAAATGAGTGTTTTCTTCTCATTTTTATTGGGGTTTAGAAAACTCTAGTTGGATCGGTGTTTAGTAAACTCCGGTTATCTCAACTTTGGAGTTTAGATAACCGGAGTTTTCTAAACCTGGAAGTCGAAAATAATAGCCAAACAATGTCATGGTTAGGATTTTGGAGTTAAGTTTAGATAACTTTATGAAACTCCGGTTATCTAAACTCAACTCCATTGTCAAACAGGGCCTTAAAGTTTTATAATCTAGAGTTTCATAAAGTTAGCTAAACTTAACTCCAAAATGCTAACTTTGCCCTGTTTGCACTCATTTTGAAAGCTGAGATAACCGCACTTATCAAAACTTCAATCTGAGCTTATCCATTTTTCCCAAACACATCTCTTAAAACATAACTAGAGTTTATTTTTAAATGAAGTATGGTGCTTGCGAACCATAGTTTGCATCCCCGCAACCTCCACTTCAAAATAAACTTTAGTTACCTAAAATTCATACCCAACAATGCCTTAAGAAGTTGAAAGAAGAATGGTGAGAATTAGAAAGGTTAGAATAATTAGAAGTAGGATACCAACAATAAGAAGAATGGTATAGAATATGAGAAGGGTTATTTTGATATTGGCACCCAAATTTTTGCTATTTAACCAAGCTAACTAACAACTCGATTTAACTTTACCGTGGTAGCCATTGTCGTCACCCAATCCTGAATCATTGTCCGAACTCCACAGACCCCACTCCCTAGCAGATGCAAAAAGGTCTCTCTCTCTCTCTCTCACTCTCTCTCTCTCTCTCTCTCTCACACACACACACACACACACACTGAACCCTAAACTTGGAATGAAAACACTCCCACTGGAGAAGCAGTTAGCAGGGTAGAAGTGTTATTTTACACCCATAACGGCTATATTTAACACAGTCAGAGATGTGAGAATATTAGAGGGGTGTTTTAAGTGAAGTTAAGGGATTTAGGGGTCCAATATAAAACACCAAATGATAATACGGAACAAAGAGGATTGTATGACGGAGGAGAAGAAAAATATACCACAGAAGATGAGGTAGAAGATTGAGAGGAAAAAGTTAGTAAAATTCAATGACCTAATTAGTTAAATTATTATTTTTAATGTTGCAAGTCAAGTTCTTAAGAACTTTTTAGTTCCTGTAAGTCAGTTTGATGCTCTTATATTGCTGAAGTCATGCTCGATATTTTTTCATATTATGCATTTAGAACTCTCTTAATTTGTCATTTTATTCGACTATAATACTTGAATTTTTTTCCTGCGTACATCTTAACCTCAGCTGTTTCGAAATGCTATAGGTGTGAATATTTTCAACCAATACCTGTCTCAGCATCAAAGTGACCAATATTGATGAAATGGCGGATGATTATGAAATGGAGGTTGTTGAAGATAACATGGATGAAGAATTTTTTGAGCGAAGGATAATGCATTCAGAATCTGATGACGATGACCCATCTGTATGCCCAATTTTATTCTTGTACTCATAATGCCAATTTTACTATTTTATTCCTTCTTAAAAGCACCATACTAATGGAACATAATGCTAATTATATGCAGCACATATCATCTGTACAAGCAAGGAAAGGGAAAGATATCCAAGGGATACCTTGGGATATGTTGAACATCACAAGGGAGAAGTACAGACAGACGAGGCTAGAGCAGTACAAGAATTATGAAAATATACCCAATTCTGGAGAAGCAGCAGAGAAGGCATGATAGTTGCAGTGCTAGATTTAATTTACCATATATTTATGATATAATTCCTTTTTTTTTATTTCTATGTTGTTGATTTTGCATATCCTTGTTCATAGGAATGCCAACCAACCGAGAAAGGCGGTATGTTCTATGAATTTCGGCGCAACACAAGATCAGTGAAATCAACTATTCTCCATTTTCAGGTTAGCTTTATTATTATGTTCCTTGGGTTATATATCTATCTCCACATTTAATAAAAGCTCTCTCTCTCTCTCCCTCTCTCTCTCTCACATGCGCGCGCGCTCGAATCTTCGACCGCAGCAAGACCATTATTTTTTTTTAAAAATAACTCTGAACATTACAATAATGATTATGAATATTTTTGTTTATTTTCTTTATGCGAAACTTACGTGTCATATCTTCTAAATATTTTTCAGCTGAGGAATCTGGTATGGGCTACATCAAAGCATGATGTTTACCTCATGTCGCATAATGCTGTCATGCATTGGTCAGCGCTAACTAGTGAGAAATCTGAAGTCATGAACATGTCAGGACATGTGGCACCATCCGAGGTGCATGCTTCTACATCTAACTTATACATTGAGCTGCTAGCAAGTCTTTTCTTTCTTTTAATAGTATATGACTCCTCCTTTCTATGTAACTCTGGTCAGTTTAAACTTTGGTTCATTACTTCTTTCTTGATTTGATGCTAACATGTCATCATTTTGGATTTCTCCTTCTGCAGAAACATCCAGGAAGCTTGTTAGAAGGCTTTTCTCAGACTCATGTTAGTACATTGGCAGTGAAGGATAAGTTACTCGTAGCTGGTGGATTTCAAGGAGAGCTCATTTGTAAAGTAATTACCTTCAAATTTCATTTGGATGCTTTGCTTGGATTAGTAAATTAACATGTACAATCTTCTATTCCTGACCCTAAATGCCTAATAGTTTTCTTCTGCTTATGGTCTAGCATGACTACTTTACATTTGTTTGATTGGAGATATTTCTGTAGGAAGCTGCACACCTTCCTATTTGAGTATCATTTAATATTATATATTTGTTTTGATATGTGATTTTATTGTGCTTTCTTCTCTTATACCATGATTGCGGATCCAGGTGACTAATTACCTTCTGCGCCATCCTTTCATTTAACATGTTTCTTTTGTACATTCTAGTGAAAACTCTGCAAATTTCATTCTTAGTGTAGTGTTGATTTATAAAATACAACATGGGATTAGATGCGAATTGGACAGTACTCATCTGAGGGATCTGAGAAGATATACCACACTGGTGCTGATATTGCTCCTTCATATCACACATTACTTTTATATTTAAGCCTTAGTCAAATTATAAAATTCTGGTAGCAAGTTCTTTCTCTATACCTTGTTACTTCTAACAGAAAGTCGTGATGATTTCTATTGCTATGTTTTATTGTTAACATACCAGCTTTTAAGTGAATTTGCCGATGAACCATCTTGCTTCACAAGCTAGCATCTGCTCACTAAGATTCTTTGAACATGAAGACCTCTTATGTGTATTGGAAAGCCAAAAAACATTTCTCTGCATAAAGATTTTGCCACATTGTTGGCAATGACTAAGTATTTGTTTCCAGAAAAACAATATTTGTTGCTAATGTCTATAATTGATTAACTAAACAACTAAACATTAAGTGATTTCTTTAATTTTGTGGGTGCAGTATATCGATCGAGAGGGAATAAGCTATTGCTTCCGGACAACACATGATGACAATGCGATCACTAATGCTATTGAGATATATGACAGTGTCAGGTGCTTGTTTTTCCTTGACTTTGTATTGTGATGATTCGTTTAATTACTCAGTGGCTGACCCTAATTGAAATTATTCAGTGGCGCGGTGCACTTCTTGGCTTCGAATAATGATTGTGGAGTTCGAGATTTTGACATGGAGAAGTTTCAAATTGCCAAGCATTTCTGCTTCCCTTGGCCAGTGAACGTATGCAATACTTCTGATTTCTCATTTACTGCATGTGTAATGTTTGGTTAAATACCTCACAAATCTGGTTGTTAGCTTGAAGATCATTTGATCATAATCAATGCTTTTTTCTATTTCTTATGATTGTATTTGCAGCACACATCACTTAATCCTGATGGGAAGCTTCTTGCTATTGTGGGAGACAACCCTAACGCTCTTCTTGTCGATGCTCATTCTGGAAAGGTACTTGGTGTTCATATGTGTAAAGCTTTACATCATACAAGGTTATACGCAGTAGGATATTATCTTGCAATGCAGTACAAAAAGTCAACTCTCGCCATTTTCTTATGAGGATAATTAGAAGTCAAAACATAACGTCAAGAACCACTACCCAAAAGCTTAAGCCAACACGACATTATTTTAAGCACACATCCCCCCTCCCTCCCAAATAAAACAAAAAAAAGCGGGACTTTTGAATGGCTTCCGATGGGAACTCTTGTAGTAAGGGCACATCAATTGGGATAAAATAAAGATATTTTAATTTGACGATGATGAGGTTTGAACTTGGGATCTTGAAGCTAGTGCACTCTCAATTCATATCAAGAACCACTTTATCCAAAAGTTTCCAAAAGTTTAATCCGTTAGTTTGTTGGATAACAATGTATATCAAACTAACATAATAATATTTTGACACGCACATATGCCAAAGGCCATGTGTTTACATACTTGGTATTCTTTAATCATTCCCGGCAATATATGTATGTTTCAACATCAACCGGCGGCGAGGCCGGAGAAGTGCCAGTGGATGACAGTGAGGCCGCCGACGAACCGTCGATTGGCGGTGGTCCGGCAGATTACCGGCGACGAACTACGGCCGGCCGGCAGGTGGCGAGGGAGGCGGGCGGATGGTCATGGCTCATTCATGTTAGACGGGAATATTTTGTGGTAATCTAGGCTCGACATGTTTTTTTTTAGGGGGATAGAATTAACATGAAATGGGGTCATTTAATTACCATGGTAATCCTATATTCTCAGAATATCCTTTACACATAAACAAGCGTGATAATATTTCATGGTAATTTAATTACCATGGTAGTCCTTGTCAATTTTTTAGTTATTAGAGGATTCCGATCTCACACTCCCGCTTCTTTCTTTATTTTTTTCAGACAGTTCAAGAATTCCAAGGCCACAAAGACTTCTCCTTCGCTTCATCCTGGCATCCCGATGGTCATACCTTCGCAACAGGCAACCAAGATAAGACCTGCCGGCTTTGGGACATCAGAAACCCCTCGGAATCAGTTGCTGTAATTAGAGGCAACATCGGCGCAATAAGATCGATCAGATTCTCATCCGACGGCCGGTTCATGGCGATGGCGGAGCCTGCCGACTTTGTTCACATCTTCGACGTCGGAAGTGGTTTTACAAAGCGACAGGAACTCGATTTTTTCGGCGAGATCTCGGGATTGTCGTTCAGCCCCGACACCGAAGCCCTCTTTGTTGGGATATGGGATAGGACTTATGGGAGTCTGCTTCAGTACAGCAGGTATAGGAATTACATGTACCTTGACTCTATGCTTTGATTTTTGGAATTGGCAGAGTGGGGGTGTGGTGTTAATAAAGGGGGGATACTCTCAAGTTTATGGTGATGATGTACAGTGCTAGTATTTTTCTGCTGTTGTACAATATGAGGATGCTGCCTTCTTGTTATGAACTTTTTAGTTGTTTTTAGGAGAATATGACTTAGAATTAAACTCATGTATTTTGGATGTTGGTAACTTGGACAATGAACCAGTTGTGATGCAAAAGCTTGTGTTGGTTGTTTTGTTAGATTAACTATCTGTGCCTTAAACTTCAGGTAAATGTTGTCTGAAGTTGTTAAGCAAGCATTCTGTTTTTGAAACTTGACATGTATTAAATTTGACCCTCTCATTCTCTTGTTACTATTAACTTTAAATTTCGTTGGAGTTAAAGAAGAAACTATGGTATGCAAACCCTAAACCTCGGTTTTGCAAAAATGGAGTTTCCGAATGTATAGGATTATTTGTAATTTAGTCTAGAAACCTAGGTTTTGTTTAAAAATCGTGTTATGGAAAAAGCAGCAGTTTGAAATTCGGGAAAAATTTATCCAAGTCCCTGGCTTTCAAAAGTAATAGGCTAAAGTCCTTTGGCCCTTATGAAAAACTTTCCAAGCTCAAAGATTCTTTTGTTTTAGTCCTTATAGTATATTAATTAATATGTTATGTCAGTAATACCCTTTGAGATAAAAAGCCATAATTACCTTTTAAAATGCTATATTTATCTTATAAAATGCTATATTTATGTTGAAATTAATATATTTGTATTAAAATACTATATTTGACATGAAACTATTACATTTGCTAGTAAAATTACTATATCTACTATATTTGACCCATTTCAAAATAAATGTAGTATTTTATAAGATAAATATAACATTTTAAAAGATATATGTAACACTTTAAAGTGCAAATGTAGCCTTTTGTTTTAAAGCGCGTTATTGACATAACATATTAGTTAATATACTGTAAGTACTAAAACAAAAATGATATTTGAGCTTGGGGAGTTTTTCATAAGTTTTTTTAGTCTAGAGACTTGAACATTGCTTTTGAAACCTGGGTACTGAGATCCATCTTCCCTTGAAATTTTGTGAAACTGTGGTCTTTTTTGAGTTTAAAAAATGAGGTTTCATACTGTGATTTTGGAATCCTTGTTTGGGTTGCTAAGGGCCTGTTTAGTTGCTAGATTATGAAATTTGGATTCTAAAATAGCAGGTTGAAAATTTCTGGATTTGGTAATTTGTTGTATGGTTGTTTTTGGATTCCTAAAATTGGATTTATAAATCCTTATAATCTTTGTTTGGTTGGTGAAAAGAAAGTGAGATTTGGATTTGAGGATTTTAGAGAGAGGTATATAGAGAGGATTATTAAATAAATAAAATACACGGGTCCCATCTAAAAGTAAAATCAATAGTGCCAAATCCCTGCAATTTCTCAAAAATTTTTAGGATTTATGAATCCTTGTTTTGTGGTGGGCCTCTCATAAAAAATAAAGGAATCATACAAATCCACCAAGCAAATACAAAATTATGGAATTTTGGATTCCACAATCCAAATCTTCAAGAATCCTGCAACCAAACAGACCCTAAATGAGCCCGGCATACAATTTTTTGAGCTTATTCTTAAAACTACTTGAAATTATTGTTTGGAAACATAACCTTGATGCCAAATGAGCCGTTAAATTGCACATGCAAAATTCTTAGTCTATGACCAATTAACACCGAAGCATGACAATATATCTAAAATTCTTTGCCATTTACAAAAAATATACTTAAAAAAATGAAGTCAGAAGTACTCAATTATGGACAAAATAAGAAAAAAATTTAATGAACCTGACGTGAATCGAACACGCAACCTTCTGATCTGGAGTCAGACGCGCTACCATTGCGCCACAGATCCACTTGATTCTGTTTTACAATAAAGAAAATAATATTGTTTTATGATAAATATATCAAATACCAAACCCCTCCGAAAATATAAGGGTTTTTTGCCATATAAAATACCCCGCACTCGTTCGGATGGGTTTAAACGGGCTTGTAAAAATTTCATCTACACCAGCCCGTCCGAACTTGCAAATTGGCCTGGCCGATACCCAAACCTGAAATCGCCTGTAACCAATTTAAAACCAACACAAATTGATCAACGTCTGCTCTCCCCATGTGTATTTATTCTAGATTTTTTTTCTTCCATCATTTTATACAAAACGGTTGCAACTTTTAATTTTCAATTTTCAATTGTTTAAATTTTGGATATCTTGTATTTGGTAATTGGATCTGTCACAATAATTATGTTATGAAATGGGTAAAGCTGATACGTCCATTGAAAACGGCCAAGAACCCGAAATCGAATGTTTGGACACATCAATTTGTGAACCGGTCAAGTTTGTACGGGTTTCGGTTCCAGGGTTTAATTTTCGAACCGTGCATAAATTTGATGGAAAAAATTCCCTCAATTTAGATTTCCTTTGAACATAGAACCTTTCACTAGTGTCCCCCTATCTCTTATCCAAATCATCTACCTATCAACTCCTCCCAAATCTATCCCTGCAAATTCCTTCCACCACAACCGGTCCCGAACCAGCCCGCCCCGATCCCGAACCAGCCCCGTCTCGATCCGGTCGGAGCTCAGCCCGCCCCTCATCATCAGCCTAAGCACCGGGCTGTCCCTCTTCCTCGGCCGCTTCGTGTTCTTCAACTTCCAACGTGAGAACATAGCCAAGCAAGTGCCGGAGCAGAACGGGCAGACCCATTTCGAGGCCGGGGACGCGCGGGCGAAGGAGTACGCGGCCCTGCTCAAGTCGAACGACCCTGTAGGGTTCAATATAGCGGACGTGCTTGCATGGGGCTCGATAGGGCACATTGTGGCTTACTATATCTTGGCTACTTCTAGCAATGGCTATGATCCTAACTTCTTTGGTTGAGGATTAATTTGCTTATAGGGTTTAATTCTATGCTCTGTGGGTGTATAGGAGGTTTAATTATGATCAATTTAAAAAGAATTGTGATCGTGCCTTGTTTTCATGCATTTTCCTATTTTATTTTTATTTGTTGGTATGATTATATGATATATAACCGAGTGTTTTCATATTTGGTACGTAAGAGTACTAGGTTTCTGCACCTGCGATATGCGTATTTGTACGTGTTGGCGTCATGAACAGAGATTTGAAAAAGATGAAATTTTAGACGAGGATTTCAGTTAGATAATATTTGGGTATGGTTTTATTTAATATTTTTCGGGAATTCTCAATCTCTTTCTCTGATGTTTCTCCTGCTTCAAACTTGTCAACGTCTTGATTGCTAGATGAAGTTCAATTCCATCCACCACTCCCAACAAATGAAACCACGCCACGTGTCACCAATCCTCAAGCAACATTGACAGCCTTTCCAACCATCATGTGACCGACAGCTGTCCGTCTCCAAGCCTCGAGAACCGGCACTCGGTATACCGTCACCGACCAAGGCGGTTACCAGACCTTCCCTCTAAAATAAAAATTTCCGACTGTTTCTCATCCTCATCTTTGGAGACACAGTCTCTCGCTTGAGTCGTAATCGCTTCCTATTTTGGTAAGCGAATCACTTTTTCCTCTTCGCTAATTTTGCCTTCAAAATTGAGTTTTTTTGGTTTGATTCACAGCGATGCTTGGTTGTTTGCAGAAAAGTTTCGATCTTGTTGCTTAAAATTTTGTTAATTTTCATTTTTCTCGGCAAATTAGGTTATGCAAGTTGATTTTAGTGATAAAAATCGGATTTTGATGTAGGAGCTGCTCAAAAGCTGTGTCTTTTGATGGAAATTTCTAGTCTCATGATGGGGAATCACTATAAAAATCTTGTCTTGGTATCTATATCATGTTTTTTAAGCTTAAAATTACTTTATGGAGCAAAACTGTTGTGTCAAAATTGATCTTTGGAATGCAATTTGCAAAATTGTCATTTAATAATGCTCAGCACATTGGAAATTAGTGATGGTAATCAAAATTTTGTCAATTGGGCGAGTTAAGTTGGGTTATGGTGGTTGTATTTATTTTATGATTTGGTGGTAGGTATACACAGTGGTAGAAAGAGTCAATTATAAATGTTATGATAGTTGTTAACTTAATGAATGGAAAATTTGATTTTTGATACTTCAGCCGTCTTCGTGGTCGTCATCATAGTCATCATATTCATCTAAGTCTTTTCCCATCCAAATGGGGTTAGGAATGAAGCAAAACTCCAATGAAGACCCAACAAAGGTTTGCTCCGGTTGCCGACCTGATGTCAACCTTCTCCAAATTAGGGCTAAAATCCCGGTTCAGGAAATTATGACGAGAAATGGGCTTGTCAATAGTCCAAGACAAGCCATGCCTTGGTTTGTAAAGGCGAAGGACAAACTGAACCCTAATAATAGTATAATATAACTATAAATTTTAGTATAATTCACTACTAATTGCTTACTAAAGTCAATAAGTAAGTGATCTGATTCAAAAACTCTTCAAATAAAGATTGCTTCGGCAACTAACACTTTCCTTCTCTATCATGTGAAAGAGTTTATTGATCTCTTTTTTTAATCTCTCTCTCTCTCTCTCTCTACACACACACAGTCCTTTAATTGGTCCTTGTGCTGTTTCCATTAGCTAATCAGTGGGCATCATTTGTACCTAATTTATGAACAATCCTTAAATTTGGAACTTTAACCTTTTTCCTTTTGACTTCAGATTTTTATGGCTAGCAAACGAATTCAGAAGGAGCTTCAAGATTTGCAGAGAGATCCTCCGACATCGTGTAGTGCGGGACCTGCAGGAGAGGATCTATTTCACTGGCAGGCGACTATAATGGGCCCCGCGGATAGCCCTTACGCGGGAGGGGTTTTCTTCATTATGATTCATTTCCCTCCTGATTACCCATTTAAGCCTCCCAAAGTCAACTTTCAAACCAAGGTAATATACATGTATTAGTCATGTTTCTCCTCCTACCGTCTGGAATATAATTTGAATATTCTTTACAGGTATCAGCTAACTTTTAGGCCCCGTTTGGATACAGAGGTAGGATAACAGTGGTTTATTTTTAAGTGGAGGAAGAGATGTTGCTAGCAAGCCTCAAACTCCAAAAATGGAGTTTTGTAAACTTTGGCCAGATTGGAGTTGAGATACGTTGAGATACCTGATAACCGCAGTTATCTCAACTCCAGAATGGTCCCCAAACTGAGCTTAGTTAGCATTTTGGAGTTTAGCTTTCTAAGCCTTATGAAACTCCAGGTTGCTAAACTGTGTTCCCAAACAGGCTCTTAGCAGTTATGGTGGTTAGTGGAACTATAAGTTGTTTCATCATCGTCATTTTGAGTCATACTTGCACAAGCAATTGTGTGTTTAGGGTTAGGGTCAGGGTTCACTGATACAACACATGTAGATTCTGGGAGCACTTCTAATAATTTGTCAAATTTCTCACTTGTTTGATATGATATTTACATTGTTTAACTTAATTATCATAGACATCATAATAGACTTGCGACAGCCAATTATTTATTTCCACACTGAATGAGATTAGATTATCTGATCAATCTCCACTTCTGTTTAATAGGTTTGTTTCATTAGTTCGATGTAAACTTCGTTTTTGTATTGATTAACATAATATGTTATTAGATAAATAGGCTCTGAGAAAAGACTAAAAGAAGATATTTCTATTTTAAGAAAATAATCATAGTATGCCATTAAGGAGAATGGCAGAGAAGGAGAAGAATGGTTAGAGAAGAAGTGCGATGTGAAAGCAAGAAATTAGCATTAGAACTAGGGATGAGCGGCTGGCTTGGAAGCGTATAGAGAAGATGGAGGAGAAAGACATAAACCAAGACCTTGTTCCGTTTAATACTTTCAACGAACCAAAACTTTCAACACCTTATCGATCTTCTCTAACCTGCTCTTTTCTACTTCCAATCTAGCTAGTTCACAACCCCTACTTCCATCAAGCTATCGTTTTCATTTTCATTTCAGACTTCTCTAGCCTTTCTTCTCCTCCTCCTCTAGCCATTTTCTCTAATCGCATATTATTTCATAACGTTAGATATTTCTATTAGATAAAATATTTATTAGGCTCTTGGAGTCTTGGACAAGTGCTTCGAATAGAAAACGAATGTCTACTACGTAAAGTGTAGACTAGGTTGTCTAATGTTAATTACCTTTCTGGGAAGGTAAATTCTTATGTGGTTCATATGCCATATTTTTTTCTTTTTTCTTTTTATTTATCATGCAATTTCTTTCATTTCATATTTCTAATGAAATGTTTTATTTCGCTAAGGCCTTTTTTGACCTTATCCATTTTTCTCCGAAAAAAAATATTATTTGATAGGCATATGCACACGTCAAATTTCAATCCATTCTTCTCTACTTCTAATAAATAGTTTTTCCCCCTCTTCCATCAATCTACGTGTTTTTTTCCAATTAAAAACTGGTACTGTAAAAGTAAAAGCTTGTGATTTAACTCTGTTGCAACAATTCTTTTCTCTGCTTGGTGTGAATTTCAGAAGCATGCAGCTTTTTTGCACACACATGTCCAAAGCATTATGCATCAGATATCGAGTGATCACCATTTTATGAGATATCAATGCATGGTACCAAGAAGAATTTAATGTCTATAAAGCATTCTATAGGTTTAGTTCCAAGAATATATTAGGTGTCCTTATATTTTAAGTTTATTATTAACTTTGTAAATTAGTTTAGTAATCAATAACCAATTCAACTCTTCTACTTACCCAAGTTTAGCGTCGATTGATCGGCCTCTTAAACCTTGTTTTACAGCAATTTACAGCATTAATAAATTCATTTCTTACCAAATAAAAGAATTCAGTACCCTTGAAGGAAAATGACACTTAAATATATCATTTCAATGCAGGTTTACCACCCAAATATCAACTCAAACGGTAGCATATGCCTCGACATCCTCAAGGAACAATGGAGCCCGGCACTTACCATCTCGAAAGTTCTCCTCTCGATCTGCTCTCTTCTCACTGATCCGAACCCAGACGATCCTCTCGTCCCTGAGATTGCTCACCTCTACAAGAACCAAAGAAGCCGTTACGAGGAAACAGCAAGGGCCTGGACCCAGAAATATGCTATGGGCTAACGATTCGCCTGCACGAAGAAACAATATAAATGTTTGATAAAGTTGTATTTGCTTGCCATGTTGAAATATAAATTAAAAGTGTGTTTGTGTAACATGTTAGGTTATGTAAATTATAGTTTTGTAAACTTTTCATACTTCAATATATGAAGTTTAAGGGACTCTTTCTGTTTGATCATTATTCAATTTAGTTTTTGAAGGAAATATTTTTTTTTTTTTTTTACAGTTTTGGATAAAAATGTTTTTGAATCATTTAACTGAATCGATTAGCAGATGAATAATTATTTTATATGCCCACAAGGAAATTGCACGGGCAGAAATTACACAAATAATTTAATAATTTATGTACGCTCTGCTAGTTTTCTTTGTTAAGAGTTATCTTCAGCTAACATTTTTTTGGTTGCGGCGCAATAATAGGTTAGGAAGTATATTTTTCAAATGTTTTTTTACCGGTCATGGTATGTTTATGCCTCATTTTGTTTGTCATTTTTGTGAAAAACTGTTATAGTTTTAGGAGCTAATCAATGGATTAACTTTCTTAAACAAAATTAAGTGTTATATGTTACTATTTAAATCAAATACTTTGTTGCAAGAAAAAGTCATCAACTCAAGAATTTTAGTCGATTGCTAATATATGAATACATTTTCCCACACAAAAATTAATTTCATATATTACTTAGATTTGCAGGAGTACGCCGCATATGCAAAATTTTACTTTTCTAGGATTCATGTATGCTTATATGCAATACAAATTTAGTAAACAGAGAAGTCGACACCACAATGGTATAATACTGGATGAGCAAGAGATATCACCGAGCGACCAGTTTAGGTATCTAGGTTCTATCATTCAAAAGGATGGAGAGATCGATAGGGATATCAACCATATGATTTAAGCTGGCTGGTTGAAATTGAGGAGTGCAATAGGGATTTTGTGTGATCGTAAATTTACGTTAAGCTTGAAAGGAAAGTTTTATCGGTGCGTTATTCGGCCTGTCTTATTATATGATACAGAACGATGGACTCCTAAGAAGTATCATACACAGAAGATGCATGTAGCGGAGATGTACATGCTTCGTTGGATGTATGGTAACTCTAAAAAAGATAAGGTGCGCAATGAGAATATCCGTGCAAAAGTTGGAGTAGCATCTGTGGATGGGAAGATCGATAGCAATATCAACCATAAGATCCAGACTGGTTGGTTGAAATGGAGGAGTGCAACAGGGATTTTGTGTGATCGTAACTTTCCGTTAAGGTTGAAAAGGAAGTTTTATCGGAGTGCTATTCGGCCTGCCTTATCATATGGTACAGAATGCTAGGCTCTTAAGAAGCATCATACATAGAAGATGCAAATAGTGGAGGTGTACATGCTTCGTTAGATGTGTGGTAATACCAGAAAAGATTAGGTGCGAATTGAGGATATTCATGCAAAAGTTGGTGTAGCATTTGTGGAGGAGAAGATGCGGGAAAACGGACTAAGTTTGGTCATGTGCGACGCAAACATGTGGAAACACCGGTTCGACGAGTGGATACTCTCGATATAGGCAATGTCATAAGTATAGTCACAAATTCGTGATTCGGCAATAATTCGGCGAGGTCGAAAATTCGGATTCGGAGAACTATTCAGAAAAAATCGGCAGGTATTCGGGAAAGATTCGGTAAGTGTTCGGGAAATGTTCGGGAAGGATTTCGAGCAAAAAATTAATATATGAGACGCTAGATTTTTATTTTGTGAATTATTTGCTGTTTTTTTGAATAATTCGCTGTTTTTTTAATAATTCGGGAATTATTCGCGAATAATTCGCCGAGTTCGGCGACGACAAATAATTTGCAGATTTAATCGGCATATCAATAATTCGCGAATTATTCACGAATTCGCCGAATATTCCGCGAATTATGTGACTATGGTCATAAGGGCAAAAGGGAGACCGAAGAAAACATGGACGGAAGTGAGACGAAAAGATATGGCTGCCAAATGCTTTAATGAAAGATATTGTTCGATAGGAGTGAGTGGAGGCGGAGGATTCATGTGCTGGGCTGGGCGTGATTCTCATGTTGGTTCATGTAGTCTACCCCATATACTTGGGATAAAAGCTCAATTGTTGTTGTAGGATTCATGTATGCTTATTCTTCTCCTGCATCATGATGCCCTTATGTGCCGGACCGTGCGTGATTCCCATGTTGGTTCATGTAGTCTACCCACTGGCGAATCCAAGCATAGCCGAAGGAGGCGATCCCCCCCTCCTCCCCTCCCCCCTCTTCCCGAATTTTTTTAGTAGACAAGGACAAGGTCAAGTTGGAAGAGATCCGCGATCTCTTGAAGTCGTCTCGTATCAGCATCGTGAAGGAGGTCTCCGATTACATCCTCAAGCATCTTGATCACAAGAGCCCTGTTGTCAAGCAGAAGGCGCACAATTTTCATGTGCCATGTGTTCATCGTTTGCCTATGACTATTACTTATCTTTATCTCCAGTGTGAAAGATTCAAGATTAGGAGATAAAAATAATAACGCATCTTGCTGGAATATCAATACATCGTCATCAATAATGCAAAGCAAATCATCGTGTTAATTGTTTTGAGTTTGAGTGCACTCTCTTCCAAGCTAATGGTGTTCGCCAATCATTGTGTTAATTGTTTTGAGTTTGTGTGCACTCTCTTCCAAGCTAACGGTGTTCACTATGCTGCTCTCGTTCATGGGCATGCATGCGGGAATCGGACAATATGGTTTTGTCCTTAAGTTGTTTGATGAAATACGTCATCAGGGATGCGATCTTTTGATAATCTTTGATTCTTGCAAATAGTTAGAAAGATCTCATTTTTATGGTTTTAACGCTAGATTTCTCTAAAATGATATGACCTTTCCTTTGAAATTTGTTGCACTTTTCATACTTCAAATTATTTGTAAATAATTAAAAAATAATAATTAATTTTACATAAATAATGTAAAAGATTTTTGGCAATAATAAACTTAGTTTGGAAAACGGTGTTTGGATTTTGATGTATGTTAGAGGATCTTTTTTAATTTTGAAACTTATTTTAAATATTTTTTTGGCAATTATGACCAAATTTTCTGGATCCGCCACTAAGCCTACCCCATATGCTGGGATAAAAGGCTCAGTTATTGTTGTAGGATTCATGTATGCTTATTTTTCGGAACTATACTGGTATTTTTGCGTGTGTGATGCATGTACATATCAAAGTATAAGTAGAGAATTTTTTAAACAAAAATCCTTGGAATAATTTTTTTATAAATATCATTTTATTTAAATTATGGGGATATATCTTGCAGCGTGTCAAGCTAATTGCGAAAAATCAAATTATAATTTCAATTTAATTATTCCCTTTTGGGTTATAATATTAGGTTAATTAAGGAATGTGAAAATTACGAATGTACAAGCCTACAAGGTTTCAAAAAATATATATACACACAAACATATATATAATTTCGACTCGATACCATATTTTTATTTTTTCTTTACTTAAATAGAGATGTCTTGGCAGCCAAGAAATTAAGTTGACTAAACTCACTGAAGATCAAAGAAAGAAAAACAGTTGTTTTTATTTTTATTTTTTGTATATATATTATTTTGAGCACAAGATGCATTGAAATATTAAGTGAGCTTAAATGTGTTATTCTGATTCATCTAAGATGTTGTTGGCGATATATTTTATCAAAAGTTGATGAAAACTTTAATTTTTATTGTTAATTAGTTGTAATATACGTACCAAATTAAATTTCAACAAATATAATATCATAAAGGGTTGATTGCAGAAAACACCTTCTGTAGTTTGTCCTGTGTGGCGCTTATACCCCAAGTCATTTATTAGCACATACACCCCGTCTACTCGTTGACCAAAACCCTAAAAATTGATGAAAATATACTCTAAACAACATAAACAAATCCTAAATTTATGTCGGTGATCGGAGAAAGGAGAATGATAGGAGGTTTCAGTGGAAAGCATCGATGTCCGAGGTAAGGTTTCAGTGGAGGTTGGATTTGGGTTAGGACCAGTGATGCACGATTGGAGATGGAGTCAAGATCAACGGAAAGATTTATGTCGCGATCGGAGAAAGGAGAATGACAGGAGGGTTGAAGGGAAAAAGAGGGAGCGAGAGCTGCAGCAGGGGGTATTTAAAAAAAATGAGCAGGTTGAGGATGAGAGTAGTCAAAGTTTAAGGGGGTAATATTATGAATTAGACATTGTTAGGGGTAAAAAGTAATTGTAGACCCTCTAACGGTTAGGATGTGAGGTAGCTTGGGGGCTTTTTTTAGTTAAGTTTAAGAGAGTACTCATTTTGTAAATTGCAAATTTTCTCTGCTTTATCTAAATTTACAAACAAAACCCCCCTGATACAAATCACAATTTATATACAAAAAGTAACAACAAACAATAAGCAAAATACAAACATGCTCCAAAAATCTCTATATTCAACTCACATTCGCAAAAATCTTCTCAGGAAAAAAAAATTTATTCTTTCTACAACTCCTCATTACCACCCTCCAATCTCTCTAGAATCTCTTTAATTATGCTCTCCTCCTCAATTGTTAGCTCCTCCAATGCCTGTTCAAATTGTTCAACAAGTTCCGGATCAAAAACAATGGGAGAATCGCCATTTTTATCTCCGTTTTCTTCAACAAATTTTCCGAATTTAGGAGTAATATAAGAGCCGGGAGAGAAAACCTGCCCTCCATGCAGAAGCCAATCTTTCATGCTCGAATCTCTCGTAAACTCAAATGCCCCCGGATTCACTTTCAGAGCCCTGAGATCTTTCGCCACCACTTTTCTCTTCACACCCTTCTCGTGTTTTTCTGCTTCGATCAAAGCATCGAAGTCCTCTACGGTACGGAAGCTCCTAGAAGGCCCGGTCGGGTCATTGCTTATAATTGATTTCTTGACGACTTCATGATCATCTCTTGCTTCATTTTCTTCTTCGAGATCGGATAACAACTCCCAAGTGTTGATCGTCTCTACGTCGGTCGTTTCGGGGTCTTTGGTGTCGATGGAATTCGGATCGGTCGTTTCGGGGTCTTTGGTGTCGATGGAATTCGGATTCTTGATCACATTCGGCTCTTGAGCAAGGAGAACTTCTTTGCGTAAAAAAGTGACGAATTTCTCTCCACTGTTATTAGTGTTGGTGATTTCTTTGATGCTAGTGTTTCGTTTTCGCATGCTTCGATTGAACTCTTCACGGAAACTGGCCGATTTCATCATGATTTTCGAAGAAACGCAACCCATTTCCCCACGAACAAACTGTATCTGCTAAATATGAACTATATCGGCAAGTCTCCAATATACAAGCAATACTTGATATAGTCTTTCAATATATCAGATAAGATATGATTCATTAAAGCTGGGCTTCATTCCAAATCATTGGATATCGTAAAATTTCTACTTCGATGATTAAAAAATCTTTTTCTTTTTCTTTTTTAATTCGATAATCGACACCATATTCATAAATTTCTAGTAATTGTACAAATATAATAAATATGGTTCGTTAGAAGAATATTTTCCCTGTTAAATGCTTATCAATTTTTTTTTCAGGAAAGAAGTTGAATGATAAGGAATTGAATGAAAAATTCTCCAAAATATTTTTTTTATAAAAAAAAACAATTTATTTCTGTTGCTGTTGATTTCAAAGGAGCCTTCAAGCATCAAGTTGTTGATTAATACATTTTCATAGATAATATAAAATTAAGATGACAAGGAACCCAAAATAAATGACCAATTGAAACAAAACTTTATGCATATAAATCCTATGAACAAAAATAAACATAATTTGCTACTCACCCAAATTAAATGAATCTTCAAGCTCCTCCTCAACTTGCCCCAAGCTTCAAATTTCTTGGCATGGAAACAAAAGCATATCAAAATGTTATTCTACTAGAAATTTCTTGGGTGTCGATGGCTATCATATTTGAATGGTATTTTGTTCTCTTTGATTAAGAAATGGAAATCACATGTAACGCCAAAAGCTAAAGTCAAACACCCTTAACATTTTTTCTTTCTTTCTTTTTATTATAAAAAGAAAACATATATTTTTTTTCTTTCAATGCTTTCTTGTTTCAAGGGGACACCAAATCAGTTTTGAACTTTGACCAAGTATTTGTTTCTTATGTAAGATTGCCCTCTCTTCATTGGAGAAATTACGGTTTTGGTCCTTTGGAATCCTTGGGAAGTAGAATTGGATCTAGGGTCTCAGGCTCTCAGCTATTATGAGTTATTTGATTCGGTATGTTATGATTTGTAATGAAAAGCCCTCGTTATCCAAGTATATATAACTAGGGTGCGGTTCCAGTGAAAGGTATCTTTGAAGTTTTTCTGTCAAATATGGATATTCATCATTCATCACCTATAACAAATCAAGACATCAACGGGAAAGAATTTTCAAATGGAAATAAATAACATCAGCCGTTTATGTTTTGATTCGTTATAGGTGATGAATGATGTATATCCATTTTTGACAGAAAAGCTTCAAAGACACTTTTCATTCATCGGAACCGCACCCGTATAATTATTTAAATTTTTGGAAAAGTAAATCAAACAACGAGTGTGTGTGTATAACATTTTATAAAATTGGAGCATGCAATTTTATTTTGGGGTTTTTTCATACTTCTTGGCCAGCCAAAACTTAGGTATTTCCATATTTCGTCCCCAAAAGTTTAAAATTTCAAATTTCATCCCAAAATCACTTTGTTAACCAAAACTGCCCACACCATGTACTTTCCGTCAAAATATAACTTGGGTTAGAATTTTTTAACACAGGTTACACATTAATAAGTTGAAACATACTTTGGATGAGAAAGAATTGCTATAATCTTAGATTTTAAGAAAATCTTTGATTTTGGAGTTAAGATAAATTCTAACCGTAGCTGCAGCTTTTGAAGTTAAAAAGGGGAAGAAGACTTTTGAAGGGCATATCCGTCATTTACTAGCGTTCTTAACGGTTCTAAACTCTACTAACGTTATATCTCTAACGGATGCGAAGTAAAAATATTCAAGGGGTGTATTTTGAGTAACTCAAAACTCTTAAGGGATAAGTATGGAACTTTAAACTTTTGGAGGCGAGATATGAAATCACCTGATATGAAAACACCCCTTTAATTTTAAGTTTGAATAGCACATCGTAACGAACTCTATCGCACATCTATCGAAATCAGTACATATAATTTGCATTTGATAAACAGCAGAACATCGATTAGAAGATATATACATGCCTAGTTTTTTTTATAGCATTAAATGTCTCTAGTTAAATTTTTTTATTTTTTTTGTAACACCCAGTAACCTTTGGTGGTGAGGATTGGGCCTCAAATCCTCTCTTTCCACGAGTAAAGGGTTTCGAATCCAATACATTCTATCAGATGGAATAGTATCATTGCTGCTCAAACAAAGTCCCTTTTCAAAGTTACTTGGCCTACATCTTATACAAAGGAAGCCTAGGCTCTCTATACTTTGCATAGCATCTACTTGGTAGTGGCATGATGGTTATTATGTACAATTACAGGGGCTAATATATTCCTCTCCATTAATTCAGGAGCAGCCGGCAAGAAAAAGACAAACGGTGTGAAAAGGTCAAGGCTCGAGACGAGAACCGCACTTTCTTTTTTATTCAACAATATAACATTGAAGTTAATTTGAACGGTATTTTGCATGTGCGATGCACATATATATATTTTGAACGCTTCTGTATAATCTTTTTTTTATCCTGAACATTATATGAAAATTTTAATAGATATCTATAGTTTTTCTAAATTTAAATTAATGAGTGTGTAAGTGGTAATATTAGAATTAAGAAAATTATGAGTATTACAAAATAACAAAGATATAAGGGTTTAGATATAAATTTGAGCATGAGAGATAATGTCCAATGAATAAGTGACAGAAAGAGAGTTGTTGACTTTTCATTTTCTTATTTTTGTCTTTATTCTCAACTTTAGCTATTGGAATTTTGTTATTTTTTCTATTTTTTTATTTTGTTGATTAATGACATTATCTAAGGACTTTTAGTTATAATAATAAAGACTCGTATGTTGCACGTGCGATGTACGTTTGTATATTTTGACATAACAAATATTTGAAAAGATTTTTAAAGAATTATTTAGAGAAATAGGAACGTTGGAATGATGAGAGTTACAATGATGATGGTAAACTAAAATTTTTCAGTTGTGCGAAGTTTGATATGAATAAATAAAAATAATAACCAAAAAGCCTTTATATTTTATTTTTTTATTTCAAGTATAATATAAATCAAAATTACCAGTTTTTGACACATCAAAAAATTAAAAGGGTTTCTTTTGCGCATACTCCATATATCCCTCTTTTGGCATTAATATAGTAGAGATGTTTCAAATGCAACGCTTTCAATAATTATTTGGACGGCTCTTGGACGGCAGTATTTGTTCATAAGCATGACCAGAATAGAATGAAGTGCTGCTAAATTAAGGGCATATATGTCTTGGTTGGCTGTACGAAACCAGTAACCGTTTCTTTTGAGTAAGACGGATAACAACTAGTAATTTTAGGAAGAAGAGTCCCTGCTATTGGAAATCCAATAGCAGGGGTGCTCTACATGATCATGGGCCATAGATCCTACATGCTTTGCAAGTAGGATACACCAACACACAAGACCCCTGTTATACACAAATCTCTACCGTTGAATTCGATATTGAATAAATCTAGACCATTGGATGCAATAGGATGGATGCTATTTTCCTTTAAATAGCAGGGATTCCGAATCCGAAATGTTATCGTTATGCATAACACTAATATATACTTTATTTAGCAAAAACCCACTGTTTCCGGTTCCAAGTCCGAATGAGAAAGGGTGAGAGTTGTGGTAGGTTTGTGACAGCCAACGAAAAATTTTGTCACATTTTATGACATGAACCATAATAAGAATATCGTTGGGACGTCTCCTACTCAGCGACACGCTACATTGGATCCCGGGTATAGTGCTAAGTATGCAAGGGCTTTTAGGTCATCGTCCGGAAACGACGTGCTATATCGGACATTGGGTGTAGCGACAAATAAGTAAGGGTTTCATAAGATCCGTCTAGTTTCTTAGAATATAAGTTCCCTTATGGGTAGACTAACAGAATTAGTTGAGATAACGATTAGGAGGAGAGTCAGTATTATGTGTTTGCAAGAAACTAAGTGGGTAGGTGAAAAGGGTAGAGTTATAGAACCTTGGGGTTATAAGTTTTGGTATACAGGCAGAGATAAAAATAGTAATGGAGTAGGCGTAATGATAGATAGACGGTTATTTAAGGATAAAGTTGAGATTAGGAGAAAAAGTAATAGAATTTTGCCGGTTAAACTTATTCTAGATGGGAATATCCTTAATATTATTAGTATTTATGCACCACAGATAGGTCTTGATGACGCTACTAAGCGTCTATTCTGAGAGGATTTAGACGAGATGGTGCAAAAGATATCTAGTGGAGAGAAGTTATTTATTGATGGTGATCTAAATGGACATGTAGGTACTAGTCGTAGTGGGTTTGATACTATCCATGGAGGTTTTGGTTTTGGACAAAGGAATGAAGCAGGCAGCTCGATTCTAGATTTTGCCTTGTCTTATGACTTGATTTTAGCTAACACTTGGTTTAGAAAACGTAAGTCTCGACTTATCACCTTTAGGAGCGGATTAAGTGCAAATCAAATAGACTTTTTTCTGACGAGAAAGATAGATAGATGTTGTATCGACTGTAAGATAGTGCCAAGTGAGAGTGTAACCACTCAACACAGACTTTTAGTTATACATTTTCGATTTAAAAGAGGACCCAGAAAGATTAGACGTAAGGTAGAGCCTAAAATTAAGTGGCGGCGACTAAAGGAAAGTAACCAAAAAGGTTTTATAGATCGTGTAGTTCAAGAGGCGGATTGGCAGTCTGAAAATGATTCAGACAGAACATGAAATAAGATGGCTAGTTATAACAAGAGGATAGCTAGAGATCTACTTGGTGAGTCGAGAAGTGGTGCTCCACCATCTAAGAACACATCATGGTGGAACGAAAAAATAAAAGTTGCTATTAAAATCAAGAGAGATTCTTATAAAGATTTGAAGAAAAGAAGAGATGCGGAGAGATTTGAGAAGTATAAAATGACTGAAAAGGAAGTTAAGAAAACTGTTCGAGAAGCTAAAACTAAGATCTATAAGGAGGTGTATGAGAAGTTGGACACTAAGAAAACTGAAAATGATATATACCGAATTGCTCGGATGCAGGAAAGGAAGACCGGAGACTTATGTACGGTGAAATGTGTCAAAAATGAAGACCAGAAGATTTTAGTTCGAGATGAGGATATCAAGAAAAGATGGAAATATTATTTTGACAAATTGTTCAATAAGAGCTTTACTAAGAATTTGGATAGACTTGTCACTCAATCTCAAGATATAAACTGTGATTTCATGCGTAAAACAAGAATACTTGGATTCAAGTCAGATTGATTTCAGATTTGACCATGACTCGAACTGAGTAAGACTTTTAAAAAGAAATTGAAGTCCTGAATTAGTTTTGATGTTATCGGTAACTGCTGCACATGGACGGCAGGATTTGTGTATTTTTCCAAGACAATTACCGTGTTGATAATATCGTTGTTAGATTGTCTATCTTAGATAGGCAAGCACCCATATTCTCCGACTCCCCGCGGCTCAAGAGAATTGGTCCCGCTTAATATATTTACTGGGGTCCTTATTGTAAATTAATATAACTTGAGGGGTTTTTATGAAAAATAGTTTTGATGTATTTATAAAATACACCTCAAGTATTTAATTATCGTCTTTAGGGTTTTCATAATTGTAATTTTTCTAAAGTGAAATATTCTAGTGGATATAACCTAGTTTTCATTTTATATATGGTATTTTAATGAAATATTGGAATTTGTATTGAATTGTAATGGTGATTTCATGAAATTGTGATTCTTTTGATGAAATCTTCTAGCCCTGATCTCAGCAGTCGGAATCAAGTGTGCCGCGAATCTGTTTCGGTTTTGTGTTGGCTGTGTAGTATGTGATATTTGAAAAATAGAAATATTGAGACATATCTAACCGACTGAGTATGGTAAACTCAGTATCATATTCATCCACGGATTTGGTCCACATCGAACCCTATTGTAAGTGGATGAACTATTGTTCCATATCGAATCTGGCTGTCTTAGGGAAGTACTTCGCGTTGAACATATCGCGAAAGGTCTTCCATTCAATCGGTTGGTTAATATGGTTTTCTTCCGCCTTCCACCAGACCCGTGCATTATCAGCGAGCTGCAGCTTTGCAACTCGAACCCAAGTGACCTCTGGCACTTGTGCTGCTGCCAGGTCATCTTCAATCCTTTTAGCCCACTCCTCAGATTTTAGAGGGCTCTCTTTTCCTGAGAATTGCTTGGGGTGTAAAGCCCGAAATTGTTTTACCCCAGAGGCTTCCGCTTCTGGTCGGTTCATTAATATAGCATTCTGCTGCTGTTGTCCTTCCAGGAGGCTGCGGATTGCCTCAAGAAAAATCGTCTGCTCATTGATCGGAGCAGCTACGGCAGGTGTAAGCGCTAGAGGTGGATGTGTGTTGTTGACATTGGTGCTGGTGTTGTTCGGGGAATCCATAACCTTGAATGAAAATCAGGGTTATGACAGATTCAAAATATATGAAATGGTAAGATTCAAGGAATATGTAAAGAATGTTTTTAGTTGCTGATTGTTGTGTTATATTGTTTAAGACTTCATGCATAATTAACCCGCATGTCCATACAGAACTGACCTGCATGTCCATACAGAGCTAGACCTGCATGGCAGGGTTCCATCCAGCACTGACCTTCATTGGCTACCAACAAGACCTGTCACGCTCCGCTTCCCGATGTACGGGATGGGACAGGGCGAGGCCCGCTACGTATTTACTCCGAAATAAACACGCTAAGCGTATCTAAGTAATATAAAGTAAAATGTACACAAGAGGCAAGAATATAATGAAGAACAACTTTATTTATTAAACATTCTTTTACAGGTACAACTGGAAATGTGAATACAAGTTTGGAATGCAATGCCTAAACAATGGCATAACTGAAATGAAAAAATATGTACAAGTAAATTCTAATGCTCAGGGTATTCTGTGATCTGCTCCAAGTGCTCCTGGCTGGTCTCGAACTCCAGAGAGTCGGATCCTCCTGACAACATTCCAAAGAAGAAGAGAAATAGGAATGTCGTCAGCGAACAATCGCTCGATAAGTCCCAAAGATGGGTAGAGATAGAATAGACAGAAAGAGAGTATAACTTGTAATGTTTGATTATAATGTTAACGCGGTTGTTTGTAGCTTGGTACAGAATATACCGGTATATACGAAAGGAGTCCAACTTACACCGTGGACTTTGGTAACCCGTAGTACAAGGCTCCGTCGAAAATACCACGGAACAACGGTATGGATGTAATTACGTCTTTAGTGACCACCTCGTGCCACCTTTAACATGTTCCGTATCAGTCTACTCCTTTATAAACCCCATAGCGTCTTATTATATTGATTGTATTGATTGTACTGATGGTATTGTATTGTTTTGTAGTAAATGAAAGACTTGCCGAAACCATGATATCAGTAAACGGAATGGATGTAAATGGATAATCATGTAGACGGAGTATATCCATGGTTCGGTTCGGTCAATATAGATTGATATAGATTGAATAGACGGATTCATGGATTCATATTGTATTGTAGTTTATACTTGAATAATATTCAATTCAGATCGATTAGATTGAGATTCATTCTGAGTCAGACACTTTGAAAAGAAATTGAAGTTCTGAATTAGTTTTGATGTTATCGGTAACTGCTGCAGATGGACGGCAGGATTTGTGTCTTTTTCTAAGACAATTACCATATTGATAACACTGTTTGTTAAATTGTCTACCTTACATAGGCAAGCACCCGCATTCTCCGGCTCCCTGAGGCTCAAGAGAATTGGTATCGCTTAAAACTATATTTACTAGGATCCTTATTGTAATTTAGTATAACTTGAGAGGGTTTTATGTAAAAATAGTTTTGATACATATTCAAAATACACCTCAAGTATTTAATTATCGTCTTTACGGTTTTCATAGATGTATATTTTATAAAATTTAAATTTCTAGTGAGTAGCACCTAGTTTTCATTGTATATGGTATTTTATTGAAATATTGGAATTGTTTTGTATTTGGATGGTAGTTTCATATAATGGTGATTCCTTTGATTTGGAAAACTTGGTATATTTGTATAATATATCTAAAATAGATCTTTTGATAATAATCATATATATATATATATATATATAATAAAAATAAATTTTATTTATTTTCTAGAAATCTCATTTTCTGAAAAATAGCATTAAAAATTCTATCGAGATTGAATGTTCCTTGCGGAGGTCTGCATCTCGCTCTATTGGGCCCGAGGATGTGCGGTAACCCGCACCATCCCGATCGGGGCCCCAAAATAGGTTGTAGAGGCGTAATTGTAAGAAATCGATTAACACACTTTTTAAAGAAATGGTTTTGCAAGTTTGGTATTTATTTGTAATGTCGTATTATCCCATAACTATATTCCCAAAGTTTCATCGTGCTATGTCAAGGATGCGTGTTATGATGAGGTAGGTCATTACCTCGTGAGTTATCTAAAGGTAATACAAGTATTATGTTGATTTGTGTCGAAAATAAAGTATGTGCTATTTTACTGTAAAAATAGGATAAAAGTTGCATAAAAGATTCTTTTGAGATGAAACTTATTTTAATGTGTTTTTTAATGTTTGTTAAATATTATATGAGAGTATGGTATTTTATTGTTTAAGAAAAATAGAATTTTTAATGAAAAACCGAATCGGAAGTCGGATTAACTCCGCTTCCGTCGGGTTTTGAAGAATGAAAGTTTTTAGAATAGATAAGGAGAGGGGAAAAAGGGACTTACTGGCTAGAAAACAAGAGAAGAGGGAGGGGAAACTATTGGAACCTTCGGGGCGTCGTTTCGTCGCCGGAATCTCCTCGGAACTTCGTCGGAACTTCGCTCTTTGCTAACTCCACTTGCACAACTTAAGACTTGGAAATTTTTGAGAGTTTTTGTAATAGAATTCTGAGTGAGGAGGTGTGAAATATGGTGTGGTATTTATAGGGAATATTATGGTTTAGGATAATGAAGAATAGAATTAAAATGTGCATTAAAAATGGATTAAAGAGGGGATTTATCATTCTCTGGATAAATGCAGAGAAATCAAACAGCATGGGGATAATGGGGTAGGCCAAGGGTGCTAGGGTTAAATTTTGGGAGCATTTGGTACGGTTTGGACCGATGGTGCCGGTCCAAATCACGATCTCACCGGTCCAATTTGGGTGGGTTGAGTCTGGATTCTTGTCATGTGTCATGTTCAGTGTATACAACATTTTGCACATGTTTGTTTTTGTTGTGGCTTTTCATTTTACGTGTTGTATACGTGCAAACCTTTGAGCTTCTAAAAGTTTAAAAGAAAAATCAATTAAAAATATATGTGGCTGTGGAGATTCGATCACAGGGGCTACGTTACAGCAGTGCAAGGCTTTACCAATGAGCTACAAGTTCTTTCTTGCTGTTCAAAAGCAAATCAAATTTATAACTTATGCTCAGGCTTAGGTATTCCTTCTGTATTTTGGAAATATTTTGTACAGAAAGTTTAGGGTTGTTACATTCTACCCTCCTTATAAAAATTTCGTCCTTGAAATTTATAGAAAGAAAGTGTAACAGATTCAAAACAATATGATGGACGTGATTGTGAAAGAAATACTGGTATTGCATGAAAAGTAATAAGATGATACAAGGGTTTGAAAAGATTGAAAGGAATTACCGGTGTTATCTTGGTCTACAGTCTCGGCTTCTACGGCTGCTAATGTGAAAGCCTGACGCCGGGGGGCATTCCACCTAGCTGGAGGCACATTTCTCTGTCCATGGGCATGTTTCTCTGCCCTCGAGACATGTTCCTCAGTGCCTGTTGGAATTGGCGATTAGGCTGTGCAGAAGGTGGAGCCGGGAGTGCAAGAGAGGTGCAGGAGCCTAGATAGCTGGCCGCTGCGGATAAGTGTTGTGAGTTGAAACTGGGTTGCGTCTATAAGGACATGTTCCAATTCCATGATTGGATGCACCACAAACTAAGCACAGGCCTTTTGCGCGCCTACAGTCCTTCCACAAGTGTCCATCCCTTTTGCAGTACAAGCAAAAATCTAGACTTTGCTGGTTATTGGTTTCTTCCGGTCTCCTGGGTTCAAAAGTTGGCCTTGAAGAGGATCCTCGTGCCATCTGAGTGGCGGGGCGCTTCACTCCAGCAGATTGGGGTCTGTCCTTCCTCTTCACTACTGCCTCATATCGACGGGCAGCTTTCAAAGCCAAATCATGGGTTGGGAAATCCCCTGTAGTTAAGGCAGCTTGGATTTCCAAGTCCAACCCTTGCTGAAATCTTCTAGCCCTGATTTCAGCAATCGGAATCAAGTGTGCCGCGAATCTGTTGCGGTCTTGTGTTAGCTGTGTAGTATATGATATTTGAAAAATAGAAATATTGAGACATATCTTACCGACTAGGCATGGTAAACTCAGCATCATATTCATCCACGGATTTGGTCCACATTGAACCCTATTGTAAGTGGATGAACTGTTGTTCCATATCGAATCTGGCTATCTCAGGGAAGTATTTCGCGTCGAACATATCGCGAAAGGTCTTCCATTCGATCGGTTGGTCAGGACGGCTTTCTTCCGCCTTCCACCAGATCCGTGCATTGTCAGCGAGCTGCAGCTTTGCAACTCAAACCCAAGTGACCTCTGGTACTTGTGCTGCTGCCAGGTCATCTTCAATGTTTTGCACCCACTCCTCAGCTTCTAGCGGGCTCTCTTTTCCTGATAATTGCTTGGGGTGCAAAGCCTGAAATTGTTTTACCCCAGGGGCTTCCGCTTCTGGTCGGTTCATTAATATAGCAGTCTGCTGCTGTTGTCCTTCCAGGAGGCTGCGGATTGCCTCAAGAAAAATCGTCTGCTCATTGATCGGAGCAGCTACGACAGGTGTAAGTGGTAGAGGTGGAGGTGTGTTGTTGACATTGGTGCTGGTGTTGTTCGGGGAATCCATAACCTTGAATGAAAAACAGGGTTAGGACAGATTCAAAATATATGAAATGGTAAGATTCAAGGAATATGTAAAGAATGTTTTTAGTTGTTGGTTCTTGTGTTATATTGCTTAGGACTTCATGCAGAATTAACCCGCATGTCCATGCAGAACCGACCTGCATGTCCATATAGAGCTAGACCTGCATGGCAGGGTTCCATCCAGCACTGACCTTCATGGGCCGCCAACAAAACCTGTCATGCCCCGCTTTCCGGTGTACGGGAGGGGACGCGGCGAGGCCCGCTACGTATTTACTTCGAAGTAAACACGCTAAGCATATCTAAGCAATATAAAATAAAATGTACACAAGAGGCAAGAATATAATGAACAACAACTTTATTTATTAAACATTCTTTTACAGATACAACTGGAAATGTAAATACAAGTTTGGAATACAATGCTTAAATAATGGCATAACTGAAATGAAAAAGTATGTACAAGTAAAGTCTAATGCTCAGGGTATTCTGTGATCTGCTCTAAGTGCTCCTGGCTGGTCTCGAACTCCAGAGAGTCGGATCCTCCTGACAACATTCCAAAGAAGAAGAGAAATAAGAATGTCGTCAGCGAACAATCGCTCGGTAAGTCCCAAAGATGGGTAGAGATAGAATATACATAAAGAGAGTATAACTTGTAATGTTTGATTATAATGTTAACACAGTTGTTTGTAGCTTGGTACAGAATATGCCAGTGTATACGAGAGGAGTCCAACTTACACCGTGGACTTTGGTAACCCGTAGTACAAGGCTCTGTCGAAAATACCACGGAACAACGGTATGGATGTAATTACGTCTTTAGTGACCACCTCGTGCCACCTTTAACATGTTCCGTAACAATCTACCCTTTTATAAACCTCGTAGTGTCTTATTATATTGATTGTATTGATTGTACTGATGGTATTGTATTGTCTTATAGTAAATGAAAGACTTGTCGAAATTATGATATCAGTAAACGGAATGGATGTAAATGGATAATCATGTAGACGGAGTATATCTATGGTTCGGTTCAGTCAATATAGATTGATATAGATTGAATATACGGATTCATGAATTCACGCTGTATTGTAGTTTATACTTGAATCATATTTAAGTCAGATTGATTAGATTGAGACTCAGTCTGAGTCAAACACTTTGAAAAGAATTTGAAGTCCTGAATTAGTTTTGATATTATCGGTAACTGTTATACATGGATGGCAGGATTTGTGTCTTTTTCCAAGACAATTACCGTATTGATAACACCATTTGTTAAATTGTATACCTTAGATAGGCAAGCACCCGCATTCTCCGGCTCTCTGAGGCTCAAGAGAATTGGCCCCGCTTAAACGTATATTTAGTAGGGTCCTTATTGTAATTTAATATAACTTGAGAGGGTTTTATGGAAAAATAGTTTTGATACATATTCAAAATACACCTCAAGTATTTAATTATCGTTTTTAGGGTTTTCATAGATGTATATTTTATAAGAGTTAAATTTCTAGTGAGTAACACCTATTTTTCATTGTATATAGTATTTTATTGAAATATTGGAATTGTTTTGTATTTGGATGGTAGTTTCATGTAATGGTGATTCGTTTGATTTAGAAAACTTGTTATATTTGTATAATATATCTAAAATAGATCTTTTGATAATACTCATTAATTGATGTGAATTTTTGTGTTTGTAAAATAACCGCAATCAATAACGGTGTCGCGTGTAGCTAGACCGAGATGAGTACGGGTCGTCCTCTGGGAAACGTGGAACCTTTTATTCTTACTTTAGATGTGTTGAAAAAGAGAGGAGGGATAAAGAATTGTTGTAGAAAGGTTTCTAGATCTACGTTAAGCACTAATGCAAAAATATAGATCTAGATTATTTTAGGGATGTGGTTAATATAATAAGGGGGCTTGTAGGGTTCGCTAGGATTTAGTAGTTATGGACGATTAATTAAAAGTTACCATTTTTATACATTAATAGATTTAAAACTAGAACGACGGTGATGCGTGTAGATTAGGATTTCTGGAGGGAAAAAGAATCCCACTCTTAACCCTTATCTCGACACGGAACTCCGTTCATATCTAGCCTTTACCAAAACAATCATTAATCTAATCTCTAATCGCGGTCGGAACTAGCAAAGAATTGTTAGCGCGCCCGATTAGGATGTTAATAATTCTTTTGATAAAGTTCATAAACTTTATAGGATTTAAAAAGGGTTTAGGGATTTTTATCGTCCATTAGCCTACCCTAATCCTACGAACCCTAACAAGCGGAGAATTACTCGCGCATGTTGGGAAAAGAAGATGGAAAGACAGAGAGGGAAAACATAATGTAAAATGCAAAAGAATTAAATAAAATAACTACCTTTATTAATCACTTGAACAATCTACACTTTATTCCGTAGAAAATAATTACAAAGACTAGTTTGCTTCTCGATCTCTTCTAAGGAGGTAGACGAACAGTTGATGATCAGTCTGGATGCGTGAGCCGTCTTGGACTTCGTGATCGTGTCGACTTGATAAATTTTCCAAGAGGCTCTCGGTCTCTTTTTATAGTGCCAAAGCCAGATCCCAAGTTTCTAAATTAGGGAAAAAGTAGAAAAGATTTTCCCCAAAAATCCTCTGCCTCCAATCTCTTCTTCCACGCGGCGGATCCGCGGCATAAAGGGGCTATTGTCGCGGATCCGCCGCTTGATGATCATGGCCGTCCATCAATTTTCCGGGGATGGCTACTTGTGACATTTGGCGATCCTTGGCACCTTCAGAATTTGGAAATCTTTTCTTTTCTTCTGCCAGAATTGATTCCTTCATTTTGATTTCTTAATTAGGCAGGTTAGCTTTAACAACTTGATTTTCTTGATTTAAGACCTGAAAATTCTGCACAACAACTTAGATAATATTTAGTAGACTTAGTTCTACTAGGATTAGGTCAATAATATTATATAAATTTTCCTACCAAATACTAATTATAATATATCAACACATGGAAAATAGTATTTTTACACATAAACCCTCATGTGTATGATATATTATAATAAAGTCCCTTTTTAATATGAAAATGGTAGGAAAAATGTAATAATAAATGTGCAGTTTTATCAACTGAACAAATACCCCCAAACTTATCTTTGATCGTCCCGAGCAAACTAGTTTATTCAAGAGAAGGAGAAAAAGAAAGGAGAAAACTAAGCACATTTTCGTAGGCAAACACGATTGCACTGAGCACGTGCAACAAGTCGTTAAGCCTTTAGGTGTCCCTAGTAGGAGGAGTGTTGTCTCCTGAGGGTTTTCAGCGGATTACACCCACAAAATCCTATAATAAAAGAGAGATGGTGAAATTTACATATAAAGATAAGAACCATAAAAGAAATACTTTGAAAATTTAGAGTTTCCAACTATACTAGCTTTTCAGTTGTCATGAGCCCTATCTTAATAGTCATGAAAAGATGTTAGAAATCACATCATCTCTTAATAAAACATCGTCTTTATTCTTCATTCCTACCTTTCATCCAAACATCGATCATATACCCTTACGTGTGTGTAATGGACATCCCTACACTCGGAGAATTCAATTCAAGCTATCATACTCTTGTCCATCTACCTCAGTACTTTTTGACTTGATGAATATTTATGGATTTGCTCACACATTTTCATGCGACCGTTAATACTTCTTGAGGTACTAACCGACCGATTACTCATGTGCTTGCTGATTAGGTGATAATATTTTCCTCATCTTGCACCACCTAAGGCTTAGCAGTGACTCCCAGACCAGTTGGCCTTAGGGCACTAGGTGAAGAGGCACCCTCGCTATATTTTTTTATTGCTGCCTTGGCGATACAAAACCAGTGTTCATTTTTCTCTTTTCACCATTTTTATATTTTCTTCATTTTTTTTCCTTTCCTTCATACTTTGGCTTTTAGACAAGAGCATTTCAAGGTATCCTCTACTATCCCGAGTTTCAAGACGTGTGTAAGTGCATATAGTAGGGTATCAACATTCAAATGTTTGGCTTCCAGAATAGAAACTATTTTTCAGACTTATTTTTATTCTCAGATTAGTGACTTCCTTCATCTTACTAACCCTTGGGACAACAACTCATAGCTACTTCTTACTAGTTCGTTTAAGAAAACTTCTAATTTTCTTGGTTTTCTTAAACTATTCAAATCTTTTGGATGTAATTTTTCACTTTCTACTCTTTTGTTATAAATGAAAAAAAAATTTAAAATTTTTGAAAATGTTGTGCTTATGCAAAGTATGATACAAATTGATGCGTAAATAAGCACAAACCTCCCCCAAACCTGTTTACAGCAGTGTCCTCACTGATGTCATCCGTTAAGCTCAAAAACCTGTAGACTTGGGAGGAAATTATTAATGGGGGCAAGAATATATGGAAGTGAAAATCCTCCCCCAAACTTATTTTAGGCTCACAATTTTGTAAAAATCATTTTCTTTCAAGAGCCAAAATATACCAACCCCCAAACTTGAGTTAAACAATTTTAATCTTTTAAAATCACACGAGGGGGGGGGGTAAGGTTATTGGTCAATGCCAAGCTTTGCAAAGATCGAAGGTCAACACCAACCATTCAAAAATTTTATCGATGAAGCACCAAGGTTGGTGGAAGAACATGTCACCTTTCGACGTGAAGAAGTGGGGAGGTGATAAGAGGTGTAATGGAAAAGGATTGCGTCTCAATTTGGAGAGACGACACAGTGATAGTAATGATGGATTACTCGCATTATCATAATTGTCCAAAAGAAGGGGTGGAGGTCCAATTTCTTCATCTTGGAGTTGATTCATCTCAACACCCGTGTCTTGTAAAAATGCGAGTTCATCAGCGAAAATTTCCTCAAAACTTTCATCGATACCCCGAAAAATAATGTCATCAGAAAAAATGGGGTAATCGTCAGACTCTATAAAAAGTTCCTTATCAGCGTTAGATGTTGATCTGGACAACTCGGTGGAAGAGTCCGTGTCAAGCAACAACATATGAAAAGAGTCAGAATTATGAGGTTGATCAAATTCGCTGCTGTCGACATCCATTAATTCGACAGAACACACATGAGCATAGGGTTCGGAGGGTTCACTTCCCAACTTGTAAATGTTAAGCTCAATTGACTTCTTTCCAAAGGATAGGGTCATATAGCCGTTTCTACAATTGATTACTGCGTTGGAAGTGGCCAAAAAGGGTCGACCGAGTATCACCGGGATTTGATTGCGTGGGTTTGCCACAGGTTGTGTATCTAAAACAATAAAGTCCACGGGAAATATGAATTCCCCGACTTTAATTAACACATCCTCTAGTTCGTCCCGAGGTTAGGTGATCGATCGGTCTGCTATCTGGAGAGTACAATGGGCTGGTTTTAACTCTCCAATCCCTAATTGCTCATAAACAGAATACGGAAGCAAGTTAACACTAGCACCTAGATCGAGTAGAGCACGATTGATATTTTTACCCCCAATAGAAATTGAAATTGTAGGACTTCCGGGGTCCTTTCATTTCTTGGGTAGTTGTTGTGTAAAAGCAGTGCTCACATTACTCGCAAGGAAAACTTTTTTAGGTACTTGAACTTTTCTCTTCCTAGTGCACAAGTCCTTTAGGATTTTCGCATATGACGAAACTTGTTGAATAGCATCTAGGAGAGGAATGTTTATGTTAACTTGCTTAAAAATTTCCACAATCTTCTCCATTTGTGGACTTGGTCTGTTGCCCCTTAACCTGTTTGGATAAGGTGCTTTATCAATAAGGGTTTGGTCCAACATTGGAGAGGATTGTGGGGACGGATTCGATCCCAAAACTGGAGTGGGAATCGACTTAGATAGATTTGGCGAAATGGGCGAAGGGTTCGAGCCTTGGGGAAAACGGAGAATAGGCTCGGGTGAAGGTGGGAGACTAGACGAACTAGGGGAAGAAGAAGAAGCTGGGGTATCATTGGTGTCACTATCATCATATTGCTCACCCACTCGGTTATTCAGCACTTTTCCCGATCTCAACGTGGTAACAGCACTCACATTATAACTTTGTGAGTGGCCAGGATTAGGTATGGGTTGAGATGGGAGTTTCCCTTTTTCTCTCGCACTCATTGCGGCATTTAACTGTGCGATTTGGTTTTCTATTGATTTAATACTCTCACCATGAGAGGCGGAGTTTTTCGTTAGGGTATCAATAGAAGACGTCATCTCAGCCGACAATTGCATGGATTGTTTCATGAACATATCCAAAGTTTGTGCGAGTGAGTTGTCAGTACCGGCCACTTGTGGTGTAGAAATGTTGGCCGGATTTTGGAAATTCTGTGACTGAAAGGGGGGCTGATTCTGTGGTTGTGGTTGCTGTGGAGGAGGTCTTTGATAATTGCTTTGTTGGTTTTGATTCCAAGCAAAGTTAGGATGATTCCTCCATCCTTGATTGTACGTGGAAGAATAAGGTTTGTTTCTAGGTCGCTGCTGAAAAGCAGCATTAGCTTGAAATGATGCATTCATAAGACATTCTTCCGTTAAGTGTGAAGGATCCGAACAGCAACCACAGACGGTCTTAGGAAGCGTGACCTGATTTAGGGAGAATGATGAAAATTTGTTCTCAATAGCGTCGAGTTTCTTCTGTATCGCTGCCATTTCGGCTTGTACTGCGATAGAAACATCTAGCTGGTGAACACCTCCCCTAGATGAAGGTGGTTTTACGCTTTCCCACTGCAAAGTGTGTTCAGCGAGGTCTTCCAGATACTTCCAAGCTTCACCGTCATCTTTAGACATGAAATTGCGTTGACACATTGTTTCAAGCATCTGCTTTGTCGCTGGATTAATGCCCTCATATATAATTCGGCAAAAATCTCATCTATTGATTCCATGATGAGGACATTGGACAAGCAGATCTTTGAAACGTTCAAAGCACTTCCAAAATGGTTCATTGGGAAGCTGGGTGACTGGTTGATCTCGCTTCTAACACGGGCAGTCTTATGGTTTGGGTAAAACTTCTTAACAAATGCTATGCCGAATTCATCCCAATTAGTGATAGAGTGTGCGACAGTATTGTAAAGCTATTTTTCTGCCAATTCGCACAGTGTGAATGGGAGAAGACGTAAGCGCATAGCATCGACAGTCAATTGTGAAGTACCCATCATTACGCATACGTTTTCGAATTTGGTGATGAAAACGTATGCGTCTTCCGATTCAAGCCCGTGAAATTTGGGCAGCAGATTGATGTAGTGGGGTTTAATTTCGAAATTATCCCCGTTAGGTGGTGGAAGAGATAGACAAGTGGGAAGAGGACCACGGATAGGATAGCATCTCTCTTGGAAAGAGATGCGCGGTGGATTCTGCGCACTTACAGGCGGTGGCAGCGTGGTGTTATAATCTGATGGAGTACCGTCCATCTCGGTCGTTGTGTGTGGTGGGGGAAAAGAAGATGAAGAAGTACCGACTTCGGCGTCGATAGCAGGAACGCGGACAAGACGGGCACTAGGATCCCGTGTCCAGCCGAGCATGCACTAAGCGGGTTTAGTGCAAGTGGCAGCGTGTGTGTGATTTAAAATTGGTTTGTTTTGAAAAAGTGGGACTCAAGACAAATCACCCTAAGATGCACAAGCAACCCTAAAACTAAGGTCACCTAGGTCCAGTCTCTAGACCGCTCCTAGACTTCCAAAGGACAAGCCGCAAGATCAATCCTCTACCGCCTCCGTACTACCCTTGTAACCAGGTAAGTGCCAGGTAAGTGGGAAGGAACCATGATAGTGGGTCTAATTAAAAACCACTAGCCTTTGACACACTTGCTTAGGCACTACAAAAATAATGCGGATAAACGATAGATTACCCACGACCTTCCTCTGTCCTTATAGAGCGCGACAGTCCTTAGAGTCTGGTCTAGATATTTTTTAAATTAATGAAGGGTTGATCTAGATGCTCGGTTTGTGATTTGTGGGGCTTAGGAAGGGTGATGAAATCCCCACCTAATCTGGATTTGGTCTTTACCCCTTAGAGTCCGTATTAAAATATGCAAAACAAAACCAATCACAAAACTTTTGCAAAAAGATTTTTGAGCGGCGCAATTTTGCAAAGAATCCTGCAGAAGATATATTTTATTGGATTTGAGGTGAGAGAGAAGAAGTTGAGAATATTACCAGAGAGTTCTGTAGCTCTAATCCCTCTAACTTGCCGCGATTTCGCCGCCCTAAGGATATTTTTGCCGCGGTTCCGCCGCGTGGTAGAAGGAACAGTTGATGAAAATTTTTCTCAAGCCCTCTGTGCTCCTCTGGATCTCGATGAATGTCTCTGTCTTCTGTTTTCCTCAATTCTGTGACTCCAGATCTCCTTACAAAAATTCACGCACAAATCGTTAAATATGCAATTTCCAGTTTTTGTGTTAATAATGATATGACTCGTCTAAGAATTCAACAAAAATAGTAAAAATAAAAAAATTACGCACGGATCCCCGAAAAACGGCGCCATTTGATTGGTACGAAAGAGTTGTGTTTGTAGTTAACCGCAATCAATAACGGTGTCGCGTGTAGCTAGACCGAGATGAGTACGGGTCGTCCTCTGGGAAACGTGGAACCTTTTATTCTTACTTTAGATGTGTTGAAAAAGAGAGGAGGGATAAAGAATTGTTGTAGAAAGGTTTCTAGATCTACGTTAAGCACTAATGCAAAAATATAGATCTAGATTATTTTAGGGGTGTGGTTAATATAATAAGGGGGCTTGTAGGGTTCGCTAGGATTTAGTAGTTATGGACGATTAATTAAAAGTTACCCTTTTTATCCATTAATAGATTTAAAACTAGAACGACGGTGATGCGTGTAGATTAGGGTTTCTGGAGGGAAAAAGAATCCCACTCTTAACCCTTATCTCGACACGGAGCTCCGTTCATATCTAGCCTTTACCAAAACAATCATTAATCTAATCTCTAATCGCGGTCGGAACTAGCAAAGAATTGTTAGCGCGCCCGATTAGGATGTTAATAATTCTTTTGATAAAGTTCATAAACTTTATAGGACTTAAAAAGGGTTTATGGATTTTTATCGTCCATTAGCCTACCCTAATCCTACGAACCCTAACAAGCGGAGAATTACTCGCGCATGTTGGGAAAAGAAGATGGAAAGACAGAGAGGGAAAACATAATGTAAAATGCAAAAGAATTAAATAAAATAACTACCTTTATTAATCACTTGAACAATCTACACTTTATTCCGTAGAAAATGATTACAAAGACTAGTTTGCTTCTCGATCTCTTCCAAGGAGGTAGACGAACAGTTGATGATCAGTCTGGATGCGTGAGCCGTCTTGGACTTCGTGATCGCGTCGACTTGATAAATTTTCCAAGAGGCTCTCGGTCTCTTTTTATAGTGCCAAAGCCAGATCCCAAGTTTCTAAATTAGGGAAAAAGCAGAAAAGATTTTCCCCAAAAATCCTCAGCCTCATCTCTTCTTCCACGCGGCGGATCCGCGGCATAAAGGGGCTATTGCCGCGGATCCGCGGCTTGATGATCACGGCCGTCCATCAATTTTCTGGGGATGGCTACTTGTGACATTTGGTGATCCTTGGCATCTTCAGAATTTGGAAATCTTTTCTTTTCTTCTGCCAGAATTGATTTCTTCATTTTGATTTCTTAATTAGGCAGGTTAGCTTTAACAACTTGATTTCCTTGATTTAAGACCTGAAAATTCTGCACAACAACTTAGATAATATTTAGTAGACTTAGTTCTACTAGGATTAGGTCAATAATATTATATACATTTTCCTACCAAATACTAATTATAATATATCAACACATGGAAAATAGTATTTTTACACATAAACCCTCATGTGTATGATATATTATAATAAAATCCCTTTTTAATATGAAAATGGTAGGAAAAATGTAATAACAAATGTGCAGTTTTATCAACTGAACACTCATATATATATATATATATATTTATATATTTAATAACAATAAATTTTATTTATTTTCTAGAAATCTCATTTTCTGAAAAATAGCATTAAAAATTCCATCGAGATCGAATACTCCTTGCGGAGGTCTGCATTTCTCTCTATTAGGCCCGAGAACGTGCGATAACCCGCACCATCCCGATCGGGGTTCCCCAAAATGGGTTGTAGAGGCGTAATTGCAAGGAATCGATTAACACACTTTTTAAAGAAATGGTTTTGCAAGTTTGATGGTATTTATTTGTAATGTCGTATTATCCCATAACTTCGTGATATGTCAAGGATGTGTGTTGTGATGAGGTAGGTCATTACTTCATGAGTTATCAAAGGTAATACAAGTATTATGTTGATTTGTGTCGAAAATAAAGTATGTGGTATTTTACCGTAAAAATACGATAAAAGTTGCATAAAAAATTCTTTTGAGATGAAACTTGTTTTAATGTATTTTTTAATATTTGTTAAATATTATATGAGAGTATGGTATTTTATTGTTTAAGAAAAATAGAATTTTTGAAGAAAAATCGAATCAGAAGTCGGATTAACTCCGCTTCCGTCGGGTTTTGAAGAATGAAAGTTTTTAGATTAGATAAGGAAAGGGGAAGAAGGGACTTATTGGCTAGAAAACAAAAGAAGAGGGAGGGGAAACTATTGGAACCGTCGGGGCATCGTTTCGTCGTCGGAATCTTCTCGGAACTTCGTCGGAACTTCGTCCTTTGCTAACTCCACTTACACAACTTAGGACTTGAAATTTTTGAGAGTTTTTGTAATAGAATTCTGAGTGAGGAGGGGTGAAATATGGTGTGGTAATTATAGCGAAAATTATGGTTTAGGATAATGAAGAATAGAATTAAAATGTGCATTAAAATGGATTAAAGAGAGGATTTATCATTCTCTGAATAAATGCAGAGAAATCAAACAACATGGGGGTAATAGGGTAGGCCAAGGGGTGCTAGGGTTAAATTTTGGGAGCATTTGGTACGGTTTGGGCCAATGGTGCCGGTCCAAATCACGATCTCACTGATCCAATTTGGGTAGGTTGAGTCTGGATTCTTGCCACGTGTCATGTTCAGTGAATACAACATTTTGCACATGTTTATTTTTGTTGTGACTTTTCATTTTACGTGTTGTGCACGTGCAAACCTTTGAGTTTCTAAAAGATTAAAAGAAAAATCAATTAAAAATATATGTGGCTTGGGGGATTCGATCACAGGGGCTACGTCACAGCAGTGCAAGGTTTTACCAATGAGCTACAAGTGCTTTCTTGCTTTTGAAAAGCAAATCAAATTTATAATTTGTGCTCAGGTTTAAGTATTCCTTCTGTATTGTGGAAAAATTTTGTACAGAAAGTTTAGGGTTGTTACATATATGAAATTGTAAGATTCAAGAAATATGAAATGTAAAGAATGTTTTTAGTTGCTGATTCTTGTGTTATATTGCTTAGGACTTCATGCAGAATTGACCTGCATGTCCATGCAGAACTAACCTGCATGGTAGGGTTCCATTTAGCAGTGACCTGCATGGGCCTCCATCAAAACTTGTCACGCCCCGCTTTCCAGTGTACGGGGAGGAGACGCGGCGAGGTCCGCTACGTATTTACTCAAAAGTAAACACGTTAAGCGTATCTAAGCAATATAAAGTAAATGCACACAAGAGACAGGAATATAAATGAACAGCAATTTTTATTTTTTATTTAACAATTCTTTACAAGTACAATTGGAAATGTAAATACAGGAATAGAAAGCAATGCCTAAACAATGGCATAACTTAAATGAAAAGTATATACAAGTGCCTACAGTTCTGGGTCGATGGCGAACTGCTCTAGGTCCTCAGTACTGGGCTCGATCTCTAGTGAGTCCGATCCACCTGACAACATTTCAAAGAAAGAAGAAAATGATTGTCGTCAGCGAACAATCACTCGGTAAGTTCTAAAGATGGGTAGAGATAGAGTAGACAGAAAGAGAGTATAACTAGTAATGTTTAATTAACGCAGTTGTTTGTAGTTTGGTACAGAGTATGCCAGTGTATATGAGAGGAGTCCTACTGTTCCGGAGACTAAGGTATACGGAGTACAAGGAACCGTTCAGCCACGGTACAACGACAATGGATATTCAGGTTATGTGTATTAAAGTGACCGTCTCGTGCCACTTCTAACACATTCCGTACCAGTCTACCCTTTTAAAATCCCCGTAATGTATTTTGTATTGATTTGTATTATTTGTATAATAGATTGTACGACTTGCCGAAACCATGATATCATGTAAATTGAATGGATGTAAATGGATAGTCATGTAATCAGAGTATATACATGGTTCGGTTCGGTCATGTTCATGTTGATATGGATTGTATTCTGGTATTCGTGGATTCATGTTGTATTGTAATTATACTTGAATTGGATTCAACTTGGATTGATTTCAGATTTGACCATGACTCGAACTGAGTCAGACTTTTAAAAAGAAATTGAAGTCCTGAATTAGTTTTGATATTATCGGTAACTGCTGCACATGTACAGTAGGATTTGTGTCTTTTTCCAAAATAATTACCGTGTTGATAATATCGTTGTTAGATTGTCTATCTTAGATAGGCAAGCACCTATATTCTCCGGCTCCCTGAGGCTCAAGAGAATTGGTCCCGCCTAAACTTATATTTACTAGGGTCATTATTGTAAATTAATATAACTTGAGAGGGTTTTATGAAAAATAGTTTTGATATATTTATAAAATACACCTCAAGTATTTAATTATTGTATTTAAGGTTTTCATAATTGTAATTTTTATAAAGTGAAATATTCTAGTGGATATAACCTAGTTTTCATTGTATATGGTATTTTAATGAAATATTGGAATTTGTATTGAATTGTAATGGCAGTTTTATGAAATTGTGATTCTTCTGCTTTAGAAAATATGGAATATTCATATATTATATTTAAAACAGATATTTTGATAATAGTTATATATATATATTAATAAAAATAAAGTTTATTTATTTTGTAGAAATCTCATTTTCTTAAAAAGTGCATCAAAATTCCATCGAAATCGAATGCTCCTTGTGGAGGTCTGTATCTCGCTCTACTAGGCCCGAGAATGTGCGATAACCCGCACCATCCCAATCGGGGTTTCCCAAAATGTGTTATAAAGGCGTATTTGCAAGGAATTAAATAACACACATTTTAAAGAAAACGGTTTTTGAATGTTTAAGGTATTTAATCGTAAACTCGTATTTTCCCATAAACTAATTTCCCAAAAGTTATCATGCCATGTCAAGAATGTGTGTTGTGATGAAGTAGGTCATTAACTCGTGAGTTAGTTAAAGGTAATATGGTTAAACTGAACAATTATAAGTTATATGTAACATGATGGTATTTTACTGTAAAAGTGAAATAAAAATTGCAACATGAATTATTTTGAGATGAAACATATTCTAATATGTTTATTATGTTTGTTCAAGATTATGAAAGAATATGATTTTTTATTATTTAAGAATAATGGAGTTTTTAAAGAAAAACGAATCGGAAGTCGGAATAACTCCGCTTCCGACGTGTTTTCGAAATAAATTATTTTAGAATAGAGATGGAAGAGGGGATAAAGGACTTATTGGCTATTAAGAAAGAAGGGAGAAAGAAGAAGCTTTCGAGACCGTCGGGGCATCATTCCGTTGCCGGAATCTTCTCGAAACGTCGTTGGAATTTCGCTTCTTGCTAACTCCACTTGTACAACTTGGGACTTGGAAATTTTAGAGAGTTTTTATAATGAAATTCTGAATGAGGAGAGATGAAATTTTGTATGGTATTTATAGGGAAAATTAGGGTTTAGGGTGATGAAGAATGGAATTAAAATGTGCATTAAAAAATGAATTAAAGAGAGAAATTATCACTCTCTGGATGTTTTCAGAGTAAACAAACAATATGGGGGTAGTGGGGGTAAGCGAAGGGGTTCATGGGTAAAAATCTTGGAGCATTCCCTACGGGCACGACCGGCGGTGCCGGCCCCTCTATTGAATCTCGCCGGTCTAAACCGGTGAGATGGGCTTGGGATCTTTGCCACGTGTTGGTGTCGTTTGGTATAACTCAGTGCACATGTTTATTTTCTGTGTAAATTTTCATTTTACGTGCAGTGCACGCGCAAAATTTTGGGGTTCTAAAAGTTTAAAAGAAAAATTAACAAAAAATAATGCGGCTGAGATGATTCGAACACAGGGGTTACGTCACAGCAGTGCCAGGCTTTACCAATAAGCTACAAATACTTTCTTGCTGTTCAAAAGCAAATTAAATTTATAACTTGTGCTCAGGCTTAGGTGTTCCTTTCTGTATTTTTGAAAAAATTCTGTATAGAAAGTTTAGAGTCGTTACAGGATTCCTATCGAGATTTGGAAATACTTAGGAGAATACGCGTTAAATGACTGACAGATCTGTTTAAAAAGAATTTGCAGACCAAAAATATATCAAATGAATAGAGGAAAAATACCCTTGTACCAATCTAAAAGAATAAGGGTGGAATTCAAAGTTGCTTAAACTACCGTAGAATAAAATTTATGTATCACATCATGAAAGTTTGGGAGAGAGTGATTGAATACATGCTAAGAAAGAATTTTAAGATAACAGAGAACTAGTTTGGGTTTATATCTGGACAATCGATGACAGAGACTATTCATTTGCTTCGTCAACCTGTCGAACGTTTTCGAAAGAGGAGAAAAGATTTGCATATGATATTCATTGATTTAGAGAAAACACACGATAAGCTACCTAGAGAGGTGTTATGGGGAATGATGATGAAGAAGGGGGTCCCCGTCAAGTACATTGACATAATCAAGGACACGTACGATAGAGTGGTGGCAAATGTCAGAACTTGCGGCGGCCTAAAAAATGATTTTCCGATTACAATTGGTTTGCATCAAGGATCTGGATTAAGTCCATTCATGTTTATCATCGTGATGGATGAGTTTACTAGAACTATCCAAAATGAGATACCTTGGTGTATGCTATTCGCTGATTATATTGTTCTAGTAAATAAGACGAAAGCAGGGGGTTAATGCCAAATTGGAGTTATGGATGCAAGCGTTGAAATCTCGGGGGTTTAGATTGAGCAGGTCCAAGACATCATATATGCATTGCAAATTTAGCAAACAGAGAAGTCGAGACCATATTGGTATAACACTGAAAGAATAAGAGATATCACTGAGCGATCAGTTTAGATATCTAGGTTCCATCATCCAAAAGGATGGGGAAATCAATAGCGATGTTAAGCAAAGGATCCAAGCTGGCTGGTTGAAATAGAGAAATGCCACAGGGATTTTGTGCGATCGTAATTTTCCATTAAAATTGAAAAGGAAATTTGATCGACGCGCTATTCGACCTGCCTTATTATATGGTATAGAATGCTGGGCTCCTAAGAAGTATCATACACAGAAAATGCACGTAACGGATATGCGCATGCTTCGTTAGATGTGTGGTAACACTAGAAAAGATAAGGTTCAAAATGAGGATATCCGTGCAAAATTTAGTGTAGCACCTATGGAGGAGAAGATGCGGGAAAACCGGCTAAGATGGTTTGGTAATGTGCGACGCGGACCCATGGAAACACCAGTTCGACGAATGGATACTCTCGATATTGGCAATGTCAAAAGGGCGAAAGAGAAACTGAAAAAAACATGGATGGCGGTGATACGAAAAAATATGGTTGTCAAAGGCCTCAATGAAAGTATATTGTTCAATAGGAGTGAGTGGAGGCGGATGATTCATATGCTGGACCCGGTGTGATTCTCATATTGGTTCATGTAGCCTATCCCATATACTTGGGATAAAAGGCTCAGTTGTTTTAGGTTGTTGTTGTATGCTTTATTTAGCAACAATAATATCTAGCAATTTTGACTATAAAGCTAAATATTATTTAAGAAGGACGTTAACCCACTTGAAAAAACCAAGATTTATTTCCTTTAAATTTACTTTATATCCAACATATATTCCTGCAAATTTGCAACACCATCCATCATCAAATAAAAGGCCCTTCATATGAATCTATGTACAAATTGCAATTACATCCGGAAACAAACATAAATAATCAAATGCACCCCTCACTGGTCCAATTCAATCACCCACAACCCCCTGCAGCAAACCCAATCTTCCCTTTGCCAACATCATAAACCACGCTAAATGTTTGCTGCTGCCTGTTCCCGATGATCGCCACCCTCGACGCCGGCGCAAATGCCAGACACGTCACCTCGTCATCGAGATCGATCATCACATTCCTCGCCGGCAACTTTATACTGGCCCCGCCTTCGAACATCATCTCAACCTCCGGGAACTCCATCTTATTCACGCTCCCTGCATAACAAGTGTCCAGTATCGAATACGAGCCCACTGTCTTGTACTTCTTCTTCTTCAACGCAGATACTACCGAGTTTTTCAACGCCGAGTAAACATCCGGCGGCAATCGGGATATGACCGTACCGGAATCGATGATTGTTGGCATGTTGTATGAGGATGACGGTACGGAGAGATGCCTGCCACCTAAAGTGATTGCTGATAGACTAATGAAGTAGAGGGTGTCGTCGAGAGAGCTAGTTACCATAGGGGTAAATGTAAACTTTGATGAGCGGTAAGGGCCTAAGGACAACATTCCCCTCGACGATGCTGTGGGAAGGCAATATGAGAATGCATATGTGCCGGTCTTTTTCGAAATTTGGGCCGATAACGAGAGGTTGTTTTTCGCATGGCCCATCAGGCCTGCGGATCTTCCGAATAGGCCCTTGTTGTCTTGGCCACAACCGTAGATAAAGTCAGGGACACTGAGGGAGCCGAGTTTGAGGGTGTCTCTGCTAAGAAAGCCGACGGAAAAAGAGCCGTCTCCATAGCTGGCTTGGTAGATGCAAGCTTTTTTGGAGGAGCAAGCGGAAGGATTGAGAGTGGCGGAGGCGACGGAGGCACATTCCGAGGAGGAGCAGGAGACCGAGGAGTAGGAGGCGGATGCGGAGGGGTCGAAAATGGGGCCCGCCTGTACATACATATGTTGGATCAGGCAGAAAATAAATTAAGAAAGCCGAACATGTATTAATAATCTAAATAGGTTAATTATAAAAATAGAACAACATTTATAGCAACAAGGGTCCAATAATAGTCCTGGCACGTATATTCCCTAGATACATACACCTGGTCGTTTCGTCGCCGGAATCTTCTCGAAATGTCGTCGGAACTTCGCCTCTTGCTAACTCCACTTGTACAACTTGGGATTTGGAAATTTTAGAGAGTTTTTGTAATGAAATTCTGAATGAGGAGAGGTGAAATATAGTGTGGTATTTATAGGGAAAATTAGGGTTTAGGATGATGAAGAATAGAATTAAAATGTGCATTAAAAAATGAATTAAAGAGAGGAATTATCACTCTCTGGATATTTTCAGAGTAAACAAACAATATGGGGTAGTGGGGTAGGCGAAGGGGTTCAGGGGTAAAAATCTTGGAGCATTCCCTGCGGGCACGACCAGCGGTGCCGGCTCCTTTATTGAATCTCGCCGGTCCAAACCGGTGCGATGGGCTTGGGATCTTCACCACGTGTTGGTGTCGTTTGGTATAACTCAGTGCACATGTTTATTTTCTGTGTAAATTTTCATTTTATGTGCAGTGCACGAGCAAACTTTTGTGCTTCTAAAAGTTTAAAACGAAAATTAACAAAAAATAATGTGGCTGGGGTGATTCGAACATAGGGGCTACGTCACAGCAGTGTAAGGCTTTACCAATGAGCTACAAGTGCTTTCTTACTGTTCAAAAACAAATTAAATTTATAACTTGTGCTCAGGCTTAGATGTTCCTTTATGTATTTTTGAAAAAATTCTGTACAGAAAGTTTAGGTTTGTTACATGATTCCTATCGAGATTTGGTGATGCTTAGAAGAAATATGCGTTAAATGACTTACAGATCTGTTTAATAAGATTTTGCAGACCAAAAATATATCAAATGAATAGAGGAAAATACCCTTGTACCTATCTAAAAGAACAAGGGTGACATTCAAACTTGCTTAGACTACCGTAGAATAAAATTTATGTATCACATCATGAAACTTTGAAAGAGAGTGATTGAACACAGGCTAAGAAAGAATGTTAAGATAACAGAGAACCAGTTTGGGTTCATATCTGGACGATCAACGACAGAGGCTATTTATTTGCTCATCAACTTGTCGAACGTTTTCGAGAAAGGAGAAAAGATTTGCATATGATATTCATTGATTTAGAGAAAACACACGATAAGCTACCTAGAGAGGTGTTATGGGGAACGATGATGAAGAAGGGGGTCCCCGTCAAGTACATTGACATAATCAAGGACACGTACGATAGAGTGGTGGCAAATGTCAGAACTTGCGGCGGCCTAACGAGTGATTTTCCGATTACAATTGGTTTGTATCAAGGATCTGCATTAAGTCCATTCTTGTTTACCATCGTGATGGATGAGTTTACTAGAACTATTCAAAATGAGATACCTTGGTGTATGCTATTCACTGATTATATTGTTCTAGTATTTGAGACGAAAGCAGGGGTTAATACCAAATTGGAGTTATGGAGGCAAACGTTGGAATTTCGGGGGTTTAGATTGAGCAGGTCCACGACATCATATATGCATTGCAAATTTAGCAAATAGAGAAGTCGAGACCATATTGGTATAACACTGGAAAGATAAGAGATATCACCGAGTGATCAGTTTAGATATCTAGGTTCCATCATCCAAAAGGATGGGGAGAACAATAGCGATGTTAAGCAAATGATCCAAGCTGGCTGGTTGAAATGGAGGAGTGCAATATGGATTTTGTGCGATCGTAATTTTTCGTTAAAGTTGAAAAGGAAGTTTCATCGGAGCACTATTCGGCCTGTCTTAGTATATGGTATAAAATGCTGGACTCCTAAGAAGTATCATACACAGAAAATGCACGTAACGGATATGCGCATGCTTTGTTAGATGTGTGGTAACACTAGAAAAGATAAGGTGCAAAATAAGGATATTCGTGCAAAATTTGGTGTAGCACCTGTGGAGAAGAAGATGCGGGAAAACCGGCTAAGATGGTTTGGTTATGTGCGACGCAGACCTATGGAAACACCGGTTCGACGAATGGATACTCTCGATATAGGCAATGTCAAAAGGGTGAAAGAGAGACCGAAGAAAATATGGATAGAGGTGATACGAAAAGATATGGTTGTCAAAGCCCTCAATGAAAGTATATTGTTCGATAGGAGTGAGTGGAGGCGGATGATTCATGTGCTGGACCCGGTGTGATTCTCATGTTGGTTCATGTAGGCTCTCATATATACTTGGGATAAAAGTCTCAGCTGTTGTTTCAGTTGTTGTTGTATGCTTTATTTAGCAACAATAATATCTAGCAATTTTGACTATAAAGCTAAATATTATTTAAGAAGGACGTTAACCCACTTGAAAAAACCAAGATTTCTTTCCTTTAAATTTACTTTATATCCAACATATATTCCTGCAAATTTGCAACACCATCCATCATCAAATAAAAGGCCCTTCATATGAATCTATGTACAAATTACAATAACATCCCGAAACAAACATAAATAATCAAATGAACCCCTCCCTAGTCCAAATCAATCACCCACAACCCCCTGCAGCAAACCCAATCTTCCCTTTGCCAACATCATAAACCACGCTAAATGTTTGCTGCTGCCTGTTCCCGATGATCGCCACCCTCGACGCCGGCGCAAATGCCAGACACGTCACCTCGTCATCGAGATCGATCATCACATTCCTCGCCGGCAACTTTATACTGGCCCCGCCTTCGAACATCATCTCAACCTCCGGGAACTCCATCTTATTCACGCTCCCTGCATAACAAGTGTCCAGTATCGAATACGAGCCCACTGTCTTGTACTTCTTCTTCTTCAACGCAGATACTACGGAGTTTTTCAACGCCGAGTAAACATCCGGCGGCAATCGGGATATGACTGTACCGGAATCGATGATTGTTGGCATGTTGTATGAGGATGACGGCACGGAGAGATGCCTGCCACCTAAAGTGATTGCCGATAGACTAATGAAGTAGAGGGTGTCGTCGAGAGAGCTAGTTACCATAGGGGTAAATGTAAACTTTGATGAGCGGTAAGGGCCTAAGGACAACATTCCCGTCGATGATGCTGTGGGAAGGCAATATGAGAACGCATATGTGCCGGTCTTTTTCGAAATTTGGGCCGATAACGAGAGGTTGTTTTTCGCAAGGCCCATCAGGCCCGCGGATCTTCCGAATAGGCCCTCGTTGTCTTGGCCACAACCGTAGATAAAGTCAGGGACACTGAGGGAGCCGAGTTTGAGGGTGTCTCTGCTAAGAAAGCCGACGGAAAAAGAGCCGTCTCCATAGCTGGCTTGGTAGATGCAAGCTTTTTTGGAGGAGCAAGCGGAAGGATTGAGAGTGGCGGAGGCGAGGGAGGCACATTCCGAGGAGGAGCAGGAGACCGAGGAGTAGGAGGCGGATGCGGAGGGGTCGAAAATGGGGCCCGCCTGTACATACATATGTTGGATCAAGCAGAAAATAAATTAAGAAAGCCGAACATGTTTTAATAATCTAAATAGGTTAATTGTAAAAATAGAACAACATTTATAGCAACAAGGGTCCAATAATAGGCCTGGCACGTATATTCCCTAGACACACACACCTGGTCATGGCAGGAGATGTCGCATGGAGAACATTGAAGCCAAGTCAGGGAGCTGCCGGTGTCGACGACCATTAAGTAGGAGGTAGACGGAGTACCGAGATGGATCTTGGTGATGTAGTTGCCGACGCCGAGAGAGGCACCGGAGGTTAAAGGGGACGACGAAGTTGAGGAGGAGGTGGAGATTGAGGAGGAGGATTTATTCCGTAGGCGGGAGGAGAGGAAGAGGGTGCGACGGTTGTCGTGGACGAGGATGGTGGAGAAAGGGAGGGGAGAGGAAGGAGAGCATGGGCTGCGAGGATGGTGGAGGGGGAGGTGGATGGCATTGCGATCGGACGCATTGAGATGGAAATCAGCTGCCATGAAAAAAAACTCGATAATTAAGTTTTAAGAATAATCTTGTTCAAAAACCTATAAGAAAATGTATTAGTTGGTTTTTATGTCAGATTTATGGTGTTGTGTATACAAATAGCATCTTGTAAACACTTAATTTCATTCTTGTAGATATGTTTGATTCAAACAAATGACTTAGAGCTGCGGTCGACCCCAACCCCAGGCCATTTACCACACGATACTTTTTTGTTTCTTTCTAACTTAACGTCGAGACAATATGTGCTGATATGGGAAGAACCGGAATATAGCTTCACATAACTTCTTCATTTATGGTATGTTATTTAATAAAATAAACTAATTATTCCTTAGGTTATCCAAAGCATTTACTCAATATTCATGAAAACATAATATTACTCTTTTAACATATTCTAACAGGATGCAAAACAGAGCATGCAAAGAAATCGCAAGCTAATTAAGAAATGATTTGATAAGGGCAAAAAATGTGTGGGGAAATCTTGAAGAATTTAAATGGAGGGAGATTACCTTCAAGTTTTGAAGAGCAAGAACTGAGGGGATCAAATGTAGCTGCAGGAGAAACTATAGTGAAGAGGAGAGAGAAAGCTATGAGGAGAGAGAAGCCCATCTCCTCAAAGAAAAAACTTGAAATATTGAGATAATGTGATGCTAATGCAATGTTAGCGGGGCTCCTTATATAGAGATTAAACTTGTAATCTTGAGAGAATTTTTGTATCCTATATGTGTGGGGATCCTCTACCAATATATAGCTTTCACATCTTAAAAAGAGAATTGTCGGTGAAACCTCCTTAATGTTGTGGAATTAATCATGTAGGTGACATATTTTATTACACTTTAAATCTGTGAGAGTTAAAATTTAAAATAAAAATAAAGCTACTAAAATATTTTTATGTTTGAATTAAAACGGTGGGAAAAGTTACTAAAATCTGTTTAGAAACGTTTTGAAAGATTTTCTTGCGTGTAACTTACATAATTTGGATGGAAAATAAAAAATAAAAAGGTTATATAGCATCATCAGCGCTAAAACAAATTTACATTTGTTTCTCTGTTTTGTTCGATAGACATATCGATTCTATAAAATATATTTAATTGTTTGTTTGACAGAATGACTCATATGATACCATAAAACATACAAAAAATTATTTAAAAAAGCTCACAAATTAATAAAGAAATATTTAAAAGGGTATATATCCTTCTGCAATATTTTGTATTAATATATACCTACACTAACTATCTTTGTAACGTGACTGAAATCCTTAAAATTGTTATATTAAAATGTATTTTTTGCTGATTGCTTAAACATTCACCCATTTTCGAGCTGTATTGATAACTTTTTCTTTGTTTATTCAGTATACTGAAGGAAGATAAATATATAACTACAAAGATTAGAGGAGGTATATATAAATATGAAAATTTTCAAAGGGGATTATAAGAAAAAGAACATATTAAAAAAACACACCAATATACCAAAATAAATAGTCCACATCACCATACAGGTGGACAACTAGAGTCCAAGCACAGTTTGATTTGCTCCTATTAACCCTAAAACCAATTAAAATATCAGATAAGATTTAGGCTAGGCCTAAAGGGCTGTTTAGTCACTGTGAAATTTGATTTCCAAACAGTACAAGTGAAAAGTTTTGGATTAACTAATTTTGTGTTTGGTTGGTATTAAATTCCTAGATTTGTAGATCCTTATGATTCTTATTTGGTTGGTGACAAAAAGTGAGATTTAGATTTGAGGATTTTAGAGAAAGATAAAGAGATAATTATTAAATAAATAAAATTACCATGAATAGTGAAAATCCTTGTAAATCTTAAAATTTTCCGAATGGATTCTTGTTTTTGGTGGACCCCTCATAAAAGACAAGCAAATCCAAACTTCCCGATTCTTGTCCAACCAAACACAAAATCATGTAATCCTTGGATTTGCTAAACCGAATAGTGCCAAATCCAACACAATCTTCTAACCAAACAGGCTCTGAGTTTAGACACCATGTTTTCCTCGAATTCTTGATGAAGCTAGAAATTGAATAACATGATCTAATTAGGTTTGGTACCTTCACATTCAACGAACTTTTTGATTTGTTGGAGACACATCACCAATTGAAATTGTATGCTTGCTTGAAAATTATTAGTTTTCATTACTTAAAAACACATTAAACCTAAATGCTCAACTAAATGAGGAGGTTTTCCATTAATTGGTAGCTCCAAGCTAAGGGTCCAGTCATGGCAGGGCCCTCAATCTTATCATGGCAGCTGACAATGGGTTATAAGAAGGTTAAGAATCATTTGTGAAGAAATACTGATCCGAAACACATGGAATCCGATTCTATAATAGTGGAACAAATTTCACACTAGCCCAAAACTCACAACACACAAAAGAAGAAGAGTATCGTAAATGAGGAAAAGCATATGATAAATTTCATTAATAATTCATGAGCATACAAAATAATAAAGCTTGGAGAACTTGAACAACGTAGGAGCAATGAAATGTTTTTGTGGTGGAGTGGTTTCATGAAGAAGAAGAAGTTGTCATAATTTGTTATGGGTTGAATTAATTGATCAAACGATTTCAAGGGAATGTGAAAATGGAGTTAATGGTTTTGGAAAGATGAAAGGTGGATGGATTAATTAAGCAAAATTCGAATTTACTAATGCAAGCATGGTGGTGAGAAATATGTAGAGAGGAGTGGATGATGAATGGATGCCACATGTGTCTCGCACACACGTGCAAGTTTCAAAATACGAAATTAGCTCTCAACATAATATTATCACTACATCCCTCATAAAATAGAAAATAAATATAAATATAAATATAAATATATTACTAAATGATTTTTTTAAAACACAGTTTAACAAATTTAACACTCTCCCTTAAAGTGCGTTTTTGGAAACTAATCCAAGCTTGTTTCGAAGAAACTTGAATGCACTTTTAGAAAGAGACTTGGTGAAGATGTCGGCAACATTGTCCTTATTTCTCATCTCCATCACATCAAAAACTTCATCAGGCACCATCTCACGAATAAAATGATGCTCCATCTCAATAAGCTTCGTTCGAGCATGACACACAGGATTAGTCGCAAACTTAATAGCACTTTGGTTGTCACCTCGAATACCTATTGCCTTGTTGGTTTATGAATTGGAAAATGAATATCCTTAACCAACCGTCTCAACCATACATATTTTTGAGCCACTAGAGACGAAGCCTTATATTCCGCTTCGGTAGTAAAAAGAGACACCGAATCTTGTTTCTTGCTATCCTCAGAAACACCCGCCGCACCATAATAAAACACATAGGCCGAAGTGGACTTACGATCAACTAAATCACCACCCAAATCGGCACCGGTGTAACCATGCAACTCAAACTTTACATCCCTCTTATATGGCCCAAATCAGGAGTAAACATAACATACTTTAAGATTCGTTTCGCCGCTTCAAAATGTTGCTTTCGAGGGGATTGCATGCATATAACGACTCACAAGACCGACCGAGTAAGAACAGCACATTTTAGAGAACCTTCATATCAAACTTCCATCATCACAAGTTGACATATATTAATATATATGATTATTATATAATCCAAATGCATCTCACTCTTGTCAACTAACTAATCATTCACCATTAATTATATAATTCATTGTTTAATTTGACCAAATAAATGACTTGTTCACTAAGATTATCATGGTGTCAGAATCCCAAGCTTTACAACTTTCCATCTTTAGGTCTATTAAAAAAATTTAGTTTGAATTATTCAATCCCATTTCTTTTACATCAAGAGATACATATCATGATAAGTAATATCTAAGTGTAGGGGCTTGCTTTATAAAAGTCTTTAGGTTTATAATTCAACATTCTTAGTTCGTATTTTTCAATCCCATTTCTTTCACATTAATAATTACATATCATGATAAATAATGTTAAAAGTATAGGTGCTTGCTTTGGAAAAGTTAAGACACTAATTATAGTAGAGAAAACAACTAGCATCTCTCAGGAGGTTCAGCACTCGGCAAAAAGGCACTGAAAATTAAATAATGTATCATTGTTCTTCATATATCAGCGACTCAACAGGTCCTGTGTAACGAACCCTTTTCCTCTTCGGAGCAGTATACCAAAAGTCGATCAAGATTTCATTCTTTTTTAATCATTGAAGACCCCGCTATTTCTTACGACCTAGATACGGATTTGGAACCTCTGTTATTTGGTTCCTTGCTATTTTGGCGCTCTGGGAGCATCCTAACCGCACATCACACAAGCAAAGCACGTGAAATATACCAACACCAAAGCCCTCATGTTTTAGACCGTTTGGCAACCGAATGTAATCGTTGATTTTAAGATCAAAAAATTCCTGACCATTGATCTTAATATATAGCAGGGAATAACAGAGACTCCGGGATCCCGAGATACCGTTCCTAAATGATATCAATAATATTAATGATAACTGTGCATCAACCTTCCCTTTAAGTGCTTGAAAGCCCCATGCCTCCCTCCTAATGGACCACAATTTATTATTTGCAAATGTCTTTATCAAAAATTGAAACCATCAACTTTTCAATGGCACATCTGACAAAAGCTTAACGACCCACATATTTCTTTTGCAATTAGTACTAATAATCAAGTAGTGTATATTATCAAGTGAGCACTAAGATATTAAGATTAAACGAATCTATACTAATATAGCCTGAACACCTCAAAAGGCTCGGAAACTGCGGAAGACCATATAAATGTTCTTCTAACCATCATTCTTTATGCACTGGCCCGTAAAACTTCATATTGATATGTAAACTATTAACCTTCGAACCGTATCAAAAACTGGATTTCCATTTGAAAACTTTCGTGTATGCTTTTTCAAAATTCTACTTCTATTTAAGAAGTTTGTTTTGATTAGGTTTTATACACATGAATCGTGCGGCTAAAGTTCTGGTCTAAGAGTACCCAAAGTAAAAAAAAAAATGGATTATTTATTTATTTTATATACAGCTCATGTATTTTCAATATGTTAGAGAGTAAGAATAAATCCCCCAAAACTTCATATGCGACAGAGTAGCAGCTCCAAATCTTCAAATTATCTAAAAAGGATCCTCATTTAGTTACATGATGGCTAATAGCCTAATTAAACAGCTAGCTATATAACTCATCTACCCTTAACCCTTGCTCACTTAATATATTTGGTCCTCTGGTATAAAAAATATCATTTATTATCCATGAAAACGGTTCAAGATGGCTTAAGAGAAGGACTTATAACGGCAAATGCGTGCATTTCTAAAAGTTGGTTGAAAGATAATAGTGTTGGAATTTGAAAAGATAAGAATGAAGTTGATTGAGGACGGAGGAAGAAGATGAGGGTAAAACGATCATTTTTAGCAGACTTTCGGATGGAAAACCACCCATAGGGTCAACAATTTAGATAACTTAAAGGATTGGGGACTTGGGTGTCTTGTTTAGAAATATGAAGTTTTGAAGGTCTTGTTTAGAAATACGAAAGATTTGGGGGGTTAAATAAGAAAATAACCATTAAAAAATCTGTTCAAGGCCCAATAAGAATACTTGGGCCAAATCACGGACCATCTATTTTGAGGGCCAGATCCAAATTCTAATGAAACTTAAAATTTGTTTAGCCTATTAGGGATGTTACTTTAGAAGCTGTTCTAGGAACACTAGTTATTGGGTATTTGGACTCTTATTGGGTATTATTTGAACTAGTACGTATGTTATTGGGTATCTAGGCACACTAGGCACACTAGTACGTATGTTCTAGGCAAACTAGAACTGAACTGGTCTATTTGGACTCTTATTGGGTATTATGGATAATTCTCACATCTAACCCGATCCGACACCCAACTCTAGGTGTCAACAATGACTCGTGACCTATAGATCGACCCATAAAACACCGGTCACGGGTCAAGCTCTTACAAATTTGGCCTATTGGTTTAAGAGTATCATTGGGTTTAGGAATGGCAATGGGGCGGGATGTGGGGCCCAGAATTGCCTATCCAGGCCCCACCCCATGTAATACCCGGTCCCAGTTATTGTATTTGCATTTTAATAAATATTTTTATTTCCTATTCCTAATTTTTCTTTAACCCACTAACCTTTTTCAAAACCCTAATCCTTTAACCCACTAACCTTGTCCAAACCATCTCCATGTTCTCTTTTCTTTTCTTCCTAGGCCCAAGGCTCAACTACCCTAACCCAGTACCCAACCCGAGTCCTTCTCTTCTTCCCTCTCTTTCTTTTCTCTCCTCTCGAATCCCAACGACGCCTCCTCATTCTCATCTCATGAACCACTTCTCACCAACGAAGCCCCACCAATGACTCCTTTGAGATCTCCCTCTTCTCTCCCCCCTCGTTCCCATGACCACAACCTCACATCCCTACACTGAGCTTCACTTCCCCTCTCACAAACCCAGCCTCAGACCGCCGTTGAACACCTCTTGCAACAGCCGCTAGCGAACCCGCCGAACTCCGAGCAACCCCTCCCTGCTTCGCCGTCGACCACCTCCTCACAACACCGAACACCATCATCTTTCCTCTCTCCAACCTCTAGCTCCTCCACAAACCGTCGTTGCACCGATCACCTCGGGAGCTCCCTGAAACCACCACGAGCCCCTTCTCGTCATCTCTACCAACCCACAGTACCGAGCTCCCCCTTCTCTCTCACTCAACCCATAACCGAACCTATCACCTCAGTGCGACACCGCCTCCCATCGCCGACTGCAGCCACAGACCTCGCCCCTGTCATCACCAGATCCTCCCTCATCACCAACAACCCCGTCACCACTACCTCACCATGCCTCGACCCCCTCTCTCAACCAAATGTATCCCACTCCTTGAAAACGTACCCAACTGCACCACAACCCTAGACGACCATTGCAATCACCACTGCCTCCCTCGTCGACTCCTCCCTGAGCACCACTAGCACTACCTCCAAAAACCAACACATCCACCACCACAACACTGAGCTTGCCTAGCTCTTCCTCCAACCGAGATTCCTCACTGCACCACCACCCCAACTCTGGCCACCATCGCAGCAGAGCAACAGTCGACAAATACCCCTGGACCGCCGTTGCCCCGTCACTGCCTAAGTGCCCAACAGCGTCGCGTCACGCCATAGCCGAACCCAAGTTCCAAACCAAATCGAGGCCCGACATTTCGTCAAACACGTACGTTTGTTGTGATCCCCGTTGTTCTGGACGCTGCCGTCAAAACCCAAGTCGTGGCCTCAGTCTCTGTAGCCGTCACGATCATCAACACAGTTGCCGTCGCAATATCACACACGTCCGTCGCAGCCCCTATCGCGTTCAAGCCTCGCGTCGTGCGGTGACGGTTCCACGACGTTCATCATTGTCTCGTATGTCGAGGCGAATAATCTGTACGTTCGTCGCTTGTAACAATTCTAAACTTTTTGTACAGTTTTTTTCAAAAAATACAGAAAGGGGTACTTTTGCCTGAGCACAAGTTATAAGTTTGATTTGCTTTTGAATAGCAAGAAGGAGCTTGTAGCTCATTAGTAAAACCTTACACTGCTGAACCAAAGCACCAGAGTTCAAATCCCATCAGCCGCATTATTTTTTAATTTGATTTCTTTTAATCTTTTTAGAAGCCCAAGAGTCTACACGTGCTTAACCCGTAAACCCAAAGGTCACACTAAAAATAAACGAGTCCAGGAGGTAGACCAAGAGACGGGAGACACGTGGCGGCAAGAATCGGCCGGCGCCGCCGGCCGAACTCGCTCAAATTCGATTCTTCCCTTTTTGTCTCCTGTGCCTTTTTGCTTCCCCATAACCCCTGTACAGTTTATTTTACCTGCACAATTACAGAGCCAATAAAAACATCTATTTACTCTATTTTAAATACAACTTTTCATATATCTTTTCACATCCCTAAACCCTAAATTTTCCTATAAATACCACACCCATTTCACACCCCCTCACTCACAAACTCTGCCCAAACTCTCAAGAAAAATCCTAAGAACTTTTGTGTATAGGTGGAGTTAGCGAAGGGCGAAGCTCCGACAAACTTCCGATGACGACCCTAGGAGCTCCCGGCGACGAAACGACGCACCGGCACCTCCTACAACTCTCTCTTCCTCTTCTCTAATCTAAAATCCAGTAAGTCCCTTCTCCCCCTTCTCTTTTCTATTATGAAAACTCGTAATTCTAAAACCCGGCGGAAGCGGAGTTAATCCGACTTCCGATTCGGTTTTTCTTTAAAAGTTCCATTTTTCTTTAAAACAACAATACCAAACTCTCACAACATGACTATTAATTATTAACAAAACGTATTGAACAAGTTTCATTTCAAAAGAATGTATATTGTAATTTTTATCGCATTTTTCATAAAAATACCATATAATTTAGTTTCGACATAAAAACATCACTACCCTTGCTATACTTTTAGATAGTTCATGAGTCAATGACCTACCTCTTCACAGCACTCATATGTAACATAGCACGATGATATTGGGAAACATAGATTTGGGAAAATACGATTTTACACAAAACTAGCTCAAACTTATAAAAACCTTTTTTCTACAAGATATGTATTTTTAACAAATCTTTGCAATGCGCCGCTACAACCCATTTTGGGGAACCCGTTCGGGATGGTGTGGATTATCGCACATTCTCGGGCTTAGTAGTGCGAGATGCAGACCTCCGCAAGGAGCATACAGTCTCGAAAGATTTAAAAATACAAATATCTTACGAAAATGAGATTTCTAGAATAATAATAAATTAAATTATTTTTATAAATATATATATGTATCATCAAAATATATATTTTTGATATAGTTTAAATATACCAACCTTTCTAAATTTAAAAAAAAAATCATTACATGAAAATTCCATGCAATTCCATTCAAGTTCAATACTTTACAATTAAATACCATATATTATGAAATTAGGTTTTATTCACTGGAAGTGTCACATATATAAAATCTACATTTATGAAAACTCTAAAGACGATAATTAAATACTTAAGGTGTATTTTGAAAATTATACAAATTATTTTTACATAAACCCCCCTCAAATTCTATAAATTACAATAAGGACCCTAGTAAATATAGGTTTAAGCGGGACCAGTCTGTTGAGCCTCAGGGAGCCGGAGATATGGGTGATTTCCTATTTAAGGTCGACAACTTAACAAACGGTGTTATCAATATGGTAATCGTCTTTGAAAAATACACAAATCCTGCCGTCCATGTGCAGCGGTTACCGATAACACCCAAAACCTAATTCAGGATGCAATTTCTTTTCTAATTGTCTGACTCAGACTGAGTCTCAATATAATCAATCTGACTTGAATGAGATTCAAGTATATATATAACAATTCAATATGAATCTATGAATTCATATAATCAATATGTTCAATCTATTCAATCTGTATTGACCGAACCGAACCATGGATATACATTCATCTACATGATTCTCCAGTTACATCCATTTACTAATATCATGGTTTCGGCAAGTCATCCATCTATACAATCGATAATACAAGACAATACAATTTACAATACAATACAAACAATACAATCAAAACATCGCGAGGTTTAAGAGATAGATTGGTACGGAAGGTGTTAAAGGTGGCACGACGTGGTCACTTAAGATGTAATTACATCCATGTCGTTGTTCCGTGGTTTTATCGACGGGGCCTTGTACTCTTGATTCCGTCCACTTTAGTCTCTGGTATACTGAGACTCCTCTCGTATACACTGGCCTCTTCTGTACCAAGTTACAAGCAACAGTGTTAATACTAAATACAACATTATAACATATAATACCACTTTAAAAGTTACACACACACTCTCTCTCTCTTTCTATTCTACTTCACCCTTATCTTTGGGACTTACCGAGCGATCGTTCGCTGACGACATTCCGTTTCTTTCTTCTTTGGAATGTTGTCAGGTGGATCGGACCTTCAGGAGATCAAGCCCACCGGCGAGGATTTGGATCAGCTGACTTTCGACCCAGAGCTTTAGATTCTTTGTACACATTTACATTCTGTATTTTCCATTTCTGTTATGTCACTGTTTAGGTATTGCTTTACATTCCATGTATTTACTTTTCAGATGTATTGTAAAAAGAATGTTAATAAATAAAATTGATATTCATTACATTTGTATCTTGTGTATATTTCCCTTATATTGCTTAGATACGCTTAGCGTGTTTACTTCAGAGTAAATACGTAGCGGCATCGTCGCGTCCTCTGCCCGTACACTGGGAAGCGGGGCGTGACATCGCTTCTATATTAGCGACTGAGGAAAGTGGAACCCCCTTCTCTTGCTTACTCATGCTAATTATTATATTAATTAATTGAAATAATAATGTTACATGATATGGTGTGTATCTTTCTCTCTCTCTCTCTCTCTCTCTCTCTCTCTCTCTCTATATATATATATATATATATGTATATAATCAATAATTAATTAGTTTTGTAGCGAACTCCTTATTCCATTATATTGAGGGTTTACCATCCCATGTTAATATCATTTTAGAATTCAACTGAATAGCATTAGTTTGGATCGATTAATGAGAACTGATATTTCGTTTAATGCCCATACATAATCTAGGTGTTCGACACGAAACCCTAGATGAAAACCCTATTTAAAATGGTGGAATTTCTGACCAATAAATTCTTTTACTGTTAGTAAACATCGTGTAGAAATTTGGATACAAATTAACGTAGTTTTTTATATGAAAGGATACCTCCGATAACCGACATGAAATCTGAAATTTACTGTTCATATCGCCGTATTAAATTCGTAGTAAATCGTACAAAAATCATATCATAGCGTGATTAGGCTCGTTACGAATCAGACTAAATAATCTATGAATCCATGGGAATGGTTATTAAAAATTGTTATGTATAGATAACACAAACTGATGAGAGATACGGCTCTGGACTGCAGTCCAGAGCAGAAATCTCTGCTAATGCAAGTGTTTAAACACCTGTAACTCACTGTTCGAATATTCAAATGTGCGGAACCCTATATCAATATGTAGCAAATAGAGTTAGCTTTATGACACTGGTTTCACTCAATTCCATCACAGCTTTTTATTCTTAACGCAATTTATATTATCGACGTGTCCTGCAGTTTTTTGCAGTGACAGATTACATACCTTGACATTAAACTGAACATATCTCCCCTTATACAGAGGATATTACTGATCCATTTGTTGCGTTGGAAACCTAACCGATAGGGATATATTTTATTCAACTGTAGAGCTCTCTGAATATGATCACAAATTATAGAAAACCGCGTTTGAAGTCGGGCTTCCAATTCTGAAACTAGAATTCCAGCAGTTTACACCCGTTCTATAATGAACATAACTTCTTAATCGGAAAACCTATTGATATGAAACTAATCTTACTGCTTAGATAATCAAGTATACTTCATATGTCTTTTTATTGTTTTACTCAATTCTGCACGTGTGATTTATTGTCAATTTTGTAAACCGCGTGATATAGACGGTCCTTATTTAATTGAATTGTATTTACCGCAATCCTGTCATATTGTATGATTACTTTGCATTCATTGATAGTGACCATATATATTGATATCCTAGAGACCGTTTTACATTACCGAGTGATAAGTGTTAGTGATTGGATTGTGGTAAGTACGTTAATGTAAAAGCATGATTGAATAGTGGAAGTGACACGTACCTGTATACAATCAGCGAAACCATTTAGTTATTGCATTGTCAACACTTATGAGGCATATATAAGTGTAACTATAACTGGTATGGGATGGTTATGGAAGCACTTATATTTGTGTCATAGGTAAGATATCGAAGATTGTCCATTTATCTTGGATACCAGTCGATATATGCTTGATGGAGTCCCTATCTTCAATTCTCGTGTAGACTCGTCATGGAGTGACTAGTATTTAGATTTATGGTCGGTGTTTGATGTAGACCGCGGGGTGTGGGGTAGTTTGATTGTGAGTTCGATCAATGGAATCTCAGGAGTCCCATTGCCGGCATATTTCAAGATTTTGTGATTTCGTGAAATTGTTACTGATTGTGTTACTGATTCTTACTGATCGTGATTCGGGCATGTGTTTCCTTGCCCCTGGGACTTACTCTTGGGTTAGGAATACTCCTGCGGTGGTTGACGCTCATGCTCGAATTGACGATAGGTTTAGTGACTTGGACCTTAAGACTTAGAAACCGATAGGACATTATATTGATTATTGATTTGATACACCTTCTTTACTGTTTATTTGTACATGTTATTTCGTGCTCACGACATTACTTTATGCATGCTATTTCATGTTTATTATTATTCCACGTATTATATTGATTGATCTCTATTTTAGAGAAGTGTGTAGTAATAACCACAATCAATAACGGTGTCGCGTATAGCTAGACTGACATGAGTACAGGTCGTCCTCAGGGATATGTGGAATCTTTCAATCTTACTTTAGACGTGTTGAAAAAGAGGAACGATAGAGGAATAAAGAATAGCGGAGAATGGTTTCTAGATCTACGTCAAAATATGGATGTAGAATACAGATCTAGTTTGAATACGGATACAGATTTTGTAAGAAGAATGCTTGTAGGGTTCGTTCGGATTTAGTAGTCATGGATGACTAATAAAAATTAATCCTTTTATCTATTGATAGATTTAATACTAGATAGATAGTGATGAATGAGGATTAGGGTTCTTGGAAGAAACTAGGGTTTCCCCACTATTGACCCTTGTCCTTTCATTGATCTCTATTCATGTCTAGCCCTTAACAAAACAATTGTTAATCTGATCTCAAAATGCGGTCAAGATTAGCAATAAATTGGTAGCTTGCCCAATAAGGATGTTAACATTTATTTTGCTAATGTTTATAAACTTTATAAGACTTAAAAGAAGTTAAAATATTTTCTCATCCATTGTTCTACCCTAATCCTACGAACCCTATTAAGCGGTGAATTACTCGCGCATGATGGAGATAGAAGAACAGATAGAGATGAAATTCATAAAGTAACTAAATAATTAAACTAATTAAACTAAAGATCTACCTTTATTAATCAACTTCACAAGTACAAACTTCAAGTTTAGATTACAAGAGGAAGAAGAAGTTGTTCTTGATCTCTGCCTTGTCGGATGTAAATGTTCCGTCAAATCTCACGTCGAATCTTGGACCAGTCTTGGATCACTTGTTCTTTAACGGTGATTAGCTTGTGTAAAATATTGATGATTTCTAAGTTTAGCCCTCGGTCCTTTATATAGCCCCAAAGCCAGAAACCATAGATCCCCAGAATTAGAGTTAGTTGTAGCAAATCCAACCTGAAAATCCTAACTCTTGATTCGGTGGATCGGCCGCGGATCCGCCGCATATTACATGGTTTGACCGCGGTCCGCGGCCATTTGGTGAGATCTTGGGTGCAAATTTCTGGGGCTTTATTCTTGTGACACATGAAGATTTTGTTGATGTCTGGAACTTGAAAATATTTCCTGAGTCTCTGCCAGTATTGATTCTTCAATTTTCTTTAATATTTCGGCAGATTTTTGATTTCCGGCATCTCAACATCTCGATCTTCTGACCTGAGCCAAAACTTGCACCATATCTCAAAGAATAATGTAAGTAATATTTGGGATTTTTGAGATATTGTCCTAACCAATTTGATATGATATTATATTTTAAGAATATTGATTAAGGATATTTGATATGATATGCATATTTAAATTATCAAAATATTATATAAATATTATATGCATATATTTTCCTTCATAATGTTAGTTATAATATATAAATATATGAAAATAGTATTTTTACAGATAAACCCTCATGTGTGTCATATTTATAATAAACACCTTTAGATATTTAAGAAAAGTAAGTAAAATGTCATATCAAAAGTGCGATATTTTTGAGTGAACAAATACCCCCAAACTAAACTTTAATCGTCCCGAGCAAACTTATTTATTCAAAAGAGGGAGAAAGAAAAAGAAAAACCTAAATAGCACACTTTCGTAGGCAACACGATTGCACTGGGCACGTGCAACAAGCCATTAAACCTCTAGGTGTCCCTAGTAGGAGGAGTGTTGCCTCCTGAGGGTTTTTAGCGGATTACACCCACAAAATCTTATAATAAAAAAAAGATAGTGAAAGTTACATACAAAGATAAGAACTATAAAAGAAAGAACTTGAAAATAAGAGTTTCCAACTACACCAGTTTTTCGGTTGTCATAAGCCCTATCTTAATGGTCGTGAAAAGATATTGGAAGTTACATCATCTTTCAATAAAACACCGTCTTTAGTTTTCCTCCCTATCTTTCTTCCAAACATTGATCATATACCGCTACGTGTGTGTAAAAGATATCTCTACACTTAGAGAATTTAATTCAAGCTATCATACTCTTATCCATCTTTCTTAGTACTTTTTATTTGGTGAATATTTTAGATGAAATTGCTCACACATCTTTCATATGACCGTTAATACTTCTTGAGGTACTAACCGACCGATTACAAAATGTGCTTGCATTATTAAGGCGTAATTGCTCGTCTTGCAATAGCTAAGGCTTAGCAGTGGCTCCCAAACCAGTTGGTCTAAGGCACCAGGTGATAAAGCACCCTCGCTATATATTTTTTATGCTGCCTTGGTAATTACAAAACCAGTGTTTATTTTTTTTGTTCACCACTTATAATTTTTTTCTTCATACCAAGACTTTTAGACAAGAGCATTTCAAGGTATCCTCTACTTTCCCAAGTTTCAAGATGTGTGCAAGTGCGTATAGTAGGGTATCAACGTTCAAATGTTTGGCCTTAAGAATAGAGACTATTTTTCAGACTTATTTTTATCCTCAAATTAGCAATTTCCTTCATCTTACTAACCCTTGGGACAACGGCATATAACTATTTATTACTAGTTTCATTTAAGAAAATATCTAATTTTCTTGCTTTTCTTAAACTATTTCTATCTTTCATATATAAATTTTTCACTTTCAAGCTTTCATTATCAAAATTTTTTTGAGCTTATATATAGTATAATGTAAATTAATGCGTGAATAAGCACAAACCTCCCCCAAACCTGTTTACAGCAGTGTCCTCACTGATGTCATCTGTTAAGCTTAAAAAAACTGTAGACTTGGGAGGAAAAGTTAGTAATGGGGACATGAAATAGTGAAAGTAAAATTCTCCCCCAAACTTATTTTTTGGCTCACAATTTATAAAATTTTTCTTTAAGAGCCAAAATATTCCATTCTCCCAAACTTGAGTAAAATAGTATTAAGCATTTAAAATTATTGAGAGGGTTAAAGTTATTGGTCAAAGTAAAGCCTTACAAAGACCAAAAGTCAACACCAACCATTTAAAAAATTTATCGATGTAACACACTGGTTGGTGGAAAATCAGAGATTTGAAGAAGTGGGGAGATAGGAGGCGGTATGGTTTACGTCTCGGTTGATAGAGACGAAACAATAATGGTGAACGGAAACGAGAATGTGGATGATTAGGAATTAGAAAAATGCTCAAATTCTCGTATGGAATAAAAAGAAATGGTGGTGGTTCAATTTTTTCAGGTGGAGGTTGATTAATCACAAAATCCGTGTCGTTTAGGAATGCGAGTTTGTCGGCGAAAATATCTTCGAAACTTTCATCGATGGTCTGATTGAACGTTTCAATGTTAGTAAGTTTCGCGCCAAAATTCAACACACTTGATTTTTCAAAAATTATGGAGGTAGGAGACTCGTAAAGCACATCTACCTCATTCTCAAAAAAGTCTAAATCAAGTTGTCTTTCTAGAATTATCGAACTCGAAATATCGGATTGCGATTCATTAACACTCGCTATCATTAAAGGAAAATTATTAGAAGAACCAGAGAAAGTGGGAGATGAAATGGGTACACAAATTGGTGTGTCGAGTATTGGTGAACCAGATGTGGGAAATGAAGGCTGAATTTCGTTCTGCTTTTCAGTTATACATTTATCATCAACTTCAAGACGCATATAGGGTTCGGGAAGAATAGTTAAAGGTTCGAGATGATGACCACATGGGAGTGAAAGGACCTGATGAATTGGTGGGACAAACTCATCCAAAGTTTCGGGTTCATCATCCAATATATCCCCAACGTCAATATCCTCAATCAAGTAAAGGTTAAAATTCTCAGACATCTTATTAAAAGCATGGTTTTCAATTAATTTAGGTTCTAAAGTGGAGGTGTAGAGATCACAAGGATTAGGTGTGGCTTCACTTGAAATGGACTCCTCACAATCGGGTAAATCAAATACTACAAAATCACACAACTCATCAGACATTCTATCTTCAATTGGTGAATCATTTGGTGTACTCGATAGATTTGTGAAACTGAAGTTGTGGATTTCAATTTGGGATGTGGAGGTTTGATTTGGAAGGGTGTACCGCTCTCTCTCACTACCCGAATTCTCAATTTGTCCTACGGCCGTATCATACGTTGAAATTTTTTGAGCTGGTTCAAAACTAGTTGCTCGTTCGTTTTGTTTATTAAGGACGGCCATACACTCATTCAATTCCTCTCTGGTGCGGCACGACGCTACCATATATTGTTCCACGGTCCGTTTAAGACTAGACATGGGTCAGTAAGGGGTTTCAGCATAAGATTGAAATTCTTGTGGATAAATAAAACTCCTAAATAACTGATTAGAAGAAATGTCTAGAGAAGGTGTAAAAGTCGGGTAGGATTGATGGGAATCAAAAGCTTGTGAAAATTGGGCAGGGGTATGATCAACATTATGATAAGAAGAATATTGATATTGGTTGTGTGGTTGGCGACTGTCAACAGATGTCATATACGCCACAAACCGAGTAGTAAAATCTTCTTTAGAAGGTGGCGGCGTTTGTTGTCCTAACGGTTTGACCGGATTGAAACTTTGGCCGTTAGTCCTTACTATATACTCAGCGATGGACATTCGTTTAAGAGTTCCCTCACACACTTTAGATGGAGTATCAACAAAAGAAAATGTAGAATTTTGATGCGGTTGATAGGACCAGGAGTAAGGTGGCCAACTGTTTCTTTCCACTTGCTCTATCCGATCTCTTAAAGACATAGTAGAGTCGGATGGTATACCGAATCAATTGCGATAACAAGAAATATTTCGTTATGGATAGCAAAACTCGACAAGAGTCTTTTATTTGGGTTACCCATTATAAGAAGGTGAAAACAAGGAGGATGGTGAAAAGATTTAAGCTCTATTTGAATTGTTTTGCTTTGAAAGTGGGACTTGAGGGTTGACTCAACAAATCACAAAATACACAAGCAAACCCTAGAACTAAGGTTACCCAGGTCAAGCACTAGACCGCTCTTAGACTTCTAAAGGATAAACCGCAGGACCAATCCTCTGCCACCTCTTTATAACTCTTGTGGCCAGGTAAGTGGGAGGTATCCGCAATACGAATCACAGAAAATATTGGGCCTAATTAATTAACCACTTACCTTAGACACACTTGCTTAGACACCACAAAAGAAATGCGGATAAGCGATAAATTACCCACGACCTTCCTCTGTCCTATTTGAGCGCGGCGGTCATTAGGATCTTGATCTAGATATTTTTTAATTAATATAGGATTATGCGGATGGTCATTTTATGATTTGTGGGGCCTAGGAAATGTGATGAAATCCCCACCTAATCTGAATTGTGGTCTTACCCCTTAAAGTCCGTATTAAAATATGCAAAAACAACCCGCAAAAACACGCAAAAAGATTTTTGAGCGGCGATGTTGTGCAAAGAATCCTGCAGAAAATATATTATTGGATTTTTCATAGGAGAGAGAAAGAGATAGAAAAGAATACCAGAAAAGTTTGAGGGCACAACTCCCCAAGACGGCCGTGGTTCCGCCGCCGTTTGCACACAATAGCCACGGTTCCGCCGCGTTTTAGAGGGTTCTTTGTTTAATTTTTTCACTGTGGTTTCCTTTGCTCCTCTGGGTCTTGATGAATGTCTCTAAATTTTTATCTTCTCGCTAAAGTGACTCCAGATTCCCTCGCAAAATTGCACACTAATCGTTAAATATGCAAGATGCGGTTTTGTTTTATTTTTATGATATAGATCGAATAAGAATTCAATACAAATTGTAAGAATAAAAAAATTACGCACATATCCCTAGCTACGGCGCCATTTTATTGATCTCTATTTTAGAGAAGTGTGTAGTAATAACCGCAATCAATAACGGTGTCGCGTGTAGCTAGACCGACATGAGTACGGGTCGTTCTCAGGGATATGTGGAATCTTTCAATCTTACTTTAGACGTGTTGAAAAAGAGGAAGGATGGAGAAATAAAGAATAGTGGAGAATGGTCTCTAGATCTACGTCAAAATACGGATGTAGAATACATATCTAGTTTGAATACGGATATAGATTTTGTAAGAAGAATGCTTGTAGGGTTCGTTCGGATTTAATAGTCATGGATGACTAATAAAGATTAATCCTTTTATCTATTGATAGATTTAATACTAGATAGATAGTGATGAATGAGGATTAGGGTTCTTGGAAGAAACTAGGGTTTCCTTACTATTGATCCTTGTCTTTTCATTGATCTCTATTCATGTTTAGCCATTAACAAAACAATTGTTAATCTGATCTCAAATCGCGGTCGAGACTAGTAATAAATTGGTGGCGCGTCTGATAAGGATGTCAACATTTATTTTGCTAAAGTTTATAAACTTTATAAGACTTAAAAGAAGTTAAAACATTTTTTTATCCATTGTTCTACCATAATTCTACGAACCCTATCAAGCAGTGAATTACTCGCGCATGATGGAGATAAAAGAACGAATAGAGATGAAATTCATAATATAACTAAATAATTAAACTAATTAAACTAAAGATCTACATTTATTAATCAACTTCACAAGTACAAATTTCAAGTTTAGATTACAAGAGGAAGAAGAAGTTGCTCTCGATCTCTGCCTTGTCGGATGTAGATGTTCCGTTGAATCTCACGTCGCTTTATCACGTCGAATCTTGGACCTGTCTTGGATCACTTGTTCTTTAACGGTGATTAGCTTGTGTAAAAGATTGATGATTTTTAAGTTTAGCTCTCAGTCCTTTATATAGCCCCCAAGCCAGAAACCATAGATCCCCAGAATTAGAGTTAGTCGTAGCAAATCCAACCTGAAAATCTTAACTCCTGATTCGGTGAATCGGCCGCGGATCCGCCGCATATTGCATGGTTTGGCCGCGGATCCGCGGCCGTTTGCTGAGATCTTAGGTGAAAATTTCTGGGGCTTTATTCTTGTGACACATGGAGATTTAGTTGATGTCTGGAACTTGAAAATATTTCCTGGGTCTCTGCCAGTATTGATTTTTCGATTTTCTTTAATATTTCGGCAGATTTTTTATTTCCAACATCTCAACATCTCGATCTCCTGACCTGATCCAAAGCTTGCACCATATCTCAAAGAATAATGTTAGTAATATTTGGTATTTTTGAGATATTATCCTAACCAATTTGATATGATATTATATTTTAAGAATATTGATTAAAGATATTTGATATGATATACATATTTAAATTATCAATATATTATATAAATATTATATGCATATATTTTCCTTCATAATTTTAATTATAATATATAAACATATGAAAATAGTATTTTTACAGATAAACCCTCATATGTGTCATATTTATAATAAACGCCTTTAGATATTTAAGAAAAGTAAGGAAAATGTCATATCAAAAGTGCGATATTTTCGACTGAACAAATATGCTGTTATATTGTCTCGCCCTGACAACCTGAGTGTGCATACTGACAGTGGACTTAGCCCGGATCAGGACCTACCTTCTTCGAGGATATTGCGGAGATCTAGCTCAGCGACATCAGAGCTATCTTTTCTTTATCACTATCTGGTTAGTTAATTTTTTTGCTTGTATCCGTTGCACTCTAATTCTTTTAAATGTGATGGATTTAATGATTGTATTTCTCTTTATTAGTGCTGTGTTTACTGCTTATCATGTACTGCTAGAAACCGAAATGTGACTACGGTAGGATTATTCCTTAACCGTAGGAGAATAGCTGGCCTAATCACCCTCGTATTCCGTATTTTGGGAAGCGATGCATGACACCCAGTTAGTGTCATGTGCTCGTGCCACGAAAGCCACAACTAAGACGGAAGAGAAAATAATGATTTTAAGCAAGCACAAAACACATATACCCAAGAATTCAAACCATACAACTAAACTAGCAAACTTAGCAACAAAGTTTAGAAAATACAATGTCCACATAATTGTTGAAGACCCCTCTAAGCTTGTAGATGCCGGGAACGTGCTTGAGCGGCAACCGTCTTTGCCGAAGATGGTCCACCCGAGGAAAACCGATCCAGGCTCCGACCGATATTCCAAACTCGCTGGGAATGGATTGTGGGTGATGTAAAAATATTTTCACTAACTTTTTCTCTCAATTTTCATGCTCAAGAGAGCAAGAAGAAGAAAGAAGAGGAGGTTAAAGGAGACTAAGCCATGACATGATAAAATGTCTAAGTCTTTTGTATAGAAAAAATCTAGTAGAAAGAATGGCTCGCTTTCTTTTTACAACCATACTACAATAGTATACCCAAATTATTTTATGAATATAAAATCATAGCCATACCTCTCCGCCATGCTCCTTGCCACATCATCAAGCCACCTCATTATTTGAATTTCCAAAAAGGAAAATCAATTATGAGGCGTTCTTCTTCTAGAAGAATTTCCGTATAAATACGGAATACTTCACCCGGTATATGTATCGCTACATATATATGTATTCGTATAAAAATACGGATAGCGCCAAAGAGAGAAAATGAATAGTGAACAATAATACTAAAATAAATATATCAATATATATATATATATATATATATATACTATTATTATTAAACCAAAACCTGATTTAATAATCCGGCTTAATTCTAAGCCGGCTACTATTATCAACCGTCCGATTAAAATCCGTGTATCCCATACACGTATTTAATTGGACCCATGCACGTACCAACATACGGTCTCTACATCTATCACCTGAATCGGGAAAACCTTCTGTGTGGGACTCTAAAGACTCAACAATATGCTGGCAGCGGGTTTAACCACAAGCTTGTACGTAACGGCTATTAGCTGTACGTAACGGCTATCCAGGTACTTGCCAAAATGTGGTCGACAATCAAGTACGTCCTTACCCTACTGAGCATAAATGTGACAATCTCCGTACAGTCCTGTAACGACTCTGAAATCTTTGTACAGAAATTTTTCTGTTAATATACAGAAAAGTGTTTGACAGCCTGTGTATGAGTTATAAGTCACTTTTGTTAAATAAAAACAAGAAATAACTTGTAGCTCACTGGTAAAGCCCTTGCACTGTTGTGACGTAGCATGTGTGTTTGATTCCTATCAGACACAATTATTTTTCTGATTTTTCTTTTTAACTTTTTGGAAGCCCAAAAGGTTGTACGTGCAATACACGGGGAAATGAAAAGTTCAGAAAAATCAAACATGTAGAAAATGGTGTAAACACAGAGTTAATCTGGTGGCATGAATCTCGAGGCATTTGCTTCAGATTCGACCAGCGGATTTAGCCATTAGGCCGGCAGGGACGGTTCGGATGTGTTCATTTTGCTCTGTGCTTTGCACACTCGTCTTTTCAGCTCCTATTAACTCCTCTGCACTGTTTGATTTCCCTACAATCAAATATAGACCTTTCATTTCACCATTTAATATCATTTTTAATGCTTTTTAATCCAAATTTTAATTTCCAAATCCTAATTCTCCACTATAAATACCAACCCATGCTTTAGCTCTTCACCATTCTGAAAATTATAGCAAAAACTCTCTCAAAAAGTTCCTAGGTGCAAGTGGAGTTGCGAGCAAGCTTCTTCTGTCGAAGATCGAAGCCGATTCTGGAGCTCCCGCGACACCATGAAGTCTTCTTCTTGTTATATTCAAACCGTAAGTTCCTATCAACTCTCCTCCTTTTCATTGAAATTTATCTTTAAATCTTATATCGGTAAAGTGGAGTTATTACCGATATTATTTTTCTAAACCCTAAAAACTCTCTTTTCCTTTATATATTGATTAAGCTAATTTTACCACATTACTTGTAACCTTAAATACCAATATTTAGAATCAAGTTTAACCAAGAATCTCATGTGAAACAACCATAATTGAACTTTTTCATTAAAATACCTTGAACTTTATTATCACCTCTTTTCATTTTTGTTAAAACTATATCTTTAGGAAAAAGTTCACGGGGTAACGACCTACCCCACACGTACACTTTGGTTTCATAGCACGATGCCTATTTGTATGTATATTTGTTTCGAAGAATAATCTTTGCAATAAAATACCACATGCATTAAAACCGGGTTTCTTTTAAAACGGTATTTCGTATTCTTTTACAATTATACATCTACAACTCTCGTTAGGGGACCCGCTAATGGATGGTGCGGATTATCGTACATCCTGAGAATAGTAGAACGAGATGCAGCACTCCTCACGGAGTATTCGATCTCAAAAGGATATAAAATACGGTTTTTAACAAATGCGAATTTTCTAAATAAAAATAATTTTCTAAAAATTATATAAAATTATAAAGCCATGTTTTCATTATATTATGAAACTATATTTTTCTAAAAATGAAAGATTAAAAAAAAGGTTAATAAAATACTATCAAGTTACTAAAAAGAACCAGTTTTCAATAAAATAGCATAAACTTTTAAAAACTAGGTATTTATCATAAAAATACCTCAATAATCAAAACACATGCTCATGAAAACCCTAAGTAATACAAATCACTCTCGAGTTTTATTTTTAATTTATATTAAAATATTTTTCATAAAAACCCCTCGAGATATATACAAAACAATATTTAAGAACTTTAGTAAATATAGGTTTAAGCGGAATCAATTCTCTTGAGCCCCAGGGAGCCGGAGAAAGTGAGTACTTGCCTATTCAGGTTAGAAAACTTAACAAGAGTTATCAATGTCAATTGTCTTGGAAAAAGACACAAATCCTGTCGTCCATGTGCAGCAGTTACTAATGACTCCTGAACCTAAGAATTCAAGAGTTAAATCCGTTACAAATGTCAGACTCGGTCTGAGTCCAATCTCAAACTTGAATCCAAATCAAACACGAATACTTGATCATGAACATGAATACTTGAATTCATACATCAAATTCAAATATGTATACTTGACTTGACTTGACCGAACCATGATTATAACTTGACATGACTACTTGAATACTTGATTACATCCTGAATATGAATCTGAACATTTTGTATCCATGGTTTTGGCCAAGACTTGTAGACATAATCTATATAATACATTACGCGGGGATAAAGGGGTAGATTGGTATGAAACGTATATCGTGACACGAGAGGTCACTTAAAAGACACCTACATGAATTCTCGTGCCGTTGTCCCGTGGGTTATGATGAGGCCTTATACTACATGATACCATACTCCACGGGGTAAGATGGACTCCTCTCATATACATGAATACCCTCCTTACCAAACTACAAACAACCACGTTATAATAACTATCATATACCAGTAATCGGTCATATGCAACTTTACCTGTTCATTTAACTTTATATACTATTTTCTCTTTCTTCTTTTAGGACTTACAGAGAGTTAGTTCGCTGACAATATTCCTTTCTGTTTCTTTCTTTGGAATGTTAGTCAGGAAAACCGGACTCTGAGGAGATAGAGCCAAGCCAGGAGGACTTGGACCAGCTTACCGCTCAGCCTGACTACTAGTTCCTCTGCACTTACTTTCAGTATGCCACTGTTTAGGCATTTGCTTTTGATTATTGTGTCCTTTATTTCAAACAGTTATATGTAAAGTTGAATGTAAATAAAGTTACCGTTTCATTTTATTCTCTTGTTATTCTTGTTCATTTTTATATATTGTGTAAATCCCTAGTTCCATGTATATTTTTCCAGAATTTTCCTATTATTTTTGCACATTTTTTAAATATTTTTTTTATTTTCCTAATCCCAAACCCTAAACTACCCTACCAGACCCGACCCAACCCGAACCCCCAATCCTTCTTCTCATTCTTCTTCTTTTCCCGCCTCTTTCCAACATCCCTCTCTTCCTTCCTCGCGACCGTCACCTCAAGCCCCACGCCTACCTCCACGACAACCTCGCCTTGGACCCAACAACCCACGCCTCCTTTCTCTTTTCCCCTAATGACTCTTTCCCCTCTTCTTACGCTGCCTCCACGAGACCCACGCCACCTCATCGCCAATGGTTGCATGATCTGTGCGCCGACCCCCACGATCTCCTCAACGTCAGTCTCCCTCAACCGAGCCCCCCATCCCATCTTTTCCCATCTTGCTCCATCTCCCTCGTCCTCACTCTCCTTCATCCGATCCAAGCTTTCTCCCTCACCACCACCATGAACGAGCCCCACTCCCTCTCTTTTACCCTACTCCCTTCAACCTCCAACCATCATCAACCCCATCTCGACGCCGACGAGCCCCCGATGAGATCATCTCCGACAACCGCCGCCGCCTTCGCCTTCACCACCGCACCCCACGCCTCCATCACAACGCTCGGCCTATGCCCGAGCTCCCCTCACTACCCTGACCGCCGTTGGCACTCCAGGGTTTCACCGCCTCTTGCCACCGCCTAACTCCACCGTCGACGACCCCTCACTAACACCATCGCCTCTTCGACGAATACCAACACCGCTTCCAGAGCCGTGCTCGTCCCCGTGCTACACCGTACCCACTCCCCATGCCACACCGTATCCACTCCCCGTGCCATGCCGTGCCGGTCCCCATGTCACGCCATGCCGATCCCCGTGCCATGCTGTGCCAGCCCCCGTGCCACACCGTACCCCGATCCAGTACACGCACCGTGCCCACTCCCGCACCAGCATCGCGTTCGGTACCATGTCACACCGTGTCATTCCCGCACCACGCACCGAGCCAAGACCACGCCCACTACTGTGTCACGCCCGCATCGTCACCGTGTCCAGTACCGGATCTCCACGCATCACGCTCATGCCACGCACCGTATCCAGTCTTGCATTGTCTCGTGTGTCGAGACGAAGTCCGCAAGTGGTGTCGCTTCTATATCAGCGACCGTAGGCAAGTGAAGCCCTCACTTGCTTTAACATGCTATGAACATAGATTTATGATTTCGTGTTAGAATTATATTAGATAGATTAGTACGAACATGTGTTAAGTAGTATCCCATCACGTATATATATTGTAAGCCGCCGCCGCATTTTCATGGAAAACCATAACAATCCTAAGATGTTAGTTTTGTGCATAATCGGATCTAAAGTATCATGTTAATATCGTATGGAATTGTAAGTATTAGATACCGTTTTCACGAGTTGGGCAAAACCGACTTTAATTCGATGGCCCTTGATATTGTACGCTAAGTGTTTGATGTCGTGAATTGAACCAAAACCCCATCAAACATGCTTAAAGCTTTACCAATATTTTCTTTTGCTACTTACGAACATTATGTAGAAAACTGAACTCAAATAACAAAGCATCGGAAACGACGTCCCAAGGACGCAACGTCAAATCTGGCTTTACTGTACACATAGTAGTGTTAAATTGATATTTAATTAGTTATATGTCAGAATGTCATGTTCTATTGCTCATGTCGAAGACGACTCGATAAGATATAACCCTCTATAGTTTATCTTTCGATACCGATAGACCACAGCAACGAGAACTGACTGGGAATACGGCTCTGGACTGCAGTCCGGGGCAGCATTCCATGGGGATAGCTGAACTTAAGCGCCTGCACGTCCCTACATAAAACTGAAAATGCACAGAGTCCTATATAGTCGCTTAGATAATTTAGTTAGCTAACATATGGATCTAGTCTCGTTCAGTTTCACTATCATTTGGTATTTTGTTTATATTTTACTGTCGATATGTTCTGCATTTTCTGCAGTGACATTTCTTTCACCTTCACACTAAACAGGACATATCTTTTAGTACAGAAAGGTTATCATGGATTCGTTTGGTGATTCGGAAACCTAACATATAGAACTAGGTTTTATTCAACTAGGGAAACACTTGAATCTAAACCCAATCCCTAATAAACCACGCGTGAAGTTGAACTTCCAGTTCTGAAACTGGAATTCTAGCAACAGATCGCTGATTTAAAATGATGATAAGTCCATAACCTGAATTTCTATTGACATGACACTAATTTTACCGCTTAGATAATCAAGTATACTTCATACACCTTTTATATTGTTTTGGTCGATTCTATACGTGTGATTTATGGTGAATTTTGCAAGTCGTATGGCGTTGGCTGTCATAACTTGGTGAATATCGGTTCAGTGCATTTCTACCTTATTTTGTGTTTGCTTTATGCCTTCTGCATAGTGATCGTTTATATTGATACCTAGCGACTGATTTGCATTGTCGATATATAAGTGTTAGTGATTGGGTTGTGACAGGTACGATAGTGAACCAGTAATCGAAAGTGATATTGATAAGTGGAAGCGTGGTTGAAAGTGAAAGCGATACGTATTTGTTCACAACCTATTTAATACCTGAACACATATTGTAACCTGGGGAATGGGGAAATCAAGGTGGAATTGAACTCGTATTTAGCGAGGTACGGTAACTTAGAGGATGATCATTCGATATTAGTGGCACGCGCGCGCGCGCACACATACATACATACATACATACATTAGGTTGTGGGCCTAGCGGCACGGCTGTAGGGTTATGTCCCGAGAAACAGTGGACCGTAGTCTCGGACATGCACGAGACCCTTGTTAAACACGAGCATCCTTTTCACCAATTGATTCCATTGACTTAGTGACTGATAAGTAGTGACATACACATTGTCTGATTTACTGACATGATACATATATCGAGCTTTGCATATTCAAATGATATTCATTATTCTCATGTTTCTGTATTCGGTCGCACATTTCATATTTGATAACATTGTACGCACATTATATATTTATTGCTATATGTGTCTCCCTAATGACCTGAGTGTGCATGCTCAGAGGACGAAGTAGACCCAGCTAAAGAGTAGGACCTGCCATTCGAGATCGCGGAGGTCTAGACCGCAACATCAGCGCTATTCCTTTCTGCTATAAGCACAGTGTTATTTCGTTAGTTAGTTATTTCTTTATGAAAATAAATGTATCTTGAACTCTTTTATTTTGATGTAATAAAGTTGTGAACTATGATTTCCTTTACTCTAGTTCTGTTTATTGACTACCATGTAATGCTAGAAGCCGAAGTGTGACTACGGCGGGATTATTCCCTGACCGTAGGAGCATGGCTGGCCTAATCACCCATCACATTCCGTATTTTGGGAAGCGGGGCGTGACATGGTTTTGTTGGTATCAGAGCCAGATTTGGATGAAATTACAGTTCCGTTGAGAGATCCCTAGATTGAGTTACACCCTTGACGTGTGCTTTATTACATTTATTTTTCACTTTTTAATCCTCATTGAATCATCATGTAGCCCTTATTTTAATCTAATTTCTTTTGATCATCTTTCAGATATATAGACTCCTCGGGCAACTCCTCAGGTGCCGGTTCCCATGATCATACCGAGAAGATCTTCAGCACACTGACGACCCTAGCTCAGGCTCAAGAGAAGAAGACCGATCTCCCGACTGAGGGATTGAAAGCAGTACATGAGACCGCAATTACCACTCTGGAGAGATCTACGGCTGTTTCCACCGCCCCCGAGGGTACCCTCATACTGACTACAAAGGCTAGGGTTGGTGCTGTTTCGGACTTTAGGAGGCTTCATCCAGCGATTTTCATGGGATCAGCAAATCCACTCGAGGCCGAGCAATGGCTCATCAACGTGGAGAACATTTTGACGGCCGCTCGAGTCCTGACGATGACAGAGTGAGCGTGGTGAAGATTCAACTGGAGGACGAGGCCCACACATGGTGGTCTGTAGAGGAAATCCAGCTAGAGAGACCAATCGAATGAGACACGTTCTCCGTGTGCTTTCTAGATCACTATTTCCCGGCTACTGCCAAGGCCGAAATGGAGGAGAAATTCATCATTGTTTCCCGCCGAAGGACGCGGGCGAGACGTTGGGACGTCAGGCCTAAAATTCGAGGGCAGATGCTAATTGGTGCTATCCGTCCACCTCTCCGAAGATGCCAAGTTGATTTATGGCACCGTGTATCGAAGGTTTAAACGGATGCGGCCGATGTAGCAGACTTCGTCAGATTCCCCCTCATTTGAGGGGTTTTTTTTATTGTGGGGACGCTCTTTCCTGCAGGCGCAAGCCCCTGCAGTTAATTACGCTACCGTATCGCGGTAACAACTTTCTCCTTCTCCAGATGGTCACTTCGTGTCGTGGGTGTTTGTTTTGTTTTTGGTTGCCCGTGGATTGTATACGGAGACTAATTTATGTTGTCACCCGTAGAGCGTGAATTAGTCCAAATCCGTATCTTCTTAGATTTGGATTTGGGGGTTGGGTTTAAGGATACGTTAGCCTCATTTAAGACTAAGATCGACTTAAACGTATGTTAAGGACGCGTTAGTCTAATTTTTTTAGACTAAGATTAACTTAACGGGATCGTTTAGATCCAACAAAAGAGCATTTGGACTCTATTGTTTAGTTTAGGGACATTGCGGTCGATTGGTTTAAGGACATTACGGTCCAATGTTAGTTTAAGGACATTTCGGTCCAGGTTAAGGACATCATAGTCCGTGAATTTAAAGACATCACAGTCAAGGTTAAGGACATCATAGTCCGTGGGTTTAAAGGGACCCCACAGTCCGAGGTTAAGGACATCGTAGTCCGTGAGTTTAAAGACATCACAGTTAAGGTTAAGGACATCATAATCCATAAAGTTTAAGGACCCCACAGTCCGTAGTTTAAAGACGTCATAGTCTATAAAATTTAAGGACATCGTAGTCCATTAGTTTAAGGATCCCACAGTCCGTGAAATGTGTAGTTGTCGAGACCCGTCACCTCTCTGAAGACGTTGAAGGATTACAACGACAGATATCAGAGGAGTAACGAGATGTACCCTCGAACCGGTGTAAGTTGGTTGAAAGATCTGTAGTCCAATTTGGGACTAAGATCTGTTAAATATTTATGAGCAAACGGGCTCAATTAAATATAAGTTGAGGACTTATGGCCAACATTGGGCTAAGTCCAATAAATGTTTAACATTTTTATTCTGGCTATTGAGCCTTTATTTGGGCTTGGCCCTTTTAATAATAATGAGCATTAGATCTTGACACCTTTTTTGTCTTGTATTGAGTGCAGAGCATTCATCAGAACAATTTATGTTCTGTCAGCGCAACACGTGGCGCGCCAGGCGCTTTGCGCCAGTTAAAGAGCGCAGTACGCTTCTGCCACGTGGCGCATATGTAAGGGACACGTGTCGTGCTTGGCGCTAAGCGCCAGATGATGGGCGCATTGCGCTATTAATTTAGTGGCGCACACGTGAGTGACACGTGGCGCGCTTGGCGCTGAGCGCTAACCCATGAGCGCAGTGCGCTATTTCAGAAGCGCAAAGCGCAAATTGCATACGCGATTGACACATGGCACATTTTGGTGCTGACCACCGATCCGGAGAGTGCAGAAGCGCTGTTCAAGAGCGCAAGGCGCATTTCAATAGCGCAAAACGCATGTTGATCAATTTTATGATCTGGAACAAATTTATGTTCTTTTTAGAAGAGAATTTGTCTCAAGATTCAAGAACAACAGTTCTTATTTTTGAAAGGGCTTTACCTTTATAGATCAATGATCTGTGTGAAGAATATGTTCTTCTTTTATTAAGTGATGAGATCTTTTGATCTTTTTTATGAAAGACCTTGGTCTTTGTAGATCTATGATCTTTTAAGAAGATGACTCTTCTTTTTATGAGATGATTTCATCTCTGTGTTCATCGTTCATGATCTTTACCTTGAAGAAATAATCTTCTTTTGCTGAGAGCTTGCTCTTCTTTCTTTGAATTTCTCAAAGTTTATAGGGGGGTTTCTCTATGTCAGACTTGAAGTCTTGGGGCTTTTATATAGGGCCAGCTGATTTGTTGAATCAGTTAAAGAGATCTTTCTCTGATTAATTTGGAGATATTTCCCACCGTTGGATTTTTGATCCTAGGGTTTCTGTTTTACAGAAGGCAATCTTCTTGTTTTTAACAAGATTGAAAAATCTTTCCATAACAGAATTTTAATTCTGATTAATTAATGATTTATCATTATTATTAGATCTTTTGATCTAACGGTGGGGAATTTTATAATTCCAGCGCTGGCGCACCCGTGCTTTGCACGTGGTGCGCTGCTCAGAGCGCAGCGCACTTTGCGCTAGCGCACTTACGTTTGACACGTGGTGCGCTGCTGTTCAGTTGATAAAACTGCACATTTAATATGACATTTTTCCTAAAATTTCTTTATAATAAAAGGTGTTTATTATAATATATGATATATGTGAGGGTTTATCTGTAAAAATACTATTTTCATGTATTAATATATTATAATTAACATTGGTAGGAAAAAGTAAGCCTATAATATCCGTGTGACATTTGGCCCATTTAATATGCTTACCTTATTAATACCTTTGACCAATACTTAATGGTTAAGTTAAATATCTCAGTAAAACAAACTCTACTAATATTATTTGTTGAGTTATTGTGCAGAATTTTCAGGGCTGAAATCAAGAAAATCAAAGTTGTTGGAACAAACATGCCTAATTAAGAAAGTAAGCTAAAGAAATCAATTCTGGCAGTGGCGTAGAAAAGATTTTCAGTTTCCAGATATTCAAAAGATCACCATATATCACCAGTAGAGCCGACAAGAAGATTGAGCCCACGATGTCACTATTTGGCCGCGGATCCGCGGCCAAACCCACCTTTTGGCCGCAGATCCGCCGCGCTTTTGATGAGTTGGGAGTTGGGATTTTGATAGTTAGGATCATCACGAAGTCCAAGATGGCTCACGCATCCAGGCTGATCATCAACGGTTCATCTACCTCCTTAGAAGAGATCGAGAAGCAAACTAGCATTTGTAATCATTTTCTAAGGGAATAAAGTGTAAACGAATTTTGTTGATTAATAAAGGTAGTTCTTTTTTCTTATTCTATTTCTTTGTAGTTTTAATATGATTTCCCTCTCTATCTCTTCTTCTCCCAACATGCGCGAGTAATTCTCCGCTTGTTAGGGTTCATAGGATTAGGGTAGATTAATGCATGATGAAAATCCTTAAACTCTTTTTACGTCCTATAAACTTTATAAACTTTGCTAAAAGAATCAGTAACATCCTAATCGGGCGCGCTACCAATTTATTATTAGTCTCGACCGCGATTAGAGATTAGATTAATGATTGTTTTGGTAAAAGCTAGATATGAACGGAGTTCCATATCGAGATAGGGGTTAAGAGTGGGAACCCTTTTTCCTCCAGAAACCCTAATCTACATGCATCTCTGTCGTTCTAGTTTTAAATCTATTAAAGGATAAAAAGAGTAATCTTTAATTAATCATCCATAACTACTAAATCCTAATGGACCCTACAAGCCCCATTTTAATATTGAACTTACATCCATAATTAATCTAGATCTATATTTTGCATCCGTGTTTAACATAGATCCAGAACCTACAACCATTCTTATTTCTTCCTCCTTTCTTTCTCAACACGTCTAAAGTAAGAATAAAATATTCCACGTTTCTCTGCGGACGACCCGTACTCATCTCGGCTAGCTACAAGCGACACCGTTATTGATTGCGGTTATTCTACAAACACTTTTCCACAACAATCAAATGGCGCCGTTGCCGGGGAGGATTTTCACTTTCACTTATTCTTTCCCCGTTAATAAATGTCCTCCCAAGCTTACAGGTTTTTGTGATCCAGCAGATAGTAACAGTGAGGACACTATTGAAAACAAGTTTGGGGGAGGTTTGTGCTTATTTACGCATCACTTTGCATCATACTTTGCATAAGCACAAAACAAAATATAATTTTTTTTTTTACATAAATAAGATAATAAAAGAATAGAAAGTGAAAAATTATATATGAAAGATAGGAATAGTTTAAGAAAACCAAGAAAATTAGAAGTTTTATTAAACGAACTAGTAATAAGTAGTTATGAGCTGTTATCCCTAGGGTTAGTAAGATGAAAGAAGTCACTAATCTGAGAATAAAGATAAGTCTGAAAAATAGTTTCTATTCTGGAAGCCAAACATTTGAATGTTGATACCCTACTATACGCACTTACACACGTCTTGAAACTCGGGATAGTAGAGGATACCTTGAAATGCTCTTGTCTAAAAGCCAAAGTATGAAGGAAATTATAAATGAATAAAAGATAAAACGGTGGAGAAAAATGAACACTGGTTTTGTTATCACCAAGGCAGCAATAAAAAAATATAGCGAGGGTGCTTCATCACCTAGTGCCTTAGACCAACTGGTCTGGGAGTCACTGCTAAGCCTTAGGTGGTGCAAGACGAGAAAAATACTAATACACCTAATCAGCAAGCATATGAGTAATCGGTCGGTTAGTATCTCAAGAAGTATTAATGGTCGCATGAAAAATGTGTGAGCATATTCCATATAAATATCGATTAAAAAGTACTAAGGTAGATGGACAAGAGTATGATAGCTTGAATTGAATTCTCCGAGTGTAGGGATGTTCTATACACACACGTAGGGGTATATGATCAATGTTTGGATGAAAGGTAGGAATGAAAAATAAAGACGATGTTTTATTGAGGGATAATGTGATTTCTAATATCTTTTCATGACTATTAAGATAGGGCTCATAGCAACTGAAAAGCTAGTGTAGTTGGAAACACTAAATTTTCAAAGTATTTCTTTTATAGTTCTTATCTTTATATGTAAATTTCACCATCTCTCTTTTATTATAGGATTTTGTGGGTGTAATCCGCTGAAAACCCTCAGGAGACAACACTCCTCCTACTAGGGACACCTAGAGGTTTAACGGCTTGTTGCACGTGCTCAGTGCAATCGTGTTGCCTACGAAAGTGTGCTTAGCTTTCTCCTTTCTTTTTCTCCTTCTCTTGAATAAACTAGTTTGCTCGGGACGATCAAAAAATAAGTTTGGGGGTATTTGTTCAGTTGATAAAACTGCACATTTAATATGACATTTTTCCTCCTATTTCTTTATAATAAAAGGTGTTTATTATAATATATGATACATGTGAGGGTTTATCTGTAAAAATACTATTTTCATGTGTTAATATATTATAATTAACATTTGGTAGGAAAAAGTAAGCATATAATATCCATGTGACATTTGGCCCATTTAATATGCTTACCTTATTAATACTTTTGACCAATACTTAATGGTTAAGTTAAATATCTCAATAAAACAAACTCTACTAATATTATTTGTTGAGTTATTGTGCAGAATTTTTAGGGCTGAAATCAAGGAAATCAAAGTTGTTGGAACAAATCTGCCTAATTAAGAAAGTAAACTAAAGAAATCAATTCTGGCAGTGACGTAGAAAAGATTTTCAGTTTCCAGATATTCAAAAGATCACCATATATCACCAGAAGTGCCCACAAGAAGACTGAGCCCAAGATGTCACTATTTGGCCGCGGATCCGCGGCCAGACCCACCTTTTGGCCGCGGATCCGCCGCGCATTTGATGAGTTGGGGGTTGGGATTTTGATGGTTAGGATCTTAACCTCTGACTTCCAAATTAGGCAGTTAGGGTTCTGGCTTTAGGACTATAAATAAAGACCGAGAGTCTCTTGGAAAAATGATCAAGTCGACGAGATCACGAAGTCCAAGACGGATCACGCATCCAGGCTGATCATCAACGGTTCATCTACCTCCTTAGAAGAGATCGAGAAGCAAACTAGCATTTGTATTCATTTTCTAAGGGAATAAAGTGTAGACAAATTTTGTTGATTAATAAAGGTAGTTCTTTTTTTCTTATTCTATTTCTTTGTAGTTTTAATATGATTTCCCTCTCCATCTCTTCTTCTCCCAACATGCGCGAGTAATTCTCCGCTTGTTAGGGTTCATAGGATTAGGGTAGATTAATGCATGATGAAGATCCTTAAACTCTTTTTACGTCCTATAAACTTTATAAACTTTGGTAAAAGAATCATTAACATCCTAATCGGGCGCGCTACCAATTTATTGTTAGTCTCGACCGCGATTAGAGATTAGATTAATAATTGTTTTGGTAAAGGCTAGATATGAACGGAGTTCCATGTCGAGATAGGGGTTAAGAGTGGGAACCCTTTTTTCTTCCAGAAACCCTAATCTACATGCATCTCTGTCGTTCTAGTTCTAAATCTATTAAAGGATAAAAAGAGTAATCTTTAATTAATCATCCATAACTACTAAATCCTAATGGACCCTACAAGCCCCATTTTAATATTGAACTTACATCCATAATTAATCTAGATCTATATTTTGCATCCGTGTTTAACATAGATCCAGAACCTACAACCATTCTTATTTCTTCCTCCTTTCTTTCTCAACACGTCTAAAGTAAGAATAAAATATTCCACGTTTCTCTGCGGACGACCCGTACTCATCTCGGCTAGCTACAAGCGACACCGTTATTGATTGCGGTTATTCTACAAACACATTTCCACACCAATCAAATGGCGCCGTTGCCGGGGAGGATTTTCACTTTCACTTATTCTTGCCCCGTTAATAAATGTCCTCCCAAGCTTACAGGTTTTTGTGATCCAGCAGATAGCAACAGTGAGGACACTATTGAAAACAAGTTTAGGGGAGGTTTGTGCTTATTTACGCATCACTTTGCATCATACTTTGCATAAGCACAAAACAAAATATAATTTTTTTTTTTACATAAATAAGATAATAAAAGAATAGAAAGTGAAAAATTATATATGAAAGATAGGAATAGTTTAAGAAAACCAAGAAAATTAGAAGTTTTCTTAAACGAACTAGTAATAAGTAGTTATGAGCTGTTATCCTTAGGGTTAGTAAGATGAAAGAAGTCACTAATCTGAGGATAAAGATAAGTCTGAAAAATAGTTTCTATTCTGGAAGCCAAACATTTGAATATTGATACCCTACTATACGCACTTACACACGTCTTGAAACTCGGGATAGTAGAGGATACCTTGAAATGCTCTTGTCTAAAAGCCAAAGTATGAAGGAAATTATAAATGAATAAAAGATAAAACGGTGGAGAAAAATGAACACTGGTTTTGTTATCACCAAGGCAGCAATAAAAAAATATAGCGAGGGTGCTTCATCACCTAGTGCCTTAGACCAACTGGTCTGGGAGTCACTGCTAAGCCTTAGGTGGTGCAAGACGAGAAAAATACTAATACACCTAATCAGCAAGCACATAAGTAATCGGTCGGTTAGTACCTCAAGAAGTATTAATGGTCGCATGAAAAATGTGTGAGCATATTCCATATAAATATCGATTAAAAAGTACTAAGGTAGATGGACAAGAGTATGATAGCTTGAATTGAATTCTCCGAGTGTAGGGATGTTCTATACACACACGTAGGGGTATATGATCAATGTTTGGATGAAAGGTAGGAATGAAGAATAAAGACGATATTTTATTGAGGGATAATATGATTTCTAATATCTTTTCATGACTATTAAGATAGGGCTCATAGCAACTGAAAAGCTAGTGTAGTTGGAAACACTAAATTTTTAAAGTATTTCTTTTATAGTTCTTATCTTTATATGTAAATTTCACCATCTCTCTTTTATTATAGGATTTTGTGGGTGTAATCCGCTGAAAACCCTCAGGAGACAACACTCCTCCTACTAGGGACACCTAGAGGTTTAACGGCTTGTTGCACGTGCTCAGTGCAATCGTGTTGCCTACGAAAGTGTGCTTAGCTTTCTCCTTTCTTTTTCTCCTTCTCTTGAATAAACTAGTTTGCTCGGGACGATCAAAAAATAAGTTTGGGGGTATTTGTTCAGTTGATAAAACTGCACATTTAATATGACATTTTTCCTACTATTTTTTTTATAATAAAAGGTGTTTATTATAATATATGATACATGTGAGGGTTTATCTGTAAAAATACTATTTTCATGTGTTAATATATTATAATTAACATTTGGTAGGAAAAAGTAAGCATATAATATCCATGTGACATTTGGCCCATTTAATATGCTTACCTTATTAATACTTTTGACCAATACTTAATGGTTAAGTTAAATATCTCAATAAAACAAACTCTATTAATATTATTTGTTGAGTTATTGTGCAGAATTTTTAGGGCTGAAATCAAGGAAATCAAAGTTGTTGGAACAAATCTGCCTAATTAAGAAAGTAAACTAAAGAAATCAATTCTGGCAGTGACGTAGAAAAGATTTTAGTTTCCAGATATTCAAAAGATCACCATATATCACCAGAAGAGCCCACAAGAAGATTGAGCCCACGATGTCACTATTTGGCCGCGGATCCGCGGCCAGACCCACCTTGTGGCCGCGGATCCGCAGCCAGACCCACCTTTTGGCCGCGGATCCGCCGCTTTTTTGATGAGTTGGGGGTTGGGATTTTGATGGTTAGGATCTTAACCTCTGACTTCCAAATTAGGCAGTTAGGGTTCTGGCTTTGGGACTATAAATAAAGACCGAGAGTCTCTTGGAAAAATGATCAAGTCGACGAGATCACGAAGTCCAAGACGGATCACGCATCCAGGCTGATCATCAACGGTTCATCTACCTCCTTAGAAGAGATCGAGAAGCAAACTAGCATTTGTAATCATTTTCTAAGGGAATAAAGTGTAAATGAATTTTGTTGATTAATAAAGGTAGTTCTTTTTTTCTTATTCTATTTCTTTGTAGTTTTAATATGATTTCCCTCTCCATCTCTTCTTCTCCCAACATGCGCGAGTAATTCTCCGCTTGTTAGGGTTCATAGGATTAGGGTAGATTAATGCATGATGAAGATCCTTAAACTCTTTTTACGTCCTATAAACTTTATAAACTTTGCTAAAAGAATCATTAACATCCTAATCGGGCGCGCTACCAATTTATTGTTAGTCTCGACCGTGATTAGTGATTAGATTAATGATTGTTTTGGTAAAGGCTAGATATGAACGAAGTTCCATGTCGAGATAGGGGTTAAGAGTGGGAACCCTTTTTCCTCCAGAAACCTTAATCTACATGCATCTCTATCGTTCTAGTTTTAAATCTATTAAAGGATAAAAAGAGTAATCTTTAATTAATCATCCATATCTACTAAATCCTAATGGACCCTACAAGCCCTATTTTAATATTGAACTTACATCCATAATTAATCTAGATCTATATTTTACATTCGTGTTTAACATAGATCCAGAACCTACAACCATTCTTATTTCTTCCTCCTTTCTTTCTCAACACGTCTAAAGTAAGAATAAAATATTCCACGTTTCTCTGCGGACGACCTGTACTCATCTCGGCTAGCTACAAGCGACACCGTTATTGATTGCGGTTATTCTACAAACACTTTTCCACACCAATCAGCTGCCCAGAGCGCAGCGCAGCCTGCGCTAGCGCACCCGTGTCTGACACGTGGCGCGCAGCGCGCCTAGCGCTACAGCACACATGGTGCACTGCCTAGGGCACAGCGCACCTGGCGCTAGCGTATCCGTGTTTGACACGTGGCGCGCAGCGCGCCTAACGCTGGATCTGAAGCGTTGCTTCAATTTTTGAATTTTGAATTTCAAAACAGAGTTTTGCTCTAAGGTGCACTGCCTAGGGCGCAGCGCACCTGGCGCTAGCGCATCCGTGTTTGACACGTGGCGCGCAGCGCGCCTAGCGCTGGATCTGAAGCGTTGCTTCAATTTTTGAATTTTGAATTTCAAAATAGAGTTTTGCTCTGATTGGGGGAAACAAATGCCCTTCCCCCCCCCGTTGAGCTCAGATGGCGCACACGTGAGTGCAGCGGTGGCAGCATCTGAGCCCTTGGATCAACTCAGAAGTTGAAGAGGCGTTTCAATTCCTATAAATAGGACCTTTGGTCTCTTAGATGATTTTCATCTTCTTCTTGAGAATTATCTCTTCTGAGAATTTCATTCTCCCACACAGCATAGCTCTCTTGTTTAAGAACCTTTTAAGAGTCAGAACCCTGTCAAAACTTAGGTAAAGTTTAAAACTTTTAATAAATTAGGGTTTCACCCATTAATCAGAGCCTTGCTCTTTATAGATCTTTGATCTAAAGAAAACCCATTTAGGGTTTCATTAACAGAGCTTTGCTCTCTTGAACCCATAGATCTTAAAGAGATCTTTTCTTGGGGTTTCTTAGCCCATGAACAGAGCTTTGCTCTTTTGAATCATGTTGATTTGTTAATCTTTGATGAAGAACTCTTAAGAGTTTGTTCATGGATCTTGAAGATCCCAGAATTTTTTAATTTATAAAAATTAATTTTAATTAATTCTTTTCTGATGGATTTTTTCATCATCATTACAGAGCCAGGCTCTCGAGGAATTTTATTCTTTCATGATCAGAGTTTGATAAGTGTCACTCTGTCATAGAGCTTTGCTCTCAAAGGGAGATTTTCTCCTTTTCCCGAAAGATCTCTCATTTAATGAGAATTTTTCCTGAGGATTTTCTCATTTAAATGACAGTCTCATCAAATGATGAGACTGTTTTATTAATTGATGCATTGTCATCTAGATTTTGTGGGTCCCCCTTTGGTCCCCTTTCCACTGCATTGCAGTGTGGTACAAATTTTAAAGTACCGAGTGTCAAAATTTAAAATTGAATAATATCACTGACAGTTGAATTTCGTCCCTTTTTGCGCAGGCGACATGTCTTTCAACACCTCCTTTCCGTTCATCCGATCAGAAGGCGGGTTTCCTGAGGCACCTGTGGACCGGAAGGTTCTTGCGCTCATCAAAGACTATGACCCGGAACACAAAAATCTTCACTTGTGGGGTAGATGGTACGACTAGATTATCAGAGGTCGTCGAAGCTTCTCTTGTGCGACGCCTTCGGAGCTTATCTCGGCGATCCCGTACGCAGATGCACCCCCGGTGAACTATGCTGTGGAGGTGGTTAATTAGACTTCGGAGGGTCTCTTTCAACCTTCGATCGCCGCCGTACCCATGCAGCCGCCGGAGGCTTTGGACACCTTAGGGCGGCACATATGCCAGGGCGAGTCGTGCCCTTGGGGACAGCCCTACAATATCGGGCTAACTTCCCGTCATCCGGCCGGGTACTTACAGTGGGCCCAGTGTATCTTGCCGGCGAAGAAATCGCAGCTGCTAAAGCTCGGCCTATACCCTGTGGTCTACACTTCGTTGTTCCAGTATTCTGCACCTCCTACATGGTGGATTAAGGCATTTTTGGAGCAGTGGAACATCCCGATCCATACCTTCCTTCTATTGGATAAAGAGGTCTCCATTTCCTTAGAAGAATTCGCCGAGGTTTCTGGTCTACTAGTCAGGGGGGAGCACTACGAGGAGCTGCTTCCTCCGGACGAATATGTTTTTGCCACCAAGCCAGTGGTGATGGGCCTCACGCCAGAGAATGCCATTCAGCACCAGTTCCCCAGTCTGATAAAGGTGTTGAACATGTACGAGAGCCTCTTCCTTAAATCCGGAGGCCGGGGGGTCAGTTTTGCGGACTTCATTGCCCGTTTTCTTCGCCCGGAGATTTTGTCGCGACAAGGTGAAAAGTTTGCTAAACTTAATGATCCCTTTGGTTTTGGCTTGGACCGTCGGTCGGTACTAGAAGCTGATCAGAAGGGTTTCTTTCTTCCTAACGTCGCGATTGTCCCTCTGTCAGAAATCGCCGCCCCGGGCATTGATGAAGAGGCGTTCTTTCTTGGATTTCTTGGGCTATGGTTGAGCTGGTTCGCGCTCCCTATGCATCCTCGTTACATGAGGCCTTCCGTCTTCTACCCCGCACATCGCATGGTTTCCGGAATACAAGTGGCCATCGGGATCGTCTGGTTATCCCACTTATGCCACGGTCTTAGCGTAGCGGCGGATACCACTAAACCGGGGGTGCATCCTGCCAACTTTCCGATGCATTACTTCACTTCATGGATGGAGCTGCACGTGCTCGGGGTCTTTGGCATTCACAAGAGACCTTCGTTTTCCGAGAGATGCAAGTTCCCTCGGATTATGCGGCTGGTTGACGCCTCCATCGTGAGTCCGTCACAGCGGGAAGCTAGGGGCTTACTCCTTCATCCGCGCACGGTCGAAGATGGTATGTCTTTCACAGACAATGTCTTGACCATCGGCCAGGAAACTTCAAAGGCGGTGCTGCCCTTGCGAGATATCTTTAAAGACGGGGCCTCCGTGTTGAAAGCCCGGGAGATTCTCCATTTGTACTCCATCAGGCCGAGCTTTCTTGTATTCAAGCAAAATGATGCGCCGCTATTCATGAGATACAACCCCCATCATTTTGCCCAGCAATCGAGTTATAATCAGGGCGTCCCACTCGAGGCTTTCTTGGCAGAACCGGCTGCCACTGAAGAGGGTACTCAGAGCGCACTGTATCACTTTATGCGCTTGAACATAGGGTCCAGCTTCTTCATCAGCGAACCGAGCTGTGTCCCAAAGGTCCTTAATGTGTACGTGGCGTGGTACCGGCATTCAATGGGCGCCGTTATCAGGGAGGAGAAGCGACTGCTGCTCGACCGCAAGGGTGCACCCCATGCTGGTGATCGAAACATCCCCTTGAAGCGACGGATCATTGTTCTCCCTCCATTAAGAGAAGCTGCCGTGATTGAAGTCCCCGACGACAGGCTTGAACTACCGGTGCCCTGTGCTCCCGTGGAGACGGTAAACGTAACTTCCCCTAAGTCTGGCGTAGGCTCAGATATCAGGACTCGTCGCCCCAAAGTGCCCACCAAGCGTAAGCTTGTGCTGGCTGCGACTGGAGCTCGCTCGCAGAAGAGGAAGAAGAAGTCGGTCCTCTCTATAGACGCTGTACTCGGCCTGGAGCCTCATGCTCCTTATAACGAGGGCCTGAGCGAATATGGGACCAACGAAGGTCTAGTCATAGCGCCGGAAGATTCTGATCTCGAGGCTGCCATTGCAGCTTCTGTGCGATCCGCAAGCCACAAAGCGGAAATGGCCATCCTCGCGCAATCAAGTGAGTATAAGCTGTAACTTCTGTTATTGCATTATATTTTTATTTTTATTATTATGTCTTGACTGACATTTTTCCTTCTGTAACAGGCTTTACCACTGAAGAGGCTCTGGAGGCTTCCCTTAGGACCTTTGAGGAGGAGGAGAGGAATCGCGCTTTGTTGGGCATTGGTATGTCTCGGCTCATTGCATCTTCATTCTCCTTTCTTATAGACAATCTAACCCTTTCTTTATCTTGTCGCAGGGACTACAATGTCAATCCCGCGAGGTGATGCGGAGATTCTTTCCGGGCCAACCATCGAAGTCCCGGCCTCCTCAGGGCTGCCGAAAGAAGCTTCACTTAAGCAACCGATGACGGATGCCTTGACGGCTCCAGAGGTAACCCTTGGCACGGACGATGACGTCCTGTTGATGGAGGCTTCTAGAAGATCCGCTCTAATGGCCCGAGCGGAAAGGAAGCGCAGAATGCGCGCGGCAAGGGAACGTGGTGTTGCCTTGGCCACGGGTGCAGGTTCTAGCACCGCTACCCCTACTCCTTCAGAAGATACTCTGGCTGCCTTTTCTACCTCCTACAAACGGGCAGCACGGGCGGCTCGGGAAGCAATCGGAAGACCAACTCAAGGTAATATGACATTGGGTTCTGTTGTCAAAGTTTTAACTTTCAGTTCTCATATATCCTATCTTTCAGGGCCGATTCTTACCGAAGAAGTGGCGACGACCACTGAGCCTGGGGTAGTGGTAGCGGAGGTAGCCACGAGCGCCGAACCCAAGGCAGCGGTAGGTGAGACGGCTACAATTGCCGATCTCGAGGTAGCGGTGGGTGAGACAATCACGATCGCCGAACCCGAGATGGCGGTAGGTGAGATGGCTACCATCGTCGAGCTCGAGGTAGCGGCGGGTGAGATGGCTACAGCCGCCGAGCCCTAGGTAGTCACTCTTTCGCAAGAGTCGAGCACTGCCCCGATCGTCGCTTTTTCCCCTTGCGGCTTCCTGCCACTGCCGGGCGCTGCGAGTATCACGATGATTCTCGTGGAGTCGGGGGATGAAGCCACGGGCGGCGAAACCATCTCGATGGAGGAAGGTGAAGCAGTTGCTGTACAAGTGACGCCCTCATCGCGGTTCCAACTGGCGGCTCACCAGGTAGATTTTGGGTCATTGCTTTTCTTTTTATTCTGCAATCCTTTTCAATCTTTCCTGACGGTATTTATCTCGTTTCTAATGCAGGCGTGGCAAGCGTTGAGGCAGCGTCATCAGCTACCGCTTTGACGGTGACCACTCCTCTACCTTCTCTCGTACCATGTCAGATGTTGGAAGGTGCGGATTTGTGACCCATCAGTTTCATTTCTAGGCTGTATAATTTATGTACTGACATTGCATTACTGCGTCTTTGCAGGAGTCCTTTTTTTTATCATGAATTCATGAATAAAAGATATATTTCTTTCGCAATGAGTTGTGTCATCTCCTGTTTCTTCTTTCTTTTGTTATCAGCATGTCACCTTAGCAAGCATAGCCGGCAGATGATAGAGTGAGTATCTTGTTTTGGTTTCTTCGAGGGGTAGTGATGGCTTAAGAAGCAGGTTCAGATCTGCTGCCTAAGACTTTTCAACTTCATGAGCCGTGAGGGTCTCATAAAGACTTTCTCCCTACGAGTCGAGAGGATCTCGTAGGTGTATTTTCTCCTTAGGAATCGTGAGGATTCCTAAGTGCGTTTTCCCTTATAAGTCGTAAGGATCTTATAAGAGAGTTTTCTTCCTTACGAATCAAGAGAACCCGTAAGTGTTTGGTGAGATTGACATGTAGATGGCGTATTTCTGCGACGGGGTCATGTGAATGACGTGCCTCCGCAACGGGGTCATGTGGATGACGTGTTTCCGCAACGGGGTCATGTGAATAACGTATTTCCGAGACGGGGTCATGTGGATGACGTATTTCCGCGACGGGGTCATGTGGATGACGTATTTCCATGACGGGGTCATGTGGATGATGTATTTCCGCGACGGGGTCATTTGGATGACGTATTTCCGAGACGGGGTCATGTGGATGACGTATTTCCGAGACAGGGCCATGTGGATGACGTATTTCCGAGACGGGGCCATCTGGATGACGTATTTCCGAGACGGGGTCATATGGATGACGTATTTTCGTGACGGGGTCATGTGGATGACGTATTTCCGCGACGGGGTCATTTGGATGACGTATTTCCGAGACGGGGTCATGTAGATGACGTGTTTCCGCGATGGGGTCATGTGGATGACGTATTTCAGTGACTGGGTCATGTGGATGATGTATTTCCACGACGGGGTCATGTAGATGACGTATTTCCGCGACAGGGTCATTTGGATGACGTATTTCCGAGACGGGGTCATGTAGATGACGTATTTCCGAGACGGGGTCATGTGGATGACGTATTTCCGAGACGGGGTCATATGGATGACGTATTTCCGAGACGGGGCCATGTGGATGACGTATTACCGAGACGGGGCCATTTGGATGACGTATTTTCGAGACGTGGTCATGTGGATGACGTATTTCCGCGACGGGGTCATATAGATGACGTATTTCCGTGACGGGGTCATTTGGATGACGTATTTCCGAGACGGGGTCATGTGGATGACGTGTTTCCACGACGGGGTCATGTGGATGACGTGTTTCCGCGACGGGGTCATGTGGATGACGTGTTTCCGCGACGGGGTCATGTGGATGACGTTGTGTCTGTTGTAATGAGACGAATATCGAAGTGGTCCCCAGGTTGTCCGGGAACCATCGAGATTTGGCTTCGTTTTCTGATGGAGCCTGGAGAGGGAAGGTGTGATTCCTTCTTTGTTTGCGCCCCTGGATTGTATACAGGGATTGATGTGATATCACCTGTAGGGCAAAAAGTTTCATTTTATATTTTTCTTTCCATGATGCTCTATCATTTCAGCTTTTTTATCGCGAAGGTCGCGATTGCCCAATCATTTCGACTATTTTTCGCGGTGCCCAATCATTTCGGCTATTTATTTTACTTTTACTCGTTGCCCAATCATTTCAGCTATTTTGCATGCATAAATTTTTACTTGCCGATTTTGTTGCAAGTTGCCCCATCATTTCGGTTATTTCGTATGCATATGTGGCTTGCTAGCTTCTTGCTGCAAACTTGGAATTAGACACCGATTTCGGCATCAGCACCGTTACAACTGGGACATTGCCAGGAGCGAATCATCATTTGCCTCCGTCGATGTCGAACAAAGGTGGCTTAGCGAACAGGGTTAGGATCCTATCGACTAAGGCTTTCGACTTCATGAGCCGTAAGGGTCTCATAAAGGTTTTTTCTCCCTGCGAGTCGTGTGGATCTCATTGGTGCGTTTTCTCTTTGGAGTTATGAGGACTCCTAAGTGTATGGCTTCTCGTAAGTCGTAAAGATCTTACAAAAGTATTTTCTCCTTTTAAGTCGAGAGGACTTACAAGGGCTGTTCACCATGTAAACATATCCCTAGTCACGGATAGGACTTTGTTAGGGAAATGTTTATTCGCGCCCATGGATTGTATACAAGGGTCAGCATTGAGCCGCTTGTAGGGCAGTGTTGGAAGTTGTGGTGGCCGCTTAAGAACAGGTTCAGATCCCTGTAGTTTAAGACTTTTGAATCTTATGAGCCGTGAGGGTCCTATAAGAGGGTTCTTCTTACGAGTCGTGAGGGTCTCGCAAGTGTAATTTCTCCTTAGGAATCATGGGGATCCCTAAGTGTGTTGCTCCCTTATGAGTCGTAAGGATCTCACGCAGGTGGTTTCTCCTCACAAGGTCGAGAGGACCTTGCAAGTGTCTTTTAACGAGATTGCGCCCTTTCGGGTTTTCACAAAACTCGCCGGTAGCCCTGCTGTTTTTACTCACGGAGCCCTTTCGGGTTTTCATCCGTGCCCTTTTTGCTTATGGACATACCGTTTCTCTCTCTCTTTTTTTCTTTTTTTTCTTTTCTCTTCTCTTTTTTTTTATCAGCTTTGGGATGTTGTAATCCACCGTAGTTTATCGACATCTCGGTCAACAGCTAGTTTTAGGACATAGTAGTCCATCGTTAGTTTAAGGAAGTTTCGGTCCGTTGTTAGTTTTAGGACATTTCGGTCTGTTGTTAGTTTTAGGACATTTCGGTCTGTTAGTTTTAGGACATTTCGGTCCGTTGTTAGTTTACGGACGTTTCGGTCCGCTGTTCCGGCTACTACTTATAGAGTTTGGGCTTAGGAAGATAGCGAGCGGGCATATGCGTCGTCATCTAACGTTAACCTAGGCCGTGACTCGTCAGGCGTAGTATTTCTTCAGGAAGCGACCGTTTATTGGCCTGAAGGGCCTTTCGCCATGCATGTCCATGAGTAGATATACCCTACCCTGGTAGACCTTGTCTATGATATACGGGCCTTCATAGTTCGGCTCGAATTTCCCCCGCTTGGTGCAATTAGGGATCATAGGTCTTTTGACCACTAGCACGAGTTCGCCTTGGCAGAATGTTCTCGGCCTAGTCAATCTTTCGTATGAGCGCGTCATCTTTGCTTTGTAAGCCTCCAGATTTTGTTGCGCTATGAGCCGGGTTTCATCAAGGGTATCGAGCTCTTCAAGCCGAAGGTGAGCATTCTCTTCATCCGTTAGCTCGTAATGAAGCGCCACTCGTAGAGAGGGTAACTCTATCTCGAGGGGGAGTACCGCTTCTGTACAGAATACCAATGCGTACGGCATTGTGTTCGTGGCCGTTTTGAACGTAGTTCGACACGCCCAGAGAGCTTCATGCAGTCTCTCATACCAGTCCTTCTTATTTCGGGACACCGTCATTTTCACGATCTTTGTCAAGGACTTGTTGAAAGCCTCAGCTAGACCGTTAGCTCGGGGATTATAGACTGAGGAGTATCTCTAGTCTATGTTATGCTGTTGTGCGAAGCGGCTGATCTTTTGGCTTCTGTAGGCTGGCCCGTTATCGGAGATGATCCGTCGCGGAGTTCCAAACCGATAAATGACGTGCGTTCTGAAGAAATGGAGGATATTCTCCGTTTTCACTTCCCTCAGCGGTATTGCTTCTGCCCATTTAGAGAAGTAATCAGTTGTCGCCAAAATGAATCGATGTCCTCTGGACGATACTGGTTCGATGGGGACGATTATGTCAGTCCCCCACATTTCAAACGGCCAGCTAGCCACTGTTGGATGTAGTGGATTTGGATGTTGATGGATAAAGTCCCCGTGAATCTGGCACGAATGGCACTGCTTCGCGTATTCGAGGCAGTCTTGGATCATCGTGGGCCAATAATAACCCATCTGTTTGATCTTCAGCTTCATCTTCGGCCCGGCTTGGTGAGAACCGCAGAGTCCGTTGTGAGTTTCTTGGACGACTCTCTTTGCCTTTTCAGGTCCCAGGCATCTTAGCCATAGAGAATCAAATGATCTTTTATACATGGTATCATTGACGAAGGCAAAAGATAGAGCTCGCTTCATGAGCTGATGTTTTGAGGACGCATCTTCAGGTGTTCGATGGGATTTGAAGTAGTCTATAAAGACTTCTCTCCAATCCATAGCCTTTTCCTGGTCTTTTATTTGTAGGGTTGTCTGCTCGGTCGCTCCCCTTTCCTCGGACGACTCCGGAGATATTTCTGCCGGTGCAAGAACCCGACGGCTTTGCACAACGATCCTCACGTCATCGAGGTTTTCATCAGCCAGTTCCTTAGCGAGCTTGGCTAATGCATCTGCTTTGCTATTTTCCGCACGCGGTATGCTTTCCAAGGTGTAGGAAGGAATTTGAGTCAGCAGTCGATGTACTCTCTCGCCGTATTTCACCAACTCAGGCTTGCACGTCTGATAGTCGCCGTTTACTTGACTAACGACCAGTTGAGAGTCTCTGTATATGAGGAGGTTTTCAATTCCCATGTCGATGGCGATCTCGAGACCTGCTACCAAAGCTTCATACTCGGCTTCATTGTTTGTCCTCGGCTCTGTTAAGGAGAAAGCAAAGCGCATTATCCCTCCTTGTGGAGTTACGAAGATAAGGCCTACCCCCGATTTGATTATGGGCGTGCATTGTTTGCGCTTCTTCATGGAAGATGCTCCATCGAAGTAAAGTTCCCACCGGGTATCATCCCCGTCGATCATGTCAAACGCATGTTCGTCTGGCAGTTCGCAATTCAAAGGAGAATCGGCAGGTATTGGATGCTCAGCGAGGAAGTGGGCGATGGCCTGGCCTTTCACTGCCTTAAGAGGCCGATAAGTTATCGAGAATTCTATCAAGAGCAGGGCCCATTTAGCGAGATGCCCCGTTAATATGGCTTTTGACATTAAATACTTGAGAGGATCCACTTTTGATATGAGATGGACCTCAGGCGCCAACGCGTAGTGTCTGAGCTTCGTTACCGTGAAGATCAACGCTAGGCAGTGTTTTTCGATAGGGGAGTAGTTGCTTTCTTCCCCCAGGAGAACTCGACTCAGATAGTAGAGAGCTCTTTCTTTCCCTTGATCGTTCTCTTATGCCCACAGCGCGTCTAAAGAACCTTCGAGGGCTGTTGTGTACAGAATGAGGGGTTTTTCTTTAACGGGAGCGGCTAGCACTGGCGGATTCTGCAGGTATTGCTTGATTTCGTCCAGTGCGCTTTGGCATTTGTGATCCCAGACGAATGAGGTTCCCTTCTTCATTAGGTGACTGTAAGGACGGCACTTGCCGGAAAGATTGGCTATGAATCACCGGATATATGCGGGCTTTCCTTGGAAAGATCGCAGTTGCTTGAGAGTCTTTGGCGGGGGCATTTCCATAATCGCCTTGATCTTTGACGAATCTATCTCGATGCCTCGGTGTCGGACGATGAATCCTAGGAATTTGCCCGAGGAAACTCCGAACGCGCATTTAAGAGGGTTCATCTTCAATTTGTATTGCCGAAGGCGCTGAAACACGATCTTCAGATGCTCTAAATATTCCTCGTATGATTTGCTTTTAACTACGAGGTCGTCGATATAGCATTCAACGCTTTATGTATGAGGTCATCGAAGATCTTCGTCATGGCCCTCTGATAGGTGGCACCGGTGTTCTATATACCGAAGGGCATCACCTTGTAGCAGAATATGCCCAAAGGGGTCCGGAAAGCGGTATGTTTCTGGTCCTCAGGGTGCATCTTTATCTGGTTGTATCCTGATGAGCCGTCCATGAAGGAGAAAACTTCATGAGTGGACGTATTGTCTATCATCAGCTCGGTGACCGGTACTGGGAAGTCGTCCTTCGGGCAAGCTTTATTGAGATCCCGAAAGTCCACACATATGCGCACCGTCCCATTCTTCTTCATCACTGGGACGATGTTGGCGATCCAATCAGGATATTGAACCTCTTAGATGAAGCCGGAGTCGATTAGCTTTTTGACCTCGGCGTTGATGCTCATCTCAAGCTCGATTCGCATTCTTCTCGGCGCTTGTTTGATCGGCTTGACGTCCGGAGATATTGCCAATTTTTGCACAGCAATCTCTGGATCTAATCCTGGCATCTCGGAATAATTCCATGCAAAGCAATCTTTATGCTGCATGAGCACGTCATTTAGCTTAGCTACCCTTTCTTCAGACAACAGCTCACTGACGAATGTCGGCCGCGGGTCACTTGCCGTTCCCAAATCAATTTTCTTGAGGTTATCTGCAGTGGTATGTATCCCATCTTCCAGCTCTTTTAGTGCCGATGGTAATTCTGAGATTACCTCGTCATCATCGTTTTCGAAGCACCGGGAGAGGTCATCCATATTCTCAGGCTCTTCTCCTGACAACATTATCATATGACAAGTACGAGATCGCTTCCAAGACCATTGTTGATCTGGTTCTGCTCTCGAGGCTTTGGGTTCATGCTTCTGCGGCGGGGTTAACCTCCAGCTGCTGGATAGAGCGAACTTGCCTTGCTGATACGGGTCTTCTACCCAGTCTTTAAATGTAAAGCAGTCTTCGAGAGGATGTCCTATTGCCCTGTGATAGGAGCAATAGTCCGGGTGCAAGATTTCTCCTGCTTGCTCGGGGTGCTTGGACTCCGGCAGTGTCATCATCTGATGTTTTATAACAAGATCGAATATCTTCTGTGTTTTGTCCTGGGGAAAATAATATGCTCGATCCATCTTTTTCATAAGAGACGAATCCGGACTGCTCGATTCCTGATTGCGTGGTTTCTTGGACCCGCTTTGTCGCTGTCGAACGCCTTTCCTGTTCTTTGGTTTGTTTCTGCCTCTGCGTCGGGCCTTTTGTACAACGGGTTGACAAGGAGGAGCATTTTCATTTTTTACAGCCTGTTGAAGGAGGCGTTGCGTCCTGGCTCTCTCGTAGATGGCCATTTCGCGATTATGGTCGTCTCGAACCTTTTGACCAGCTTCCCTTATAAGCTTGTCCATTTGTTCTTCGAATGATGGACTGGGCATTTTCACGGCGGAAGCTCTTTCTAGTTTGGGGTTAGCATCTTCCTACAGAGCATCTCCTTCCTCATCGAAGTCATGTATGACGTAGCAGTCGCGGAGTAGTTCCCGTTTCTTGGATTGAACATATCCAAGCCCGATCGTTTCCATTCTCCCATTGGGCAACTTTCGTTGTGTTCCGGGAACGTTCCAGATCCTGTTATAGAACCGTGCTTGTCGCGCGGTTTGCTTAAGGGGTACACCTTGGTGTCTCAAGAGTCTCTTTAATCCGTCCGTGTAATATCTGGGCAAACGGATGGGTTGGAGCCTGTCAAGTGTAGAATCCGCGCCATGCCAGATTTCTTTCTCCACTTTGGTCTCCCCGGATCGGTAGAATAGGATCGCCTTTTCACCTTTTCGCCTGGGAGGGACGTAGAATGTCTGCAGTTCTTGCACACTATAAGTTTCAAGTGCATCGAGCTCTTTATGATGTTTGGGCGGAACCATGGCAATTTGCAAACTTTGATCTTCATCAGCAAAGGTTTGTATTGATGGCCGAGCAGAGAATACGGCATTGACCTCATCTTCCGAGTTGCTGCCGAAGATCAACATAGGAGTGGACGGTCCCGGCTTGTTGTACTGGGGCGGACCTGAGTAAACTATCTCTTCTTCCTCCTCGGTAACACTCCCGAAGACCGGAATGGTGATGATAGGTTTGTTCTTCGGTTTGTAACATCTTTCCGTGTCCTCAAAGTCTGGTAAGAAGTATTTTGCATCTTCGTACTTGCGGACTTCGTTCACGGAGAATGGGTTTAGCTCTCCTGTCACAGTATACTCGAGACCGTCCTTGAAATATTTTATACACTGATGTTGTGTAGAGGGGATGATATTGTACTCGTGTAACCAGGGCCAGCCGAGCAAAGCATTGTAGCATGTCTTGGCGTCAATGACGTGGAACTTAATGTCCGTGACAAGCAGCCTAAAGCGCAGTGTCAATATTACAGACCCAAGCGTCCGTGATGACTGGGAGTCAAATCCGGAGATGGTGATTTTATCACGAGCGAGGTGTTGAACGCTCATGCAGATTTCCTTTAACACCCTCACGTTAAGGAGATTGACGGAAGCCCATTGTCGACCAGGATTTTACCTATCTTGATGTCATGACAGTATCCGGAGACATATAGGGGACGGTTGTGCTCGCATGTCCCAAGGAGGAGATCTTCATCGCCGAAGGTGATATCGGCTGTGTGTACTTCTTCCAACTCGTCCTTTATCTTTTCTTCGGCGAGGAAAGCTTGGAATTGCTCGGGCTCTTGTAGTGCCTTGATCAAAGAGTCTCTTGCTTCTTTTGATAGCAGAAGGGCGTCGAGAATGCTGAGCCGCGAAGGTAGATTTCTCAAGTGTTCCAGAACGTTGTAGTCCACCTTGTTTTTCTTTGGCGGGTCCTTGGCTGTCAACTCTTTGATGGCTTGGTCATCAAGAATGATATCCTCAGAGATCTTTTCTTTTCCCTTATCTTTTCTATTCGACCCACTGTTCGAGGGCCCAAGATTCTTTTCGGGCAGCGTACGATTGCGCAGCTGAATATTTTCAAAGGTCTTCGGTTCTTCCTCTTTTCCCAAGGTGGACTCTTTAAAGAAAGGGCCAAGAGTCATTTCTTCATCAGAATTGCTCTCGAAGGTGAGAACTTGCGATCCCCCAGCGTCGACCATGTGACAGTTGCCGGTAGTTCTTTTATGCTCCTCGGTCGTATTTCTTTGCTCCCGACGAGCTTTGCGTTTCATCCGCTTGAAATGTTGTCGGTGGGCAACATATCCCTGCCACTATCTTTTAAAAGCGTTGCACTCCTTGGTGGGGTGCGCAATCTTTCGAAGATATAAGCAGTAGTTAGGATGCATTTCCGCTTCACTGAGAGCGTTCGCTTCGGAGGGTGGCAGCTTCATTCCCATCGAGATGGCTTTAGCGAACCTTTTCCTCATCTTGAACCTGTTTTTATTTGCGGCGGATGTACTTTGATCTGGCGGGAGTGTTTCAACTCTTTCGTCCAGTCGCCGGCGTTAGGCTTTTTCAAGTATGGCCATTTCACGCTCTCGAGCAGCTTTGCTTTTAAGAAGAGCTTCATGTAGGAATGCATCAATTATTTCGTCAGACGGCTCTAGAAGTTCTGGTTTAGGATTTGCCCCCAGTTTCTCGGTGCAAGGAGCTTCTTCATCGTCTATCGACGAGTGAGAGATCACATGGAAACTTGCTACGTAATCTTCAGATTCATCCGACGAGTCTTCCCCATCATCTCCGTCCTTAAGGACGTGGCTGAGAAACTCTTGGAGTGTGACTGGAGTCCGCGCCTTCTGGTTATACTCTTCCAGCGCGTCAATCTGCTTTTGCAGGTCCGTGCGCTTGTCACTAGGCTTCACGGGCTTCTTGAATTTTTCTTCTTCTTTGAAGATTTCGACGGCTGGGTGTGAGTGCTTTGGCTATCACCACCGATCTTTGGAGTTGGACGCGGTTTTAACATTCCTTTCATGACCTCGGGTTCGAGTGGATTTTTCCACTTGATCACCGAGCATGTTTGGAGATCCTTCAGCATTCTTTTAGTTTTGGCTGAAAGAGCGACCTTCCATGGAGCTTCTTCTACGAAAGAGCATGATACCCCCGGTGTATCCGGCTTCTTGGGAGTGTGTGTCCGAGGCGGGTTCACCTTCCAATTCTCGGATAATACGAATTTGCCCTGCTGGTACTGATCTTCTATCCAGCTTTTGAAGATGTAACAATTCTCGATCGGATGCCCAACATTCGGTGATAAGGGCAATAGTTAGGATTGCTAATGTCACCTGGTTGCGCTGGGCATCTTGGCTCCGGCAGAGTGATGAGCCTGTTGCGCAGTGCTAACTCGAATAACCTCTTCGTCTTGTCTCGAGGGAATGACTAAGGGCGTCTCATTTTATCTTCGAGAGATCGAGTTCTATTATTTTGGCGATCAACTGGTCTTAGACCACTAGGCTGCTGTTGAGCATTAGCGACGACGGTCGCTTTCCCCTTTCCCATTTCGTTCCGCGGCTCTGGGTTTGGAGGAGACGGTCTATTACTCATCTGGTCCATTTGGGCCAGTTTGTCGATCAAGGCTTGGAACGTGGTCGGCTTGAAGAACATCATGAATTGGAAAATGATTGCATGAGGATCCAGAGTGCCCACGAACATTCCCACCACCGGTGCTTTTTCGATGCGCTGTTCGCATTTCGACCACAGATTCCGCCATCGTATTGCGTATTGAACCCATGTCTCGCCTGGCTTTACCCTGGCGTTAATCAATGCTGTGATTGGGGTGCGCTAGTTAGCGCTTGCAAATCTTTGCGTGAATAATAGCTCCATTTCTGCGAAAGTCTTGACGGAGTCATTTAGAAGTTCAGAGTACCATTCAAACGCTATATCCGACAAGCTGCCAACAAACTGACGGAGCAAAAGTTTATCATCACCCCCGGTGTTGCCGCAAAGAGCCCTGAACTGAGCGACATGCTGGTGGGGATTGCCTGTCCCTTTGTACACATGGAATTTGGGGATCGTGTATCCCGGCGGGTACTTTATTTGGTCATACCAGCCTGGATACGATCGCCCAGTTTTATCAACTTGGCCAGCCGCTTCATTCGCCTGGTGAGCTCGTATTTGCTGAGCAATATAGTCATCCAGAGCGGCCTTGAAGATGGTTTCCTCTTTGGCTGCTGAGAGAGCCGGAGGAGGGTTCGATGTCTCCCCTCTGTCATCTTCAATGATGATAGGAGGGTCTTCAGCTGGAGGTTCTGGTTGTAACATCATCCCAACCATGTCTTGGAAGAGAAGCGTCATTCGTTTTATATTAGCCGCTTGTTCTGCTGCTTCTCTGTCCTTCTTTTCAAGGACTCTGCGGAGGAAGTCAGCATCGGTTTCTTGTTCATGACGCTGCTCTAATGACGTCTCCGGGCTTTCTTTTGGCCCGGTAAGTGCGGCCATTTGCGTTAGTATTTTCTGAAGCTTCTGTTGCTGCTCCTGGGCTTTTGTCACGGATCGGGTGAGCGGTCGGTGACCCGTAGAAGCGTGGCTTTCCTTTTTTCCGGAAGCCATATAAACAGTATGCACCATTATGCCCCCAGACTTGGGGCGTTTGGGCTCAGCGTCTTTGTGGTCTGCCATAGTCCCAGGGGCTTTCTCTGGCCTCCTTGTCTTTTAAGCAGTTGAAGTCGAGAGGGCCGTCGCAGCGGGCACCCAGACAGCTGTTGCCTTTTATGGCTTGGCAAGATGGTTCTCTTCTAGTTGAACCTTCATTTTTTCTGTCGGCGAGGGTAATCTTGATCAATGACTGGGTCTTGAACCTATCGCCAGACCTTGTAAATTTTGGAGGACAGCCGCTGAGGGGACCGCTCCGGCTTCGTTTCTGTAACATTCTCCACGGGTGGAGGAGATCTTTTCAGTACAGCGGTAGGAGAGTTCCTATGCACCTTGTTCAACAATTCAAAGCTGTTCCCGGTTGGAACAGCAGCATCGATCTCCACCGTTGGAGCTGGTGGAGTAAATCCAGACGGAGAGCTGCCCCCGGCCTTCCGTACTCGGCGCCAGTGACGACGGCGAGCATGTCGCGCAGATGGCATTGGTTCGGCTATGGGGATAGCTTCGTCATGCCCCCTGTTCTGGTGAGGCGCTGCTGGTACCAGCCTCTTGAAGACCGACGTCCGTCGAGCAGCAGTGTCTAACCTGTCAAAGACAGACCTCTGGGCGGGGGAAGTAGCTTTGAGGATTTCAACTGGCGCGGGAGCCGGAGCAGTCAGTCTTGTGAAGACCGACCCTTTGGCAGGAGAAGCCGCCTTGACGACTTCGGGAGCAGGGATGGCTATCCTCTTCGGAATAATCTTTTCTGGAATTGCAGTCTTCATCATGGGCCCACATGAACTTTGGCCTAATCTGGCAAAGACTGAGGCGCCGGAGCTGGACGACCCGTTGAGAGGGGTCGCAGTATTGGTAAATCGATCGAAGACCGACTTCTTTGGGGCTTCTTGCGGCAACATCGGGGCATTGAAGCTCATGGGTAGGATCATAGTCCCAAAGAACAGCCCAGTGGTGGCCTGAGTTACTTGGTCCACCGGCATCGTGAACAGGGAGGCCGCTTGAGGCCCGTAAGCTATGCCTCCAGATAAGGCGGAACGCGAGTTGCAGTTGCAGCTGGAACACTTCGCGCAAGTAGACGCCATTGATGTTTCGTTTTCTGCGCCAAGTAAGAAACCAAATCTTAGTACCTCAAACCCAAGGGCAACCATATCAAACCGCGATTCGTTCGTGAACACGTCACATAAAGTGTGGAGTGGAAAAAACAAAAAGGTCCCACCGGGCGTGCCAGAATCTGTTCCCCGCCGAAAGACGCGGGCGAGACGTTGGGACGTCAGGCCTGAAATTCGAGGGCAGATGCTAATTGGTGCTATTCGTCCACCTCTCCGAAGATGCCAAGTTGATTTATGGCACCGTGTATCGAAGGTTTAAACGGATGCGGCCGATGTAGCAGACTTCGTCAGATTCCCCCTCATTTGAGGGGTTTTTGATTGTGGGGATGCTCTTCCCTGCAGGCGCAAGCCCCTGCAGTTAATTACGCTACCGTATCGCGGTAACAACTTTCTCCTTCTCTATATGGTCACTTCGTGTCGTGGGTGTTTGTTTTGTTTTTGGTTGCCCATGGATTGTATAAAGAGACTAATTTATGTTGTCACCCGTAGGGCGTGGATTAGTCCAAATTCGTATCTTCTTAGATTTAGGTTTGAGGGTTGGGTTTAAGGATACATTAGCCTCATTTGAGACTAAGATCAACTTAAACGTATGTTAAGGACACGTTAGTCTAATTTTTTTTAGACTAAGATCAACTTAACGGGATCATTTAGATCCAACAAAAGAGCATTTGGACTCTATTGTTTAGTTTAGGGACATTGCGGTCGATTAGTTTAAAGACATTACGGTCCAATGTTAGTTTAAGGACATCTCGGTCCAGGTTAAGGACATCGTAGTCCGTGAGTTTAAAGACATCACAATCAAGGTTAAGGACATCATAGTCCGTGGGTTTAAAGGGACCCCACAGTCCGAAGTTAAGGACATCGTAGTCCGTGAGTTTAAAGACATCACAGTCAAGGTTAAGGACATCATAGTCCATAAAGTTTAAGGACCCCACAGTCCGTAGTTTAAAGACGTCATAGTCTATAAAGTTTAAGAACATCGTAGTTCATGAGTTTAAGGAACACACAGTCCGTGAAATATGTGGTTGTCGGGACCCGCCACCTCTCTGAAGACGTTGAAGGATTACAACGACAAATATCAGAGGAGTAAAGAGATGTACCCTCGAACCGGTGTAAGTTGGTTGAAAGATCTGTAGTCCAATTTGGGACTAAGATCTGTTAAATATTTATGAGCAGACGGGCTCAATTAAATATAAGTTGAGGACTTATGGCCAACATTGGGCTAAGTCTAATAAATGTTTAACATTTTTATTCTGGCTATTGAGCCTTTATTTGGGCTTAGCCCTTTTAATAATGCTGAGTATTAGATCTTGACACCTTTTTTGTCTTGTATTGAATGCAGAGCATTCATCAGAACAATTTATGTTCTGTCAGCATAACACGTGGCACGCCAGGCGCTTTGCGCCAGTTAAAGAGCGCAGTGTGCTTCTGCCACATGGCGCATATGTAAGGGACACGTGTCGCGCTTGCGCTAGTTTATGAGCGCTAAGCGCTAGTCCATGAGCGCATTGCGCTATTAATTTAGTGGCGCACACGTGAGTGACACGTGGTATGCTTGGCGTTGAGCGCCAGCCCATGAGCGCAGTGCACTATTTTAGAAGCGCAAAGCGCAAATTGCATACGTGGTTGACACGTGGAACATTTTGGTGCTGAGCACCGGTCCATAGAGCGCAGAAGCGTTGTTCAAGAGCGCAAGGCGCATTTCAATAGCGCAAAGCGCATGTTGATCAATTTTATGATCTGGGAACAAATTTATGTTCTTTTTAGAAGAGACTTTGTCTCAAGATTCAAGAACAACAATTCTTATTTTTTAAAGGGCTTTGCCTTTATAGATCAATGATCTGTGTGAAGAATATGTTCTTCTTTTATTATGTGATGAGATCTTTTGATCTTTTTTATGAAAGGCCTTGGTCTTTGTAGATCTATGATCTTTTAAGAAGATGATTCTTCTTTTTATGAGATGATTTCATCTCTGTGTTCATCGTTTATGATCTTTACCTTGAAGAATTAATCTTCTTTTGCTGAGAGCTTGCTCTTCTTTCTTTGAATTTCTCAAAGTTTATAGGGGGTTTCTCTATGTCAGACTTGAAGTCTTGGGGCCTTTATATAGGGCCAGCTGATTTGTTGAATCAGTTAAAGAGATCTTTCTCTGATTGATTTGGGGATATTTCCCACCGTTGGATCTTTGATCCTAGGGCTTCTGTTTTACAAAAGGCAATCTTCTTGTTTTTAACAAGATTGGAAAATCTTTCCATAACAGAATTTTAATTCTGATTAATTAATGATTTATCATTATTATTAGATCTTTTGATCTAACGGTGGGGAATTTTATAATTCCAGCGCTGGCGCACCCGTGCTTTGCACGTTGTTCCTCTCCGAACGGCGGCCAAGACAGGGACGTCTCGCCTGAGATTCGGGGCAGATGCTATTTGGTTTTATCCGTCCACCTCTCCGAAGATGCCAAGTTGATTTATGGCACCATGTATCGGAGGTTTAGACGGATGCGGCCGATGTAGCAGACTTCGTCAGATTCTCCCTCGCTTGAGGGGTTTTTGATTGTGGGGACGCTCTTCCCTGCAGGCGCAAGCCCCTGCAGTTAATTACACTACCGCACCACGGTAACAACTTTCTCCTTCTCCATATGGTCATTTCGTGTCGTGGGTGTTTGTTTTGTTTGTGGTTGCCCGTGGATTGTATACGGAGACTAATTTATGTCGTCGCCCGTAGGACGTGGATTAGTCCAAATCCGTATCTTCTTAGATTTGGGTTTGGGGTTTTGGTTCAAGGATACATTAGCCATATCTGAGGCTAAGATCAACTTAAACGTTTGTTAAGGATACGTTAGTCGAATTTCCAGACTAAGATCAACTTAACAGGATCATTTAGATCCGACAAAAGAGCATTTAGACTCTGTTGTTTAGTTTAACGACATTGCGGTCGATTTCCAGTTTAGGGACATGGTGGTCCATCGCCAGTTTATGGACATGGTGGTCCATTGTTCCCATTTTGGGGACGAATATTGGTTTAAGGACGCATTAGTCCGTGAGTTTAAGGACGCATTAATCCAAGAGTTTAAGGACCTCACAGTCCGTATTGTTGTGTGGTTGTCAGGACCCGTCACCTCTCTGACGACGTTGAAGGATTACAACGACAAATACCAGAGGAGTTCAGAGATGTACCCTTGAACCGGGTGTAAATTGATTTGAGGGAGCAGTCGTGCTCAGTTCAATTTAATTTGAGAACTTACGGCCAGAATTGGGTTAGGTCCAGTTAGAAAATGTCTAACATTTATTCACATTTAGCCTGTTAGGCCTTTGATTGGGCTCTGCCCTTTCTTTAATGATGCACAGCATCCGTTTTTGTCTGTTGGACTTTTTAATTGGGCTCTGCCCTTTTTAATAATGCATTGCATTTTTTATTAGGCCTGTTAGGCCTTTTAATTGGGCCCTGTCCCTTCTTTAATAATGCAAAACATTTATTGTTCTGACAGTGCGCCACGTGGCATGTCAGGCGCTTTGCGCCAGCGCAAGGCGCAAACTCATGTGGGTATGACACGTGTCACGCTCTGGTGAGCGCAAGTCTGTTAGCGCAGGGCGCTGTGCCAGCGCGCTGCTGACACGTGGCGCGCTCTGATGACTTGTGCCAATTTAAGAGAGCAGTGCTCTGTTTTTAGAAGCGCAAGGCGCAACTGTTCTGTGATTGACACGTGGCGCTTTCTGGTGGCTTGCGCCAATCCAAGAGCGCAATAGTGCAAATTTTACAAGTGCAGGGCACTGTTTAATCTCTTGATCAAATTTGGATCTAAGAAAATAAGTCTTTTTCTTGTTTCAAGAGGTTTTACCTCATGATTAAAGAACCAATGGTTCATCAAAAGGCTGTGCCTTTATATGTAGATCAAAAGATCCAATAAAGAAGTATATCACTTTTTTTTTATTCTTATTATTTGATCTTTTCTTTTTATTTAAGATCTTGATCTTGTTCTTAGATCATTGATCTTTTTAGAAGAAATTCTTCTTTTCAAAGGTTTACCTTTTTCTGTTTCTGAGTTCTTTCTCAAAGTTTTCAGAAGATTTCTGTGAGTTCTCTGTGTTTTTTGTGTGTTTTAGACTTGGAGTCTAGGGGCCTTTATATAGTGCCAATTGATTTGTTACGTTGGTTACAGAGATCTTTCTCTGATTGATCTGGGGATATTTCCCCACCGTCGGATCTTTGATCCAAGGGCTATGTTTTTACAGAAGATAATCTTATTGTTTTAATAAGATTAGAAAGATCTTTCCAGAATTTTATTGTTCTGATTTAGTGCTGGCAGAGTTGGCGCAAGCGCACCTGCGCTTGATACGTGTCGCGCAGCGCAGAGCGCAGCGCAACTGCGCTGACACGTGTCGCGCAGCGCAGAGCGCAAGTCAACTGAAGCGTTACTTCTTTTATTATTATTTAAAATTTGAATTTTAAAACAGAGCCTTGCTCTGATTGGGAGAAACAGAAGCGTTGCTTCATTTCCCGCCTTAGAATTTGAACAGAGCTTTGCTCTAAAAGGGAGATTTTCTCCTTTATTATTATTATTTATTTATTTATTTATTTATTTTTTCTTTTATTGTTATTATTTTATATGGGGCGGGTTTTGAGCCAAAATTTTGGCGGGAACAAATGCCCCCCACTACGTTGCCCACGTAAGTATATACGTGGGTGAAGTAGTGCAAAGTTATGCATGGTCACCGAATTGATGGCTTAGGAGACAAGTTTAGGGTCCTTGTAGCCTAAGACTTTCCAAATTTACGAGCCGTGAGGGTCTCATAAAGACTTTTCTCCCTACGAGTCGAGAGGATCCCGCAGGTGTATTTTCTCCTTAGGGGTCGTAAGGACTCCTAAGTGTGTTTTCTCTTGAGAGTCGTAAGGATCTCACTAGAGAATTTTCCCTCTTACAAGTCGAGAGGACTCGTAAGTGGTTGTTTCCCTCCTTGTCGAGATTCGACTTTGGAGAGTGTGGTCCGTGAATAGTATGCAAGAGTCCGTTTTGAACCGACTTATAGGACCCCAGTGCTTAGGAAACAAGTTTTTTAATCCCCGCTGCCTAAGGCTTTTCCTCACGAGTGTAGACAAATCGAGCATTTCTCGCAAGAATATCCTAACGTCACAGTTAACCTCTGCTCTTTACGACAGAGGTCCGTTAGGGTTTGTGGTACTTAGGGTTTTTGTCCATCGTACCGTCGTGTTGGCTGATGTATTTCTCGATAGGCAATCTTGCTGTTCGAGTAGCCTTGCAACATGTCGTGTCTCTGATCCCTTCGGAGGCTGGACAAGACATCTTCAAGCAATCCTCCTAGGCAGTTTGACCGTCGAAAGAGCAAGCATTAGGAATTTTGCCATACCGCTTTTTACTTGAGGTTAGGCTCATTTTAGAGAGCCCCGATAAGTCATAACCACTCCGCGCTGGTGTGGGATGATCTCCGATAGTCTTTCAGGCTTTATATGACTTGCTGTTAAGACCCTGAAGCTAGGAATTTGGCCTTTGCTTCGTTTGCTGGCATTGCGTCTGTTGTATCGAGACGAATGTTGCGGTTGTCTCTAGGTTGCTGGTGAACCGTCGAGATTTGGAACTAGCGATTTTGCCGTGGCTCCTTTTGGTGATGTTGCGTCTGCTGTGTCTAGACGAACGTCGAGGTAGTAATCACTCTACGCTTGTGCGAGATGATCTATGATTATCTTTCAGGCTTTATATGACTTGCCGTTAAGACTCTGAAGCTAGGAATTTGGCTTTTACTTCGTTTGCTTTGATGTGTCCGAATCCTGTTGGAGGAAGGACGTTGTAGTTGACATATCGTCTGCTGTATCGAGACGAACGTCGGGGTGGTGACCACTCCATGTGGGATGATCTCCGGTAGTCTTTCAGGTTTTATATAAGTTACCGTCAAGACCCTGAAGCTAGGAATTTGGCCTTCGCTTCGTTTGTTTTGTCATGTCCGAATCCTGTTGGAGGAAGGACACTGTTGTTGACATTGCGTCTGCTGTAATGAAATGAATACTGAGGTGGAGCTGGGATTTTGCCGTCACTCCGCTTTACTGACCATGGGGTCTTTTGTTGATGTTGCATCTACATCCTGCTGGACTGCGAAGGAACACCGTTGTTGACATTGCGTCTGCTGTAACGAGACGAATGCTGAGGTGGAGTTGGGATTTTGCCGTCACTTCGCTTTGCTGACCATGGGGTCTTTTGTTGACGTTGCATCTGCATCCTGCTGGACTGCAAAGGAACACTGCTGTTGACATTGCGTATGCTGTAATGAGACGAATGCTGAGGTGGAGCGGGGATTTTGCCGTCACTCCGTTTTGCTGACCATGGGGTCTTTCGTTGACGTTGCATCTACATCCTGCTGGACTGCGAAGGAACGCCGTTGTTGATATTGCGTCTGCTGTAATGAGACGAATGCTGAGGTGGAGTTGGGATTTGCCGTCACTCCGCTTTGCTGACCATGGGGTCTTTCGTTGATGTTGCATCTGCATCCTGCTGGACTGCAAAGGAACGCCGTTGTTGACATTGCATCTGCCGTAACGAGACGAATGCTGAGGTGGAGCGGGGATTTTGCCGTCACTCCGCTTTGCTGACCATGGGGTCTTTCGTTGACGTTGCATCTGCATCCTGCTGGACTGCGAAGGAACACCGTTGTTGACATTGCGTCTGCTGTAATGAGACGGATGCTGAGGTGGAGTTGGGATTTTGCCGTCACTCCGCTTTGCTGACCATGGGGTCTTTCATTGACGTTGCATCTGCATCCTGTTGGACTGCGAAGGAACACCGTTGCTGATTCGTAGGCTGTAGATATTGCCGTTAAGATTTGGAACCAGGGACTATGCCGTGGCTCCGTTTCGTTGTGACTCTGAGGTCGGTTGTTGACGTTATGTCTGCATCTGGTTGGAGTGAGGAGAAACGCCGTTGGTGATCTCTAAGTTGTCGATATCGACGTCGAGACCCTGAAGCTAGGGATCTTCTTTTGCTTCGTTTGTTGACCTTATGTCTACAATATTGCGACAAATGTCGAGGTTGTCTCCAGGTTGTCTATGAACCATCGAGATTTGGCTTCGCTTTCTGGTGGAGCCTTGGAAAGGTATGGTTCCCTCTTTGTTTGTTCCCCTGGATTGTATAAAGGGATCGATGTGATCTCACCTGTAGGGCATAAAGTTTCATTCTTTCATCATTTTTTTATTCTTTCCGCAATGCTCTATCATTTTAGCTTTTATATCGCGAAGGTCGCAATTGCCCAATCATTTCGGCTATTTTTCGCGGTGCCCAATCATTTCGGCTATTTATTTTCACTCGCTGCTTTTTATTGCGAGTTGTCCAATCATTTCGGCTATTTATTTTATTTTTACTCGCTGCTTTTTATTGTGAGTTGCCCAATCATTTCGGCTATTTCATATGCATTTCTAGCTCGCTGATTTTTTTTTATCGCGAGTGTGGAACTTGAAATCTGGTGCCAATCTCAGCATCAGTATCGCTACAACTGGAATATTGCCAGGAGCGAATCATCATTTGCTATGAAAGGACTTGGAATTTGATACCGGTTTAAGCATCAGCATCGCTACAACTGGGATGTTGCCAGGAGCGAATCATCATTTGCCTCTGTCGATGTGGAACAAAGGTGGCTCAGTAAACAGGGTTAGGATCCTGTCGACTAAGGCTTTTGACTTTATGAGCCGTAAGGGTCTCACAAAGGTATTTCTCCCTACAAGTCGTGAGGATCTCGTAGGTGTGTTTTCTCCTTAGGAATCGTGAGGATTCCTAAGTGCATGTTCTCCTGTAAGTCGTAAGCATCTTACAAAAGGGTTTTCTCCTTATAAATCGAGAGGACTTATAAGGGTTGTTCACCATATGGACATATCCCTAGTCACGGGTGGGACTTGGTTAGGGAAATGTTTATTTGCGCCCGTGGATTATATACAAAGGTCAGTACTGAGCCACTTGTAGGGCATTATCGAAGGTTGTGGGGGTTGCTTAAGAACATGTTCAGGTCTCTGTAACTTAAGACTTTCAAATCTTATGAGCCGTGAGGGTCCCATAAGAGAGTTCTCCTTACGAGTCGTGAGGATCTCGCAAGTGTAATTTCTCCTTAGGAATCATGAGGATCCCTAAGTGTGGTTCTCCCTCGTGAGTCGTAGGGATCTCACGCGGGTGGTTTCTCCTTACAAGGTCGAGAGGACCATGTAAGTGTCTTTTAATGAGGTTGCGCCCTTTCGGGTTTTCACAAACACTCGCCGGTAGTCCTGCTGTTTTTACTCACGGAGCCCTTTCGAGTTTTCATCCGTGCCCATTTTGCTTATGGACATATCGTCTTCTCTTTTTTTTAATTCTTTTAATTCTTTTTTCTAACGAGGTTGCGCCCTTTCAGGTTTTCACAAGACTCGCCGGTAGCCCTGCTGTTTTTACTCACGGAGCCCTTTCGGGTTTTCATCCGTGCCCATTTTGCTTATGGACATACCGTTTTTATTTTTATCTTTATTCTTTTTTTATACTTTTTATATAACGAGGTTGCGCCCTTTCGGATTTTCACAAACACTCGCCGGTAGTTCTGCTGTTTTTACTCACGGAGCCCTTTCGGATTTTCATCCGTGCCCATTTTGCTTATGGACATACCGTTTTTTTTATGTCAGCCTGGGGATGCTGCGGTAGTAGTTTAAAGACGTTTCGGTCATCAGCTAGTTTTAGGACGTAGTGGTCCGTTGTTAGTTTAAGGACGTTTCAGTCCATCATCGCCATATTTGAGGCGAATCTCTGGTTTACTGACTTTTCGGTCTATGGGGCTTTCCCTATGAATGAGCATGATGCCCCCGGCGTATCCATCTTTCTCGGAGCATGTGGTCGTGGCGGGCTCACCTTCCAGTTTTCGGACAACGCGAACTCGCCCTGTTGGTATTGGTTCTCAATCCAGCCTTTGAAAACGAAGCAATCTTCGATTGGATGGCTTACCGTTTGGTGGTAAGGGCAGTAATTAAGATTGTTAACATCTCTTAGCTGCAACGAACGTTCTGGACTCGGCAGATTGATGAGTCTTTTGCGCACTGCTAGCTCGAATAGTCTCCTTGTTTTATTCTAAGGAAATGAGTAAGGACGTCCCAGTCTCTCCTTGAGGGATGGGCGTGGACGCACATTGTTTTGGCGAACAACCGGCTTCTAGTTGCTCGGCTGTTGTTGAGCATTGGCGACGACGATCGCTTTTCCCTTCTCATTTCGAGAGTTTGGCTTTGGAGGAGATGGTTTATATCCCATCTAATCCATTTGGGCCAACTTGTCGATCAAGGCCTGGAAAGTAGTTGTCTTGAAGAACATCATGAATTGCGAGATGGTCGCTTGCGGATTAAGAGTGCCCACGAACATGCCTACTGCAGGTGCTTCTTCGATGCGTTGTTCGCATTTCGACCATAAGTTTCGCCACCGTGTTGCGTATTGAACCCAAGTCTCGCCTGGCTTCACCCTGGCATTACTCAGTGCTTATCAGGGTGCGTTCACTAGCACTCGCGAATCTTTGTGTAAACAATAGCTCCATCTCCGCAAATGTTTTGACAGAGTCGTTAGGTAGCTCCGAATACCATTCAAAGGCTGTCTCCGATAAGCTGCCGACGAATTGGCGAAGTAGCAGTTTATCATCACCTCTGGTATTACCACATAGAGCCCTGAACTGGGCGACATGCTGGTGTGGATTCCCTGTCCCCTTGTACACATGGAATTTAGGGATCGTGTAGCCCGGCGGGTACTTGATCTGATCATACCAGCTCGGATATGGTCGTCCCGTTTTGACAACTTGTCCAGCCGTTTCACTCGCTTGATGAGCTCGTATTTGCTGAGCTATATAATCATCCAGGGCGGCCTTGGAGATAGTTTCCTCCTTGGCTGCTGAATGAGCCGGATGAGGGTTAGTTGTCTCCTCTTTATTGTCTTCAATAATGATCGGAGGGTCTTCAGCTGGAGGGTCCGACTGTAACATCATTCCTACCATGTCTTGGAAGAGAAGCACCATTTGTTTTATGTTAGCCGCTTGTTCTGCTGCCTCTCTGTCCTTCTTTTCGAGGACTCTGCGTGGGAAGTCAGCGTCAGTTTCTTGTTCATGACGTTGCTCTGATGATGCCTCCGAGCTTTCTTTTGGCCCGGTAAGTGCGGCCATTGCAGTCATCATCTCCTGAAGTTTCTGTTGCTGCTCCTGGGCTTTTGTCACGGATCGGGTGAGCGGTCGGTGACCCGTCGAAGCACGGCCTTCCTCCTTTCCGGAAGCCATATAAACAGTATACACCACCATGCCCCCAGACTTGGGGCGTTTAGATTCAGTGTCTTTGCGATTTGCCAAAGACACATGGATCTTCCCCGACCTCCTTCCTTTTTGAGTGGTCGAAGTTGAGGGGGCCGTTGTAATGGAAACCCAAGTAGCTGTTGCTTTTTGTGGCTTGACGAAGTAATCCTTCTCCTGCCGAACCTTCATCTTTTTCTGTCGGCGGAGATAGTCTTGATCAATCATCGACTCCTGGACCTGTCGCCAGACCTTGTAAATTTTAGAGGACAGCCGTTGAGGGGGCTGCTCCAGCTTCTTCTCTAGAGTATTCTCCACAGGTGAAGGAGTTCTCTTCAGCACCGCAGTAGGAGAGTTTCTGCGCACCTTGTTCAGCGATTCAAAGCTGTTCCCGGTTGGAACAGCAGCATCGATCCCTACCATCGGAGCTGGCGAAGTTATCCCAGAGGGGGAGTTGCCCCCAACCTTCCTCACTCAGCGCCAGTGGCAACGTCGAGCGTGTCGTGCGGATGGAGTTGTTTCAGCTATAAGGGTGACTTCGTCATGCCCCCTGCTTTGAGGAGAGACATTGGTGCTAGCCTGTCGAAGACTGACACCCGTTGAGAAGCAATGTCTAATCTATCAAAGACAGACCTCTGGGCAGGTTTGAAGACTTCACCTGGAGCAGCAACCAGAATGGCCAGCCTTGTAAAAACTGACTTCTTGGAAGGAGGAGCCTTTCCAATGATTTCGTTCGCTTGAGCCGGGATGGCTATCCGCTTTGGGATGGCAGCTTCGGGTATCGCGGGCTTGTAGACGTTCTGGCCCAGTCTGTTGAAAATTGAGGTATTGAAGTTGGACGACCCGTTGAGAGGGATCGCGGTAGTGGTAAGTCGATCAAAGACCGGCTTCTTTGGAGCTTCTTGCGATGTCATTGGGGCATTGAAACTCATCGGTGGGAGCATGATCCCAAAGAATAGTCCAGCGGTAGCTTGAGTTACCTGCTCCACTGGCATCTTGAAAAGGGAGGCCGCTTGGGGCCCATAAGTCACTCCTCCAGCAAGGACGGAGCGATAGTTGCAGTTACAGGCAGTACAGTTTGAAGCCATTGATCTTCTCTTTTCTGCACAGAGCAAGACACCAAATCTTAGTACCTCGAATCCACAGGCAACCACAGCAAACCGCGATTCGTTCGCGTCCACGACAGACGAAGTGTGGAGTGGAAAGAGGAAAAGGTCCCACCGGGCGTGCCAGAATCTGCTCCCCTCCGAATGGCGGCCAAGACATGGACATCTAGGCCTGTGATTCGGGACAGATGCTATTTGGTTTTATCCGTCCACCTCTCCGAAAATGCCAAGTTGATTTATGGCACCGTGTATCGGAGGTTTAGACGGATGCGGCCGATGTAGCAGACTTCGTCAGATTCCCCCTCGCTTGAGGAGTTTTTGATTGTGGGGACGCTCTTCCCTGCAGGCACAAGCCCCTGCAGTTAATTACGCTACCGCATCGTGGTAACAACTTTCTCCTTCTCCAAAATTTCACTTCGTGTCGTGGGTGTTTGTTTTGTCTGTGGTTGCCCGTGGATTGTATACGGAGACTAATTTATATCGTCGCCCGTAGGACGTGGATTAGTCCAAATCCGTATCTTCTTAGATTTGGGTTTGGTGTTTTGGTTCAAGGATACGTTAGCCATATTTGAGGCTAAGATCAACTTAAACGTTTGTTAAGGATACGTTAGTCCCAATTTGAGACTAAGATCAACTTAACTGGATCGTTTGGATCCGACAAGAGAGCATTTGGGGGCTCTATTGTTCCAGTTTATGGACATAGTGGTCCATTGCCAGTTTAGGGACATGGTGGTCCAACATTCCCATTTTGGGGAAGGATATTGGTTTAAGGACGCATTAGTCCATGAGTTTAAGGACGCATTAGTCCATGAGTTTAAGGACGCATTGGTCGGTGAGTTTAAGGACCCCATAGTCCGTATTGTTGGTTTAAGGACGCATTAGTCCATGAGTTTAAAGACCCCACAGTCCGTATTGTTGGTTTAAGGACGCATTAGTCCATGAGTTTAAGGACCCCACAGTACGTATTGATGTGTGGTTGTCGGGACCCGTCACCTCTCTGACGACGTTGAAGGATTACAACGACAAATACCAGAGGAGTTCAGAGATGTACTCTTAAACCGGGTGTAAATTGATTTGAGAGAGCATTTGTGCTCAGTCAATTTAATTTGAGGACTTACGGCCAGAATTAGGCTAAGTCCAGTTGAAAAATGTTCAACATTTTATTTGCATTTGGCCTATTAAGGCTTACTAGGGCTCTGCCCTTTGTTTAATAATGCAGTGCATTTTTTCTGACCTATTAGGCCCTTTTAATTGGGCTTTGTCCCCCTTTTGTTATAATGCAGAGCATTTGTTTTGGTCCATTGGACCTCTTAATTGGGCTCTGACCTTTAATAATGCGCTGCATTTATTATTCTGACAGTGCGCCACGTGGCCTGTCAGGTGCTTTGCGCTGACTGAGGAGCGCAAGGCGCAAGCGCATGTGGAGGTGACACGTGTCACGCTCTGGTGAGCGCAAGCGCAGTACGCTGCGCTGTTGCGCTGCTGACACGTGGCGTGCTCTGACGGCTTGCGCCAATCCAAGAGCCCAGTGCTCTGTTTTTTAGAAGCGCAAGGCGCAGTTTGTTCTGGGGCCGACACGTGGCGCTCTCTGGTGGCTTGCGCCAACCCAAGAGCGCAACAGTGCAAATTTTATAAGTGCAGGGCACTGTTTAATCTCTTGATCAAATTTGGATCAAAGAAAATAAGTTTTTTTCTTGTTTCAAAAGATTTTACCTCATGATTAAAGAACCAATGGTTCATCAAAAGGCTGTGCCTTTAGATGTAGATCAAAAGATCTAATAAAGAAGTATATTACTTCTTTTTTTATTCTTATTATTTGATCTTTTCTTTTTTATTTAAGATCTTGATCTTGTTCTTAGATCATTGATCTTTTTAGAAGAAATTCTTCTTTTCAAAGGTTTACCTTTTTCTTTTTCTGAGTCCTTTCTCAAATTTTTCAGAAGATTTCTGTGAGTTCTCTCTGTGTGTAATGTCAATGTCTTTTGTAGACTTGGAGTCTAGGGGCCTTTATATAGGGCCAATTGATTTGTTAAATCAGTTAAAGAGATCTTTCTCTGAGTGATTCTGGGATTTTTCCCCACCGTTGGATCTTTGATCCAAGGGCTTCTATTTTACAAAAGATAATCTTCTTGTTTTAACAAGATCAGAAAGATCTTTCTGGAATTTTAATTCTGTTTTAGTGCTGGCACAGCTGGCGCAAGCGCTCTTGCGCTTGACACGTGTCGCGCAGCGCAGAGCGCAGCGCAACTGCTCTGACACGTGCCGCACAGCGCAACTGCGCTGACACGTGCCGCGCAGCGCAACTGCGCTGACACGTGCCGCGCAGCGCAGAGCGCAAGTTTCCCGAAGCGTTGCTTCCTTTACTTTTATTTTAAATAGAGCTTTGTTCTGATTGGGTGCGCTGCCTTGGGCGCAGCGCTGGCGTGTCAGCTTTTGACACGTGGCGCGCAGCGCAAGGAATCTGAAACGTTGCTTCAATTTTTGAATTTTTGAAATTCAAACAGAGCTTTGCTCTGATTGGGGAAACAAATGCCCCCCCACCGTTGCGCTCACGTGGCGCACACATGAATGCAGCGGTGGTAAGATCCCAGCCGTTGGATCAACTCAGGAGTTGAAGGGGCGCAAGCGCCTATAAATAGGACCCTTGGTCCTCAACAGATAATTATCATCTTCATGATTTTTACTTTCAGAATTTCAGAGCCTTGCTCTTGCTTTCAAGAACTCCAAGAGTTAGAAATTTTTTTTAAAAAAAAACTTTTAGGTAAAAATTAATCTTAAATTAAATTAATTTTAATTAATAGAGCCTTACTCTCATAGATTTTTTGATCTAAAGAAAACCCCTTTGGGGTTTCACCAACAGAGCCTTGCTCTCAAGAATCTGTTTCAGGGTTTCTTAACCCTTGAACAGAGCTTTGCTCTTTGGCAAAACATAGATCTTTTGATCTAAAAATGAAGAACTCTTAAGAGTTTTCATGGATCTTTAAGATCCCAATTTTTTTTTAATTTTTAATTTTTTAAGAATTAGTTTTCCTTTGATGGATATTTCCATCATTATCACAGAGCTAAGCTCTTTTAATCTTTTGAGGAATTTTATTCCCTTGAGACCAGAGTTTGACAAGTGTCACTCTGTGACAGAGTTTTGCTCTAAAAGAGGAGGTTTTCTCCTTGTCTCTAGGGATTTTTTATTAATGAGAATATTATTTTGGGGATTTCTTCATTAATTGACAGTCACATCCAATGATGGGGCTGTCTTATTAACTGATGCATTGTCATCTAGATTTTGTAGGCCCCCCTTTGGTCCCTTATCTACTGCATTGCAGTATGGTATAAATTTTAAAATGCCAAGCGTTGGAATTACAACACCGACGGATGATTTCTGTCCCTTCGCAGGAAACACGTCTGCTGACCTGTCATTCCTGTTTGTTCGCTCAGAGGAAGGATTTCCTGAAGCGCCAGTGGACCGGGAGGTTCTCGCTCTGATTAAGGATCATGACCCAGAGCATAAGAGGCTTCACCTGTGGGGTAGGTGGTACAGTGAAATCATCAAGGGTAGCCGAAGCTTCAGTTGCGCGATGCCGTCAGAGCCTATCTCGTCGATCTCCTATGCGGATGAACCCCTCGGTGAAGTATGCCGTGGAGGTTGTGAACTAGAATTCGGAGGATCTTCTCCAGCCTTCGATTGGCGCCATTCCCGTGCAGCCGCCGCCGGCAGTGGACATTTTAGGGCGGCGCATATGTCAGGGTGAGGCACGCCCTTCGGGACAACCTTACAATATTGGATTGACCCCTCGACAACCGGCCGGATACTTGCAATAGGCCAGGTATATCCTATCAGCGAAGAGGACGCATCTGATGAAGATCGGTCTGTACTCCGTCGTCTATGTCTCACTGTTCGAGTACCCCGTTCCTCCGACGTGGTGGGTTAAGGCATTCATAGAACAATGGAACATCCCCACCCACACCTTTCTTCTATCGGACAGGGAAATCTCCATCTCCCTGGAAGAGTTCGCTGAGCTCTCGGGTTTGCCGGTGAGGGGGGAGCATTATGAGGAGCTGCTTCCTCCTGACGAGTACGTCTTTGCCACCAAGCCGCTGGTATTTGATTTGACGCCGGAGAATGCTATTTAGCACCAGTTTCCGAGTCTGGTGAAGGTGCTGAATATATATGAAGGTCTCCATCTGGAATCAGGAGTCTAGGGAGTCAGTTTCGCAGATTTTATCACCCGCTTCCTTCGACCGGAAATTTTAGCACAGCGGAGTGAAAAGTTCGCCAAGCTTGACGACCCTTTCGACTTCGGCTTAGATCGTCGACCAGTATCGGAAGACGATCAAAAGGATTTCTATCTCCCCGATGCCGCCATCATGCCCCTATCAGAAATCGTCGCCCCGGGCATTGATGAGGAGACCTTCTTTTTGGGGTTTCTAGGATTGTGGCTATGCTGGTTCGCGCTTCCCATGCACCCGCAATACATGAGGCCATCCGTTTTCTATCCAGCGCATCGGATGGTGGCTGGCCTACAGTTGTCGATCGGAATCGCCAGGTTGGCCCACTTATACCATGGACTCAGTGTGGCGGCGGACGCAAATGAGCCTGGGGTGCAACCTGCCAATTTCCCGATGCACTATTTCACTTCATGGATAGAAATGCATATGCTTGGGGTATTCGGCATTCACAAGAGCCCCTCGTTTTTCGAGAAGTGCAGACTCCCAAAGTCATGCGGCTGATCGGCGCCTCGATTGTGAACCCGCCTCCACGGGAGGCTAGGGGGTTGCTCCTTCGCCCACACCTGGTCGGAGCAAGGATTTCTTTTACAGACAAAGTCGTGACCATCGGCTCGGAGACCTCTAAGGCAGTGTTGGCGCTGCGTGATGGTTTTAAGGACGGGGCTTCCGTATTGAAAGCTCGGGAGATTCTTCACCTCTACTCCATCCGGCCGAGCTTCCTGGTATTCAGGCAAAATGACATGGCGCTCTTCATGAGGTACAACCCCCATCGGTTCACCCAACAATCAAGCTACAACCAGGGGATCCCGCTGGAGGAGTTTTTGGAAGAGCCCACGGCCACCAAGGAGGGGATACAGAATGCGCTGAACCATTTTATGCGGCTGAATACAGGCCCCCATTTCTTTATCAGCGAGCCGAGCTGCGTCCCACGGGTACTTAACGTGTACGTGGCTTGGTATGGGCATGCCATAGGTGCAGTCATTCGTGAGGAGAAGCGCATGTTAGTTGATCGCAAGGGTGCGCCTCCCGGCAGCGATCGCAAGGCTCCTCTGAAACCAAGGACCCCGGTCGTTCCTCCGTTGAAAGATGCTGGAGCTGGGCCACCGCGCATGCTGAGCCCTCCACGCGGATTGCCGCCTCGTGATACCGTGGACGCGCCCCCGGTGCCCCGTGCTCCAGTGGAGATAGTGAACGTAGTTTCGCCCGAGTTTGGCGTGGACTCGGACATCGGAACCCGCCGCCCTAAGGTGCCCGCAAAGCATAAGATGATTTTGGCGGCGACCGGGGCCCGCGTGCAAAAGAGGAAGAAGAAGTCCGTTCTTTCTCTGGATGCCGTCCTCGGCTTAGAACCTCAGGCCCCTCTCACCGAAGGCTTAATCGAATACGGGAGCAACGAGGGTTTCTTGGTAAAGCCAGAAGACACCGACTTGGCAGCCGCCATTGAGGCTTCTGAGCGATCGGTCGTCATTTCATTGTACCTTTATTATTGTCTTTGACTAATGCTTTTCCCCCTTCCCCCCTTTTCTTTACAGGCGTTTCTACCGAAGAAGCTATCGCTGCTTCCCTCAAAACTTTTCAGGAGGAGGAACGACTCAGAGCATCCTTAGGCCTTGGTACATTTCGGTTCATAGAGCCTTTATTCTCCCCCCTTTTTTATGGCCAAATCTAATCTTTTCTTTGTCTCTTTGCAAGGGCCGTGGGATCTATTGCGCAAGCCGATGCGAGGACTCTTCCTGGGCCAGCTACTGAAGTCCCGGGCTCTTCGGGGCTGCCGCGAGAGACCCGACTCGAAAAGCCGATGAGGGATGCCTTGAAGGCTCTGGAGGCAACTCTGAACGCGGACGAAGACGCCTTGATGAAGGAAGCTTCGAAAAGGTCCGTCGTGACGGCCCGGGAGGAAAGGAAGCGCTTGAGGCGCGAGGCGAAGGAACGCAGAGCTGCTTTGGCCGTGGGAGCGGGCCCAAGCACCGTTCCTCGTGCTGCTACTCCTTCGGAAGAGTCTCCGGTCGCCTTATTTACTGCTCATAGACAGGCGGCGCGTGCAGTTCGGGAGGCTAACGATCAATCTACCTCAGGTAATGTGTCTTTCAAGACTTTGTTGCAAAAGTTGTACAACTATCGGTTCTCATACATCTTTTCCTGCAGGGCCAAGTCTAACTGAAGGAGTGGCGGAAACCGTCGAGCCTAAGGGGACAGTGGGGGGAGGTACTGGCTGAACCCGAGCCGACGGTGGACGACGTAACTGGGGTTGCTGGACCCGAGCTAGTGGCTGACGAAACGGTCACGCCTACTATGCCTGAAAAGGTCGCCGATGCCGAGCCCGAGGTAGCGGTGGATGAGACGGCTGCTATAACCGAGCTTGGGGCAGCAGCGGACGGAGCGCCTGAGACCGACGACCCCATGGCGACGGTGGACGAAACAGCAACGACCGCTGAGCCCGAGGGAGTAGCGGGTGATACGGGCATGACCCCCGAGGACAAGCCAGCCTCTCTTTCTCAAGAGTCTGGCAATGATGCAATCATTGCTCTCCCCGTCTCCTGGCCTCGCGAGCACGACGACGGCTCCTGTAGAGTCTGGCGATGAGGCGTCGGGAGGTGGTCTCATTTCAATGGAGGGAGACGCCGCCGTTTCGGCCGGATCATCATCAGGTAAATTTCGGGTTACCGTCCTTCTTTTATTCTGCAACATTTGCTGACAGGGCTTATCTTGTTTCTAACGCAGGTGCGGCCAATGTTGATGCCCCCTTGCTCGAGGGAGCGCCGTCAGTTACTGCCTTGACGGTGGCAACCTCTCTACCTTCTCTCACGCCATCGCAAATGTTGGAAGGTATGGATTTATAACCCATTAGTTTTATCTTCCGGCCGCATAATTTATGCACTAATGTCGTACTATTTCGTCTTTGTAGGAGCACTTTTTGATCACCTTTACCAGGTGCTGCGCCCACACTTCTCCTTCCCGTCGAAGCATGCTTCCTCCAGTGGCGTTGGTGAGTATAGTTTTCAATTAATACCCTTTATTTTTTGTAATAACGGAATTATTTCTGATTCTTCCTCGCCCTGATTGCAGTGCTACAAATCGAAGGAGGAGATGCAAGATCGGTCGCGCCACTGGCCCTCCCGGCTTTGCCGCCTGCTGTAGCTAGTATAGTAAACTCTCCTATTGATAACTTTCTTATATTTCTTGAACCGTCATCTGATCGTGTTTTGTTTTTCAGCTGTCGTTCCGATTCTGGCCCCCTTCGAGTCTCGCCTCACAATGCCGGCAGGCCTCTTCTTGAGACGTCCATCTTCAAAGGGTGTGATTAAAAGATGTTTTGTCGATCAAAAATATTTATAACCGCAATCAAGAACGGCGTCGCTTTGCAGCTAGCCGGTGAATACGGGTCGGTCCACAGGGATGTGTAAATTTCCTTTAAGTTCTTACGAGTTAATTCCAAATGGTGTTTGGATTTATAATTAAACCTAAAAATTGAAGTTGTATGATACTAGGATTAGAAACTTGCTAGGATTAGGTTTAGGGAAAATTTGGTAAACAAAGATCTACATCTCTTTCCATTGCCATTAATTAAATCTATCATATTAGTGTTATGGTAAATATTTATAAAGGGGATTAGGATGATTGGGATGATTGATTCTTCCTCTAGATCCTTGTCCTTCCTTTATTAATCTTCACCCTAACCTCCATGGAAAACCTTAAAATCCGGGTCTTTAGACTACGGAATCACCGCTACCTCGAGGGTAGAAGTGCCGTAGGGAGCGGAATAAGAAGGTATGCGTGGAGTTCTAATGTTCATAAAAGTTTGGCAACGAAAAGAGATGAGAGATCTTCATCTCTCAAATCCTTCCCTATTCCTAACCCTAACAAGCGAGGAAACTACTCGCTCATTGAGAGGATGAAGAAAGACATGATTTTATTAAAGAGAGAAAACATTTATTGCAAGTTAATAAAAACTAAACTAATTTAAACTAAGGCAAGAAAGTAATTTACCTAGGGCAGATATGAAAAAAACACAACTACTGCAAGAAAAATAACCTACTTACTTTTGATGCGCTCTAACTTCAAGAAAACAGAATTTTATTCATGAGTAGAGGCATAAGAAAATACAAGGCTTTGGGTTCTATTTATAGGACATAGAAACCCTAGGTTTACAATTACACCGCATGTCTACAATTACAAATATACCCCTAGAAAATCTTTCCAAAGCCGCCACAGAATTATGGTAAAATTTTATGCGCATTAGGGCTTCAAACGGCCGCGGAACCGCGGCATGGGCGCGCTTGGGCCGCGGTTCCGCGGCCCAATGGTGAGTTCACTTCATCATTTTTTCTGGTCTGCCTTGGTATCTTTTGGGCTCCCTGGTTCTTTATTCTTTTTATCAATTTGGCTTCTGTATTAATTCCAGATCTTCAGTGAATACTTTGCAATGGATCTTTTAACCGTTTTTCTCGCAAATTTGGATCTTGCGTTGCCTTGTTGATGGTGAACCGTTCTTCTGCTGGGCTTTACTAAGATCTTCCTATTTGTTGGTCAAAAATCCTTCTTTTGTGTCGTCTTTTGTGTTTTTCACTGTTTTCGCGCCAAGAACCTGTAACCTGTAACATGTAGCAGACATGGGTCAAAAGCACCTGTTTTTATTCTTAAATGCATAAGAATGGGGAATACAAAATGCTCATGGCACCATTCGTTGACTTCGAGGCCGAAGATGATCTACGTCGGGGAGACACTAACTCAAGCTATTCTTTCACTAGGTCATGAACTTTGTGAAGAGAACACAATCTACTACATTGCAAGTGGTAGAGGATGAAGAAGTAGGACGTAGGCTCACTTTAGAATTGATTTTCTTACTCTTTTTCTCATGGCACCATTGGAGCTAATAAGCTTTTGGATGGAGCTTGATGAAGAAGAAGAAGAAGAAGAAGAAAGAATAATCCATCCAAGTGATCCTCACAATAATGTAACCATGGGTGAGTTAAGCTATCATGCTTAACTCATGTAGAGAATTAACCAAAACATTAGGTTAAAGGTTAGGTTAAAGAATATAAAAAAAATGACAAAAGAGTGGACTTTGTCAAAGCTTCTCCAAACTTCTTCAAGCTTGATTACTTTGACTAAGTTAAACCCTTTTGTTAAATCTTAAGATAAAACAATAACCTTAATCTTTACCCAAATCTTAGTATGAGTCTCATACACCTATCTTTGATGTATCATCAAGCATGATACAATCATATGTACACAAATATATATCACATATACACTTATGCACAATCAAGTGAGAAAATAAATCTTAAGTGAGCTAATACTAGTTAATGCAATGTAATATATCAAATATATAATTATGCATTAACTTATTAAATCAACTCTTGATTTAATGACCCGGCTATAACCGACTAATATCATGTGCAACAACTTATCGAATCAACACTTGATCCGATAACCCGGCTATATCGCATACAACCGATCAATGTCACGAATCGCGAGAATAGAATACGGTATCTCATATCGTATTAATCTCGGTCCCGCACATATCACATATGTGCTCCTACTCCATTTCGCTTGAGCCAGGAAACCCCTGTGTAGGACTCTAAAGACTCGTCAATACGCCGGCAGTAGGTGATGATCATATCAAACACCCACAAGCCGCAAGCGGTGTGCTAAACGTAACGGCCACCCGGGTATTGAGCGATCAGAAGATCAACAAGCAAGCCTGCTAGTACTCCTGTGAATCCAATCAGTAACACTCCCGTACAGTCCGGTCTCGTCGTCTGATATGTCGCATATCTCGCCTAGGGGTGGTAAACGTCAGACCCCAATAGCTCGATAAGTCGTGTCGATATGACGTCTATAACAGTTCTAGAAACTACTGGTAACACTTACCAGTAAATCTCAGCAACCCTGGCCAGGGATTTCCGGTTATAGCCAATCGAACACAGCGCAACATCAACTCCCTATACCGGGAGAGACGAATCCCCTCCTATCGCTCATTGCCTCCATGTGATTCGGTACTGTACCCAAAAGCCACCTTTTTGCACGCCTTCTTGGACGTGGTATGATGGAAATCAAAGCACAGTGGAAATCACACAAGACTCTATGACGATATCGGGTCAACGGACTACTCTGTACCAGTGTCACCGGAGAACTGCCATCTGACATGAGGTATAATACCATCTGGGAGTTCTCGGCGAGTCCGTCCAGTGTACCCAGTCTCTACTGAGCACTCGTACACCATCCTTGATGTCAAACACCGATGGATATGGGATCATCCATCGCCCATCATATGGGTCAAGATGCGTATACATTAGTCTACTCTGGTGTATCGATGCCCTGTCTCGATACACCCTTGACTAGAAACAGTTATAGGATGTACTCGTCGACTACCGTGGCCCCACTAGTATGATCTCATCATAGTCCCAATAGTCGAGTACATATCCTAAGGGCTTTATGAACATGTAATATAGAGACAATCAGAATACATGTCAAGATAAAGTACAACCAGATAGCATACTATCATGTCGAGCAAGAAAGTCCTCCCTATATATGTCCAAGCATCCATTACAATATACATCATATATACAGTAATGGCCTCTAGGGCATACATATAACTAACAATCTCCCACTTGCACTAGGGCCATCTGTTATGGTATCGCATACCCAACAATTAGCTGTGGTTGAAGTATCTCATACTCAACCATCCCATAAAAGTCTCTACTGGAAAAAAGGCCTTTGTGAGTGGATCCGCGCTGTTGTCCTCTGTGTCTACTCTCCTAACCTCGATCTCCCTGAAGATCAACCATCTCCATGATCAGGTGATACTGCCTAAGAATTATATCTGGATTTCTGATGGGACGGTAGTTCCTTAGCTAAAGCCACAACTCCATTGTCACACAATGGTAGGAACGAAGTTCATCTCATGAACTTATATGTATCCAGACTGCATCTTTGGTAGCATCCTTGGTAACGATGTATCTTGCCTTTAATCGTCTAATAAGTCACGGTATCTAGCTTGGAACTCTTCCAACATACCGTCCCTCCACTGAGGGTAAAGACAATGCCTGCGACTGACATTCAGTCGTCCTTATCACCCTGGAACCTTTCCAGTGTTTCTCCCCAGGATCGATTGATACCATCTCACTACAACTAGTGAGTATCCTAACATCCAATTAGATCTATCTCATAGATCCAAAACCCAGGATTTAGGAGGTATCGCTTTGATCCTATATGGAGAATCCTTGTGATAAGCGGAGATTGACCGAGCGTAGCATAGGAAACTCCTTCCCTATCAAAAGTATGTCATCCACTTACTCTACGAGGATCACCACCATACTCTCTACTACCTTTTTGTATATACAAGGTTCATCTACCACTTTGATGAAGTCAAACTCTTTGACTACCACATCAAAACAGATGTTCCAACTCCGCGATGCCTGTTTTATCACATAAAACATCTTACTTACGTTTCCGCTGTTCCCACTGTCTACGAAGCCCTCTGGCTGTGTATTTATAGGCGCTCTCTTCCAAATCATCATTTAGAAAAGCAGTCATGACACCCAACCACCGGATATCATAGTCATGGTATGTAACCGTGGCAAGTAAGATCTGGATGGACTTAAGCATAGCTTTGAAAGTCTCAACTTTTCCATGTACACCAAGTAATCTTCTCAAGATATACTTGCTCGTGATGGGGATTTAACCCTTCAGCTAAAGCAACCAAAGTCCATACTTTGTTGGTGTATAAGGATTCCATCTCAGATCAATAAGCATCCAGCCATTCTTACAGAGTCCCACTCCTGATGGCCAGCTCGAAACTAGTTGGGTCATCATCTCATGATGCAATCCTCGCTCCCACTGTCATAGAGAAACCGAAGTATCTCTCAGGTGGGTGAGGAACCCCACTAGATCGGCGGAGAGGCTGAGGTTCGTTGGTTACTATTGAATCCTTTGGTTCTACCAAATCATCTGCTGTAGTTTGTATAGCTGGAACTTTTCTAGTTCTACCTCATGACCACTAATTTCTTCACAAGAAATTCCCTTTCAAAAAGGTGGCATGTTGAGAAACAAAACATCTTTTGTTCCTCGGTTTGGTAGAAAATATTCCCTTGCGAATACTTGGGATATCCAACAAACTTCCACAGATCTGACTTTGCCTCGAGCTTGTCCAGATTATGCTTTTAGACATAGGCTGGACAACCCAAATCTTAACAAACTTAAGATATGGGCTTTTCCTATTCCATATCACATATGAAGTGGTAGGTAACTGATTTGATTTGAACCCTATTCAATAGGTATGCAACTTCTCAAGTGCATAACTCCCAAAAGGAAATAGGAAACTCAGTAGTACTCATCATAGAGCACACCATATCATATAGGGTGTTATTGCTCCGCCCCGATATACCATCGTGCTATGGTGTATTCGGAGGAGTAATGCTGAGAGAGAATCCCATTCTCCTTTAGAATAGTCCAGGATTTCCGTGCTCTAGTATTCTCCTCCTTGATCTCATCAAAGGACATAATACTTATACCCGTTTTTGGTTCTCTACTTCTAACTTATATTCTGTGAATATCTCAAAAGGTTCGGACTTGTGTTTCAACAGGAACATATGTCTGAATCTTAAGAGATTATCAGAGAATATAATAAAGTACAAAGAACCGTTCTTGGCATGTGTAGACAGGGGACCTTCATACATCAGCATGTATCAATTCCAAGAGTTCACTAACTCTTTCTCTGTTTCCAATAAATGGAGCTGTGGTCATCTTATCTCTGTGACATGACCGGTAAGTTTCACAAGATGTAAATTCAAACTAATTTAAATATGCATCTTTATGTAACTTCAGCTAGTCGGGCCGTATTGATATGACCTAGTCTACAATACCTCAAGAAGGATTCGATCATTTCTGAACTCTTCCTCTTGTGTGTGTTATGTATACTAAGAACTGTGGTTTGATTTAGAACGTCAATGCTTTTAGATAACGTGCCTGAACCGATCAACTCTTGATATAGGAAATGTTCAAAATATTATCCAACAATACAAAATTATATCCTTTCTTTATTAATAAAGAGACTGATAGATATTGTACATCAGGTTCGGTATCTAATAACATTCGTTCAGAATCAATGTATTCTGGTAATATAGGGTGACAGTGACCAACAGACTTGGCGGCAACACTTGCACCGTTTTCTGTCTCATGAAACTTATCACCCGTTCTCAGTTCTCTACCTTTCTGTAGCCCATGTAATAGATTACATATGCAGGATCCTGATCTGGTATCACATACCCAGGACGTAAAGGATACTGAGAAACAGTTCTCTGTAATGAACACACCCGAAGAAGATGCATCAGCATGCACTTTCTTCGTTTGGGCGGCACGGGAAATCCGGTATTCCCCAATTTCCTACTCTGTCTTATAACAATTATAAGTTGGAGCGGGACCAACGTTCCCCAGCTCAGTATAACAAGCGGGTTCGGTCAATATATCCGTATTATTATCTTGATTAAGGCGTGATATGGTCGCTACCAGGAGAGAGAGAGAGAAGAAAACACTCAGCGTATGCTCTTGCAAGATTAGATTGGTTATCTAATATATCTAATCAGGATGTCTCCCACTGTTTTAATCAAATCTTCCTTCAAACCCTAAAAGGAAAGACAAGCCGGGATTAATTACACGCTACAAGTTCGCCAATCTTTCAGCCAGGCCAGTGTCGGTACTTTGAGGGAGGTCCCCCATGCTTTCGCACGAACCTAATTAAAGTAAACCTTGTTTTCCCAGAAGCGTAACCCCGTTGACACCTTTCTAGACACCTACTTGATCGGCTAATTGTAAAGTGTAAAACTCTCTCAGGGGTAACTCTTACTCGCAGCGGGTATTGGGATCCAACTATCTCATAGAAGGTATGCAATCTCATTGCAAATTTCAACACTTGAAATTCCCAATAATATTTTACCCCTAGCGTCCTATGACCTTGACGCAGGCCAACAAACCATAGTCCGCTAGTCAAGTTCAACCCGTTATTTCTTGATTGAATTAAACTCACCCGCACGACCCTTGACGCAGGCCAACAAAGTCGCACGACTACCCTAATCCAATCTACATCATATGCATAAACAGATAAATACTAGTTAGCTACCGCACACTACGCCTTGACGCAGGCCAACAAACGTAGCACGAATACTAAGTAGGACTTATCTGAAATGACAGAGGGCTACGACAGGTTTTTATGAAAACCTATTGCGTAATGAACTTGATATCATTGTAGAATCAAATAATTTTAAATGGAGTGTTTTTTAGGCTTTTCTAGTTTTGCTAAAGGGGTCACTCCCGGTGAAAGGATCATCGGCCCTTTCCTCATCGAATAAGGTGCAGGATATTTCACAAATATCACTATGCAAAGGAAGAACTAGAAAAACAATCAAAAGACAAAACCGAGAGGTGTAGCATCTGCCAGTCATTGCTAAAGGGGTCACTCCCGGTGAAGGGATCTCGGCCCTTTCCTTATCGAATAAGGTGCGGGATGTTCTACAAGGAACACCGCAATGCAATGCAAGAACTGTAGCTACCTGTTTTTCAAAATTCGATTCCACAACATCTTTTAGGTTTTTTTTTCTTTCATTAATCACATTAATGAAGTCCCATCATTTAAGTCACCTAAACATCACAGATAAATATAACGTACGCTTATGCCATCCGCATTCGCCTCGATGTCCCGTCTGCACCGTTAGGTTAGGTAACTAACGGCAGAGCGAGGCAGGGCTAGCGCGGGTGTAAAACATAAGCAACGTCTATATAATATATCATATATACTATATACAGTATCTATCACAACATATCAAATGATCACATCATAGATATCGCAGCAGAAGAAACATATGAAACATTGGATATACTAGGACGTCCGTGTTTTATTTTGAGCCTCTATAAAACACGGATTCCACGGTCGTGATGAATAGCCAAACCCACATCCCTGGACCCCTACGAGAGCGGCAAGCAACACTGCCAATTCTAAGGTTAGGAGACCCGGTCTCGACTCCTCGAGATGGTCTCCCACTGGACCCTAGAACCCGGTTGCTTATGCTCCCCGTCTTGGGTCTACCTAATGCGGAAAAGTAAATAATATACAATGGTGACATCAACCTCATCCCGGAAGTGCCCCAATAAAAGAATATTACATACATTTGATTTTACATGAATGAAAATGAAAAACACTCATCTCACATAAAAAAACCCGGCTATTCAAACACGACGATCCAATATAACATATCCAGTAACACATAACATCACATGTCATCAACGTAAGTAAATATGCCCATCCCAATTGTCGTTGACATATAGCAATGAAACCGGCGATATCACATATTACACTTACGGTCGCAGAAAAGAAAGTGTAAAACTACAACAGTTGGAATCCGCAACCTACTTAGACATCGCATGCCTATTCAAATGAATTTCTTAGACATCCCATGCCTAACAATTATAAACCTCGCATTTTAGTCTCATTATCGAAAACTCTTTTCAATATCAAGTCGGCAATTCAACAAGATTCCCGACATCCTGATCGAATGCTCGTCGCAAACTTTAGTAGACGGACGCACCCCCGGATGCCGTCGACGAAGTGCACTAAGGCGGAATACCGCTGCCGCGAGCACCCGAACGGATGCTTTTGGCGACGGGGTTCTCCTACAGTTACTTCGTCGGGGCTATGGGGCATGGCTGTCTGTTAAGTTTACCCGGCGAGTATTCGTGTACGCTACGTGATTGCGACGGACTTTTGATCACATCAAAATTCCGTGGCAACCGATCATCTGAGACTAAAGTGCTATGTTTATAACATTCAAATTAGTTATCTCATAACTATTTGTGGATTCCAAATATTGTATCACATTCCAGATAAATAGACAATGTTAAACTTTCCGATCGAATAATCAAACACCCAAGTTTTCCCAAATCTTTCTCAACACTTGAGGAGAGTTTAAAAACATCCATCACATGCCACAGTACCAATGGTCCAGCCGTTGAAGGGTCAAGCCAACGCCTCACATGTAGCACGCCGTACTGCCCCAAACCCTAAGGTTCAAAAGGCAGTTCAAGACGGTCACATAATCGAGTTAAGGTTTGTTGTCTTCTAGAGGGTCCATCGCGTTACTTGCACTACTTAGACGGTTTTAAACTACGGAAAAATCCAACACTTGGAAATTTTCCGGCAGGGGAAAAAGTGAGATATTGATATCCGGTCGAACTTTTTAACAGTTTCTAAAAATATCCGGAACAAATTAAACAAAGTTAAATTATCCGATCAAATCAACGAGTCCCCGATACAACCTTAGAAAACTCAACACTTGAGTGGAATAAAAAAATTCCCAGAAGAAATTGACAAGAAAGGACCTAAGAATAAATATATGAAATATGAGGGACTAAGTCCAAATTTTGGCCGCGGAACCGCAGCCAAACCCTTGGTTTGGCCGCGGTTCCGCGGTCATTTCAGGGACTTAGTGGACCGTACTTCACAGTAATTCTTAGTTTTTCCTGCTTGTTTTTCCGAGCATTTTTAATTCATAAAAAATCACATTTCAAAAAAATATACAGAGAAGGGTTTACATCGGGGTTTTCGGGTTCGATCGGACTTTAAACTTTGTCTAGACTTCGCCTAAAGCTCTAGCTTGGCTCTGATACCACTGTAGGGTTGCTAGGCATGCGTACAAGGGTCTGCGAGGCATCAACCATACCCGATTAAAATTTTAGCCGTGCCGAACAACTCTAATACGGATCTTTAAACTAGGGTTTAGGCGAAAACTTGCATGTTAACAACTTTAACACTAAGTGAAAGAGATTACAACCTTTGTAGATCCGGTCCTTCACTTCAATAGCTCCGTGTAGATGTCCCCTTCGCTGCGATCGTGAACTTCGGACTCTAGAGAAGCTCCACAAGAAGAACGAACGTGCTTGCTTCGTTGACTTCGAGGCCGAAGATGATCTACGTCGGGGAGACACTAACTCAAGCTATTCCTTCACTAGGTCATGAACTTTGTGAAGAGAACACACTCTACTACATGGCAAGTGGTACAGGATGAAGAAGTAGGAAGTGGGCTCACTTTAGAATTGATTTTCTCACTCTTTTTCTCATGGCACCATTGGAGCTAATAAGCTTTTGGATGGAGCTTGATGAAGAAGAAGAAGAAGAAAGAATAATCCATCCAAATGATCCTCACAATAATGTAACCATGGGCGAGTTAAGCTATCATGCTTAACTCATGTAGAGAATTAACCAAAGCATTAGGTTAAAGGTTAGGTTAAAGAATATCAAAAGAAATGACAAAAGAGTGGACTTTGTCAAAGCTTCTCCAAGCTTCTTCAAGCTTGATTACTTTGACTAAGTTAAACCCTTTTGTTAAATCTTAAGATAAAACAATAACCTTAATCTTTACCCTAATCTTGGTATGAGTCTCATACACCCATCTTTGATGTATCATCAAGCATGATACAATCATATGTACACAAATATATATCACATATACACTTATGCACAATCAAGTGAGAAAATAAATCTTAAGTGAGCTAATACTAGTTAATGCAATGTAATATATCAAATATATAATTATGCATTAACTTATTAAATCAACTCTTGATTTAATAACCCGGCTATAACCGACTAATATCATGTGCAACAACTTATCGAATCAACACTTGATCCGATAACCCGGCTATATCGCATACAACCGATCAATGTCACGAATCGCGAGAATAGAATACGGTATCTCATATCGTATTAATCTCGGTCCCGCACATATCACATATGTGCTCCTACTCCATTTCGCTTGAGCCAGGAAACCCCTGTGTAGGACTCTAAAGACTCGTCAATACGCCGGCAGTAGGTGATGATCATATCAAACACCCACAAGCCGCAAGCGGTGTGCTAAACGTAACGGCCACCCGGGTATTGAGCGATCAGAAGATCAACAAGCAAGCCTGCTAGTACTCCTGTGAATCCAATCAGTAACACTCCCGTACAGTCCGGTCTCGTCGTCTGATATGTCGCATATCTCGCCTAGGGGTGGTAAACATCAGACCCCAATAGCTCGATGAGTTGTGTCGATATGAGGTCTATAACAGTTCGAGAAACTACTGGTAACACTTACCAGTAAATCTCAGCAACCCTGGCCAGGGATTTCCGGTTATAGCCAATCGAACACAGCGCAACATCAACTCCCTATACCGGGAGAGACGAATCCCCTCCTATCGCTCATTGCCTCCATGTGATTCGGGACTGTATCCAAAAGCCACCTTTTTGCACGCCCTCTTGGACGTGGTATGATGGAAATCAAAGCACAGTGGGAATCACACAAGACTCTATGACGATATCGGGTCACCGGAGAACTGCCATCTAACATGAGGTATAATACCATCTGGGAGTTCTCGGCGAGTCCGTCCAGTGTATCCAGTCTCTACTGAGCACCCGTACACCATCCTTGATGTCAAACACCGATGGATATGGGATCATCCATCGCCCATCATATGGGTCAAGATGCGTATACGCTAGTCTACTCTGGTTTATCGATGCCCTGTCTCGATACACCCTCGACTAGGAACAGTTATAAGATGTACTCGTCGACTACCGTGGCCCCACTAGTATGATCTCATCATAGTCCCAGTAGTCGAGTACATATCCTAAGGGCTTTATGAACATGTAATATAGAGACAATCAGAATACATGTCAAGATAAAGTACAACCAGATAGCATACTATCATGTCGAGCAAGAAAGTCCTCCCTATATATGTCCAAGCATCCATTACAATATACATCATATGTACAGTAATGGCCTCTAGGGCATACATATAACTAACAGAGACGAGTCGAGGTATTCCTGCAAAGACGCTGGTTTCCCTGCGGGTCGACGCGAATCGAGATGTTCTCGTCAAGGACACTGGTTTCCCTGAATCGAGGAGGTTGCCAAGGACACTGATTTCCCTGGGGTTGAGACGAGTCGAGATATTCCTGCAAAGACGCTGGTTTCCCTGCGGGTCGACGCGAATCGAGATGCTCTCGTCAAGAACACCGGTTTCCCTGAATCGAGGTATTTTCCAAGGACACTGATTTCCCTGGGGTTGAGACGAGTCGAGGTATTCCTGCAAAGACGCTGGTTTCACTGCGGGTCGACACGAATCGAGATGCTCTCGTCAAGGACACTGGTTTCCCTGAATCGAGGTATTTGCCAAGGACACTGATTTCCCCACCGTCGGATCTTTGATCCAAGGGCTCTGTTTTTACATAAGATAATCTTATTGTTTTAATAAGATTAGAAAGATCTTTCCAGAATTTTATTGTTCTGATTTAGTGCTGGCAGAGTTGGCGCAAGCGCACCTGCGCTTGATACGTGTCGTGTAGCGCAGAGCGCAGCGCAACTGCGCTGACACGTGTCGCGCAGCGCAGAGCGCAGCACAACTGAGCCGACACGTGTCGCACAACGCAGAGCGCAGCGCAACTGAAGCGTTGCTTCTTTTATTATTATTTAAAATTTGAATTTTAAAACAGAGCCTTGCTCTGATTGGGGGAAACAGAAGCGTTGCTTCATTTTCCGCCTTGGAATTTGAACAGAGATTTGCTCTGAAAGGGAGATTTTCTCCTTTATAATTATTATTTATTTATTTATTTATTCTTTTATTGTTATTATTTTATACGGGGCGGGTTTTGAGCCAAAATTTTGGCGGGAACACACGTGGTGCGCTGCTTAGAGCGCAGCGCACTTTGTGCTAGCGCACCTACGTTTGACATGTGGTGCGCTGCCCAGAGCGCAGCGCAGCCTATGCTAGCGCACTCGTGTTTGACACATGGCGCGCAGCATTCCTAGCGCTAGCGCACACATGGTGCACTGCCTAGGGCGCAGCGCACCTGGCGCTAGCGCATCCGTGTTTGACACGTGGCGCACAGCGCGCCTAGTTCTGGATCTGAAGCGTTGCTTCAATTTTTGAATTTCAAAACAGAGCTTTGCTCTGATTGGGGGTGCACTGTCTAGGGCGCAGCGCACCTGGCGCCAGCGCATCCGTGTTTGACACGTGGCACGCAGCGCGCCTAGCGCTGGATCTGAAGCGTTGCTTCAATTTTTGAATTTTGAATCTCAAAATAGAGTTTTTCTCTGATTGAGGGAAACAATCATGTTAAAGAAAAATGTGTTGGGATCCGGTGCCCACACCGCGGATGCCGCGGGCAAGGCGAAAGCGAAAACAAAAACTTTTTGCGAGCACCGGACGCCCAAACCCAAGGATTCGATCCAAACACCCTAAACTAGCTAATCTAAAACATGCAAGGTTGAAAAATACAACCTTTGTCGCGTGTCCATTCAATTGTGGAAGATCCCTTCAAGCTCGTAACCGCCGGGAACGTACTTGAGGATCGACCATCCTTGCCGAAGACGATCCACCTGAGAGAACGCGGAGGAGACTCTAACCGACGGTCCAAAATTGCTAGGTTTGGATGGCCGGTGATGTAGGAATACTCCACTAAATTCTTTCTAGAATCTTGCTTAAAAATGATAGCAAGAATAAGGAGATGAGCTAGAGGAAGCATGAGCCATGGTGGAGGAGATGAAGAAAAAATCTCATCAAAACCACAAGTGTAGAAAAGAATGGCTAAAAATCAACCATGATGCAACAGTGCTCACAAATAAATAAATCATTTTATATACAAAGCCATGCCTTTCTACAAGTCCACAACCATGCTTCATGTCCTCCACATGCCAACTCATTTCCCATTTAATTTTCCAAAAAGGAAAATCAAATATGAGGTGTCGTTCTTCTAGAAGTATTCCCGTACAAATACGGAATACTTCATCTGGTATATGTATCGCTATATATACGTGTATCCATATAAAAATACGGATAGCACCAAAGAGAGAAAATGAATAGTGAACAATAATACTAAAATATATGTATCAAAATACATATATAAATTATTAAATCAAAACTTGATTTAATAATCCGGCTTAATCCTAAGCCGGCTAGTATTATCAACCGTCCGATTAAAGTCCATGTATCGCGTACACGTATTTAATCGGATCTCCTGCACGTACCACCGTACGGCTATTACATCTGTTGCCTGAACCGAGAAAACCCTCTGTATGGGACTCTAAAAACTCAACAATACGCTGGCAGTGGGTTTGACCACAAGCACATCAGCGGCACTAGATGTACGTAACGGCTAGCCAGGTACTTGTCGAAAGAGGGGTCGACAATTAAGTGCGTCCTTACCCTATTGAACCTGAATGTGACAATCTCCGTACAGTCCGGTCTCTTCGTTTAAGAGTATCGCATATTGAGTCTAGGGGGTGGATAACGTCAAACCCCTACTAACCCGATAAGTCGTGTCCGCGTCAAGCTCATCACCAACTGAGATATTACTGATCAACTATCAGTAAATCTCCCCTACCGTGGCTATGGATTTCTGGTAATAGCCAATTGAACACAGCGCGACATCGACTCCTAATACCAGTAGAGACGAATCCCTGACAGTCGACCACTGCCTTCATATGGCTCGGGACTGTACTCAACTAAAACATGTTTGCACGACTCCTTTGAGTCATGGTAGGGTAGTAATCAAAGTACAGTAGGAACTCACACGAGACAAATGACGACTTCAGGTCAAAGGACTAACCTGTACTCATCCTGAAAACTTCCATCTAACGATAGGTATAATACCATCTAGAAGTTCTCGGCGAGTCCGTCTAGTGTACTCACCTCCAGTGAGCACCTGTATACTATCTTAGGTGACATAACACCAATGGCTTGTGAGACCGGACATCGTCCCTCGTCGGGGTCTCAAAGCGTATACACTAGTCTACTCCGGAATATCGATACCCAGTCTCGATACTCCCACGACTAGGGACATTTAAGGATGTGCTTATAGACCACCCAACTCTCACGTATATGATCGCCATCATAATGCTGGTAGTCAAGAAAGAATCCTATGGGCTCTATCAACATGTAATAGTGATTTGCAATACCACATAATGCATGTACATGATGATAAACATAAACCAAATAGCATACTATTATTTCAAGTAAGATTGTTCCATCTGTATAGGTCATCCCTCAATTATCATAATCGCGTGCCTGCAATTACAATAATTGTCTTGAGGGCACTATATTCAACAAAATGGACGCTCAGTGGATGCCTACGCCGCAGAGTTTAAGTGGCTGAGTCGCTTTGCACCGTACATGGTAGCCACCAAAGCCGCCAGGGCCAGACAGTTTTAGCAGGGGCTCGATATTGAATTGCAGAAACTTATCGCGTCTCTCGATCTACCGACCTTCGCTCAGGTGTTGAACGCTGCCCGAGTACAGAAAAGATTGGCGGAGAAGGCCAAGGGCCAATGATTGGTGGACAGGAGATCTCACGTAGTTCCTTCACGAACTACCATTTCCTCTCGTGGAGCGATCCCAGTTCACAGGCCGGGTGTTATGCAGATGAAGCGGACTTTCTCACCTCAGCAACCGCAGCAGAGGGCACTGATTTGCAACTATTTCCAGAGGCCAGGGCACATGCAGAGAGATTGTCACAGAGCCAAGGGGCAGTGCCTGATTTGCGGATCCAGCAAGCACAGGGTCAGCGGGTGTCCCCAGAGATCCAAGCTACAGGGAAGGTTCGAGCAAAAACAACCGTCGTACGACACTTCAGCTCAGAGGGGTCCACCTCTAGTATCACAGCGGCGGTTATTCGATCAGAGGTAGACTGGTATGGGTCGGAATCAGGGACGGGCTTTTACCCTGACCACCGAGCAGGCAGATTCTTCTGGAGAAGTGGTTGCAGGTACTCTCCTTATTTATTCTGTACCAGCTAGAGTTTTTTGATTCGGGTGCTTCGCATTGCTTTATTTCTACGCGGTTTGTTGACACACACTCTATACCTTACGAGCTGTTGATCAAGGGTTGAGAGATACATACGGGTAACGGAATTATTGTGTCCAGACAAGAGTGTAGGTTATGTCCTGTGGTGGTTTGTGGCAGGGAATTTTATGCAAACTTTCTTTTGATTGGGACTGGTGGCTACGGCGCCATTCTGGGGATGGATTGGTTGAGCACGTTTCATGCTGTTATCAACTGCCAGGCTAGGAGTGTGACTTTTCGCATTCCTAATCACCCGGAGTTCGTGTTCGTAGGCAGCAGGGGGTCTTTGGAACCAGCTAAGTTCTGAGCAAAGCCGAAGATCTTGATAGCTATGGAGATAAACGAGGAGCCAGCACCGGAGGTGGTTCGTGAGTTTCTTGATGTGTTCCCTAAAGATCTACCTAGTTTGCCCCTACCTCACATATTGGGCTTCTCAATCGACCTGATTCCAGGGACGGCGCCAGTTTCCAAGGCTCCCTACAGGATGGCGCCAGTTGAGTTGGCAGAATTAAAGAAGCAAATAGAAGATCTTCTGGACAAGGGATTTATCCGTCTAAGTGCTTCCCCGTGGGGTGCTCCTGTGTTGCTAGTTAAGAAGAAAGACGATTCCTTACGCTTGTGCATCGACTACTGGGAATTGAATCGGGTGACCGTGAAAAACAAGTATCCCATTCCCCGCATCAATGACTTGTTTGACCAGCTGGGTGGTGCTCGGGTATTTTCTAAACTAGATCTTCGATTAGGGTATCACCAAATCAGGGTCAAGGCAGAGGATGTATGCAAGACGGCTTTCCGAACCCGATATGTCCACTATGAGTTTCTTGTGATGTCGTTCGGTGTTACCAACGCACCGGACATATTTATGGAATTGATGAACAAGGTTTATCCAAGTACTTGGATCAGTTTGTTGTCGTATTCATCGACGACATTCTAGTCTATTCCAGAAGTCGAGAGGAGCATGCCGAGCACCTACGAATTGTATTGCAAGTTCTACGGGAGGAGAAGCTCTATGCCAAGCTATGCAAGTGTGAGTTTTGGCTTGACAAGGTGCAATTTCTGGGGCATGTCGTTTCGAGTGATGGCATTTCAGTGGATCCAACGAAAATCGAATCTATCAAAGACTGGCCGACACCGAAATCAGTTGCTGAGATAAGAAGCTTCTTGAGATTGGCTGGGTATTATCGGTGGTTTATCCAAGATTTCGCCGGAGTAGCAGAACCCTTGATGAAACTTACACGGAAAGAGGTACCCTATATTTGGTCGGAGGAGTGCACCCAGGCGTTCGGGCTGTTGAAACTAAAGTTGACAACGGCCCCAATCCTGACTGTACCTGACAGCTCGGGTGGGTTGGTTGTTCATAGTGATGCGTCGGGAAAAGGTTTAAGATGTGTATTAATGCAGCACGGTCGAGTGGTGGGTTACGCCTTTCGTCAGCTGAAAACTCATGAGAAGAACTACCACACGCATGACCTGGTTAGCAGCCGTGGTGTTCGCTTTAAAGATATGGAGGCATTACTTGCTAGGCGAAAAAGTGGATGTGTACACGGATCACAAAAGTTTGAAATATGTGTTCACCTAAAAGTAGCTGAATATGAGACAATGCAGATGGTTGGAGTTGATGACAGACTACGATATTGATCTGCAGTATCATCCGGGGAAGGTGAACGTCGTTCTTGATGCTCTCAGTCGCAGGCCGTTAGCCGCGTTGCTGACTTGTCAATAGGGGATTCTCGATGACCTTCAGAGACTCGAGTTAGAGGTAGTTACACCGGGTGTGCCCGGACAGCTCTGGCAGTTGCAAGTTCAATCATCGCTTATAGATCGCATTAAAGTTGCACAGGCTGGAGACTCTCAGTTGCAGAAGTTCAGAAGGTTTGTTGAGGCTGGTTTGAGGACGGATCTGCAGATTCACGGAGATGGCTCTCTGAGATTTGGCAGTTGGGTGTCTGTTCCAAAGGGGGGTATTCGAGATGAAGTTCTAGCTGAGGCATACAGTTTCGCTTACTCGGTGCACCCAGGTGGCACCAAAATGTACAGAGACCTAAGGCAGCACTTCTGGTGGAACGGGATGAAGAGGGAGATTGCTCGCTTTGTCTCTAAATATCTGGTATGCCAATAGGTGAAAGCCGAGCATCAGAGAATCGCTAGGTTATTGCAACCGCTTCCAATGCCATAGTGGAAATGGGAGCACATCACCATGGATTTTGTGACGGCACTACCTCAAAGTCCAAGGGGCAACAATGTTGTCTGGGTTATTGTTGATCATCTCACGAAGGCAGCACATTTCATACCTTTCCGAGTTGGACAATCGACGGAGTCGCTTGCAGAGAAATATATGCAGGAGATTATGAGACTGTACGGGGTGCCCGTTGGTATCGTGTCTGATCGAAACACCAGGTTCATTTCCCATTTCTAGAAGAGCCTGCAGGAGAGTTTGGGGACGCATCTCAAGTTCAGCACGGCCTACCATCCGCAGACGGACAAGAAATCCGAGCGTACTATCCAGACGCTCAAGGATATGCTGAGGGCATGCATGCTTGACTTTTAAGGCTCTTGGGAAGATCACCTCCATTTGGTAGAGTTTTCGTATAACAACAACTACCAAGCTAGCATCCAGATGGCACCGTTCGAGGCTTTGTATAGATGGAAGTGTCGGTCCCCTCTTTGTTGGGATGACGTGGGTGAACGAAGGATGTTGGGCCCTGAGCTTATAGTACAGACAGTGAGCAAGGTTTAGACGATCAGGCAACGAATCAAGGCGACTCAGGATCGACAGAAGAGTTGGGCAGATGCCGGCAGAAGGTCATTGGAGTTTGGGGTTGGTGACCACGTGTAACATCCGAACCCAATGCTACTAATTTCAGTTATCGTATGAGCGTAGTATGACACTTATTTCATCTATCTTGCTTGACTGTTACTGTAACACCCGAACCCAATGCTACTAATTTCAGTTATCGTATGAGCGTAGTATGACACTTATTTCATCTATCTTGCTTGACTGTTACTTACTGTAAAACTTTACCCGGCAAATTCATTTCTGCATATAACAATTTTTTTGGTATCTAAAATAAAATTAAAAATATTCATCTTGGCCTACTTGACACCCCTAACCCTGTTGTAGCGTCCGTACATCGTGTTCTTGTCCCGTTCAGTAAAACGGGCGAGTTTGGATGGCTACGTGCACGTACGTGTGTCCGTTTTGGGGGTATGCTTTTTAATCATAAAACACTTCATTTTCACTTTTGGATCCCGCTTAAAATCCTATTATTTCAATTTCAAATTTTTGGACCCAACCCGGCCGCGATTTGGAAATGTTTTACTTTGCGCCAAAATCCCAAATTTTAATATTTTAACCGTCGCATATTTCCTTAACCTTATATATATTACTGTTACTTAAAATCTAATATTTTATCGTTTGAATCCTTTCTTTAAATTTTCCTAACACCTAATTTAATCCTTCAACCAATCACATTCTTTCCTTTATCCCCCGTGGGCCCCACACCTCACACTTTTCTCTCTCTCTCTCTTACCGTCTCTCTCTTATCCCTCTCTATCTCTCTCTCTCTTCCCTATATCTCTCTCTTCCCCACGTAAATCTTTTCTTCTTCATTTTCCTTTTTCACGAGAACGCAGAAACCCAACCCTACCGCCGCCGTCTCCCTCGCCGCCGCAGCCCCAACGCCAACACCACCATCACCGGCCTCCTCGCATCCTCGCCCTCGTCACAGCCACACCTACCTCCTTCCTCCTTTCCCCACGTTCTCGTGCACCCTACACCATCACCGTGGCCACCTGCAACCCCGAGCAACCCATGAACCCTCATCACCGGCGACTCGCCGTCGCCACCACCAGACCTCACCCTCGTCTCATCGCTCTCATAACCACCTCCTCTCCCTCTACTTCTTTCCCCGACGAGATCCCTGCCACCCTCGACAACCCATCGACCTCGACCTCAACCTACACCTTCACCGCCGATCACCCACCACCTCGTCGACCTTACCTCGTCGCTGTCATCCTCTCATCCCTCTCATGCTTCTTCCCCGACACCACTGCAGATCTCGACACCAACACTTCCTACCCGAGCCGACCCCAAAACTCCTTCAAACAAACCTCTTCGCCGGAGCTCCGATTCCTTGCCGTCGACATCACCACCCCCTCTGCAAACGCAGAGCATTAGCACGGTAAGCCTTCTTCTTCTTCTTTCTTCTCATTCTTCTTCCTCCTTCTTCATTCCTCATTTTCTCCATTCTTGAATGCTGTTATCTGTAGTTCGCCAGAATCCGGCCGTGCCGGCGATGCGTCCCGACGTTCCAGCGTGGTACCCCGACCCGTGTGGCTTCACCGTTCGTCGTTTGGGTTCATTCCGTGAACCGTGCGCCCGTCGCGAGTTTTCCCCGCCGACGGTTAACGTTCCGTTTTCCCGATTCGCGACCCGTCGAGGCAAGTATCCCTTGCTACATGCTATACAATAAATTTATATATGTTTTGACACACTAAACCTGTAAAACTTAACTTGGTATAGTCGTTTTCCCATTTTGGTTGCAATATGGCATTATATCATTTTTACAGTTAACATAGAATTTACAGTTTGCCAATTTAAACCTAATAACCAAGTTTACCTGTTTAATCACATTTTACTGTTTAATAGATGGTAGCACTTACCCATGCAGTTCTATTACCTTCGGACATTCGTATTCAAAGGCTTGATATAACTGTATTGCATCGATACCTAAACTATTGCACCGCTAAGGGTGCTCAAACCCGTTAATATAATTAAACGGCTGCACTGTATTACTGCACTCTTGTGATTGAATGAAACTGCTTATTATTGTTTAACTCATTGCTTATTTCCTGTTGTTAATACCCTGTTCGACTATACATCTGATTGGGAGCACACTCACGATATTGTTTATATCTTGACCTGACATGGCTATATATATATATATATATATATATATATATATATATATATATATATATATATATATATATATATATATATATATATATATTGATACACCTGACATGGTACCGCATACTGTTGACTTGATCTGATATACCATGACCCGACCTGTTACCTGATCTCGTGTCTGATGCCAACAAACCTGACATGTAGTCCTCATGGACCGTTCCTATTGTCTATCCAGACAAACCTGCTGTTACCTGATCCTGTGTTGGCATTAGTTCTTGATTACTGAATACCTGACTCGACATACATAGCTTGGGGGTATGGGAAAATCAAAAGTGTAAACTAAAGTGTAACTTAAAAGGGTATTACTTGATCCGTGGTCCCGGGGGGTACGGGACAGAGCCATTCGTGACTCTTACATTTTCCTGATCCGTGGTCCCGGGGGGTAACGGGACAGAACCACTATTGGTTCACATATTCCTGATCCGTGGTCCCGGGGGGTAACGGGACATATCCTTTGAGTTACATGGAGGATTACTCAATTGATTTCAAAGACTTTAGAATAGAAAACCTGACAGAACAGTTTAGTCACCCACTGCACACTACCCTGCACTGCTCGATTCACATTATTTGCTACTCTCATTTTTATTCATGTTTATTTTGCATTGCCTGTTACACTGTTCACATTATATTACTTGATGACATGACGCGCTGACGTCTGGGTTTTGCATGGCCCAGATTCTTTACCACTGTCGCTGTCCGAGCAGGAGTACTTCAGCCAGCAGGCTGAGTTGTGAGTTCTGTAGTGGTTAGTTTTATTTCCTGCATTTTATTTCCAGATGTGAGCCCGCATTATGGGACATACTTTTCTGTTATTGTATTGGATCATTTGCTTCCGCATTTATTTATCATTGACTCTTGTTATTCTGGATTATGGACATGTTTTAGATAGTTTTATCTTGTTCTTGATATCTCTACAGCCGTAATATGACTGTGGATGGATACTTCCTACCCACAGGTAGCATGGTTGGCTATGTCACGTGCCCAATCTTGCGTACTCTGGGAAGCGGGGCGTGACATGGTTCTTTTGGTATCAGAGACATAGGTTAGTCGGGTTGATTCTTTTGTAGTTGGGTATTGTACCCAATACACGAATCAGAATACCCGTGTTTAGGAAACATGTCCTGCCACCTTGTCGTTTACCGTTTTTGAATCACATTCTTCCTGGTTATATCTTTTACGATGTGCAAACTTCCTTTGCATATCGACTCGAAAACCTGATTCCTTGTTATCTCTAGGACTTAGGCGACTTGGGTGGAGTTATGTAATTGTGGCTATGATACCGCGGCATAGTTACAATGCGGCACTCTATTTAAGTATCTTGGAGTTCTAGTCTTGATCTATATTTCGAATCTATCATCATGCAAGTGTTGGGTATTTGTTTTGGCCGGTAAGAATTTGAAGACATACCAAGGAGTGTGGACGAAGCCGCCATGAGTGGGGTGATAAGAGGAATGCCGGAGAATCAAAAGAGACAGACCGAGCTGATCCAGCAGCAAGCGGAATCTTTTCAGGAAGGTTTGCAGATCGTTCAGCAGTCTGTGAACAATATTGGAGCTAAACCGGTTGACCGAGTAGGGACAGTAGCAGATTTCAGATGTTTGGGTCCGTCTACATTTACTGGATTGGAGGAGCCGTTGCCAGCAGAGCAGTGGCAAATTGACACAGAGAATTTGCTTATTGCGACACAGATTCCAGATGAGAAAAGAGTTGATGTGGTACGCATTCAGTTAGTAGACTACGCCCGAGAATGGTGGCTTGTGGAAGAGAACCGGTTGCCCAAGCCGATCAAGTGGGCAGATTTTTCAAAGAGTTTCCTGGAGAAGTTCTTCCCGCGGACTGCACGGGAGGAAATGGAAGAGAAATTCATCGGGCTAAAGCAGAAGGGAACACCCGTAGATATGCATGCAGCAGAATGGACAAGACTCAGTGGATTCACTGGACCTTTAGTTGCCAACGATGCAGACGGGGCACGGAGGTTCATGCGCAGCTTGGACGTGGACATCCAGAGGAAGATTGCCTCCCTGGGTTTGACCACTTTCTCACAAGTACTTGCGGCAGCCGAGAGCAGCAGAGTTTATCTGGGATGAAGGGGAGTTTGCAGCAGACAGCAGTTACGGTAAGGAAGCAGCAGTTCTGTCGGGCCAGTCGAGTTTAGGGCTGGCCGACAAATGGTATTCTTGCAGCAATGGAAGTTGATGGAAGTGAAGAACCGGCTGTTGTTCGTGATTTTATGGACGTGTTTGAAGATATATCGGGATTACCGCCGAAGCGAGACGTGGAGTTCGCAATTGATCTTATTCCTGGTGCAGCGCCAGTATCCAAAGCGTATTATCCAATGGCACCAGTAGAGTTGGAAGAAGTCAAGAAACAGGTTGCTGAATTGCTTGAAGAAGGTTGGATTCGAAGTAGTAACTCGCCTTGGGGAGCTCCAGTTCTTCTAGTAAAGAAGAAGGATGGCACAAGAAAGATGTGCATCGACTATCGAGAATTAAACCGGGTGACTATTAAGAACAAGTACCCTATCCCTCGCATTGGAGAAATTTTTGAGCAGCTGAGTGGCGCGAGGGTATTCTCGAAGCTGGATTTGCGATCCGAATATCATCAGGTCCGAGTGAAAGCAGAAGATATTTGCAAGACAGCGTTCCGACTCGGTATGGACATTACGAATACTTAGTGATGCCCTTCGGAGTAACGAATGCGCCGGCAGTATTCATAGACTTGATGAACCGAATCTTTTCACCATTCTTGGACCAGTTTATTGTGGTGTTCATTGACGATATTCTGGTTTACTCGAAGAGTTTTGAGGAGCATGCTGAACATTTGAAGATCGCACTGCAGACATTGAGACAGGAGAAGCTTTATGCAAAGATGAGTAAGTGCGAGTTTTGGCTGGAGGAAGTAAAGTTTTTGGGGCATGTTGTGTCTGGCGATGGAATTGCCGTCGATCCAGAGAAGATTGCAGCAGTTCGAGATTGGCCGAATCCAAAGAATGTTGCGGAGATAAGAAGTTTCCTTAGATTAGCCGGATACTACAGAAGATTTGTGGAGAACTTCGCTCGTTTGGCAGAGCCGTTGACCAAGCTTACGCGCAAGGAGGTACCTTTTGTATGGACGGACGAATGCACATTAGCTTTTGAGACATTGAAGCAGAAGTTGATAACCGCCCCTATCCTGACCGTGCCAGACAATTCCGGAGGATTGGTGTTTCACAGCGACGCATCTGGAAAAGAATTGGGATGTGTCTTGATGCAGCATGGGAAGGTTGTGGCGTACGCATCGAGACAGTTGAAGACCCATGAGAAGAATTATCCAACTCATGACTTGGAACTTGCGGCTGTGATTTTCGCTTTGAAGATTTGGAGACATTACCTTTTGGGCGAAAGGGTCGAAGTTTTCACTGATCATAAGAGTTTGAAGTATGTGTTCACACAGAAGGAGCTTAATTTGAGGCAGCGTAGATGGTTGCAGCTGATGGCTGACTACGATCTTGATCTTAAGTACCATCCCGAAAAAGTTAACGTCGTGCCGGATGCGCTTAGTCGGTTACCAGTAATTCAGGTGTTAACTACGCAGAGAGAGATCATTGCAGATTTTCGAAGATTTGACTTGGAGGTTGTGCTACCACATTCTACGGGACAGTTGATGCAATTGCAAGTACAGTCGTCCTTGGTTGAGAAGATTAAAGCGGCACAATCGCAGGATCCTAGACTGCAGAAGTTTCGAGAGCAGGTTGAGGCTGGACTACGAACAGATTTACTGGTCCACGAAGATGGTTCGTTGAGATATGGTAGCCGTTTGTGTGTGCTAAAGGGAGATATTCGTGAAGAGCTTATGAAGGAGGCATACAGTTCAGCTTATTCTGTACATCCAGGCGGCACAAAGATGTACCGAGATATTCGACAGCATTTCTGGTGGGAAGGCATGAAACGGGAGATTGCTCACTTTGTGGCTAAGTGCTTGGTGTGTCAGCAAGTTAAGGCTGAACATCAAAGAGTTGCTGGTTTATTGCAACCGCTTCCGATTCCTCAATAGAAGTGGGAAACATATAACCATGGATTTCGTGACGGCTTTACCGCGGAGTCCAAAAGGCAACAACGCAATATAGGTAATTGTTGACCGATTGACCAAGGAAGCTCACTTTATTCCTTTTCGGGTTGGGCAATCAACAGAGACTTTGGCAGAGCGGTACATGCAAGAGATTGTAAGATTGCATGGAGTACCGGTGAGCATTGTTTCCGATCGGGACACTCGGTTCTTATCGCACTTTGGCGGAGTTTACAGGAAAGTTTGGGGACTCGATTAAAGTTTAGCGCCGCCTATCATCCTCAAACTGATGGTCAGTTGGAGAGAACGATCCAAACTCTTGAGGATATGTTGAGAGCATTCATGTTGGACTTCAAGGGTTCTTGGGAGAATCATCTGCATTTGGTGGAGTTTTCTTACAACAACAGTTTTCAGGCAGCTATCCAGATGGCTCCATTTGAAGCTTTGTACGGTCGTAAATGCCGTTCACCTGTTTGCTGGGACGATGTCGGTGAACGAAGACTGTTGGGACTAGATTTGGTTGTGCAGACAGTTGAGAAGGTTAACACTATCAGAAATCATATGAAGGCAGCACAAGACCGACAGAAGAGTTGGGCAGACACGTCAAGAAGACCTCTAGAGTTCGCCGTGGGTGATTTGGTATTCTTGAAGATATCACCGACTAGAGGGGTGATTCATTTTGGAAGTCGAGGAAAGCTTAGTCCTCGATTCGTTGGACCCTTTGAGATCTTGGAGCGTGTTGGTGAGGTAGCGTATCGTTTGGCGTTACCGCAGTCCTTGGCGAATGTGCACGATGTGTTTCACGCATCTCAACTACGAAGGTATGTTCGAGATGAAACGCACGTATTAGATCATTCAGAGTTGACAGTACGAGAAGGCTTGACTTTTGAGGAGCGACCGATTGAAATTGTGGATCGAAGGGAAAAGGTTCTTAAGAACAGGGTTATCCCTCTTGTACTTGTCTCTTGGGGTAATCGCTCGCATGGAGAGTCCACTTGGGAACGAGAAGATGAAATCCGGCAGAAGTTTCCTCACATTTTCTTGTAGTTATCTATCTTTGTATTCTTGGAATTTCGAGGACGAAATTCTTTTGTAGTTGGGTATAATGTAACACCCGAACCCAATGCTACTAATTTCAGTTATCGTATGAGCGTAGTATGACACTTATTTCATCTATCTTGCTTGACTGTTACTGTAACACCCGAACCCAATGCTACTAATTTCAGTTTTCGTATGAGTGTAGTATGACACTTATTTCATCTATCTTGCTTGACTGTTACTTACTGTAAAACTTTACCCGGCAAATTCATTTCTGCATATAACAATTTTTTTTGGCATCTAAAATAAAATTAAAAATATTCAACTTAGCCTACTTGACACCCCTAACCCTGTTGTAGCGTCCGTACATCGTGTTCTTGTCCCGTTCAGTAAAACGGGCGAGTTTGGATTGCTACGTGCACGTACGTGTGTCCGTTTTGGGGGTATGCTTTTTAATCATAAAACACTTCATTTTCACTTTTGGATCCCGCTTAAAATCCTATTATTTCAATTTCAAATTTTTGGACCCAACCCGGGCGCAATTTGGAAATATTTTACTTTGCGCCAAAATCCCAAATTTTAATATTTTAACCGTCGCATATTTCCTTAACCTTATATATATTACTGTTACTTAAAATCTAATATTTTATCGTTTAAATCCTTTCTTTAAATTTTCCTAACACCTAATTTAATCCTCCAACCAATCACATTCTTTCCTTTATCCCCCGTGGGCCCCACACCTCACACTTTTCTCTCTCTCTCTCTTACCGTCTCTCTCTTATCCCTCTTTATCTCTCTCTCTCTCTCCCCCCTATATCTCTCTCTTCCCCACGTAAATCTTTTCTTCTTCATTTTCCTTTTTCTCGAGAACGCAGAAACCCAACCCTACCGCCGCCGTCTCCCTCGCCGCCGCAGCCCCAACGCCAACACCACCATCACCGGCCTCCTCGCCCTCGTCGCAGCCACACCCACCTCCTTCCTCCTTTCCCCACGTTCTCGTGCACCCTACACCATCACCGTGGCCACCTGCAACCCCGAGCAACCCATGAACCCTCATCACCGGCGACTCGCCGTCGCCACCACTCGACCTCACCCTCGTCTTATCGCTCTCATAACCACCTCCTCTCCCTCTACTTCTTTCCCCGACGAGATCCCTGCCACCCTCGACAACCCATCGACCTCGACCTCGACCTACACCCTCACCGCCGATCACCCACCACCTCGTCGACCTTACCTCGTCGCTGTCATCCTCTCATCCCTCTCATGCTTCTTCCCCGACACCACTGCAGATCTCGACACCAACACTTCCTACCCGAGCCGACCCCAAAACTCCTTCAAACAAACCTCTTCGCCGGAGCTCCGATTCCTTGCCGTCGACATCACCATCCCCTCTGCAAACGCAGAGCATTAGCACGGTAAGCCTTCTTCTTCTTCTTTCTTCTCATTCTTCTTCCTCCTTCTTCATTCCTCATTTTCTCCATTCTTGAATGCTGTTATCTGTAGTTCGCCAGAATCCGGCCGTGCCGGCGACGCGTACCGATGTTCCAGCGTGGTACCCCGACCCGTGTGGCTTCACCGTTCGTCGTTTGGGTTCATTCCGTGAACCGTGCGCCCGTCGCGAGTTTTCCCCGCCGACGGTTAACGTTCCGTTTTTCCGATTCGCGACCCGTCGAGGCAAGTATCCCTTGCTACATGCTATACAATAAATTTATATATGTTTTGACATACTAAACCTGTAAAACTTAACTTGGTATAGTCGTTTTCCCATTTTGGTTGCAATATGGCATTATATCATTTTTACAGTTAACATAGAATTTACAGTTTGCCAATTTAAACCTAATAACCAAGTTTACCTGTTTAATCACATTTTACTGTTTAATAGATGGTAGCACTTACCCATGTAGTTCTATTACCTTCGGACATTCGTATTCAAAGGCTTGATATAACTGTATTGCATCGATACCTAAACTATTGCACCGCTAAGGGTGCTCAAACCCGTTAATATAATTAAACGGCTGCACTGTATTACTGCACTCTTATGATTGAATGAAACTGCTTATTATTGTTTAACTCATTGCTTATTTCCTGTTGTTAATACCCTGTTCGACTATACATCTGATTGGGAGCACACTCACGATATTGTTTATATCTTGACCTGACATGGCTATATATATATATATATATATATATATATATATATATATATATATATATATATATTGATACACCTGACATGGTACCGCATACTGTTGACTTGATCTGATATACCATGACCCGACCTGTTACCTGATCTCGTGTCTGATGCCAACAAACCTGACATGTAGTCCTCATGGACCGTTCCTATTGTCTATCCAGACAAACCTGCTGTTACCTGATCCTGTGTTGGCATTAGTTCTTGATTACTGAATACCTGACTCGACATACATAGCTTGGGGGTATGGGAAAATCAAAAGTGTAAACTAAAGTGTAACTTAAAAGGGTATTACTTGATCCGTGGTCCCGGGGGGTAACGGGACAGAGCCATTCGTGACTCTTACATTTTCCTGATCCGTGGTCCCGGGGGGTAACGGGACAGAACCACTATTGGTTCACATATTCCTGATCCGTGGTCCCGGGGGGTAACAGGACATATCCTTTGAGTTACATGGAGGATTACTCAATTGATTTCAAAGACTTTAGAATAGAAAACCTGACAGAACAGTTTAGTCACCCACTGCACACTACCCTGCACTGCTCGATTCACATTATTTGCTACTCTCATTTTTATTCATGTTTATTTTGCATTGCCTGTTACATTGTTCACATTATATTACTTGATGACATGACGCGCTGACATCTGGGTTTTGCATGGCCCAGATTCTTTACCACTGTCGCTGTCCGAGCAGGAGTACTTCAGCCAGCAGGCTGAGTTGTGAGTTCTGTAGTGGTTAGTTTTATTTCCTGCATTTTATTTCCAGATGTGAGCCCGCATTATAGGACATACTTTTCTGTTATTGTATTGGATCATTTGCTTCCGCATTTATTTATCATTGACTCTTGTTATTCTGGATTATGGACATGTTTTAGATAGTTTTATCTTGTTCTTGATATCTCTACAGCCGTAATGTGACTGTGGATGGATACTTCCTACCCACAGGTAGCATGGTTGGCTATGTCACGTGTCCAATCTTGCGTACTCTGGGAAGCGGGGCGTGACACCACGTATTTCTGAAGATATCACCCACTTGGGGAGTAATCAGGTTTAGTAGTCGGGGAAAACTCAATTCCCGATTCATTGGACATTTTGAGGTGCTAGAGCGAGTAGGAGAGGTGGCTTATTGACTTGCCTTGCCTCCATCGCTAGCTAGTATGTACAATACTTTCCATGTATCTCAGTTGCGACACTACGTTCGGGATGACAGCCATATCATGAACCATTCAGAGTTAACGTTGGGTACCGATCTGTCTTACGAGGAGCAACCTACCACCATTCTCGATCGTCGGGAAAAAGTGCTAAAGAACAAAGCCATTGCTTTGGTTCGAGTTTCTTGGGGTGGTCATTCTCCGGGAGAGTCTACCTGGGAACGCGAGGAGGACATCCATCCACATTTTCCACACCAGTTTGAGTAGTGTTGTTTGTTCCGTCGTTTTCATTCTTTAATTTCAAGGACGAAATTTTGTAAGGGGGGTATGATATAAATCCCCAGTTCCATGTATATTTTTTCCGTATCCTTTTCAAGAATTTTCCTATTATTTTTTCACATTTTTTAAATATTTTTTTTTATTTTCCTAATCCCAAACCCTAAACTACCCTACCCGACCCGACCCGACCCGAACCCGCCATCTTTTTTCTTCTCTTTCTTCTTCTTCTTCTTATTTTCTTTTTCTTTTCCCGACTCTTTCCAACGTCCCTCTCCTCCTTCCTCACAACCGTTTCCTCACAACCCGCGCCTACCTCCGCGACGACCTCGCCTTGGACCCAACAACCCATGCCTTCTCTCTTTTTTCCCCCAACGACTCTTTCCCCTCTTCTCACGCTACCTCCGCAAGACCCGCGTCACCTCGTCGCCAACGGCTACATGATCTGTGCACCGACCCCCACGATCTCCTCAACATCGGTCTCCCTCAACCGAGCCCCCTCTCCCTTCTTTTCCTATCTTGCTCCATCTCCCTCGTCTTCGCTCTCCTCCATCCCCTCCAAGCTTTCTCCCTTACCACCACCACGAACGAGCCCCACTCCCTCTCCTCTACCCCATTCCCTTCAACCTCCGACTACCATCGACCCCATCTTGACGCCGAAGAGCCCCCAACAAGGTTATCTCTGATAACCGTCGCCGCCTTCGCCTTCACCACCATACCCCACGCCTCCATCACGACGCTCGGCCTATGCCCGAGCTCCCCTCGTTTCCCTGACCGCTGTCGGCACCCCAGGGCTTCACTGTCTCCTGCCGCCGCCTAACTCGACCGTCGACAACCCCTCGCCAACTCCATCGCCTCCTCGACGAATACCAACACCTCGTCCAGAGCCGTGCCCACCGCCGTGCCACATCGTACCCACTCCCCGTGCCATACCATACTCATTCCCCATGCCGTGTCGTGCCAGTTCCCATGCCACACCGTACCCTGATCCAGTGCACGCACCGTGCCCACTCCCGCACTAGCATCGCGTTCGGTATCGTGTCGCGCCGTGCCACTCCCGCACCATGCACCGAGCCAAGATCATGCCCACTACCGTGTCACGCCCGCATCATTACCGTGTCCAGTACTGGATCTCCACGCGTCACGCTCACGCCACGCACCATGTACAGCATCGCATCGTCTCGTGTGTCGTGACAAAGTCCGCAAGTGGTGTCGTTTCTATATCAGCGACCGAAGGCAAATGAAGCCCTCACTTGCTTTAACATACCATGAACATATATTTATGATTTCGTGTTAGAATTATATTAGATAGATTAGTACGAACATGTGTTAAGTGGTATACCATCACGTATATATATTGTAAGACACCACCGCATTTTTATGGAAAATCATAGTAATCCTAAGATGTTAGTTTTGAGCGTAATCGGATCTAAAATATCATGTTAATATCGTGTGGAATTGTAAGTATTAGATACCGTTTTCACGAGTTGGGCAAAACCGACTTTAATTCGATGGCCCTTGATATTGTACGCTAAGTGTTCGATGTCGTGAACCGAACCAAAACCCCGTCAAACATGCTCAAATCATACCAATATTTTTTTTTGCTACTTACGAACATTATGTAGAAAACTGAACTCAAATAACAAAGCATCGCCCAAGGAAACAACGTCCCAAGGACACGACGTCAAATCTGGCTTTACTGTACACGTAATAGTGTTAAATTGATATTAAATTAGTTACATGTTGGAATATAATGTTCTATAGCTCATATCGAAGCAGACTCAATAATATAGAACCCTCTATAGTTTATCTTTTGATACCGATAGACTACAGCAATGAGAACTGACTGGGAATACGGCTCTGGACTACAGTCCGGGGCAGCATTCCATGGGGATACCTGAACTTAAGCGCCTGCACGTACCTACATAAAACTGAAAATGTGTGGAGTCCTATATAGTCACGTAGATAATTTAGTTATCTAACATATGGATCTAGTCTCGTTCAATTTTACTATCGTTTGGTATTTTGTTTATATTTTAGACTATCGACGTATTCTGCAGTGACATTTCTTTCACCTTCACACTAAACAGGATATATCTTCTAGTAAAAAAAGGCTATCATGGATCCGTTTGATGGGTCAGAAACCTAATAGATAGAAATAGGTTTTATTCAACTGAGGAAACACCTGAATCTAAACCCAGTCCTTAATAAACCGCGCGTGAAGTTGAACTTCCAGTTCTGAAACTAGAATTTCAGAAACTGATTGCTGATTTAAAATGATGATAAGTCCCTAACCTAAATTCCTATTGACATGAAACTAATTTTACCGCTTAGATAATCAAGTATACTTCGTACACCTTTTATATTGTTTTGGTCTATTCTATACGTGTGATTTATGGTGAATTTTTCAAGTCATATAGCGTTGGCTGTCATAACTTGGTGAATATCAGTTCAGTGCATTTCTACCTTATTTTGTGTTTGTTTTATACCTTCTGCATAGTGATCGTTTACATTGAGACCTGGCGACTGATTTGCATTGTCGATATATAAGTGTTAGTGATTGGGTTGTGACAGGTACGATAGTGAACCAATTATCGAAAGTAATATTGATAAGTGGAAGCGTGGTTGAAAGTGAAAGTAATACGTATTTATTCACAACATATCTAATACCTGAACACATACTGTAACCTGGGGAATAGGAAAATTAAGGTAGAATTGAACTCGTATATAGCGAGGTACAGTGACTTAGAGGATGATCATTTGATATTAGTGACATGTGTATATACATACATTAGGTTGTGGGCCTAGCGGCACGGCTGCATGGTTATGTCCCGGGCAACAGTGGATCGTAGTTTCGGACATGCACGAGACCATTGTTAAACACAAGCATCTTTTCCAGTAATTGATTTCATTGAATTAGTGACTGATAAGTAGTGGCATACACATTGCCTGGTTTACTGACATGATACATATATCGCGCTGTGCATGTTCAAATGATATTCATTATTCTCATGTTTCTGTATTCGGTCGCACCTTTCATATTTGATAACATTGTACGCACATTATATATTTATTGCTATATGTGTCGCCCTGATGACCTGAGTGTGCATTCTCAGAGGACGAAGTAGACCCAGCTAAGGAGTAGGACCTGACATTCGAGATCGCGGAGATCTAGACCGCAACATCAGCGTCATTCCTTTCTGCTATAAGCACAGTGTTATTTCGTTGGTTAGTTATTTCTTTATGCAAATAAATATATATTGAACTCTTTTATTTTGATGTAATAAAGTTGTTGTTTCCCCAATATTTAACCTAATAAAAACAAAGCTCTGTTGGAACTCTGTGAGGCAGCGCCTCACGTGCTCTCCATGAGGGCGCTAGCACCAAAGCCAATCTTATAGGATTAAAATCCTTTGATGGCGCCTCATGTGCTTCTCACACGGGCGCCAATGTGCAAAGCACAGAAGCACTTTCTGAATAAAGAGTCAAACTCTTAGAAGGCGTCTCACGTGTTATCCACGCGGGCGCCAATGTGCAAAGCACAGAAGTGCCCATCTTAATAATTAAATTCTTAAGCGGCGTCCACGTGCACAACACGTGAGCGCCAGCGCCCAACTTAATATCTGTAGAATTAAATTCTACATTTCTCCAATAAAGATTGGGATATTCTCTATTAAACAGAGTCGTTGTATCAAAGTTCCATTGGAGAAAACATCTCCCAAATCTTTCTAAATAAGAAAGACACTCTCGGTTGGATCAATGATCTAACAATAGAATAAAATTCTATTTCTTGGGAATATATTCCCTCAACCTTTCAAAATAAGAAAAATTGCTCTCTATAAAACAGAGAATCGGTGGATTAAAAAATCCAACGGTGACTAAAAATCACCGTTTTATAGAATAAATTCTGTATAAGGGAAAAATATTTCCCCAATCTTGTTAGAAACAAGAGCGACATCTTCTGTGAACAAAAGCCCTTGGATCAAAGATCCAACGGTAGGTAAAATTCCCCAAATCAATTCTGAGACCAATTAAATCAATTGGGATCTTTCAATGAGAGATTTTCTCAGAATTAAACAAATTTCTCTCCACTATATAAAGGACCCGAGACTTCAAGTCTAGAAAGAGGAAAAAGAAAAGAAAGAGAAGGAATTTTCCCCACAAGCTTCTGGAAAAAAGAGTACAGTGAGATCTTGAGAGAACAAGAGAATTTAATTCTCAAAAAAGAAGACTTTTCTCATTGAAACCAGAGATAAAAAAACAGAGATCATATTATCTCTCCTTTACCTATCTAAGGGTTTAACCCTTCATTTAAGAACTCAGTTCTTTCCCCGGTTGAGATTTACAGAAGCAAATCTCCGCACAAGTTGAAAATTTAATTCTCATCGGGAGATTTTGCTCTGCAGATTCAAAACCAAGGGGAAAAGAATTAAGTTATAAAAAAAAAGAGGAGAGAAGAAGAACGAGAACATATAGAAATTTAATTCCTCTAAAAATTAGGGTTTAACCCTATATATATATATAAAGAACTCAGTTCTTCTATAAAAAACAGTGATGATGATCTAAGATCTTCAAAATCAGAATCGTTAGTGCTTAGCACTATTTTGAAGCCTCACGTGTTTCCTACGTGAGTGCTTCAAATGAACAAAGAGAGCAACTAAAACTGCTTCACGTGTTTCCCACGTGAGTGTTAAAGCACCCCAGTATCAAAAAGAAAAAGGGCAGTATCACGACCCGAAAAGTACGGAGCATGACAGGCACTTAGATTACGAACGTCTCAAGGCGGACGTAATCTAAGTAAGCCAAAACCCAGAAATAAAAACCAAATAAGCAGTAGAGTGAAGAAAAACCAATTTATTGAAAGTGATTTTAATCAAATAAGTCATATCAAACTTTTTAAAAGCAACATCCATTTTTTTCCGAAAATTTCGACACAGTCTCCTTTGTAAATACTGGCCCCCAAAAGGGTACAAAACAGGAATATATCAATAACATGAAATAAGGCATCCCCAAGTGGGAGCTAGCTCTTCGCCCCAAGGCGGACACAAATCCCACGCAATATAAATCAGCAATGTGCAAAATAAGCATAAAAAGGCACAAATAATAAGCAACACGTCGGCTCAAGTGAACGCGACCCCAAAGAAACAATATATATGCCCACAAATCTCACTGTCTCGCCTCTAAGTCAATATACATCAGTACTGGTAGATGATATAGTAGATGGAGTACACTAGATACAAAGAATATAAAAGGTGGAAACAAAATAATGACACAACCCACCTACGAGCAAAAGACTCAAATCCAAGCAAAAGGAGGAAGTGCGTCTGCCGGTACAGTGCTGACGGATCGGACCTGCAAAAAAGCTGTGGCACAACAGGGGTGAGTTGCCAACTCGTGAGTAATATGTAACATCTATAAAGACTATCGTAAGCATGTACGCAAGGAGTCACAATTCTACAATATTGATATGGTATGATGTACTAGCATGTATGCGACATGAATGCAATTTAACACGTGATCTGAATATGCTGATATGAGGAAATCATTATTTTTATCTTAGAAAACTCTTTTTGAAATATCTGAAGTAATATCAATTAAATCAACAGAAATCCGTGTCAAGTATCGACACCTCAAATGAATATCTCAGTGTCCCAAAGTATAAATATCTCAAAAAGTCTCAGGCTCCGGCAATCCAGACTGGCCCATATCAAGTATCAATGTCTCAATATCTCATGACCACGATCGGTATCCTCCGGATATCCGCCGCACCAACAATCACCGGTAGGTAGTCTGCCCCTGCCAGGCTCATCGTCTACTACTCGAACTTCTTGCCCCGGGGTACCTTACCGGGCCCACCATGACCCGAGACGGTTCATCCTACTCCTCGAAATGGGTCTCGAAAACTAACAGAAAACTCATGGTGGACGACACAAGTATCATATCTCGAGAAAACCGCAACTTGCAATATTTAAAATTATATCAGTTTTATTAAATCCTTGCGGTTTCTCCAAAATCTCATAAATCTCAAATGCTGAAATCCTCAAGAAAGAAAGTACCATAAGTGCACATGTCAATGATGATGAATGCCTATGATATCAACAATGCGGACTGCAATATACGACTAAAAGACTATGTATGATCGAATGATGTAATGAGGTACATGCATATGACTAGCAATTCTACATGTTCATCTTGCGGAATTTAATATATTAGTACTGGTTTATAAGTCGAATATGGTGAAATTATTCCAAATTCCGGTTTAAACAAATTATCTAGTGTTTGTGACATAGCAATTACCAAGGCGTGTGTGTTCGCATGAATAGTGCTCGTGCAGCATAAAACCCTGGTAATGGTGCAAGTGTCCTATGAGATGAAGTTGCACAATTATATATAATGAATTAAGCAAGCCAATTATTTCCTGTGTCGCATATCTCATTTAATGGTTTCAATGGTTTTTATACGATGAATTTAACATAAATATGGATATACAGGTCATGCAGTGCCGTAAAATAGGTAACTAGAAACTACATGCAAAAAGCTACTATTACTAGAAATTCTAAACTATCGGGCGCCTCGCGCCATCCAAACGATTTTCCCCGTAGATGTATACATCTACTCACCGGAAATCCCCAGCTAGCTGATCCAATCAACGCTTTCCCTTTTCGTGCCGCGTCCGAAATCTCCGCGACCGACCCTGGAATTTGCACAACACAAAATATCAGATTACATATCCTGAAATGACGCCAAGTCAAAAAATGAAATAGTCAACGTCAACGAGTTAGACACATGGTGCACTTGGTGCGCGGAACACACACGACAAACACAACAACCTTAACTAGAATCGTCGCTTCGGAACAACCGCCAAAACTAAGACCCGATTAAACCAATACGCATCCACGAATCCTTAATTATCATAGGAGATAATATATAGGTATTCACAAAGTCCAATTAGATCAATATCACATTTTAACAAAAACCTAGTAAACACCCAATATGGGAGTTTGGTGCAAACATCGCGAATTAGCGTTCTAGCGGTCAAAATCTCAAGTAAACATCCAAACTAAACAAACTAGATAACAACTACACTTAGCTATTCAAGTTGTGATGCTTAAAACCCTAATCTAAAATCAAACCCCTTTCTAGAATTCCATAACAAGCAATTTCCATCAAATTTCATACTTGAAAAACCCTAAATTAACACAAATTGAAGCCCACTTAAGCATAAGCTCTTAGATTAGGTTAACATAACAACTAGATATCAAAATAAATTTAATTAACCTAGTAATGATGTTCTAAAACCCTAGTTCAAATCAAACCACTCACTTTAAAAACCTAGATCAGAAATTAGTACTAAAAATTAACACTAAATCAATTCATTCAAGGAATCAAACCATAAGTATTAAATGAGTCAAGATTATACCTCAATTTCCTAGGGATCTAGCAAGAGAATTTGCCTCCAAAGATGGCCTCATAGCACCAAGATTCAAGCTAGAAAAGCCAAGGAGAATTGGATGAGGAATTAGCTTAAGTTTGTAGGTTTTTTGTGTAGATTTTCTTGAATTTTTTTGATGAAATGAGATGAGGAATGAGTGGGAATTTTGGGGGGATTTTCTCACTGCAGTTTCGGCCAGTGAAGGGGAGTGGGGAGAGGTGTGAGTGGGTTGTGGAATTTTGTCCAAAGTCAAAACCAACCATTCCCAAGTACAACATACTTAAATTAATATATATTTAATCCTTTTCATATCATATTGTTCAAATGAGTAAAGACAATTGGAGGGGGAAAAAAAGTGGGCTGCTGCAGGTGGGGCCGGCCAAGTGGGAGAGGTGAGGAAATGTGAGTGATTGAAAAGAAAATTCCATGCAAAAAGAACCCCTCAAGTTACAAAATTGCAAGTTTTAGTTTAATTTATTTAAATTTTAATTTCCTTTGATTATAACTAATTAGAACTTGGAAATAACATGCTAAAAATTTATATTACTCACTAGATTTTAGTTGTCATGGTTCTAAAGTATGTAATTAGCCCATTTAAATTTGTATTTATCGTTAATTTAATGTATTTTTAACAGCTTAAAATAATATTAAAAATAATAAATTAGGGAAAATTTTTTAAACAACAAGAAATTTAAAAGTAACTCATTAGCTACTAAATACTAGCAATTTCCTATCTAAATTAGGTATAATTAGGTCTATATTGAAAAATAATTATAATGACAATTTACGAAAAAATACCAAATATTTACCGATTTTCGGGAAAATACCAAAACGACTTTTTAAGGTAAATATACCAATCTAATCTAGGTTAGAGTGCACGTTGGGTGTTTCTTTTCTCTCTGGCAATGACCCTGGACTGACCTTAAATTAAGACTTGTTAGCCATATTGACCGACCTCTTTACAAAATCGATAGTTTTGGAATGTCTGGATTGCCCTAATCTACGACATAGTCGCATATGTTCTTACCTATCCTACTTCCCCTTCTGCTAACTTCAAAACCCTCTGTATTCGGTACAGAGATCCATATTGTTTGGAAGGTTGTCGTACAGTTAGATACGAACTCGATGAAATTGTTTCAGTCTGAGAATGACCACTGGTTATGGATTAGATGAATAGTTCATTTGTCTAGCCCTCCTAGTTTATCTCAAGTTTGAGAGCTCCTTACATATAAGAAGGGTATATCAGTTACGCTTATGGGATAGTCTTCTAATCCCGAAGCTGGTGCTGAAGGAATGGAAAGAAGAAAACCAACTAGTATAAGTTCGGTATACAGGAAGGTAAGTTGGAGAGACATCAAAAGGGGTTGAAGTATGAAGAATAGAAATTGTGACTGTTGTCATGGGCCTGGGCAATGAAAAAGGCAATACTATGAATACCCAACAAAACCCCTGAAACATTTTGATGTTTCGGATTTCCTGTGTGTGTTTCTTGGAAAATTGTTTCTCAATAAACTCTAACTCCTGAGCATATAGATACCGGATTAGAATCCTACATTTGTAAGGCGTTACAGATGTTGAGAAGGAGTAGAGAATTGAGATTGGTTGATTTTATCCTCAATGTCTGTTTTCGGAGCAATTGTTACTATTAAGGAAAATCATCGGGTTGTGCCTGACGGCAATTTTTTGGTTTCTTTTAACCAAAAGAATGTTTTTTAATTAACAACACATGGGTATTAATTAGTGAACTCAAGTGACTTATACATATTGATGTATGTTGTCCGATGTCCATACGGACGTGGAGTTAGTACTAGGTATTCCGTATTGAGAATGTGATTCTCCCTCAGATTGCTCATCCGTGGGTGCGCTCCGTGATGAGTAATACTGAGTTGCCTTCTTCAAATTTTTAGGGTTGCACTAGAGATAGATGCATATCAATGGGTATTGGTTCTACCTAAATAAGTGTCTTTGTTTCTATATGTGATAGAATGATATTCATCTTAAAGTTGTTAAAATGTTGGGTTATCCGGTTTGTGCTTAAAAATATAATCCAGATAAACTCGAGGCACGTTTCGGTAATAGCTGTTTGTGGATTATCCCAAGCTAACGCAAGGGATAGCTTCTACCATTGTTCAAGATCAAAAGTGTTTTGTTCTTGACTCGCTACCTCCTTAGTAAAGGAATTTCTTGCGAAAGAAATTAGTGGGAGTATGGTGGAACTGGAAATGGTTGCAGAACCGTAAGCGATTACTGAGTATAAAATTGACCCTGACAGACCATAGCTACTCCGTAGATTTAGTAGGTGACCTTAGCCATCCGAGAGATACTTCGGTTTTCTCCTAGACGGTGACTAGGAGGCTTGCATCATGTGATGATGACCCTACTAGTTATCAGCATGCCATAGAAAGTGGTGACTTCCGACTGATGGCTGAATGCTAAGTTATCCATGTTGGACTCCATGCACCACAACAAATTATAGACTTTGTTGTGTGCTCCTGAAAGGGGTAAAACCCATAAGGAGCAAGCAGATCTTTCGAGAGCAGTGCAAATGGAAAGGTATTAATTTAATAAGGTCAGACTTGTAGTTAACATGTATTCATCAAATACTCAATGTGGATTGTGATGATATTGTTACTTCAGTGTCTGTGCTGAAGTCCATACGGATAAAATTTGCCAGTGCTGTTTTCATGAATATGATATCTGGTAAGAGTATGATTATAACGTCTTTCTAAATTGAATTTAGAAGTGTACGTGCATATGACTTTACCAGAAGATTTTCTAAGTGGGAACAGCGGATAGTGTGCAAGTTGCTTAAGTCTATTTGTAGACTAAAGCATGCATAACGGAGATGGATAATCTGTTTTGATATTGCGGTCAAAGTGTTTGATTTCATCAAAATAAGAGATAAACCATGTATTTATAAGAATGTTGTAGGGAGTAATGTCAGATTTCGCATACTGACGTGGATGATATATTCTTGATAGAAAGTGATATTTCTATACCACGATTCGGTCAAACATTGGTTGTCACTATTTCTCCTTTATAGATTATATATACACATCTTTGATTCTGGTGACTAGGTCAATAGAGTTGGACATGGTAAGGGTTTTGGGATTATCCCAATTCAGGTATAATGACACCATTCTAAAGGGTTTAAAATGGATGACTCCTAGCGTGGTAGTGTACCTGCAAGTAATGGAGTCATCCTCTCTAATATGATGTCTTTTGGGATTGATGAAGAGAGAGATTCACATGAATGACATTCGACATGTTTCGGTAGTGAGGTCAATCATGTGATGTTATATACCAGACCAATATTTCTTTTACACTTAGTGTAGTAAGCAAATATTAGTCCAATCCTGAAGAAATATAGGAAGGAGTGAAGAACATATGCGATGTTCTTGGTGTATGGTAATAGCAAACTCCTTCGGGATGCGATTACCGATTCCAGCTTCCGTGGTGACAATGATGACAGAGTATCTATCGCGAGTTATTAGTTTACCCCCTTATGATGAGCAATATATTGAAAGAGTTCCAAGCAGGATACCGAGGTAGTCAAGACGTTGGATGCTGATTTTGACTCGGCAAAGGATACATCTTAAGTATTTGTTTGGATAAATACGTTCATTTATGAAAAAGGTCCCCTCGGCTATCCAAACAAAGTTCTAAGGAAGGAATTGCTCATTTCGGGAGATAGTTGATCACCGCGAAATTGAGATTCAGAGAGATACAGTTAGAAATATCATAGCGGATCCACTCACTGAGGTTATTTCTCGAACACAGTTTGCGAAACTGTTAGTACAAAATTTAGGTATGCAGTAGCACATGAGATGTGTGTATGCGATACCGCAATAATTGGGCTTGAGTGCAAGTGGGAGATTGTTGGATATAGGTACCCTCAAGACAATTATTGTAATTGTAGGAATGCAATTACTAAATTCATGAGAACCTATACCAAGAACAGTCTTGCTCGAGATGATAGTACGCTATCTGGTTTGTATTTATCATTCATTAGCATGCGTTTTATTCGTTATAACGTATCACTAATACATGATAAAGCCCATAAGATCTTTGCCCGACTCCCAAGATTATGATAAGGATCATACTAGTGGGGCCTGGATAGTGTATAAGCACATCCTTAAAAGTCCCATGTCGTAGGAGTATCAAGACCGATCATCGATACTCCAGTTTAGACTAGTTTATACGTTTCATGACCCTGTACGGGGCGATGACTGATCCCATAGCCATTAGTGTTTGACACCGATAATTGTATACAGATGCTCATTGGATGAATTACACTGGACGGACTCGCCGAGAACTACTAGATGGTATTATACCTATCGTCGGATAGCGGTTATCTGGTGGCATGAGTACATGGTAGTCCCTAAACCCAAGATTGTCATAGTGTCTTGTGTGTTTCCACTGTACTTAGATTACTACCCTGCCACGGCTTTAAAGAGTAATGCAAACAGGTTTTAGTTGGGTACAGTCCCAAAGCACATGGAGGCAGTGAGCGATCGAGAGAATCCGTCTCTCCCGGTATAGGTAGTTGATGTCGCATTGTGCACAACTGGCTATGACCATAAGTCCTTGGCCAAGGCGGACGGGATTTACTGATAAATATTATCAGTCGTTTTTCGGATGGACATGAGCTTGACGTCACCACGACTTATCGGGTTATTGGGAGTCTGACGGTTTCCACCTCTCAGACCCGGTATGCGACAATTTTAGACGAAGAGACCAAACTGTATGGTGAATGTCACTGATGGGTTTTAGCAGGGTACGGACGAGCTTACTTGTCGACCGGCTTTTCTTTCAATGCCTGGGTAGCCGTTATGTACAGCTAGTACCACTAGCATGCTTGTAGGTTTACCCGGTAGAGGATTGATCTGAAAGTGTTTCGGATCAATCGGATATGATCCTGACCTACTTGCAGCATATTGTAGAGTCTTTAGAGTCCTATACAGAGGGTTTTTCTGTTCTAGCGAAATGATGTAGTGCACATACGGCGATACATGCGGGGTCCAATTAAACTTATGTATATGCTACTGCATGTTTTTAATCAGACAGTTAATACTAGCCGGTTTATGATTGAACCGGGTCATTGAATCAAGTGTTGATTTAATGATATCATTTATATATGATGATGCATATATAAACTAGTATTAATGTGTTCTCACTCTCTTTTTTTGCTACATGTTATGTTACATATCATGTACATGATACATATGACGGTCATGAGTAAATATATGTATAATGTTATTATATTATATTTATTTGTTTTCTTTTGTTATTATTTCTTTTTGCACATGGTTAAAGGTGAGGTGTATGCTGTGGCATACACTCTCATCCTTTGTGCCATGTGTTGTGATGAGAAGGAATAAGGTAGTGAGATGGTTAGGTAGTGCAAGAGCTCTAGCCATAACATTACTCCACATTCTCTTTCATAAAAAAAATGGAGAAATGAACAAAAGAAAATGAAAAAGAGTAGAGATAAAAAAAAGTGAGCAAGAGAGTTCATTCTTCATACTACATCTCTTTCATTTTGATATTTAGCGCACACAAAATGAGAGCTACTTCACTCTTATTGAAATTGGAGCTAGAACCGGTGGCTTTCGCGTGGATCATCTTCGATGGAGCCAATCGGAGATCAAACACAATCCGTAGCGCCGCAGAGCTTAGCCGGGGTCCGGATTCAACCATTGGAGAAGTCGCTTCAAAGGTTCTATTTTCTACTCGAACTAATTTAGTTTACAAGTTATAGTCTATGGTTGGATTCTAGGTTAGGGTGCTCTTGTTCGTATGGATTACTTCGTTTTTCCGCTTCTGCAAACATTTTTAAATACCCGTCCAGCGAGCGAGATCTCCTTACAGTGGTATCTCATGACACTTGGATATGAGGGGGTGGAATAAAATGAGTAGACACTCTACTCTCATGGTTATGATTTTTGTTTGATGGTTTTTCATTTCGGCACCATGCTTCTCTCTAGTTCAAGAACAAAAGAAAATGAAGAAGGAAAAAGAAAAAGAGTTCAAGAATTCACTGCATTTTCTACATCCTTCCCATCTCATGTCTAGCAAGCATGAAGAGAGTTATATCAAGTGGTTGATGTTGAAGTTAGAACAGGTGGCCCTCGCGTGGATCATCTTTGATGGAGCCGATCGAAAACCAAGCGAGATCCGGAGCACACAATCTCACTAGAGTCAATTATTAGCGTATCGCATACCCAACAACTCAAAGAGTCGCTCGAACTGTACTTAAAGAATGACCTTCGTGAATAGATCTGCTAGGTTTTCTTTTGTATCTATCCTCCGTATCTCGATCTCCTTGTGATCAACGATCTTCCTGATCAGATAATACCGCCTCAAGATGTGTCTGGATCTCTGATGAGACCATGACTCCTTTGTTAAAACTACAGCTCCATTGTTATTACAATATAAGGGTATTGGATCAGCAATGGTCGGAACCATCTCAAGCTCTGCAATGAACTTCCGCATCCAAACTACTTCTTTGGCAGCATTATTGGCATCAATGTACTCAAGCTCTATCGTCGAGTCTGCTACGGTGTCCTGTTTGGAAATATTACAAGAGACCGTCTCTCCGTTGAGGGTAAACACATAACCCGAGTTAGATTTGCTGTCATCTTTGTCACTTTGGAAACTTGAGTCAACAAATGCCTCTATTTGGAGGTCCCCGTTACCATACACCAAGAACATATTTTTAGTTCTTCTCAAGTACTTACGAATGTTCTTCACAGTTGTTCAATGTTTCTCCTCCGGGTTTGATTGATATCGTTGTTAGAACTATACAAACTTGGTTTTTATGGCCATTTGATTCATTAGAATCGATGAAACTTTCTATGTAAAAACTGTTTTTTTTTAACTATCAAAAACAGTAACTATTTCCATATTTTTCCCGTATCCACGGGCTCACGGTTCGAACCGGGGGTTCGGTAATAAGTCGGATGCGACCCAAAGAGAGTCCCGGAGAGGTTGAGGGTGGGGGCCACGGGGCCACATTTTTGTGGCCCTGGGTGGTGGCTTAGCCGAGAGCACCCTGCTGGTTGCTCTCGGCCAGCCCCTATATATGACCACACAATTGTGTGGCCATGTGTAGGGGTACCACCCAAAGGACCCCCCAGAATCCCTCCGGTCATGATGTGTTTTTGGTTCGAGTTTCGGGCGTTTTTCGGGACGTTCGGAGCTCGTTTAGTTGGAAATTGGAACTGTTTTTGTTATCGGGGTGAAGTTGAATTTCAAACGTTGAGATTCGAGTTTTCGACTCCGCGGATTTTTGAATCTTTTGACCACGAATTCGAATTCGGGTTAACGTAATCAAAAAGTTTGATGGTGTTAATTCGATATATTTCTTCTTCTTGTTACAAGTATCATAACGTGGTAAAATCTCATTGAATTGCTATATGGAAAATTCAATTAGATTACGAACTTGATACTTGTATTATATGTTTTTGTGATTGTGTTTGTGATGGTTGGATGGATCGTCTTATGAATAGCATGAATAGCCCCGTGTGACTATAGATGTGAGAATGAGATAATTCATGTAATTATTTGTTGTAATATTATTTCATTAGGGCATATTCGAGGAGGGGATGTAGTCACCGATTGTATAATTTTATTTTATGCATTTAGGATTGATCCGCGGAGGGGTGCATGAGCTACCGGGGCCTAGAATTCAGCGGGTGACCATCTCGAGGAGTCGAGGCAGGGGTCACCCAATTCTAGAATTGACGGGTAGTTTGCCGCACTTGTAGGGGTTTCCTATTTTTTCTAGTTGTAACAAAAAGTTCAATAATTTATTTTTAGATATCATAATATTACTTGATTGATATATCCATATATCATTTTAAACTAATGTAACGAATTTGAAAAGATAACAAATTGTTTATACTGGATGTTGAATGAATTTAACGATTGTTCTATCAATAATGACGATTTGAGTCAAGGTTACGTACAAATTAGTTTAGAAAAGCAAAATTTATAAATAAATGAGAAGTTTCTACACCATTTACTAGATGTGTATTCTCTATCTAAGTCTTAGACATGTTTTGATGGAGTAAGAATATAAGAATATATAACACAAACTAAAGAAAACTGTTTGACCCCATTGAATACGTATCAAATAGTCCAAATAAATTACCACTAAAATATGTAACTAATAAAAATGATTGTTTCAAAACAACAAAAAAACGCTATAAACAAATTTAAGATAGCAAGGGGTTAAATATCATTATAGGTTTTATAAGGGTTTTATGAGAATTTTTCAGTGCAAAAAGGTATTGGCCAGGTTCCAACCCTGCACTCCATTATGAAATTCCAAAGCCTCTCTATGAGACCCACATCTGTTTTTGTTAAGAATTCATTAAAGAATACTATATATTATATTTATCACTATATTAAATATCGGTATTAAATGGTTTTTTAAAACAAGAGTTTACATTAGTCGATAATAGTATACTAGAAGAAGTAGAGACAACAACAAACACATATCGTCCAAAGAATTAAAATCACAGCATTCAATTTCCTACTTAGAATGTATAGGCTGCATGTTTCTGAGCAAAGCTTCAATACTTCACTAAATTGATAATCGAGCAAAGAGTAACTATACAATTTTCCTATAAAATGCGGGATCACTTGTGTAGTTTGATGTGTAGAAAAGCGTGTGTAGAAACCCTTTTTCCTTGATTTTAACGGATAATTAACTTTCAAGATGGTTTCTATGTAAACTGTTGTGTTCCATTATATTCAATAACTAGAATACAAGTATAAGATTTTTGAATGATAATTGTACGAGCTTCTAAGATATTATATATTTACTTTGAATTTTTATTATTCCTTTATAGAAAAAAAATTATTTTTATTGAATTGTTAGTATAAATATGGTAACTATATTGATATTGCAGTATCTGTTTGATTCCCACGGTTGTTATAAATTTTAAATACTATTAAACTATTAATCTACAACAAACATTTGGATATTTTTATTGATTAATTATTTTTCCTTTTAATATAGAGTTTTGCTATGTTTAATATCTTTTTTTCCCGGAATTAAGTAGGTCGATATTTCTCTTCCTCAATTGATAAGCTTTGTACTGTCCTTTTACAGGTTTTCTATTTTAGATGATTTCATCCACTACTTTAGCTCGCGCACCACTGTTTCGATGGAATCGCTCACAGAAATATGATTACTTAGAAAAGATAGGCTCAATCTGCAAACCGACCGGACAGACGTGATAGATGTTTTTCCCGCTTAGATCCGGTTGCGTTACCTCTCTCTCGCCACAAAATGATTCACACAGTTTCGTTGCTTGCTTTTTCACCCGGAAAAGGCAGTGGATGAAAGACTCAACAGATATCCCATATTATCATGTATTTGTAGCTTCCTCCAATATATTAAAAGTTACATTCTACTAAGACCAACAAATTTAAGAGTTTCAATGCAATAAAGCAAATTTTCGGTGATTATAGCTTGTCAAATAATCACATTTTTCGGAACATTTCTTGATAGGACTTGGTGGAGTGTAACTTATATGGTTGGTTTGATGGACAACTTCTATCTGTATGCAAAATGTAAAAAATATATATGTATTTTTTGAATCATCAAAACTTCATGAGGCACACTAAACAAATGTGTTTGGCAAATTAATATATATCCATCTTGTTAAATTTTGCAATATTTTGTATCTTACGCGCTTAAAAGAAAACCTCAGCATCTGCTATTCAGAGGCAAATTGAAGGAAGACTCTGTTTTTATATTTTTCATATTCAAACCATTCAATTAGTAGAAAGATGAGTTTATACTTTTTTTTAAGCATAAAGATGAGTTTATACTTCCTTTAATTAATAATACACCATGAAAATATAGACTTTACTGTCCGCTTTATAAATAATTTCAATAACTGTTTCATAAGAGATTGTAGTCCTTATGACATTCCATCCGCAGATTTTAGACGAACACGAAAATAAAATGTGAGAATGGGTTCATATGCATGCGTGCCTCGCATATGCAATACACTAGTCTATTATATGAAACAAAAACAAACAGATTTGGTATCATATCTATATTTATGAAAACGTTTTAAGTAATATGTTCATGCCCACATGCACAAGAAAATTTCTGATGGGTACTAGATATTATCTTTTGCATCAATGTGAAATAAAATATGGCACTCATGAGCAAGTATTAAATGATCTCTTAAGTGTTTATGCGAGTCGATGATCAATAGGATACTACAAGAATTAGAGACAACAACAAACACATCATCTAAAGAATTAAAATCACAGCATTCAATTTCCTACTAAGAATTTATAAGCTGCATTTTTCCAAGCCAAAGCTTCAATACTTGTCTTATAGAGCAAAGAGTAGTAACCCGATTTTTCTACAGAACACACTCAAATACTTGGTGTGGGGCCCACACACTTAAATGTGGGACCACTGATTTTGCAAGTGTCTTGTAGTTTGTTGTGTAGAAGGCATAATTAATTTTCAAGATGGTTTCAACGTATACTATCATGTTACGGTATATTCAATAACCAGAATAGAAGTCTAACCTTTTGGAATAATAATTTTGTATGAACTTCTTAGATATCGATACATTTACTTTGATTTTTTATGCCTTTATAAAAAAAATTATTTTTATTGAACTGTTAGTATAAATACGGCAACTATATTGATACTGCAATATTTGTTTGATTCCCACCATTATTATAAATTTCAAATACTAATAAACTATTAATCTAAAACATACATTTGGATATATTTCATGGGTTAATTATTTTTCTTTTTCTTTCTAGAGTTTTGGTATGTATAATATTTTTTTTCCTGGAATTAAGTCCGTACTCATCTTCTTCAATTGAAAATCTCGAGCGATCTTCTTGTTCTACCGGTTTTATGTTTTAGATAATTTCAGTCACCACTTTAGTTTCGCATCTCAATCTTGATGGAATCCCACACAATAATATGTCTACTTGGAAAAGCCTCAACAAATATTCCATACTATCATGTATTTCTAGTTTCCTTCAGTATATTAATCTCATTAATTAAACTAAAAGGTTTAAGAGTTTCAAATGCGATAAAGGAAATTTTCGGGCACGTGGTTTGGTCAAATAATCACATTTTTCAAAACATTATTTAATTGATACGACTTGGTACAGTGTTGCTTATATAGCTGGTTTTGAGAGACAATCCCTTCTATCTGTATGTAATATGTATGAAACATTTTTGGAGTCATCAAGAGTTCAAGAGGCACACAATAAACAAATGTGTTTGGCAAATTAAAATATATCCTTCTTGTTAAATTTTGGACTATTTTGTATCTAAAATACTTTAAATAGAGGGAAAATTATTTTCGGGCCCAGTTTCATAATTTAATTTATTTTTAAACCCATAAAGTTCCAAAATTATGGAAAAACCCAAAAAAAAATAATTTTACACTAGTTTAAATTCAAAACCTGATTGGTGTACTTAATTTTGTATGCATTGTCTATAATTCCTCTTTTAAGATTTTCCAAAATATTAGAGCATAGGATTTTTAAGATTTTAAAATGTAAGATTTTTGGTTAATCTTTAATTTTATTTGCCCTAATTTCTTAACCCATCTTCTTTCTTATTTCCTCTTTATTATTGTTTGCTTTAATTTCTTCTTTAACCCATCTTCTTTTTAAATCCTATAGGAAAAAAAGATTTCAACTATCTTATCTTTGATTTTAAATTAAGAAATTAATAATCTCACTCGTAAGCGTTGAAGAAATTTGGACACAATCACTTCTTTCGTCGACAAAGAAAAAAAATGGCAAAGAAATAGTATCAACCTGAAGAGATTGAGGGTAGCGGACTCAAGCTCCGACTATAGAAGGAAGCAGGCGAGGCTAATGAAGCGAATTGAAGCAATCCGCTTCGAAATTCGTTTGCTTCGCCTAGCTGGCGAAGCGAATTTTGCTCGCCTCGCCGACTAGACGAGACGAGACGATGGCTATGATAGCGGAGCCAGAACCTTCTCACCACGCCACGTCGTCTTGCCGGTTAGCGAGACGAGGCAAATTCGCCGAGCCAGACGAATTTTTCGCGTGGCTCAAGTTGCTATTTAAAAAAATAAATAAAATTAGGCCAAAAAAATTGAAAATTGAACAAATTTTTTTATTAAGATAAATCTTAATCAAATTACAATTTCATAATACAATTTGTTGTTGTTTTACATTAAAACCGAATCCACTCGGGCTGCCTATGAATCTCTCCCAAATATTTATCTCAATGAGAGAGAATCTGTAGGGTTCCTAGGCACTCTTACAAGGGTTCATAAGGCATCAACCATGCCCGAATAAAATTTTAGACGTGCCGAACAACCCAAAACCGGGATCTTTGCTAGATTATTAGGGTTTAACATGCAAGTAAATATCTTTACAATTAAGTGTAAGGGATTACAACCTTTGTAGTCCGCTCCTTCGCTTCATAAACTCCGAGTAGAAGTCTCTTCGCCGCGATCCACGATCTCCCGGACTCAAAAGAGCCTCCACGACTCGAACGATCCATGTTAGCTTGTAGTGTTCCTTTTCTCCGATGATCTACGTCGAAGTTTCTATAACTCAAGCTCTCTCACTCTAATGAGGTGAACACCCTAATCTAATTGGCTAGATTAGATGAGGATGATGGAGTAGTATTTATGCTTTCATTTTATATCAAATTCTCACATGAAATCAACACAAAATGAAAACCTAGTAAGATTTCTCAAAGCTCAAGGTTGAAAAAGAAGATGAAAAATGAATTAAACCTTTTGTGATGAATAATGAAATGAATATATGATTAATAATGCAACCATGGTCAAGGATGACAAGGATAACTCATGTAGAGAATTAACTAAGGCTAGGGTTTAGGTTGGGTTAAAACATGAGTCACTAGAAAATATCAACCATAATATCTTTCTCATGACAAAAGAAAAGCTTCTAGAACGTGCAAGAAAGAACTAACCCAAATCAAACCCTAACCTTGTTTAATCTCTACTAAACAAGTTGCATTAGTGATCATATCATGTTACAATAATATATATCGCATATATATTATATATTTGTAACAAAAGAAAATAATACAATTAACATATATCGCATATATATCAATGTATTACCCGGTGAGAAAATGAAATAATAAAGCGAGCCAATATTAGATAATGTAATATAATATATCATATATATTATTATACATTAAATTATCGAATCAACACTTGATCCGACAATCCGGCTATGTCGAATATAACCGACTAATATATCATGTACCGATTCATCGAATCAACACTTGATCCGATGACCCGGCTCATATCTAAATATCGCGAGAATATAATACGGTATCTCATATCGCATTATCCTCGGTCGTGCACTTATCACATATATGCCCCTACTCCGTTTTGCCTGAGTCAAGAAACCTCTGTGTAGGACTCTAAAAAATCGTCAATACACCGGTAGCAGGTAACGATCATATCAAACACCCACAAGCTGCAAGCGGTCAGCTAAACGTAACAGTCACCCAGGTATTGAGCAATCAGAAGATCAACAAGCTAGCCTGTCCATTCTCCTGTGAATCCAATCAGTAACACTCCCGTACAGTCTGGTCTCTTCGTCTGATATGTCGCATATTAACTCTAAGGGTGGTATACGTCAGACCCCAGTAACCGATAAGTCGTGTCGATGTGAGGCTCATAACGGGTCGAGAAACTACTGGTAACACTTACCAGTAAATCTCTATATCAGCCCTGGACAGGGACTTTCCAGTTATAGCCAATCGAACGCAGCACAACATCAACTCCTTATACCGGGAGAGACGAATCCCCTCCTATCTCTCATTGCCTCCATGTGATTCGGGACTGCACCCAAAAGCCACCGTTTTGCACGCCCTCTTGGACGTGATAAAGTGGAAATCAAAGCACAGTGGGAATCACACAAGTCTCTATGACGATCTCGGGTCTACAGACTATCCTGTACCAGTGTCACCGGAGAACCGCCATCTAACGTGTGGTATATCACCATCTGGGAGTTCTCGGCGAGTCCGTCCAGTGTACCCAGTCTCCACTGAGCACCCGTACACCATCCTTAATGTCAAACACCGATGGATATGGGATCATCCATCGCCCATCATATGGGTCAAGATGCGTATACGCTAGTCTACTCTGGTGTATCGATACCCTGTCTCGACACACCCTCGACTAGGAACAGTTATAGGATGTACTCATCGACTACCGTGGCCCCACTAGTATGATCTCATCATAGTCCCAGTAGTCGAGTACAGATCCTAAGGGCTTTATCAACATGTAAGAGTAAGACAGTAAACCAATACAAGTCAACATGTTAAGATAAAGTGAAACCAAATAGCATACTATCATGACGAGCAAGAAAGTCCTCTCTATATATATCCAAGCATCCATTATAATATACATCATATGTACAACAATGGCCTCTAGGGCATATACATAACTAACAATCTCCCACTTGCACTAAGACCAGCTGCTGTAGTATCTCATACCTAGCATCCCGAATAATCTCTCAAACTGTATCTGGGGAATGGCCTTCGTGAGTGGATCCGCAGTGTTGTCCTTCGTATCTACTCTCCTAACCTCGATCTCCCGGCAATCAACTATCTCCCTGATCAGGTGATACCGTCTCAGAATATGTCTGGACTTTTGATAGGACCTGGGTTCCTTGGCCAAAACCACAGCTCCATTGTTATCACAATACAGAGGTATTGGGTGTTCAATGGATGGAACCACATCAAGTTCACTAATGAACTTCTTTATCCAGACAGCCTCTTTGGCAGCATCATTGGCAGCGATGTATTCAGCCTCCATCGTCGAGTCTGCAACGGTATCCTGTTTGAAACTCTTCCAACATACCGCCCCTCCATTGAGGGTAAAGACAAATCCCGAGTGCGACTTAGAGTCGTCCTTATCACTTTGAAAGCTGGAATCGGTAAAGGACTCCATCTGGAGTTCTCCGTTACCATACACCAAGAACATCTCCTTAGTCCTTCGCAAGTACTTGAGAATGTTCTTCACAGCTGTCCAGTGACTCTCACCAGGATCTGCTTGATACCGACTCACTACACTTAGTGAGTATGCTACATCGGGTCTGGTACATAGCATCGCATACATGATAGAGCCTACTGCCGAAACATAGGGTATCCCTTGCATGCGAGTTCTCTCCAAATCAGTCTTGGGAGACATCTCTTTGGAGAGAGTGAGACCGGAGATCGTGGGTAGGTTCCCACGCTTGAATTCTTCTATACTAAACCTTTTTAGTATGGTGTCAATGTACCTGAATTGGGACAATCTGTAACAACTCCAATTTTTGTATACATAAATTTGATTTAAATTTGAAGTATACTTGGAGTATTTAATGTTGATGTTACCACTTTAAGTATTTATTTTCCCACAATATTTACAAGAAGGAGCTTGTAGCTCATTGGTAATACTTTGCACTGCTGAACCAAGGCACCAGAGTTCAAATCCCATGCCCCACATTATTTTTAGACTATTTTTCTTTTAAAATTCTTGGAAGCCCAACAGTCCACAGGCCATAACTCCCAAAAGTTGAACTGAACCCTAAAAAGTAAAAATACTAGAGCCTATGTCAGGAGACCCCCCACCCATCGGCACCCCGACTCGGCCGAGTTGGCCGGTGGACCGGCCGACTCGGGCCGGCGCCGCCGGACGGCCGAGTCGCCAACACGAAATTTGTGTCTTTTCGTATTCTCAACTCCCCTGTATAGTCTAAATGCTTGGATCGGTTCCTGAATCTTAAATACATCCTATTTACTATAAATTTTAATGTTTTTCTTTAATTTTTACAATTTTTTTAAATAAAAACCTTTCACCTACCCTGCCCTAGCCTATCCTATAAATACACCCCCTACCCTCTACCCTCTCATCCCAAAACACTAGGTTTACTCTCTCAAAATTTTTACAAGAAGGGTGTACATTGAAATCAAGTTCACGGCGAAGCTCTAACGGAATTCCGGCGACGTTTTTGAAACAACCGGTAACGAAGCAACGCCTCGGCAACTCATCTAGTTCCCCTATACTCTTTAGTATAGATCGAAACCCGTAAGTCCTATTCTATCTCCCTTTCTAATTCTCAAAAATACGAAATTACGAAACCCGACGGAATCGGAACAAATCCGATTTCCGATTCGGTTTTCTATAAAATTTCACTTCTAATCAATTCAATCATGTTTAAACATCTTTATCATGATTATTAAACTTGTAAAAATCAATTTGAATAAGTTTTCACACATGAAATGATAACCTTTTCAATTTACCGTATTTTTTCACTTTAATACCATCATGTTTCAATTTCACATTTAACCCTTTAACATTGCTATACCTTAAAATAGATCACGAGGTAATGACCTACCTCCTCACACACACATATGCAACCATAATACGCTGTCTTGAAAACTCCTAATACGATAAAACAAGATTTTACATTAAAATACAATTTCCTTAATAAAACCTTTTATAAAAGTTTAGGTTTGATACATTTGTTTAAACAATATCTTTAATAGGAAAAATACGATAAGTTATGGACATCGATCGTTTATCTAAACCTGACTTTGTGGTGTCTAGGCAAGTGTGTCTAAGGCAAGTGGTTACTTAATTAGGGCCACTACTTGTAGTGGAGAGTCTCTCACTTACCTGGCACTTACCTGGCCGCAATTGACGGTGAAGAGGCGATTTGAGGCTTCTAACGACTTATCGTTTAGACCATTTAGAAATAGGCTAGTTGGCTTAGGAAACCCTAGAATCTAAAGTACGGAAAATTACACTTTGCAAATAAATACCTTTTACTTTATAAAAACCGTTTTCTAAAGGATTAGTATTTTACAATCTTTGCAAAGAGCCGCTACAACCCATCTTTGGGGAACCCGTTCGGGATCGTGCGGTTTATCGCGCACCCTCGGACTAGTAGTGCGAGATTCAGACCTCCGCAAGGAGCATTCGGTCTCGAAAGGTTTAAAATACGACATCTTAAGAAAATGAGATTTTTGGAATATAAAATATTTATTAAAACTATTTTTGTATAAATATATGTATATTTATCATTTAAATATCTATTTTATTATAATATAAATATTCCACCTTTTTCTAAAAATCACAAGAATAAATTTTACACTAAAATACCATGAACTTTAAATAATCAATATTACAAATAAATACCCTTATTTATAAAACTAGGATATTTTTACTAGAAATGTCACAACATAAAATCCACCCTTATTACAACTCTAAAGACGAACAATAAATACTTGAGGTGTATTTTGAAAAGTATATAAAAGTATTTTTACATAAAACCCCCTCAAGTTTATAAATTACCCTAAGGACCCTAGCAATTATAAGACTTCGATTCACATTTCTGATTGTGTGACTCGGGTTTGAGTCTGATTAATCTGACTTGAATATGATTCAAGTCAATCTATAATCTACAAGATTTCAAGTCAATATGAACACATGAATCCATGAATCCAAATATCAATTTATACAACTTGACTGAACCGAACCATGAATATATATTCCTTTTACATGATTCCCAATATTCCATTTACATGACTCTACGGTTACAACCGTTTCCTGATATTATGGTTTCGGTCAGTCAGTCAATCAATCTTATAATCAATACAATTTACAAGATAACAATACAAACATGACATCACGGGGTTTAAGGGGTAGATTGGTACGGAAGGTGTTAAAAGTGGCACAAGACGGTCAGATTTAAGACACCTAACATGAATCCAATTGCCGTTGTTCTGGGCCTTCTAACGGAGCCTTGTACTCTATATTCCGTTTGCCTCTAGTCTCTGGCATATAGAGACTCCTCTCGTATACACTGGCATTCTTCTGTACCAAGCTACAAACAACAGCGTTAATACAACATTACAACAATATAATACAACATTAAAAGCTACTCTCTCTCTTTCTTCTTTTCTACTTCTCTCTTATCTTTGGGACTTACCGAGCGATCTGTTCGCTGACGATATTCTATTTCTTTCTTCTTTGAATGTCGTCAGATGGTTTGGACCCGGCAGAGATCGAGCCATCTGCAGAAGACTTGGATCAGTTTACCGAAGACCCTGCACTTTAGTTTCATTGTACACTTTTCCTTTCTGTATTTTTCATTTCCTGTTATGCCACTGTTTAGGCATTTTTTATTTCAGTTGTATTTCCTTTTCATGCATTGTACAAAAGAATGTTAATAAATAATAGTTGTTGTTTTTATTATCTCTTGTCTCTTGTGTATTTATTTTATATTGCTTAGATACGCTTAGCGTATGTACTTCTGAGTATATACATAGCGGACCTCGTCGCGTCCCCTTCGCCGTACACCGGGAAGCGGGGCGTGACACAATCCCAGTATCCGTTTAGATCTATCTCTATAGATCATAATTCCCAGTATGCAGGAGGCATCACCTAGATCTTTCATTGAGAATCTTTGTGATAAGAAGAGCTTGACTGATTGCAGCATAGGAACATCATTTTCTATCAAGAGTATGTCATCGACGTACAATACGAGAAAGACAACCTTACTCTGCAACCTTCTTATAGATACAAGGTTCATATATATTTTTGATGAAGTCAAACTCTTTGACTACAATATCAAAGCAGATGTTCCAACTCCGCGATACTTGCTTTAACCCATAAATGGATTTAAGCAGCTTGCATACCTTTCCGCTGCTCAAACTATCTACGAAGCCCTCTGGCTGAGTCATGTACACGCACTCTTCTAAATCACCGTTTAGAAAGGCGGTCTTAACATCCATTTGCCAGATTTCGTAGTCATGGTATGCAGCAATGGCAAGTAAGATCCGGATGGACTTAAGCATAGCCACTGGAGAAAAGGTTTCGTCATAATCCACACCTGGTCGTTGACGAAAACCCTTTGCAACAAATCTAGCTTTGAAAGTCTCAACTTTTCCATCTACACCAATTTTCTTATCTTGATTAAGTCCTGACATGGTCGCTACCTGGAGAGAGAAAGAAGGAAACACTTTAGCGTATACTCTTGCAAGATTAGATTGGTTATTATCTTATCTAATCAGGATGTCTCCCACTGTTTTTATCAAATCTTCCTTCAAACCCTAAAAGGTAAGATTAGCTGGAATTAATTACACCCTACAATTTCGTCAATCTTTCAGCCAGATCAGTGTCAGTACTTGAGGGAGGTTCCCCGTGCTTTCGCACGGACCTAATTAAAATAAATCTCGTCTTCCCATAGGCATAACCCCGTTAACACCTTTCTAGACACCTACTTGATCGGCTAATTGTCCTGTGTAAAATTCTCTTAGGAGTAACTCTTACTCGTAGTGGGTATCGGGATCCAACTATCTCATAGGAGGTATGTAATCTCATTGCAAATTTCAACACTTGAAATTCCCGATAATGCTTTTGCCCCTAACGATCTATGACCTTGACTAAGTCAACAAACCATAAATCACAAGTCAAGTTCAACACGTACATTTCCCGATTGAATTAAACCCACCCGTACGACCCTTGACTAAGTCAACAAGGCCGTACGACTACCCTAATCCAATCACATCTCATGCTTTAGCAGATAAACAATATTTAGCTACCTTACACTACGCCTTGACTAAGTCAACAAACATAGCACGAATACTAAATAATATCTATCTGAAATGATGGAGGGCTACGCAGGTTTTTCAGAAAACCATGAGCGTAATGAACTTGATATCGTTGTAGAAACAAGTGATTTTGAAAAGGAGTGTTTTTTAGGCTATTCCAGTTTCGCTAAAGAGGTCACTCCCGGTGAAGGGACCTCAGCTCTTTCCCCATCAAATAAGGTGCAGGATATATCGTATATATCGCTGTGCAAAGCAAGAACTATATAAGCTGTCAAAAATTTAAACCGCGAGTTTGTAGCATCTGCCAGTTTCGCTAAAGAGGTCACTCCCGATTAAGGGATCTCGGCTCTTTCCTCATCGAATAAGGTGCAGGGTATATCATATATACCGCTATGCAAAGCAAAACTGTAGCTACCCTTTTTTTATAAAGTTTTGATTTTACAACATTTTTTAGGTTTCTTTTCTTTTATTAATCTCATTAATAAATCCCATCAGCTTATGCTTCCTAAGCATCACAGTAGAAACGAAAGCAGTAATATTTATATATCAGCATATATATATAGTATAAGCATTCGTCTCAAGCAGTAATATGATCTCATCACAGAACATTGCAGCAGAAGAATATATATGAAATATTGGATATATTAGGATGTCCGGGTTTTTAATACGAGCCTATATAAAACACGGATTCCACGGTCGCGATGAATAGCCAAACCCACATCCCCAGACCCCTACGAGAGCGGCAAGCAACACTGCCAATTCTAGGGTTAGGAGACCCGGTCTCGACTCCTCGAGATGGCCTCCCACTGGACCCTAGAACCCGGTTACTTGTGCTCCCCTCCTTGGGTCTACCTAATGCGGAAAAGTAAATAATATACACTGGTGACATCAACCTCATCCCGGAAGTGCCCCAACAAAAGAATATTACATACAAATGAATTTTACATGAATGAAAATAAAAACCCTCATCTCACATAAAAACCCCGGCTATTCAGAACACGACGATCCAATATAACATATCACAGCAACACATAATATCACATATCATCAACGTAAGTAAGTATGCATACACCGATCGTCGTTGATGTATAGCAACGAAAACCGGCAATACAACTACATACTACACTTACGGTCACAGAAAAGAAATTGTAAAACTACAACATTTGGAATCCACAATCACTTTAGACATCATAAATCCGAAATGTCACATACTTCGCATTTCATTTCTAACTATATGAATTCCACATATTGTATCACATTCCAGATAAATAGACAGTATTAAACTTTCCGATCGAATAATCAAATACCCAAGATTTCCTAAATAGCTCAACACTTGAGCGGAGTTTAAATAATCCCAGAATATGTCACAGTACCGATGGTCCAGCGGTAGAAGGGTCAAGCCAACGCCTCACATGTGGCACGCCGTACTGCCCCAAACCCTAAGGTTTAGAGGCGGTTCAGACGGTCACATAATCAAGTTAAGATTTGCGTTCTTCTAGAGGGTCCACCGCGTTACTTATACGTTTTTCCGAAAGATTTAAACCCAAGAAAAATTCAACACTTGAAAGTTTTTCGTGCCGGGAAAAAATGAGTTAATGATATCCGTTCGAACATTTTAATAGTTTCTAAATTATCCGGAAATATAACGAAATTAAATTTTCCGATCGAATCTACGATTACAAAATAAACCCCAGAATACTCAACACTTGAGTCAGATTAAAAATACCCAGAAATATGCAGGAACAGTTACGGACATTACTTTACCAACACGTGTCCCCAAGCCCCTCTTTTGGCCGCGGAACCGCCGCGGCAAGCATGTTCTTGCCGCGGTTCCGAGGTTCTTTGAGAGCTTTGGGGGCACGTGTTTTAGGGTTGTCCTTAGAATTCCCTGCTGATTTTTTAAAGTATTTTTAATGCAGAAAAAATCACATTTTTAAAAATTGTCCAGAGAGGGGATCAAAATCCGCATTTTGGGGTTCGATCGGAGTTTTAATTTCGTATACACGTCACCTAATGCTCTAGCTAGGCTCTGATACCACTGTAGGGTTCCTAGGCACTCTTACAAGGGTTCATAAGGCATCAAGCATACCCGAATAAAATTTTAGACGTGCCGAACAACCTAAAACCGGGATCTTTGCTAGATTATTAGGGTTTAACATGCAAGTAAATATCTTTACAACTAAGTGTGAGGAATTACAACCTTTGTAGTCCACTCCTTCGCTTTATAAGCTCCGAGTAGAAGTCCCTTCGCCACGATCTACGATCTCCCGGACTCAAGAGAGGCTCCACGACTCGAACGATCCATGCTAGCTTGTAGTGTTCCTTTTCTTCGATGATCTACATCGAAGTTTCTATAACTCATGCTCTCTCACTCTAATGAGGTGAACACCCCAATCTAATTAGCTAGATTAGATGAGGATGATGGAGTAGTATTTATGCTTTCTTTTTATATCAAATTCTCACATGAAATCATCACAAAATGAAAACCTAGTAAGCTTTCTCAAAGCTCAAAGTTGAAGAAGAAGATGAAAAATGAATTAAACCTTTTGTGATGAATAATGAGATGAATATATGATTAATAATGCAACCATGGTCAAGGATGACAAGGATAACTCATGTAGAGAATTAACTAAGGCTAGGGTTTGGGTTGTGTTAAAGCATGAGTCACTAGAAAATATCAACCATAATATCTTTCTCATGACAAAAGAAAAGCTTCTAGAACCCAAATCAAACCCTAACCTTGTTTAATCTCCACTAAACAAGTTGCATTAGTAATCATATCATGTTACAATAATATATATCGCATATATATTATATATTTGTAACAAAAGAAAATAATACAATTAACATATATCGCATATATATCAATGTATTACCCGGTGAGAAAATGAAATAATAAAGCGAGCCAATGTTAGATAATGTAATACAATATATCATATATATTATTATATATTAAATTATCGAATCAACACTTGATCCGACAATTCGACTATATCGAATATAACCGACTAATATATCATGTACCGATTCATCGAATCAACACTTGATCCGATGATCCGGCTCATATCTAAATATCGCGAGAATATAATACGGTATCTCATATCGCATTATCCTCGGTCGTGCACATATCACATATGTGCCCCTACTCCGTTTTGCCTAAGTCAAGAAACCTCTGTGTAGGACTTTAAAGAATCGTCAATACGCCGGTAGCAGGTGATGATCATATCAAACACCCACAAGCTGTAAGCGGTCAGCTAAACATAACAGCCACCAAGGTATTGAGCGATCAGAAGATCAACAAGCTAGCCTGTCCATTCTCCTGTGAATCCAATCAGTAACACTCCCGTACAGTCCGGTCTCTTCGTTTGATATGTCGCATCAAGTCTAGGGGTGGTATATGTCAGACCCCAGTAACCGATAAGTCGTGTCGATGTGAGGCTCATAATGGGTTGAGAAACTACTGGTAACACTTACCAGTAAATCTCTATATCAGCCCTGGCCAGGGACTTTCCAGTTATAGCCAATCGAACACAGCACAACATCAACTCCCTATACCAGGAGAGACGAATCCGCTCCTATCGCTCATTACCTCCATGTGATTCGGGACTGCACCCAAAAGCCACCGTTTTGCACGCCCTCTTGGACGTGGTAAGGTGGAAATCAAAGCCGTCACGCCCCGCTTCCCAGTATACGGCGAAGGGGACGCGACCGGTCCGCTACGTATATACTCAGAAGTACATACGCTAAGCGTATCTAAGCAATAAATACACAAGAGATAAGAAATAAAAGAGAACAGCAATTTTTATTTATTAACATTCTTTTGTACAATGCATGAAAAGGAAATACAATTGAAAATAAAGATGCCTAAACAGTGGCAACAGGAAATGAAAAGTTTAGAGAGGAAAAATGTACAATGAAACTAAAGTGTAGGGTCTTCGGCAAACTGCTCTAAATCTTCTTGAGATGGCTCGATCTCCGCCGGGTCCAAACCACCTGACGACATTCAAAGAAGAAAGAAATAGAATGTCGTCGGCGAGCAGGTCGCTCGGTAAGTCCCAAAGATAGGGGAGAAATAGACAAATAGTAGGAGGGAGAGAGAGTAGTTTTTAATGTTGTATTATATTATTGTAATGTTGTATTAACGCTGTTGTTTGTAGCTTGGTACAGAAGAATGCCAGTGTATACGAGAGGAGTCTCTATATGCCAGAGACTAGAGGCACGTTTAGTACAAGGCTCCGTTAGAAGGCTCGAAACAACGGCAATTGGATTCATGTTAGGTGTATTAAATCTGACCACCTCGTGTCACCTTTAACACCTTCCGTACCAATCTACCCCTTAAACCCCGCGATATCTTGTTTGTAATGTTATCTTGTAAATTGTATTGATTGTAAGATTGATTAACTGACCAAAACCATGATATCAGTAAATGGTTATAACCGTAGAATCATGTAAATGGAATACTGAGAATCATGTAAAAGGAATATATCCATGGTTCGGTTCAGTCAAGTTGTATAAATTGATAATTGTATTCATGGATTCATGTGTTCATATTGAATTGGAATATTGTAGATTATAGATTGACTTGAATCATATTCAAGTCAGATTAATCAGACTCAAACCCGAGTCAGACAAAAAGAAATGTAAATCGAAGTTCTATATTTGTTAGGGTCCTTATTGTAATTTATAAAACTTGAGGGGGTTTTATGTAAAAATACTTTTGTATAGTTTTCAAGATACACCTCAAGTATTTATTATTCGTCTTTAGAGTTGTAATGAGGGTGGATTTTATGTCGTGACATTTCTAGTGAAAATATCCTAGTTATAGGTATTTATCTGTAATATTGATTTTTTGAAGTTCATGGTATTTTAGTGTAAAATTTATTATTGTGATTTTTAGGAAAAAGTGGAAAATTTATATTATAGTAAAATAGATATTTAAATGATAAATATACATATGTTTATACAAAAATAATTTTTAATAAATATTTTATATTCCAAAATCTCATTTTCTTAAGATGTCGTATTTTAAACCTTTCGAGACCGAATGCTCCTTGCGGAGGTCTGAATCTCGCACTACTAGCCCGAGGGTGCGCGATAAACCGCACGATCCCGAACAGGTTCCCCAAAGATGGGTTGTAGCGGCGCTTTGCAAAGATTGTAAAATACTAATCTTTTAGAAAACGGTTTTATAAAGTAAAAGGTATTTATTTCCAAAGTGTAATTTTCCGTATCTTAGATTCTAGGGTTTTCAAAGCCAACTAGCCTATTTCTAAATGGTCTAAACGACAAGTCGTTAGAAGCCTCAAATCGCCTCTTCACCGCCAATTGCGGCCAGGTAAGTGCCAGGTAACTAGGAGGCTCTCCACTACAAGTAGTGGCCCTAATTAAGTAACCACTTGCCTTAGACACACTTGCCTAGACACCACAAAGTCAGATTTAGATAAACGATCGATGTCCACAACTTATCGTATTTTTCCTATTAAAGATATTGTTTAAACAAATGTATCAAACCTAAACTTTTATAAAAGGTTATATTAAGGAAATGGTATTTTAATGTAAAATCTTGTTTTATCGTATTAGGAGTTTTTAAGATAGCGTATTATGGTTGCATATGTGTGTGTGAGAAGGTAGGTCATTATCTCGTGATCTATTTTAAGGTATAGCAATATTAAAGGGTTAAATGTGAAAAAAAATAAACATTATGGTATTAAAGTGAAAAAGAATACGATATTGCAAAAGCTATCATTTCATGTGAGAAAGTTTGTCCAAATTAGTTCTTATATGATTAATAGTCAATATGAATATGTTTAAGCATTATGGAATTGGTGATAAGTGAGATTTTATAGAAAACCGAATCGGAAATCGGTTTGTTCCGATTTCCGTCGGGTTTTGTAGTTTCGTATTTTAGAGAAATAGAAAGAAGGAAAGAATGGGACTTACGGGTTTCGATCTATACTAAGGAGTGTATGGGAACTAAAGGAGTTGCCGAGGCGTTGTTTCGTTGCCGGTTGTTTCTAAAAACGTCGCCGGAATTTCGTCGAAGTTTCGCCGCGAACTTGTTTTCAAAGTACACAACTCTTGGAAAATTTTGAAAGAGTGAGCTTAGGATTTTTGGGATGAGAGGGTAGAGGGGAGGGGGTGTATTTATAGGGTAAGCTAGGGGTAGGATAGGTGAAGGGTTTTTAAATAAAAATGTAAAAATGTATAAAATCATTAAAAGTTGGAGTAAATAGGGTATATGAAAGGTTTTAATGTAAAAATGTATAAAATCATTAAAAATTGGAGTAAATAGGGTATTTGAAAGGTTTTAATGTAAAAATGTATTAAAAAATCATTAAAATGGAGTAAATGGGGATTTCAAAGGTCTCTAAAACCGATCTAGGAATTTAAAGTGTACATGGGGGTTTAGAAGATGAAGAGACACAATATTAAAGAAAAATTTAAAACAAAATAAATATTAAAAATAATGTGGGGCATGGGATTTGAACTTTGGTGGCTTGGTTCAGCAATGCAAGGTATTACTAATGAGCTACAAGCTCCTTCTTGTAATTAAATTGCTAATTAATTACTTAAATCTTGTGCTCAGGCAATAAATACCCCTTTATGGATTTTTGAAAAAATATTTGAAAAAATTTTTATAGGAAAAAGTGTATAAGAAAATTAGGGTCGTTACAAAAGCACAGTGAGAATCACACAAGACTCTATGACGATCTCGGGTTTACAGACTACCCTGTACCAGTGTCACCGGAGAACTGCCATCTGACGTATGGTATATCACCATCTGGGAGTTCTCGGCGAGTCCGTCCAGTGTACCCAGTCTCCACTGAGCACCCGTACACCATCCTTGATATCAAACACGGATGGATATGGGATCATCCATCGCCCATCATATGGGTCAAGATGCGTATACGCTAGTCTACTCTGGTGTATCGATGCCCTGTCTCGACACACCCTCGACTAGGAACAGTTATAGCATGTACTCATCGACTATCATGGCCCCACTAGTATGATCTCATCATAGTCCCAGTAGTCGAGTACCAATCCTAAGGGCTTTATCAACATGTGAGAGTAAGACAGTAAACCAATACAAGTCAACATGTTAAGATAAAGTGAAACCAAATAGCATACTATCATGACGAGAAAGAAAGTCCTCTCTATATATATCCAAGCATCCATTATAATATATATCATATGTACAACAATGGCCTCTAAGGCATATACATAACTAACAGAATCAGGTCTAATAGTTCTTTTTCTACTATTAAATATCGTACTCACTACTCGTCGGCGCTGGTTATAGTTCCTCCTCATTCGATATTGGTCTTGTCCGATTCGATATTGGTCGATTCTGTAAGTTCCACAGATAAATAATCCGAGTCTAAAGTGATTGCATTTTGTTTTATGACGGCTATTGCTTTCCAATCTTACGAGCAAATCATGTACTCTATTGTGTCGTGGGCCAAGCCGCATCTCTTCTCGCTTAATATCCTGCCACATATACTAAAAACACTTTCTGACGCTATTGTGGACACTGAACGTTAGCAAATCACGGGCCATAGTAGAAATCACTGGATACAAATGTCCGTGGTTTTTCCACCGTGCTAAAATATCAAAATTATCTATAGTTAAATTTACATCTGACTCGGTTTGTAAAAATATTGATAACTCATTTTAAAATGACGATGATGAGACTACCAGGCCTTTTGCCCTTTTCTTCTGTAACGACCATATTTTTTAATACCTAATAAAATATATTTCTACTATCAAATAATTATTTACGTGTTTTTTTTATATAATACTAATTTTTAAAGTAGTGTTAATAATTTTCAAAGCATTGAATATGATTAAAGGAATTTTTCTAAAATCTATTTATTGTTTTATAGGCTTAAAATGTTTTAATAAAATTTTATAACTCCTTAAAATAATCTACATATTTCTATCATCAATTAAAAATGTTTTAAAGGATAAACCAGATTTTATATAACTTTAATAACTAACTAAAACCACAGGAATGAATATATTATTTAGTTTTAGCCCAAAACTATTTTTATACTAAAGATAATAATAAAATATATTTTCTGAAATTTTTCCATAATTTTCCCGTGTTTTTAACTATTTTTAACAATTTTTTTAAAGCCAAATCCAATTTTTAAATAATAAACAGAATATTATTTTATATATATAAATAAAATAAAATAATTTAAAATCCCTTTGATCTGGACCGTTGGATCCAAGATCCAACGGCCCAGATCACACCGGCGCACCCACGTGGTGGGGACCACGCGAAAACGCGTGGTCTCCCCACGCGCGACACGTGGCGTGGCGGCGGGCCTTTGGCGGCGCGATCCAGCCGTTGGATCTCAATCCAACGGCTGTGAATAAAGGCGGCGGGCGCAATCATTAACCGAATGATTCGCAATGATTGGCAGCGTAGATTTTCGTGTATATTTAACGGAAATTTTGGATTTTTATGGTTGGTGAAAACACTATAAATAGACACCTTCAAATCTAAATTTCTCACTCCTCAGAACTCCAAAAATTCTGAAAAAAATACCGGTACCTTCATATCGATGATGCCGACGCTATGGCTCCATCCAATCGCAGAGGAAAAATCGGGACGCTGGTCTATTGAGGATTTAGTACGAGACTACGTTTTCAACTCTTCGGCATCCGACTCAAACAAAAGGTAGGATCCGCCTCTCTCCCATTTTCCTGTTACCTTCTCCTATCTCAATAACCTAGTTCCAACATATAATCATCAACCCTATTTAAAAAGTTGTCATTATATTTATGCATACCTATTCCTTGTGCCCTCAATAATGATAATGTTAACTCCCATTTAAAACGGTATTTAAATTTCCTCTGTACATAGAAGTATATTGCACACCCATAATACCTGGAATCTGTCATAACCCATGAATTGTCATTTCACCTCTGACATACCCACACTTACCCTACTATAAAAATGATCTCGAAATAGGGTACTTTCACAAAATACCCTCGTTAATTAAAATATTATATTTTTTTAAAATATCCATAAGAGATAAGATATGTGAAATAAATATTTTAGATACAGCATACGTATATTTTACTTACAAATATTTTTTTTAAACCCCCTTCAACCTTTTTGAAGAAGAAAATATTAAATTTAAATAACGATATCTTTTCAAAAGGGAATATTTAGTATCTTTTAAAAGGTAATTTTAAAATAACACCAATTTAGAACAAAGGAAAGGTTGTAGGCATCGATCGTTTATCTAAACCAGACTTTGTGGTGCCTAGACTAGACAAGTGAGAAAGGTAACTTTAAAAGGCCCGTCTCACGGTGATTCGTGAGCGGATCCCTCATTTCCTTACTTGTGCTTACCTGGCCACAATTGGCGGTGAAGAGGCGATTTGAGGACCTCATAACTTGTCCTTTTGGAATATTAGGAGCAGTCTAGATTTTCAAATAAAAACCTTTTACAAAAGATTTTTAAATAAACACCATAATCTCTTATCGAAAGGATATTTTCCATAAAACATTATATTTTTTCCAAAATAATAAATATCCCAAATATCATGTTTTTTCTTAGAAGTAATAAAAGATAATTAAACACCGTTAGTTATATGTATGCCCTAGAGACCATTACTGTACATTGGATGTATATTGTAGTGGATGCTGGAACATATATAGGGAGGACTTTCTTGCTCGACATGATAGTATGCTATCCGATTACTCTTTACCTTAACGTGTACACTGATTGTCTCTCTGTTACATGTTGGTAAAGCCCTTAGGATGTGTACTTGACTACCTGGACTATGATGCGGATCATACTAGTGGGGACATGGTAGTCCATAAGTATATCCTTCAAGGTCCCTAGTCGTGGGTATATCGAGACGGGGCATCGATATACCAGAGTAGACTAGCGTATACCCTCTCGACCCATACAGATGGGCGATGGATGATCCCATATCCATTGGTGTTTGACATCAGAGATGATATACGGGTGCTCAGTGGAGACTGGGTATACTGGATGGACTCGTCGAGAACTCCCAGATGGTATTATACCTTACGTCAGATGGCAGTTCTCAGGTGACACTGGTACAGAGTAGTCTGTTGACCCGAGATCGTCATAGAGTCTTGTGTGGTTCCCACTGTGCTTTGATTTCCACCTTACCACGTCCAAGAGGGCGTGCAAAACGGTGGCTTTTGGGTACAGTCCCGAATCACATGGAGGCAATGAGCGATAGGAGGGGATTCGTCTCTCCCGGTATAGGGAGTTGATGTTGCGCTGTGTTCGATTGGCTATAACCGGAAATCTCTGGCCAGGGTTGCTGAGATTTACTGGTAAGTGTTACCAGTAGTTTCTCGAATTGTTATAGACCTCATATCGACACGACTTATCGAGCTACTGGGGTCTGACGTTTACCACCCCTAGGCGAGATATGCGACATATCAGACGGACAGACCGGACTGTACGGTAAGTGTTACTGGTTGGATTCACAGGAGTATGAGCGGGCTTGCTCGTCGATCTTCTGATCGCTCAATACCCGGGTGGCCGTTACGTTTAGCAGACCGCTTGAGGCTTGTGGGTGTTTGATATGATCATCACCTGCTGCCGGCGTATTGACGAGTCTTTAAAGTCCTACACAGAGGTTTCCTGGCTCAAGCGAAACGAAATAGGAGTGCATATGAGATATGTGCGGGACCGAGAATAATGCGTGTATGTGATACCGTATTCTATTCTCGCGATGAATGTGTCGATATGGTTGTATGCGATATAACCTAGTTATCGAATCAAGGAATGATTCGGTAAGCCGATACATAGGATACTAGTCGGTTATATGCGATATGACCGGATCGTTAAATCAAGTGTTGATTTAATGATTTAATGTATAATTATATATTTGATATATTACTTTGCATTAACTAGTATTGGTTCACTTTAAATGGATTTTCTCACTTGAATATCACAAGTTGTATATGTGATATAATTTTGTGCACTTGATTGTATCATGTTTGATGATACATGTTTACTTGGTTAAGTGCAAAGAATTAAACCATGGTTAAACTAATGATTAGGGTTTTGTTTATCCATTACTTATTTATTCATTTATTTATTTGTTTATTTCTTTTTGGCAAAAGAAAAAAAAATGGTGGCTTTCTTTGGATGCATGTTGAAGCTTCATGAAGCTTTGACTAAGTCACCATTTTTGTCTTCATGCTTAACCCTAACCATTGACCCAACCCTTGTTTATTCTCTACACTTGACCATGGTTGGATTATGATAAGTATAGATTTTATTTTCTTTTAGAGATATACTTATCATAACATTTTTCATCTTCTTCTTCTTCTTCTTCAAGAAGAAGCTTGCCTCCATCAATGGCAACTTGAGAAAATGAGTGAGAAATCCAATTCTAATGTGAACCCACTTCCTATTTCTTCATCCTCTACCACTTGCCAAGTAGTATAGGGTGTTTTCTTCACAAGTTTCATGACTTGGTGAAGTGGGAGCTTGATCTTGTGATGCCTCGACGTAGATCATCTTCGGCACGAAGCCGACGACCTAGCCCGCCCATTTCTCCGATGAAGCTGATGCTAGAGTCCGGGATGCGATTTGTACAGCGAGGGGACTTCATCACGGAGCTATGGAGGTGGAGAACCGGATCTACAAAGGTTGTATTTCCGTTCACTTAGTTAAGTTGTTAACTAGTTGCATCTTTCGCCTAAAATTCTAGTTAACGATCCGTATTAGGGTTTCTCGGCACTCGTAAAATTTGACATTGGCATGGTTGATACCTTGTGAGACTTCATTAGCGTGCCTAGGAATCCTACATTGGTATCAGAGCCTAGCTAGAGCCTTAGGCGACGTGTAGACGGAGTTAGAAGTCCGATCGAACCAAAACCTAACCCGGAAAATGCTCTCTGGACTTTTTTCAAAAACTGGGTTTTTTCCAGATTAAAAATTCTTAAAAAATTCAGCAGGAAAAACTAAGAATTACGATGCAAAATTTATCGAGTGACGATGCTACAGTGCGGCGGAACCGCGGCAGAAGCTTGGCTTCTGCGGCGGTTCCGCGGCCAATAAATGTGATCACTGTTTACTTTTTGCACAGTAATTCATGTTTTCAGGTGTTGAGTTTTCTGGGAATTTTTAATATTTTTTCAAGAGTTGAATTTTCTGGGGTTGTTTTGGGGATTCGTTTATTCGATCGGATTGTCAAACTCTGTCTATGTGTTTTTCCGGATAATTTTTGAATATGTTAAAAAGTTCGACCGGATATAAATACCCAATTTTTCCCCTGTCGGGAAATTTCCAAGTGTTGGATTTTTCCGTAGTTTAATGACGTTCTAAGTAGTGCAAGTAACGCGATGGTCCCTCTAGAAGACAACAAACCTTAACTCGATTATGTGACCGTCTTGAACTGCCCTTTGAACCTTAGGGTTTGGGGCAGTACGGCGTGCCACATGTGAGGCGTTGGCTTGACCCTTCTACGGCTGGACCGTTAGTACTGAGGCACGAAGTGAATATTTTTGAACTTATTTCATGTGATGAGCTGTTTCGGGAAAACTTGGGTGTTCGTCTGTTCGATCGGAAAGTTTAACATTTTCTATTTATCTGGAATGTGATACAATAATTGGAATTCACAAGCAGTTATGAGATAACTGAATGATTGTTATAAACACAGCACTTTAGTCTCACTTGATCGGTTGCCACGGAATTTTGATGTGATCAAAAGTCCGTCGCAATCACGTAGCGTACGCGGATACTCGCCGGGTAAACTTAATAGACGGCCTTACCCCATTGCCCCGACCAAGTGACTGTAGGAGAACCCCGTCGCCGAAAGCATCCGTTCGGGTGCTCGCGGCAGCGGTGTTCCGCCTTGGTGCACTTCGTCGACGGCGTCGGGGGTGCGGCCGCCTACTAAAGTTTGAGACGAGCATTCGATCACGATGTCGGGAATCTTGTTGAATTGTCCAACATGATATTGAAAAGAGTTTTCGATAATGAGACTAAAATGCGGGGTTTATAATTGTTAGGCATGCGATGTCTAAGGAATTCATTTGATTAGGCATGCGATGTCTATGAAGGTTGCGGATTCCAACTGTTGTAGTTTTACACTTTCTTTTCTGTGACCGTAAGTGTAATATGTGATATCGCCGGTTTCGTTGCTATATGTCAACGACAATTGGGATACGCATGTTTACTTACGTTGATGATATGTGATGTTATGTGTTGCTGGATATGTTATATTGGATCGTCGTGTTTGAATAGCCGGGGGTTTTTATGTGAGATGAGTGTTTTTCATTTTCATTCATGTAAAAACTTGTATGTAATATTCTTTTATTGGGGCACTTCCAGGTTGCGGAAGTTGTCACCTTTTGTATATTATTTACTTTTCCACACTAGGATGACCCAAGGAGGGGAGCACAAGTAACCGGGTTCTGGAGTCCAGTGGGAGACCAACTCGAAGAGTCGAGTCCGGGTCTCCTAACTCTAGAATTGGTAGGGTTGCTTGCCGCTCTCGTAGGGGTCTAGAGGTGTGGGTTTGGCTATTCATCGCGACCGTAGAATCCGTGTTTTATACTGGCTCGTATTGAAAACACGGACGTCCTAATATATCCAATATTTCATATGATTCTTCTGCTGCGATATCTGTGATGTGATCATGTGATGTTCTGTGATAGATACTGTATATAGTATATATGATATATTATATAGACGTTACTTATGTTTTACACATGCGCTAGCCCTGCCCCGCTCTGCCGTTAGTTACCTAACCTAACGGTGCACGAGGGGACATCGAGGCGAATGCGGATGGCATAAGTGTACGTCGTATTTATCTGTGATGTTTAGGTAAATTTAAAAGATGGGACTTCATTAATGTGATTAATGAAAGTAAAAGAAACCTAAAGATGTTGTAGAATTGAATTTCAAAAATAAAACAGGTAGCTACAGTTCTTGCTTTGCATAGCGGTATATGAGATATATCCTGCACCTTATTCGATGAGGAAAGGACCGAGATCCCTTCACCGGGAGTGACTCCTTTAGCAATAACTGGCAGATGCTACACACTAGGTTTGTCTTTTGATTGCTTTTAAGATTTTTTGCTTTGCACAGTGATATATGTGATATATCCCGCACCTCATTCGACGAGGAAAGGACCGACGATCCCTTCACCGGGAGTGACTCCTTTAGCAAAACTAGAAAAGCCTCAAAAACACTCCATTTTAAAATCATTTGATTCTACAACGATATCAAGTTCATTACGCAATAGGTTTTCAGAAAAACCTGTCGTAGCCCTCCGTCATTTCAGATAAGTACTAGTTAGTATTCGTGCTGCGGTTGTTTGGCATGCGTCAAGGCGTAGTGTATGGTAGCTAACTAGTGCTTATCTGCTAGCATACGATGCGATTGGATTAGGGTATTCGTACGGCGTTGTTTGGCATGCGTCAAGGGTCGTACGGGTGGGTTTAATTCAATCAAGAAATGTACGGGTTGAACTTGACTAGCGGACTATGGGTTGTTTGGCATGCGTCAAGGTCATAGCACGTTAGGGGCAAAATATTATCGGGAATTTCAAGTGTTGAAATTTGAAATGAGATTGCATACCTTCTATGAGATAGTTGGATCCCGATACCCGCTGCGAGTAAGAGTTACTCCTGGGAAAGTTTTACACATTACAATTAGCTGATCAAGTAGGTGTCTAGAAAGGTGTCAACGAGGTTACGCCTCTGGGAAAACGAGGTTTACATTAATTAGGTTCGTGCGAAAGCACGGGGGACCTCCCTCAAAGTACCGACACTGGCCTGGCTGAAAGATTGGCGAACTTGTAGTGTGTAATTAATCCCGGCTAGTCTTTCCTTTTGGGGTTTGAAGGAAGATTTGATGAAAAGCAGTGGGAGCCATCCTGATTAGATAAAATAATAACCAATCTATTCTTGCAAGAGCACACGCTGAGTGTTTTCTTCTCTCTCTCTCCAGGTAGCGACCATATCACGCCTTAATCAAGATAATAATACGGATTATTGACCAAACCTGCTTGTTATACTGAGCTGGGGAACGTTGGTCCCTCTCCAACTTATAATTGTTATAAGACAGAGCAGGAAATTATGGATTACCAGAATTCCCGTGCCGCCCAAACGAAGAGAGTGCATACTGATGCATCATCTTCGGGTGTGTTCGTTACAAAGAACTGTTTCTCAGTATCCTCCGGATCCTGGGTATATGATACCGGATCAGGATCCCAGATATGTAATCTGTTACATAGGGCTACAAAAGGGTAGAAAAACTGAGAACGGGTGATAAGTTTCATGAGACAGAAAACGGGGCAAGTATTGCAGCCAAGTCTGTTGGTCACTGTCACCCTGTATTACCAATACATTGATTTTGAACAAATGCTATTAGATACCGAACCTGATATACAAAATCATATCAATCTCTTTATTAGTAAAGAAATGATAAAATTTTGTATAGTTGGATAATGTTTTGAACATTTCCTATATCAAAAGTTGATCGGTTCAGGCACGTTATCTAAAAGCATTAATGTTCTAAATCAAACTACAGTTCTTTAGTATACGGAACACACACAAGAGGAAGAGTTCAGAAATAAACGAATCCTTCTTGAGGCATTGTAGACTAGGTCATATCAATGTGATCCGACTGGCTGAAGTTACATTTTAGATGCATATTTAAATCAGTTTGAATTTACATCTTGTGAAACTTGCCAGTCATGTCACAGAGATAAGATGACCATAGCTCCGTTTACTGGAAACAGAGAAAGAGTTAGTGAACTCTTGGGATGATACATGTTGATGTATGTAGGTCCCCTGTCTACACTTGCCAAGACCGGTTCTTTATACTTCATTACATTCTCTGATGATCTTTCGAGATTCGGACCTATGTTCCTGTTAAAACACAAGTCCGAACCTTTTGAGATATTCACAGAATATAAGCTAGAAGTAGAGAACCAATAGAGGGTATAAGTATTATGTCCTTTGATGTGATCGAGGAGGAGAATACTTGAGCACGGAAATCCAGGGCTATTCTAAAAGGAGAATGAGATTCTCTCTCAGCATTACTCCTCCGTATACACCATAGCACGATGGTATATCGGGGCGGAGCAATAGCACCCTATGCGATATGGTGTGCTCTATAATGAGTACTACTGAGTTACCTATTTCCTTTTTAGGAGTTATGCACTTGAGAAGCTGCATACCTATTGAATAGGGTTCAAATCAAATCAGTTGCCTACCACTTCATATCTGATATGATAAGGGAAGAGCCCATCTCTTAAGTTAGTTAAGATTTGGGGTTGTCCAGCCTATGTCTGAAAAGCAAAATCCGGACAAGCTCGAGGCAAGATCTGTTATGTAGAACTGGAAAGGTTCCAGCTATATAAAACTGCAGCTGATGATTTGACAGAACCAAAGGATTCAATAGTTACCAACGAACCTCAGCCTCTCTGCCGATCTAGTAAGGTTCCTCACCCGCCTGAGAGATACTTCGGTTTCTCTATGACAGTGGGAGCGAGGATTGCATCATAAGATGATGACCCAACTAGTTTCGAGCTGGCCATCAGGAGTGGGACTCTGTAAGAATGGCTGGATGCTTAGCGATCTGTGATGGAATCCATGTACACCAACAAAGTATGGACTTTAGTTGCTACATCTGAAGGGTTAAATCCCCATCAGGAGCAAGTATATCTTGAGAAGATTACTCGGTGTAGATGGAAAAGTTGAGACTTTCAAAGCTAGACTTGTTAAAGCTTTTCGTCATCGACCAGGAGTGGATAATGATGAAACCTTTTCAAGTGGCTATGCTTAAGTCCATCCAGATCCTACTTGCCACGGCTACATACCATGACTACGATATCTGGCGGTTGGGTGCCATGACTGCTTTTCTAAAATGATGTTTTAGAAGAGAACGTCTATAAGTACACAGCCAGAGGGCTTCGTAGACAGTGGGAGCAACGGAAACGTGTACAAGATGCTTTATAGGATAAAGCAGGCATCGCGGAGTTGGAACATCTATTTTGATGTGTTAGTCAAAGAGTTTGACATCATCAAAATGGTATATGAACCTTGTATAAACAATAAAGGTAGTAGGGAGTATAGTGACGATCCTCGTAGAGTACGTGGATGATATGCTCTTGATAAGGAAGGAGTTTCCTATGCTACGCTCGGTCAATCTCCGCTTATCACAATAAATCTCCATATAGGATCAAAGTTATACCTCCTAAATCCTGGGTTTTGGATCTATGAGATAGATCTAATTGGATGTTAGGATTCTCACTAGTTGTAGTGAGATGGTATCAATCGATCCTGGGGAGAATCACTGGAAGGGTTCCAGGGTGATAATGACGACTGAATGTCAGTCGCAGGCATTGTCTTTACCCTAAGTAAATGGACGGTATGTTGGAAGAGTTCCAAGCTAGATACCGTGGCATACTAGACGATTAAGGCTGGATACATCGCTACTTAAAATGCTACCAAGGAGGATGTTTGGGTGTATATTGGTTCATGAGATGAACTACGTTCCAACCATTGTGAGACAATGGAGTTGTGGCTTATGCCAAGGAACGCCGGTCCCATCAGTGATCTAGACATATTCTAAGGCAGTGTCACCTGATCATGGAGATGGTTGATCTCCAGGGTGATCGAGGTAAGGAGAGTATACTCAGAGGACAACACGGCGGATCCACTCACAAAAGCCTTTTCCCAGAGAGAGACTTTTATGGGATGGTTGAGTATGAGATACTACAACCACTGCTATCAGATGGCTCTAGTGCAAGTGGGAGATTGTTAGTTATATGTATGCCCTAGAGGCCATTACTGTACATTGGATGTATATTGTAGTGGATGCTGGGACATATATAGGGAGGACTTTCTTGCTCGACATGATAGTATGCTATCTGGTTACTCTTTACCTTAACGTGTACACTGATTGTCTCTCTGTTATATGTTGGTAAAGCCCTTAGGATGTGTACTTGACTACCTGGACTATGATGCGGATCATACTAGTGGGGACATGGTAGTCCATAAGTACATCCTTCAAGGTCCCTAGTCGTGGGTATATCGAGACGGGGCATCGATATACCAGAGTAGACTAGCGTATACCCTCTCGACCCATACAGATGGGCGATGGATGATCCCATATCCATTGGTGTTTGACATCAGAGATGATATACGGGTGCTCAGTGGAGACTGGGTACACTGGACGGACTCGCCGAGAACTCCCAGATGGTATTATACCTTACGTCAGATGGCAGTTCTCAGGTGACACTGGTACAGAGTAGTCTGTTGACCCGAGATCGTCATAGAGTCTTGTGTGGTTCCCACTGTGCTTTAATTTCCACCTTACCACGTCCAAGAGGGCGTGCAAAACGGTGGCTTTTGGGTACAGTCCCGAATCACATGGAGGCAATGAGCGATAGGAGGGGATTCGTCTCTCCCGGTATAGGGAGTTGATGTTGCGCTGTATTCGATTGGCTATAACCGGAAATCCCTGGCCAGGGTTGCTGAGATTTACTGGTAAGTGTTACCAGTAGTTTCTCGAATTATTATAGACCTCATATCGACACGACTTATCGAGCTACTGGGGTCTGACGTTTACCACCCCTAGGCGAGATATGCGACATATCAGACGGACAAACCGGACTGTACGGTAAGTGTTACTGGTTGGATTCACGGGAGTATGAACGGGCTTGCTCGTCGATCTTCTGATCGCTCAATATCCGGGTGGCCGTTACGTTTAGCAGACCGCTTGCGGCTTGTGGGTGTTTGATATGATCATCACCTGCTGCCGGCGTATTGACGAGTCTTTAGAGTCCTACACAGAGGTTTCCTGGCTCAAGCGAAACGAAATAGGAGTGCATATGAGATATGTGCGGGACCGAGAATAATGCGTGTATGTGATACCGTATTCTATTCTCGCGATGAATGTATCGATATGGTTGTATGCGATATAACCTAGTTATCGAATCAAGGAATGATTCGGTAAGCCGATACATAGGATACTAGTCGGTTATATGCGATATGACCGGATCGTTAAATCAAGTGTTGATTTAATGATTTAATGTATAATTATATATTTGATATATTACTTTGCATTAACTAATATTGGTTCACTTTAAATGGATTTTCTCACTTGAATATCACAAGTTGTATATGTGATATATTTTTGTGCACTTGATTGTATCATGTTTGATGATACATGTTTACTTGGTTAAGTGCAAAGAATTAAACCATGGTTAAACTAATGATTAGGGTTTTGTTTATCCATTACTTATTTATTCATTTATTTATTTGTTTATTTCTTTTTGGCAAAAGAAAAGAAAAATGGTGGCTTTCTTTGGATGCATGTTGAAGCTTCATGAAGCTTTGACTAAGTCACCATTTTTGTCTTCATGCTTAACCCTAACCATTGACCTAACCCTAGTTTATTCTCTACACTTGACCATGGTTGGATTATGATAAGTATAGATTTTATTTTCTTTTAGAGATATACTTATCATAACATTTTTCATCTTCTTCTTCTTCTTCTTCAAGAAGAAGCTTGCCTCCATCAATGGCAACTTAAGAAAATAAGTGAGAAATCCAATTCTAATGTGAACCCACTTCCATTTCTTCATCCTCTACCACTTGCCAAGTAGTATAGGGTGTTTTCTTCACAAGTTTCATGACTTGGTGAAGTGGGAGCTTGATCTTGTGATGCCTCGACGTAGATCATCTTCGGCACGAAGCCGATGACCTAGCCCGCCCATTTCTCCGATGAAGCTGATGCTAGAGTCCGGGATGCGATTTGTACAGCGAGGGGACTTCATCACGGAGCTATGGAGGTGGAGAACCGGATCTACAAAGGTTGTATTTCCGTTCACTTAGTTAAGTTGTTAACTAGTTGCATCTTTCGCCTAAATTCTAGTTAACGATCCGTATTAGGGTTTCTCGGCACTCGTAAAATTTGAAATTGGCATGGTTGATGCCTTGTGAGACTTCATTAGCGTGCCTAGGAATCCTACAAACACTATTATTTCTTTTTAACTAAGGTTTCCCTAAGATGACACGAAGTACTTTACGAACTCTAGAAAATAAAACGAGTGGTTGTGGAAGGCCATATTAAACGAGATCAATACTTTTTAAATTTCCAGTTTATGACAACATGACATATACAAAATATGATACGGTTAGGGTTAGAATGCGCGGACCTAGATATGGAATACTTATTATGAAGATCCCTGCAGGCAGGGTGACCAGTCCAATATATGGACGACTATATAAATATGAAGATCCCGATATTCCGGGTGACCAGTCCAATATATGGGCGACTATACAAATATGAAGATCCCGATATTCCGGATGACCAGTCCAATATATGGGCGACTATACAATGTGGAAATTCCATGCCTAGAAGTATACGCACTAACTCTAATTCGTCAAAATCTTTATACTGAATCACGGGGATGGGTAATTTGATTAGGCAAGGATAATTCGGAACTCGGATTCCCCTACTAATCGATCATGATCCCGGAAAGTGAAACGGTACATTTTACTTCCCCAGTTGTTGTTCCGTGGCCACAACGGAATAATCGCGAGTATCCAGACCCTTATTTAACAAACTAAAACGTTTACAATACCTATTGATACTCAACACCAAACCTACATCATGTGATATACCTACCTGTTACCTTATCTACCTTTCTTCATGAGACACGAGTTATTCAGTTTCTTGGATGTGGATATTTTACCAGTTTAGACTTGTTGTTTATTATGGAACTGAGGGGTGGTAATACCTGTGCACTTGAGTGATATTCAAGCTAGACAAAACTCCATCGTAGTCATGGGAAACCTTTCGGGGATGTTCACGCTACCGCATTGATTGCCATTCCAGGCACGAGCACTAGCTTATACTGCTTCCAGTTAGTCATGGGATACCTCAAGGATACGAGTATGTTCACCCGTCAATTCCATCCATACACACCTTGTTTAACCTGATCCAACTCTTAGACTGAATATCCGTTTGACTTGACTTGAACTTTTACCAAACATATACAACCTACTCATATTCACATAACTAATTGGTATATACCTTTATACACATGTACATCATATTCATTATATACACCTGTTCGTTTCTATACCTTTACTTTCTTATGAGGCAATCCTACCCGAGTATAACTCGCTGACGGGCCTTTCTTTTCTTCCTCTATCTTTGGAATGTCCGTCAGATAAGAATGAGTATTATAGCGAAGATCAAGGTGTGAAGCCAGATTATGAAAATTATGCAGACTGAACAATGGAAGATTAGATAGTTTTAATTTTTGTTGTTGCCCACATGTTTAGGGCTTTTGTTTCTCCTTTGATGTAATTAAACTACTCAGTTTATTTTACTCTTTCTTTTGGGATATAATAAAGTTTGGTTAATGGAAATAAAATGCCTTTCGTTTTTATTATTTTTGTTTTGGTACACATCCTGCATGTTAAATATTCATACGCTTAACGTAACTGTATTGAATAGACCACCTTCAATACAGTTAGGTTGCGGACCATGCCACGCCATCCTTCTCCTTCTTTTGGGAAGCGAGGCATGACATCTTCTGTTGAATAAGTGCTAAAACCGGAGTCGAATCACACGAGCTGGTGGAGGGCAGTGGTCTACTAGTTCTACCAGAAGAAGATCATGCAACATACAAATCAAACACTTCATCTTCTAACAATTCTAACATAAGCATCAGTATCTACACTAGGCCCCATGGCTGTGTGAAACCTGCTTAAAAGAGCCTCCAAACTTTCTAATTTAATTTTAGGGTCTATTACCGAATATAAACAGTAAATAATTGGAAGTTCAGAGAAATATTTAGAAATCTTAGCTAGTATAGTAAGTATCGGATGGTGAAGTATTGAATTTTCGATATGACTAGTAAAATAATTAGTTATATTATACAATTCAAAGACAGAACATAAGAAGTGAGGGTATAAATAGCAGAAAATTGTTTGGCTGCTATTTTAAAAGTCATAAGAAAATATTTAAAATGATCTGCAACCGTCTAATAATCGAGTGTTAAGTGGTTTTCTACAGGCATTTGTTCATTCCACATGTTACTAATAATTCCGACGGTCTTTAATACAGTACGAAATATGTCATATGTACTATTCCACCTAGTAGCCACATCTTTTTTAAGAGGCGGTTTTACATCTACAGCTAGGCATCTAGTTTTGTATTCAGCTTTTATTTTTCCAGAACTTTTAATAAATCCGCATGCATTTTTAATTGTTTGAATATTTGTATTACATATGGTATATGCATCCTGTACAGTAAAGTTAAGTATATGACATGCGCAACGAATATGGAAAAAACGACCATTGCAAATTATTTTGCATTGCCTAATAAGTTCGGTAATAGCAGAATTATTATTACTAGCATTATCGAAAGAAATAAAAAAAATATTTGCACAATGATATTCTTATAAAATAAATCTAATTTCAGAAGTTATATGAAAAACACTATACATGTATAGAAATTGTCTAAAAGCAATAATTCTTTTTTGCAAAAACCAGTCAGAATCTATCCAATGTGCAGTAATACAGATCCAGGAAAATTCCCTTATATCCGTCCAAATATCAGAAGTTAATGAAATACTGGTATTTAAGAAACAAGAGTATCAATTAATACCTGTTTATCGTCGTAGTAGAGCCTTAAATAATGACTTTTAAGTGTAGTCCTCGGAACCTTTTTGAATGCCGTTGCAACGCCGTTTGAACGTACCACTCAAAAACCACGCTTTCTCCGAATCCGAGAACATATTCATCTGCCATAATATATCTTGCCATTTCTGAAACATTTAAATCATGATTATATTAAAAAAGACGTTGATCGGCGAAACCTATTTGTGTTTGTGTGGTGGAGAAACCGACCGGGGCTTCTAAGTGTTTTTTTTGTGTGCATGTTTATTCAAACTATCGGTGACGGCACTATCCTTGTGTTTATATGCATTCCATAATATTTGCAAACGGTGTATCTAACACCGTCCCTAAATTTAGTGATCCCAAATATTACTGGTAGTCACACGTTTTTAGCTTTCTCTAGATATAGGGGTGGATCCTTCCGGTTGTTGTTCGTGATGAGGGATTTGGGTTTGATGTGTATCCGCCGTATCAGATAAACCCTCCATATCAATATTTTAACTAATTAAAAAAAGAGTGTTAGAGTAGGAATAATAAATTAAAAACAAAAAATAAGAAAGAGAGAAGAATGGGTCGGTCGGAGGCTCGACACTTCAAAAACTCAGAGTCAGACCGTCAGAGGATCGGATCGGAGCTTCTATTCTTTAAAAAGATGGAAATTGACACAATAGTAATAAAGATTTAGAGTATTTTTTCCGAGAGGTTTATTTTGGAAGAGAAATGGGTTTGGAATGAAAAGAAATGAGGTTTGGGGGTATTTATAGGTTTTTAGGGTGGTTTTTGAATTTTTTGCCCATTTATAACCCGTTACGAGGCAAATCGAGGCGAATTGTCTCGAAATTTGCCTCGCCTCGCCTAGATCCGATCGTTTGTAGCCGTTAGATGGGAATTTCAAGATGAGGCGAAGCGGTTCCGAGACGAGGTGAAGCGATTTAGGTAGTTGTTTATGACTGTTGGGTGACAAGTTTGAGGCTAATCCAAGACGAATCGGTCAACGAGATGAGGCAAATCGGTGAGAATCGGCGAGTTTTGCCGATTTATGGCGATTCCCGAAATGAAGCGAGACGAGTTAGGCGAGACGACCTACGACGAAACACGACCGGAAAATTGGGGTACCCGCTCGCTTCTTAAATTTGTGGCGGGCGAGACGTGTCATTTCGCCAAATTCGCCTATGTCACTACGAAGCGAAGCGAAGTGATTCGCCATTGATTTGTTTCATTAGCCGGGGCTAGAAGCAAGATTGAGATTGGTTATTGAAAATTAGGAATGAAAAAGTACAATTTGCGAATGAATATTAGAATTAGGGGTCAAATTTTAATCCGCATTCAATTTTTTTATTGGAGCTCGAATATGAGAGATCCTTTTACGATTTGAGGAAGACGAAGAAGGAGCACGAGCAATGGAGAAGAAAAGGACAAGCACGAGATTTCCCATTTATTATTGAGTATTTTTTTTAGAAAATATTGTCATATAAGGATAATGGTAAAATTTGGATTTTTGGAAAAATATCTTAAATTATTATACATATAAGTCATTTTGTGCTTCGATTTTTTGTATTTTAGAAGTATTGGGTTTTTTGACGATTTTAAAAATACATGGATTTAAAAACAAGCCACTTCTCAAAATCGGGCTTGGAAACAATTTTCTCTTGAACCTGAGCATTGCGCATTCAGATTTATATACCAAGGACAAAAGGATGGCTGTGTTTTTAAAATGTTCATATTCATGCAATTCAATTAGTAAAAAGACGAGTTTATACTTTTCTTTTTTGAGCATAAAGATGAGTTTATACTTTCTTTAAATAACACACCATGAAAATATAGACTTTACCGCCTGCTTTATAAATAATTTCAATAACCGTTTCATAAAAGACTGTAGTCCTTATGACGTTCCATCCATATATTTTAGTCGAACACAAAAAAAGTGTCAGAATGGGCTTAATATATGCATACGTGTGCAATAAACCAGCATATATTATATAAAACAAAAATAGACATATTTGGTATCATATCTATATTTATAGAAACATTTGAGTGATATGTTCCTGCCCACATGCACAATAACATTTCTTGCAAAGACAACTATAGGCTATATAGCCTTGTATCTCTAAATTTCACAAGGTCGGCTTCATGATGGCCGTCCGATCTAAATCCGACGGCATCTGATCAACTTCCATCAAATGAATACTTGCAACAGCAGCATAAGATACTAACTGGGTTTAGCTACCAATTTTCTCTAAGGCGAGAGGTCGCAAGTTGGATCCCTCTGATTTCTCAAAAAAAGAAAAAAGGAAAACAGCAGAAGATAATCATAATTAGAGTCAACAATTGTCTTCTTGAACACAGATGAGTGAATGCAGGAAAATGCAGTTCCGGCGGCTTAAAATCTCATGTTGACCAATAACAAAACAAGCAACAAAACAAAGAAAACTTCCAACTTCACTCACAAGAAACATTAGAAAGAAAAATCATCACAGGGCAAACAGTGGTTTGCATTGTAGCCTGCCCTTTTTTTTTTCCTGGTAATTTAGAACTTTAGAGAGAGAAACAAAGGTGGTGAGGTTAGATAGAGAAAGAGTGCTGCTGTTTTGTTGTGTATATGAGGAGAAAGGAATGTGTAGCAGCACAGAAAAGTTTGTCTTGTTATCTCTCACCAGCTGCTTCTTCAAAGACTCAGCCTAAGGCTCTCACCTGCCCTCTTTTTCCTCCTTTGCAAGGTAAAACGATTGAACCAAAATCTTACAGAATTAATCCCATATCTCTCTTTCTTCAATATCGATCTCTAGCTATTTAGAATTGGTGAAATCAATCGAGGGTAGTTTTTGAAGGAACTACTGATGTTGTTTGGGTTGTAAATAAAGATCTGAATTGGGTCTTTTTGATTGAAGGATTTGGGGTTTTTGATTGAATTGCAATTGCTAGTTATATATAAGGTTGGGATTTTGATTTTTGGATGTACATATTCCTGTTGCTGTCCGTATTTGAAATATCAATATTAAGGAAATATTGATTCAGTTCTTCAATTATATATCAAATAGGGAGTGTATTTGAGTAATATATCAAACATTGGATGCTATTTGATCATTTTAGGTGGATTATGCATAAACACGGATTCCTAAAACTCTTGAGGGGTTTATTTCTATATTCTAACTCGCCCCCATGGGGGAAGATCCTCTGGGCCGAAACCTGGGCTTTACACGGCGATATTTTTAATTTAAATAAATCCGTAATTAATTCGCGCCATGTGAGAATCGAATCTAGGTTGCTCTGGTACCATGTGAAATGTCCCTTCCACTGCACCAAAACTTCGAAATTGTGATGAGGGTTGAGGGATTATTTTTATATTGTAACATATTCAAATGTTAAGCTTAGTGCTCGTTGCATGTTTTACTTGATAATACTTACTGTTGATGGTATTCTTGATGCTAAATAATCATTAATTTTTATGTAGGCCGCCAGTAATTCCCATTTACACTATTAAAATTCTTTAAATGAATATTTTTATATAGATAGTCAGTGGCATCTTCTTCTCTTCATTTCTAGACTATTCTCTGCATAAGAATTGAAAGTTTATACTATGTTTTATGTAAACATTCGCAGGCATTTACTTGTCGGCATCTAAAATTTTATGCCAAAACATCTAGTCAATTGTATGGTCGATTCCGATTTCCATTCAGTCCCCTTGTGCCAATGGCCATAATCAAGATCAGGCACCAGGGGGCATTGAAAAAGAGTCCAGAACATCGAAGTTCTCGCGCTTTCAATGGGTTTGTGCAAGAAAAGAGATTGTCCATGGTCAATGATGCAAATAGTGATTCGGACGATTCCGATTTTGCGGAGGTTGGTTGTGAGTTGGCTATGGTTGGAGATCAAATGTGTGATATTCCTTATGATTTATTTGATCTTTCAGAGCTAAAAGATGTTCTCTCGATAGAAACATGGAATTCTTGCTTAACGGAAGAAGAGAGATTCAATTTAGCTGCTTGTCTTCCTGATATTGACCATGACTCATTTGTTATCACTATAAAAGAATTGCTTGGCGGCGATAACTTATTCTTCGGAAGTCCCATGGAGAAATTTCTTAATAGATTGAAATCCGGGTTTCATTCTCCACTAGTTGCTCGATTTAGAGAAGGTCTCAGATTCTTGGAGAAACGAAGGCATTATCATTCATTGAGATTGTATCATGAGAATATGAATCAGAAGTATTTCGACATGAGAAGGGCTTGGAGTAATATGTCATCGAGCGCCAAAATTGAAGAAAGGGTACGATTTTTGAACAGGCGAAAAGATCAGAAGCCTGTTCTCCTAGTCGATCTTAATGCACTTCCTGAAGATGAAGAAACCTTAATCGACGGCGACAAAAAAGTCGAAGATTTTCCATTGTTCAAGAAGACAAAATACATGGATGAAGGGATTAAGCCTTCTAATTTTGTGATCGATTTGAACCATGCGTCATCAAGCACAAAGAAAAAAGGGAAAGGGGTATTGAAAGTGAGGAACAAAGAAATGAACTCGATGTCGAATTATAGAATTCAACCTCAAAATCAAATACCCAAAGGTGTACTGAAAATTAAGCATAAAGCAGAAAGGCCGATTACAATTCCGATTCAGCTAGCACATACCAATACAAGTTTGGAGCAAACCGATACTTTAAATGGCAGGCCAAGGGACAGGTTTTTGAATTTGAATCTCGGGTCATCGAGTAGTTCTCAAGGTTTCCCAAGAAGAATAAAGACGGCGTTGAGCAATAAAATTCAAACAAGAGAAAGAAAAGATTGTAAATATAAAATAGAAACAAGGGAAAGACAGGACTGTAAAAATAAAATTCAAGGGATTGAATGAGCACGGCGCTTAGTGCAAACCAAGGTTGTTGACTCGATGCGCTGCAAGTTGGATCGCCTTTTAACTTTGAGGTTTCATCTTAACCCTGCAACTAAGATAACTACATCATGGTACTCTTTTGGTAGAAAGTTGCGTCAACTACAACATAACTGATTTTTGCAGGTAATTGTGCCGATCCAAGATTGTGAAGATATGGATACATATAGCTATACATGTACCTTTTCTTTTAGTTTTCACAATTTCATCCCTTTTTCTAGGATGATTTGTATTCTTCTGTTTTTTTTCTTTTTCTTTTTCTGGTCTAATGGGCTAAAATCAGGCTTTTGCCTTTCCATTATTAATCGCCACTTGATTATCTTAAATTTCTTTTAATGATGAAACAAGGGAAGTGTTATTACATAGATAAATTTGTATATTATGGTAGTCTTCTGCAATCAACTACATTATTTATTACTGACTTGTGACTAGAGCTTTTCCAAGAACAGAGCGGCACTTGGATGGAAGCCGGCATCCCCTAAAGTCGTATCCAGTTGCTCGAAGCCAAAGATTCTTCTTGGGTAAGAGATGAGTTGGTAGCTTCCGATACCAGGTAAGTCTTGAGAATCAATGTATTTGTATATCGATCGAATCGTCTCCGTAGTCAAGAAAGTTTGCTCTCTCCTTGAGCCGTCGGGAAATTTTATCAATATCTGCAATATCGGTATTTTTTATTAAAAATTATCCTCTATAAGAAACATTAATATTCCAACATCAATGAAGGGATCTCTGCTGATTGTTTTAAGTACCAGTACCCTTGATATGGGAGGCTTCTTTCTCGATGCGATGATCTCTTTAGAATCTCTTTTTTGTTTATTGGTTGGTGATTTTATCGCCGGTCGGACCATCTCTTTTTGTTCTTTCATCCGCTTCTCAGATGATTCCCGGGCATTCTCCTGCAAGGTCTCCTTGGCTCTCTCCTTTTCCTGTCAAGGATAAATTGTCATACCATTTCGAGTACATTCTTGGATCAGATTGGTTATTAGCTACTAAAGTAATCATCGATTCGCAGTCTCTTCGGATATGGATTTATCATACAGTGATTTAACCTACCTGTTTCCAAATCCAGGCACAAATATTATGGGTATCGATCCAATTCAATTTTGATACCTTGTCCTTTCGAAGTGATTCGAGAAAAGCCGCATCTTGTTCCTGCCTCAACCTTCTATCTTCTCTCCTTGCTTCTTCCTCAGCTTCTCTCACTCCTCGTAAAGCGGAACCATGCACGTCCATTGCGCTCTGCAGCATTTCCACCAATTCTTCAGGCGATGTCGACCCTTCAATCTAAGCCCAAGAAAGAATGAATGAAAAAATGCTCTTTCTTTGATAAAAAAAATATCTATAATTAAATAGGCTAAATTACACTAAACTTCCTTAATATTTGTGCCTTAAAACAATTATAATACAACAAGCTTCACGGAGTGTTGCAGTCGAGGGGATTTAGGAAAGTTGAAGCTGAGTATATTGTACTAACAACTTGCTTAGTGAAATATAGCTATAGATAAGGGTAGTGTTGGGATGTCCTATATCCTAACTGATCGGTTATATTTATATTTAAATATATTTTGTTTGTTTGTTTAGCGAAATAAGATTTAGTTAGTTATTTAGATTAATTAAATCAATGTTATCTTTAAGCATCATTGTATAGGTTATAAATATGGAGCAATAGCCTAGGACTTGGATTGTACGAGCAAGAGAGAGCCGTCATAATGTAGCCCTAATATTTGTGAGATTCCTCTCTCTCCTTTAGGAAGAGATACGTGAGGATAAGAGTTTATTCTGTATTCTCCATGTAAATTCTCACATTTGAATTAATGAAAACTATGTCTGTTGTGCCCGTGGTTTTCCCGTTTGGGTTTTCCACGTAAAAATCTTTGTGTTTCGCTGTGTTGATTCTTATCTCTGGTTTTAAATTTAGTAATTTATCTATGTTCATCTCGATCATCGGTAACAAATTGGTATCAGAGGTAAGGTTGATTCTATTGATTGAGTATATAGATTCAGGGCATGTTCGCATGCAAAAACAAGAGACTTAGGCGGCGCATGAGATCGATGAGGCTACGTTTGAGATTCATCATAGATTGGAGTCGTTGGCACGACAGAGCACATGGGCACAGCTGCAAGTGCATGTGGCCGCGCGTCATGGTACGGCAATGTGGCGGCGCTGGTGATGTCCTGCGAGATGGCTAGCATTTGAGGATGGCTATGGCGGCGCCGGTCGTTCATGTGACGTTTCAGACACATTGATGAAGTTGGATTCGAAAAACTCCATCTTCTGTTGCAGATATCCCCACTTTAGTACCTATAGTTCAAATCAACTTTTGTTAAAGTCATGGTTGCTTGTTATTACTTCGAGACGCTGTTACCATGCGGATTTGGATTGAAGGTGGAGTATCTTATCCTTTCAGTGCCACATTTGTTATCGCGTTGGATGTGATTCTGAATTGTCTTATTAATCATGTGACATGTTTCGTCGCTGAAATTTCTATCGAGGCATAATCTCTTTCATCCGATGCGAGCTGAGGTAGAGATTTGTCGTTGATGTCTCGCATCCTTCTGTTAATCATGGATTTAGTAGCTCGAGTAAAATCAGCTGGAAAGAATTCCATTTAGGACTTGTCGATTATTCGAACATGTGTATTTCAAGGTGCTTATGTTTACTTGCTTTGAGACTCGGTTGGCATGCGAACCGCATGCCTTATCGTGTTCGGTACAGTTTTGTTTATCACATTGAAGTGTGATCGTCGTCGTCGAAGTTCTAGTTATTTGCTTCGAGGCTCTGTTGTCATGCGTGTTGAATGTGCCGTCGTATCCGTTGCGATCTGGCTTGTCACATCGTGGTGTGACGTATTTGTATTCGAAGTTATGTTGAATCAATATCTTCATCTCTATGAGGCATCTTGATTTGGAAACGGGTTTGGAAACGGGTCCTATCATGAGTTTTCTATATATTTATGATTTGGTGGTATCCGATAGTCGAGATGGGGATGTAGCCGATTACGGATACTGATAAACGGTGGAATGATTTGGTGCTATCCGGTAATTGAGGTGGGGATGTAGCCAATTACGGATGCACGGTGTATGGATTTGGTGGTACCCGGTAATCGAGGTGGGGATGTAGACGATTACGGGTCCACGGCGGAACACGACAGATATCCGGAGGATACTGACCGGTGTTATTTGATGAAAGGGTCGTTCCGAGAAACGGTGCCTACGATAATTTGAGATTGATTGATGATGATGGACACAGGATTTTGATAATGGTTTTATTGATGACATTTTCGTTTTCTATTATGCGAGATTTGTTATGATATGCTTACTTTATATATGTTACATCCATGTTATTACACATCACGATAGCCTTGCACTTAGGATTTGTCGATGATTCGTCTATGCATGCAATAGCCACTTCATGATATTATTTATTACTCACGAGATGGCAACTCACTTTCGTTGTGCACAGGTTCTTGTAGGATCGATCGCTCGGATTAGTCGCGGCGTGTGGCATACTTTTCTTTTGGGACGCGATCTTTTGCTTAGGTGGGTTACGAGTATACTTGTATTCACCATCTTTTGAACTTGTATATTGTATCTAGCATACTCCATCTATCATATATTTGTGTGGCTTAGAGCCGAGACTGAGAGATTGTATTATTTTTGGGTGTCGAGCTCGTGTGGAGCCGACTTGATTCAGTTATGCTTATTACTGTTGTTTATTTCTTGTGATTTTCTTCGTCAGGGACGTCGTATATTGCTGCGTGGTTTGTGTTTCCGCTGTGTGGGCGTCGAGTTTATTCTCGTGTATGGGATGCTTTTATATTGATTATTGTACTGGATTTGTTTCAAAATTTCAAAGGAGGTGCTGCCGAAATTTTTAATGATAACTTGTTTTCGAAGCGTTTTCAAACCAAACTCCATTTACATTTTAAAAACAACCTTTTCTAAAACCCTCACCTCGATTAACTTTTACTTATAGTTTAGATTCTGGATTTCAGCTTACTTTGGCTACGTTGCATTTTTAGACATCGCGTGATCTAAGTACCAGTCACGTTCTGTTGCCGGGTCGTGACACATCTGGACTCGGCATGAGTCATTCTGTTTAGGCTTGGAAATGAGCCGTGATGAAGATCTGATCGAGTTGTGTAGTGCATCTTTTTTGAACGATTTGGTTGTGGATCCAGTGAAGACCAGTTATTCTATCTAAAACTTGCTAGCGTTGATAGATAGAGAAAGTCTTAAGGGGCGATCGGCAACAGCAGATTTTTGACAAGACGGTTCATATCTGATTGGATTCAGTCCAAGATGGAGATTTGGGATGTCCTGAATCCTAACTAATCGGTTGTATTTATATTTAAATATATTTTGTTTGTTTGTTTAGAGATAAGATTTATTTAGTTATTTAGAGATAAATCCCAGTTACATCAATATTATCTTTAAGCATCATTGTATAGGCTATAAATATTGAGCAATAGCCTAAGACTTGGATTGTACGAGTAGCCACAATGTAGCCCTAATATTTATGAGAATCCTCTCTTCCCATTGGGGAGAGATCTGTGAGGACGAGAGTTTATTCTGTATTCTTCATGTAAACTCTCTCATCTGAATTAATGAATACGATCTATGTTGTGCCCGTGGTTTTTCCCATTTGTGTTTTTCATGTAAAAATCTTTGTGTTTCGCCGTGTTGATTCTTATATCCGGTTTTATGTTTTATTTATCTACGTTTATTTCGATCATCTGTAACAGGTAGCCATAGCAAATGAAGCGAGCTGAGGCGATTCGCGAGACGAATCGCCTGACCTACGAGGCGAGTTGGACCCGCCTTACCTAACCAACGAGGCGAGGCGGGGCGAGTTCAACAGTAACGGTACAAGAAACCACTCACCTCGCCGTCTCGTTTAAGCGATTCGCGAGGCGGGGCGAATCGCCCGAGTCAGGAAAGTCGACTCGCCTGACTCTGGGTATTTTTTTAAAATCCCTAAATCCAAGCGCATCCGACCGTTCAATGGGGTTCTCGAGGCGAGGCGAGGCGAGGCGAATAGCGACCGTTGGATGGGGTTTTTCGAGGCGGGGCGATTCATAAACAATCCTACCGTTGCTGACCGTTGGATGCGGGTTTCGAGGCAAAGCGGAGACGAGTTGAAGCGAGTCGATGCGAGTCGGCGAATTAAAGCGAGTCAGGACGAGTCAGCTCGGGATTTGACGAGGTGAGGCGAGACGAGCGACGAGTTAGCCGAGGTAAATTCGAACGAGGCAACATCGGTGATTTCCTGAACCCGCTCACTTCACTGAACCCGTCACGACGAGGCAAGTCAACTTGTTGACTCGTCCATGTCGGTGACGAGGCGATTAAAATTCGCCTCGTGGCGAGGCAAGGTGAGGCGAGTCACGGTTCACTCGCCTCATTACTGTAATTTAGCAAAATAAATATTCATTTGTACCTTTTGCAGGACAAGAATGGCTTCACAAGAGTCCGGAGCGATTACAGCATAAAACGGGAAAGTTTTCGCTTGCAGTGCCGTCGCCATCTCTAGCCCCTCTCCTGCGCTTGCAACTGCTTTCCAAGAAACAAAATTTGCATCCAAGAACTCTACGACGGACTGTGAACACAATGTACTGTCTCGACAAAATGTAGCAGTGTAGGGGTCGTCGGGAGAATGGAGATACATAAATACAAGCTTCGACTCGTCTTTCGCGATCTCGAGAGCTTCGTTGAATCGGCAAGCATAGAAGAACGGGTGAGGTTCGCCGAACTGGCTCTCGAAGAGGGTTAAGAAGGGGAAGTCGTCATTCGGCTCTTGGTTTGGATTAGGATTAGCATTTGTTGGAGGATTTCTTGTTGGAAAGAGGTGGCTTATTACTCTTGAGATTATGGCTTCTATGATGATTATAAGGAAGCTTATAATTCTGCAAACAAGATTACTGCATGATGCTAAAAAGCTCCCTCTTGCCATTTGAAAATTAATGTGATAAGATGTTAATGTTGGAGGCATCAAATTTTGGATTTTAATTATGTGTTTTTGTCTGAATGAGGCTTGGAAATTCTTTTCTTGAAATCTATTTATGTTCCTTGCTTTGTGGGTATTTGGAAGTAGATGAGGCAACATTGGTGCATCATTCTCTGCTTCATTCTATATAAAGTTTAAATTCTAAACCGTTGTCAAAAGCATAATTTAAAAATAAAAATGCGGGCTAATAAGGCCAATATTAAATAAATAAATTGCTCTTGATATTAAATGAAATAAACTATAATTTATTTTAGGATACATTTCAACTTGCTACCATAAACTATAGACGCTTCCCCCAAATGGTACCATGAACTTTCAAAATGATAGATTGATACTATAAGCTTTCAGAGTATCAAAACATCCAAGTTAAGAGAAAATTACAAATTGACCATAATACCCCTCTCATATATAATAAAAAAGACCATATTTGAAAAGATAGGGATGAGCATTATGGTCATTTTATAATTTTCTGTTAACGCGGGTGTTTTGATACTCTGAAAGATCATGGTATCAATTCATCGTTTTAAAAGTTTATGGTATCTTTTGGGGAAAGTAACTATAGTTTTCAATATTTTATGAAGGGATTTTTCAACATTAGTCTCTTAAATCTTGTGATATTAGTCTCTCAGCTCTTGTTAAAGAAAGAAAGCTCTTGTTATTTGCAATAAAGTCCTTGAATTATTTAAGTTACCCTAAGTAAGGACATCATGTTTGTTTATTAGTTTTGGTAGGGTTAAGAAATATAGAACTATCTTAGTTAATGATTATACTCTTTTTTTTATATAATCTTTTCTTCTTCGTATCTTTCCATCAGTTCCCACCAAGAATAGGTATTTTGAAAAACAACTCCAAAAATTACTAAATATAAAAACAACTTCAAAACTCCTTTAAGACATAGAACACTAGTATGTTGCACATGCGATGCACGTTTGTATATTTTAACATCACAATATATGAAAAGGCTTTTAAAGAATTAGTTGGAGAGATGAGAATGCGGGAATGAAGAGGTATCGAGATGATGGCAACCTAAAATCTTTTAGTTGTGGAGAGTTTGTTATGGATGAATAACAATCTTCATATATATATATATATATAATTGCTAACATGGCAGAAAATTAGAGGGGTTTATTTTGCACATGATCCGTACATCCTCCTTTGGCATTAATATAGAAGAGATGTGTACTTAAGGTGGTTCCTAACATGGCTCCTTTGGCTTATCAAGGTTGTAAAAGTCAATTTTACCCTGCAACGGCTACTTCTATGCCTTCAAATATCCCAGACCCAATCTTTTACTAACCTGAACTTTAATACTGAACTAAAATAGCAGCATTAGAAACATATCTCTAAGCTCCAGCAACTTCAAATTTTGAAGAAGTTTCAGAGATCTTTCAAAAACGCGGGTGATGGTGAGGAATTGGAGCCAAGAGGCCGGGGTTACGCGTGTCAGAGTGGGATAGACATGAATGCCGACAAGCAAGGATGGTTTGGACATGTAATTTATTTGAAAACAGCTGTCTTACCATGGTTAATCCTTAAACATGGCCCAAGCTCCAAGAGAGGCCTATTTAGTAGATAAACGTAAACACATATGATAAACTCTATATCCGGTTCTAATTTTTATAGAAAACAGATATTTATTTTCTATTCAGATGATAAGTAGTATCCGTATTGGCATCCGTCAATGGGCACCGGATACGAATATAGCAACACCTATCTCTGTTCCGTATGATATGATACCAACAATAGTAACTTTTAGTTTTATTAAGTTTTTTTTTTCCCAATATTCATTTCATATCCGTAGCCGAATTCTGCTTTTCTCAAATACACACGGTGATTTTCATTTTCGATCCGTATCCGTATTGGAATTCGTTTATAATTGCCGTATGATAAGCCCTATAACCGATCCATACCGTTTACATCCCTACTATTTATTTAGTTAATAGAGCATCCTGCTGTTCTCTCAATGAGCAATCTAAAACCTAAAACAAAGTCCGATCCGGGTTAAACTAACACAGGATCTTATTTAGTTACTGGAGTACCCAGTTGGTCTTTGATAGTGCTCGATATTGGCGACCTCCAAGATTAGGACACGTGGCAGATGACGTGTCCCAAGACTCAGAAGAAAGGGCCCACAGGGGCCGACCTGGCCATCCCGTACCCGACCTGCAAACACAAGCTGGCCCTCCTCGGGGCCCCCCGCAAATTGGCTTCCTCGGCCCCGTAGCTCGCACCGGGCTGCCACAAGACCTGGACTCCTCGGCCTCCTCGCTCGTCCCGAACTCCAGGCCATGGCCGTCTTCCTCGGCCCTCCGACCAAAGTCACCGCTCACGGGCCTAACCGCCGCTCTGCGAATCTCGCCATGCGCGGATTCTATGCGAACAACATCCCACGTTCCACGCTATCACGATCCCCATTAATGGGCGATCCGCTCCCTGCGCGAGCGTGACGTCGGGGGCGTAACTGCCGGCGAGATCCTCGTACCCGCTGTTGCGTGCCACCACCGCTATATAAACCCTCATCATAGAGGGGTCAAGTAAGCCATTCTTACACTTACGCTGTTACTCTGCTCGGATATTGTCACTGACTTGAGCGTCGGAGGGTCCTCGGAGGTACCAAACAATCCCGGGACTTCTTTGCAGGTACACGGTGGCAGCCTCCTCACCACACTTTGTCCTCTCAAAACCCACTGAGACCCACACGTGACGAAGGACAATCAACCCGGTTCATCTCGAGATCAACGAAAGACAACATCGGACGGAGGCCCGAAAAGGAGCTCCATCAGTTGGCACCGTCTGTGGGAAATCAAATTCCACAAAATACAAAGTTGACCTTCCTATCTCCTTTCTCATGTCGGACGACCATTCTGGGGATCCCGGTACCAGCCGCCGCCTTCCACTCACCGAAGACGGGGACGAACCTTCCCCCATGACCGTAATCAACGCCCTCGCGGGCCGGATAGATCGCCTGCAATCCCTCGTAGAAGCCCTCGTCCATGTCCAAACGACCGCGCCCGGGCCCCAGATCGCTGCACCACCGCCGCCAGAAGGCTCCGCCCCTGTCTAGACGGCCGACCACCAGCAGGCTGCATCCCCTCGCCACCGGTCCCTCGAACCGGTGCTCCCTGAGGCCCGCTGGGCGCCCCAGGGCTCCACACCGAGATCCGCCGCCAGGGAGCCTAGCCCCGAGCTTCCTCGCGACCCTTACCCTCCTGAGGAAATGTCGATCACCTCTCCTATCCACGAGCGTGGCCGACCCCATCATGGTCGGCGGGAACGTACGGAAGGGGTCCGTCCCGGCGACTCAAGGGCTTCCCTGTCCCGGGACCTGAGGCACCTCATCGGGAGAAACCGGGACCGCTCCCATACGCAGTCCGCCCGAGGCGGGCCCCGGGAATCCCGAGGTGCCGATTCCTCGGGGTACCACAATCGGCTCGACGCCCTCGAGAAGAAGATCGAGGGCATGCGCCGAGAAGCCCACTTCTCGAGCGACGGGGCTAAGTACGCCTCCGACTCTCTCACGAAGCCATTCACCGAGGAACTGCTTGCCGTACGCGTCTCCTCGCGCAACAAGCCCCCGAAGGTCTCTCTGTTCGACGGGAAAACTGACCCGAAGGACCACTTGGACGCTTTCACCGCGGGAATGAGCTTCCAAGATCACTCTGACGCCGCCCAGTGCAGGGCCTTCCCGGCCATCCTGATCCGCGCGGGTCGGGACTGGTTCCGGGGGCTCGACCCCACTCAATATCAACTTTCGACGAGCTAGCCACCCAGTTCCTCGGCTACTTCGTGGGAAACCGTCGACAGAAGCGCACAGTCGACTACCTCTTCACGGTCAAAAGCGGGGACAAGGAAACGTTCAAGGCCTACATCATCCGCTTCTACAACGCCCTCCTCGAAGTGCCCGAGCACTGGGACGAGACCGTCATAACGGCGCTCAGGTCCGGTCTGAGGCGTAAAGAATGGTTGCGCTCCTTCGCGTTAGCTCAACCTAAGATCATGGCCGAAGTCAAGGCGTGGACCGAGCGCAAGGTCCAGCTGGAATCCAAAGTGAATGCCAACCTTCTTCGGGCGGATCGACCCGACCAGAAGAAGAGGATTCGGGAGAACGGGCCGGAGCGTTAGCAGCCCTACCACCCTAAATTCCAAGAGTACACCCCCCTCAACGTCTCTCTCGCGGTGTTGCTGGAGAAGACCCAGAATGAGGGGCTCTTCAAGTTTCCCCCGGTCCCACGCCAGGGCGCCAAGCGAGGCCGGGGCCCCTATTGCGCTTTCCACCAGGTGCCGGGCCACGCCACGGAGGACTGCAAACAATTGAGGGACTACGTTGAGGAGCTCATCCGGTCTGGGCACCTCGCCTCCTACCTAAGGGACAAACGACAGGCCGACTGTGAGCAAGAGCAGCCTCACCCTCCCACCGACCTGACCATCGGCCAGATCATATGCTTGTTTCAGCGGACGGTCAACCCGGGGCCCAGGGAGCCCCATGCTCTATGCCCAGCGCGGGGGCCGACGCCCTCCAGGGAACTCGGCCCATGCCGATAAAGTCATCTTTTAGGCTGTACCCCTTTTTTTATTTTTACTTTGTTATTTCGTTTTTTTAGCACAAGTTCTTCCCAAGATCTACTGTTAAGTTTGATAAAGATCAATGAAGCATTGCGCAAAATAAAGAAAAGCGTTGTTTTATTCAAAGGGTATTATGGGCTCCTCAGCTATACATAAAAAAAAAAGAAGAAAAAGAGGGAGTTACAATAGTGGGGGAACGGGGTGCAGCGAGCACTGTTCGTGGTACTCGGTAAAAATCTCCAACAGCCGGGGCCTCGCAAGTTCCAGCCTTTGCCCCCGGTTCCCCCACGGGCATCGACCCCGAGCCTCAGCTTGTAGCATTCGCGGGCGAGCGCCTCTGAGCGGGCCAGCCGGTTTGCGGAAATCAGGTCGAAGCGCCTCAAAGACCGCAGGTTGCCCACGGCCTCATCGAAGAGCAGCTCCGACACGGGGTTGTGAAGCCCCGGTGATGCCCTCCAGATGGAGTACATCAGTAGCTGCAGCATGGAGGAGCGTCTGGGGAGCAACCGGCCGAAGTGATCCTCAATACGCCCGTAAACCAACTGCACAGTATCCTCGGTGCAGTAGGGGTCGTAGAGGTACACATCTCCGAAGCTGACGATGTCGGGGATGGTGAACGGAAAATCCTCCATTCTCGATGGCCTATCTGCGAAAGGAGGGGGCTAATGCTCCTTATATAGCCCGAGGCACTGCCCAACGGTCGCCCGCTTTCGCCCAGGGAGTTTCCGCCACGCGGCGTCCATCGAGCGTTATCTGGTGAGAATGAAGCGACGCGTCCCTGTCGCTTCGCCTTCCCCCCCCGCATTCAATGACATGGCTGCCAACGCCATTGCCCCGACCGTTCCCATCCTGCACCCACAGCTGACGGTCAGGCTGCGCCCCGTCGAGCCCGAGGACCCCTCTCTTAGCTATCCCCCACGGGCAGCCTCCCTGCTACGACGCCGGGGATCGAAAAGCCCTCTCCGGGGCAGTTGAGCCTGAGCTTCCATCGCTCGGCTATCCCCAGCGGGCAGCTTCCCTGCCTCAATGCCGGGGATCAAAAAAAGCCCTCCCAGAGGCAGTCGAGCCCGAGCTTCCTTCGCTCGGGTATCCCCAGCGGGCAGCTTCCCTGCCTCAACGCTGGGGATCGAGAAAGCCCTCCCAGAGGCAGTCGAGCCCGAGCTTCCCTCGCTCGGCTATCCCCAGCGGGCAGCTTCCCTGCCTCAACGCCCGGGATCGAAAAGCCCTCTTAGAGGCAGTCGAGGCCCGAGGTTCCCTCGCTCGGCTATCCCCAGCGAGCAGCTTCCCTGCCACAACGCCGGGGATCGGAAAGCCTTCCCAGAAGCAGTCAAGGCCCGAGGTTCCCTCGCTCGGCTATCCCCCGCGGGCAGCTTCCCTGCCACAACGCCGGGGATCGAAAAGCCCTCCCAGAGGTAGTCGAGGCCAGAGGTCCCCTCGCTCGGCTATCCCCCCTCGGGCAGCTCCCCTGCCACAACGCCGGGGATCAAAAAGCCCTCCCAGAGGCAGTCGAGGCCAGAGGTTCCCTCACTCGGCTATCTTTCAGGACAAAAGCCCCCGCCAAGAGGCACCGGGCAGTAACCCTGCCCGGCCAAGGGTCCTTGGTAGGCTTCTTACAGCCCTATAGCTTTTTCTCGCGCCAGGGACCAAAGTCCTCCCAGAGGCAGTCAGGTCTTTGCCCGGCTATCCCCAGCCGGTAGCTTCCTACCACAACCGACAGGAATCAAAGTCCTCGCCAAGAGGCACCGGGCGGTAACCCCGTTCGGTCCCCGTCCTGAAGGATCAAAAACCCTCGCAAGATGCAAACCTAGCAGCTACCCTGCTCGGTCATCTCCGGCTGGTATTTCCCTACCGTAATGCCAGGGATCGGAAAGCCCTCGCCAAGAAGCACCAAGCAGCTACCCTGCTCGGCCACCCTTCGCAGGCCTCTCACGGCCCCCACAGCATCAAGGATCAAAGCCCTCGCCAAGGGCCACCGAGCAGCTACCCTGCTCGGCCATCCTTCACAGGCCTCTCACGGCCCCTCCAGCGTCAAGGACCAAAGACCTCATCGTGAGGCCGCCGAATTCCTTCCTGCTCGGCGCATCCCCAGCAGACATCCTCCTGCCCATCAGATGCTGAGGATCTAAAGCCCTCACCACGAGGCCTCCGAGTTCTTTCCTGCTCGGCGCATCCCAGCGGGCATCCTCCTACCCAACAAGAGACGTCAGGTCTGTCCAAGCCTAAACGATCTCCCCTCGACTCTGGGGCCCAGGGGGTACCTCCTCGAAAACGCTCGTCGGCAAGCGATCGCAGTTAACTCGACGGGCGATCATTAGACAGAGGGCTAACCTGACAATAAAACACAACGGTGCAGGCAAGAATAAATAACATTTTTCACAAACAGGCAGAACATGGAAGCTAAGGAAAAACTTCATCGCTACCAACAAAAACAGTTTTTATTTACAAAGGGTATTTTCCAGCTCCCCAGCCTTACAAAATTCAAAGGAAAACAAAATAACGACACGAGAACGGGAGCTCTACACCTTGGGGCCGGGCGCGACCTCGAGGTCCTCGACATCCACCACCGGGGGCGCCGGGTCCTCGGCCATCTCCTCGTCGGGGACTTCTTCCCCTTGCTCGTCGGCGTCCACGAGGGGGAACTCAGCCCGCAGGTCCGTGTCGTCGAACTCTGGCATTCGGGACTTGACGGCATCGAGAGCGTCGTGCCAAATGCAGGTTGTGGCCACGGCCAGGTCATGGTAAAAATCCTTCGACCCCTTATAGGACGCCACCGCCCTCGACTCGGCCGACTTAACTGCCTCGGCCGCCGCCCCCAGCTCCTTTTGGAGGGTCTTCACCGTCTTCTTCAAGTTGCCAACGAGCACCCGAGAGTCCCCGAGCTTGCCCTCGGCGATCACGGCGGTCTCACGATGCCGGGTGACCTTCCTTTTTCCAGCGTCTACCTCGCTCTCCAAGGCGGTGATCCTCGCCGACATCGCCTCCTGCTCCCGCCTGGAGCCCTCCTTCAACGCGGCAAGCTGGCCCGCGGCCTCCATCGCCGGGGCTACCACCTCGGTCTCCATGCGAAGGGCGAGGGCCACGTGCTGGAGAGTCTGGGAAGGCACAAAAAGGGGAAGGATAAGGAATATGAAGGAGAACACTAAACCTTGCCGCGCACTGGGGGCTTACCTGCACGGCTTCTTGGGCGATCGACGCCAGCTGGGCCTTGAAGGTTCCCCCAGGAACCCGACCCTCGGCCGAGGTCTCTATCTTGTGGAGGAGGCTATCCGCGACCGACAACCCGGATGGCACCGTGAACCGGAGCCCCCCTTCCTCCACCACGGTCAGCGAAGACCGACCCCGGGAAACTATCCGAGAATTCCTCCTAAGTGACTCCGGCGGGGAGCCGATCTCCTCCTCTGAGGCCGTGTCCTCCACAATCAGGGCCCGCTTCCAGCCCGATGCTCTGCTAGGGCCCGAGGCGGGATCCACCGCAGAGCGTCCTCGGGGGACTGCCACCGGGGCGGTGGGAGCGGAGGCAGCCTGCGCCCGGGAAGAGCTGGCACCCCCAGCAGGCTGCCTCAGTTGGCGCATAGCATCTCGGAGAACGCCGAAGTCCATGGATCCTGCACAAAACAAACACCCCACTTATCAGCAGCGCGAGTAAAGCATAAACCCAGGAAGTAAGCCTAACTTACCAACGAACTCGACGGGGCTAAGCCCGGCCTAGCTCAAGACCCTCTCGGACAGCAGCACATCATAACGGGGGACGGGCTCCCATGACGCCACTCTCACCGCGACGGGGTCATTGGACAGGCTCCCCGGCAGGCACTTTTCCCTCGACCATTTGGTGGGCACTGGCCAGTCCTCGCCCTCGGGAGGGGAAACGAAGAAAAACTTCTTTTTCCAATCATGAATGGAGGAGGGCAAGGCAACGACACCGGTCCCGGCGGCAACCCCGGGCCGCTTCCTAAAGGCAAAATACACCCACCTGGGGTCGCCCGCTCGACCGCCGGGGTGACTCTTGAATGCAAGGGAGGAATCGAGAAGGGAAAGACTGAAAGGAACCGCCTGCAGCCTCAGGTGGATCAAGAACCCGAGGAGAATCCTCCATGAGTTCGGCACTAACTGGCCGGGGGCCAGACTGAAGAAGTTTAGAGCGGCAATGACCTCAGGAGAGAAGGGCAGGCGCATTCCGCCCCAAAAAGCTTCCAAGTACAGGGCAATCTCCCTGCCCTGCACCTGATCGGCCCTCTCTCCCTTGTTCCCCTCCGAAAGACGCGACGAAGACGCGGCGGACGTCTTGCCTGAGATTCGGGGCAGATACTATTTGGTTTTACCCGTCCACCTCTCCGAAAATGCCAAGTTGATTTATGGCACCGTGTATCGGAGGTTTGAACGGATGCGGCCGATGCAGCAGACTTCGTCAGATTCCCCCTCGCTTGAGGGGTTTTTGATTGTAGGGACGCTCTTCCCTGCAGGCGCAAACCCCTGCAGTTAATTACGCTACAGCATCGTGGTAACAACTTTCTCCTTCTCCATAATTTCACTTCGTGTCATGTGTGTTTGTTTTGTTTGTGGATGCCCGTGGATTGTATACGGAGACTAAGTTATGCCGTTGCCCGGAGGACGTGGATTAGTCCAAACCGTATTTTCTTAGATTTGGATTTGGGGTTTTGGTTTAAGTATACGTCAGCCCTATTTGAGGCTAAGATCAACTTAAATGTTTGTTAAGGATACGTTAGCCTAATCTCCAGACTAAGATCAACTTAACGGGATCGTTTGGATCCGACAAGAGAGCAATTGGCTCTATTGTTTAGTTTAATGACATTGCGGTCGATTTCCAGTTTAGGGACATGGTGGTCCATCATTCCCATTTGGGGACGAACATTAGTTTAAGGACATTTCGGTCCAATGTTCCCATTTTGGGACGAATATTAGTTTAAGGACGTTTCGGTCCACGAGTTTAAGGACCCCGCAGTCCGTATCAATATGTGGTTGTCGGGACTCGTCACTTCTCTGAAGACGTTGAAGGATTACAACGACAAATATCAGAGGAGTTCGGAGATGTGCCCTTAAACCGGGTGTAAATTGATTAAGAGAGCAATCATACTCAGTCAATTTAATTTGAGGACTTACGGCCCGTATTGGGCTAAGTCCAGTTGAAAATGTGCAACATTTTATTTGCATTTGGCCTATTAGGCCTTTATTAGGGCTCTGCCCCTGCACTGCATTTTATTCTGGCCTGTTAGGTTTTTTAAATTGGGCTCTGTCCCCTTTTGTATAATGCAGAGCATTTGTTTTGGTCCATTGGGCCTCTTAATTGGGCTCTGCCCTTTAATAATGCGCTGCATTAATTAGTCTGACAAAGCGCCACGTGGCTTGTCAGGCACTTTGCGCCAATTGAGGAGCGTAAGGCGCAAGTCCATGTGGAGGTGACACGTGTCACGCTCTGGTGAGCGCAAGTCTGCTAGCGCAGTGCGCTGCGACAGTGCGCTGCGCTATTGCGCTGCTGACACGTGGCGTGCTCTGATGGCTTGCGCCAATTCATGAGAGCAGTGCTCTGTTTTAGAAGCGCATAGTGCAGTCTGTTCTGGGGCTGACACGTGGCGCTCTCTGGTGGCTTGCGCCAACCCGAGAGCGCAACAGTGCAAATTTTACAAGTGCAGGGCACTGTTTAATATCTTGATCCGATTTTGGATCAAAGAAGAGAATCTTTTAAGATTTCAGAACCAATGGTTCATCAAAAGGCAATCCCTTTATGTAGATCGAATGATCTAGTAAAGAAGTAAATTACTTCTTTTTATTAATATTATTTTTTATTGAAGATCTTTGATCTTGTTCTTAGATCATTGATCTTTATAGAAGAAAATTCTTCTTTTATTAAAGGTTTTTACCTTTCTCTTTTTCTGAAAGTTTTCAGAAGACTTCTCTAAGTTCTCTCTGTGTTTTCAATGTTTTTTAGACTTGGAGTCTAGGGGCCTTTTTATAATGCCATTTGATTTGTTAAATCAGTTAAAGAGATCTTTTTCTGAGTGATTTAGGAATTTTCCCCCACCGTTAGATCTTTGATCCAAGGGCTCCTGTTCTACAGGAGAGAATCTTATTGTTTTAATAAGATCAGAAAGATCTTTCAGAATTTTTCTGTTTGGCGCAAGCGTACCTGCGCTTGACACGTGTCGAGCAGCGCAACTGCGCTGCCACGTGTCACGCAGCGCAGAGCGCAGCGCAACTGCGCTGACACATGTCGCGCAGCGCAGAGCGCAACTTGTCTGAAACATTGCTTCCTTTATTTTTTATTTAAAATAAAGCCTTACTCTGATTGGGTGCGCTGCGCTCCTTACGCTGGCGTACCTGATTTTGACACGTGGCACATTGCGCCCAGCACAAGGAATCTGAAGCGTTGCTTCTTTAACTTTAATTTCAAAGCAGAGCTTTGCTCTGATTGGGGGAAACAGAAGCGTTGCTTCATCTCCCACCTTGGAATTTGAACAGAGCTTTGCTCTGATTGGGGTAAACAAATGCCCCCCCACCGTTGCGCTTACGTGGCCTCAAACGTGAGCGCAGCGGTGGCAGAATTTCAACCGTCGCGCCATCCCTTGGAAGTTGAAACGGCTCTTCAATGCATATAAATAGGACCTTTGGTCCCTTAGATGATTTTCATCTCTTCGTAAGAATTTTGTTCAGAACCCTGCTCTTTTGTGCAAGCACTTTTAAGAGTTAAAACTCTAGAAAATTTTTAGGTAAAAATTAATTTGGATTAAATTAATTTTAAGAGCCTTGCTCTCAATAGATCCCTGATCTAAAGAAGACCCATTTAGGGTTTCATTTAGCAGAGTCTTGCTCTAAAAGGATCTAAAGAGAGCTAAGGAGAACCTTATTAGAGTTCCATTAATAGAGCTCTGCTCTCTAAATGATTTTCCTTGTATTTTCTTAATTCATTAATGGAGCTTTGCTCCCTCCAAATCATATAGAAGAATTCTTAAGAGTTTTTCATGGATCTCAGAGGTTAAAGATGGCATTTTATATTATTATTATTATTATCATATCATCTTTTCAGAGCAAAGCTCTCAATGTTCTTAGGGGATTTTCTTCAAATTCTCCTCATAACTGATTTTGACAGGTGTCACTCCTGTCTGCAGAGCATTGCTCTCGAGGAGTTTAACTCCTTGTGTCTTTTTTCTCATTGCTAATCTTCCAATGATGTTTCCTTCAGGCATTATGGCTGTTCATATATACAGTCTGCACGAATTCATCACCTACGAGGATATCCGCGTACAGGGCCGTCACCAAAACCAGGAGTTTACAGATGCCCAGTGTGCGGAGGTTATGGGTCGTCTGAATGCACGCGTTGGTTGGTTGCTTCCTCGCCGTTCTGCTCTCTTGAAAGTTGTGCTTGAAGCAATTTAGAGAGCACTCCCGGGGTTTCACGAGGCCATGCCGCTTAATACGCTGGATGATGCCGAAGACAAGGTGCATTCAGTGTACCTGTCGGGGCTGATCTCGAAGAAACGGCAAGATAACCTCATTGACATTCTGCATCAAATCTTTCAACAGACGGCGATAATTGCTGCTTATCGAAGGATGGAGGGCCTTGCCGAAGACCTTGACACACGTGAGCGCAAGAGGCTGTGCACGAGAATGATCAGAAAGGCCAGAAAGACCCTAGATGGCCTTACTTTCGACTTCTTTAATCCATGTCCTGGATCTGAGGTTTTGCCATTGTAATCATTTGGATAATATCTTTGTTTATTTCTTTATGATTGTAAGAACCCTTTGCAATATGAATGGAAATTTTTTTAATTTCAGCTTGTCTTATTTCTCGTTCTGAGTCTTTTGCACATGCATGAATGAGTGTGTCTCGAACGCTTGATCAAATGCAAATCGGATGTTTTTTCTGTCGCTTCCTTCTTTCTTTTATTATCAACATGTTACCTTAGCAAACATGGTTGACAGATGATAGAGCGAGTATCCTGTCTTGGCTTCTTCAAGAGGTAGTGATGGCTTAGGAGGCAGGTTTAGATCTGCTGCCTAAGACTTTTCAACTTCATGAGCCGTGAGGGTCTCATAAAGACTTTTCTCCCTACGGATCGAGAGGATCTCGTAGGTGTATTTTCTCCTTAGGAATCGTGAGGATCCCTAAGTGTGTTTTCTCTTATAAGTCGTAAGGATCCTATAAGAGAATTTTCCTTCTCACGAGTCGAGAGGACTCGTAAGCGGTTGTTTCCCTCCTTGTCGAGATTCGATTTTGGAGAGTGAGACCCGTGGATAGTATGCAAGAGACCGTTTTGGGCCGACTTGCAGGATCCCAGTGCTTAGGAAACAGGTTTTTTAATCCTTACCGCCTAAGGCTTTATCTTGCAAGTCGAGATGAATCGGGAAGTCCTCGCGAAGATACTAATTTCCTCACGAGTCGAGACGAATTGAGCAGCTCTCATCAAGGACACTAATTTCCCTGAGTCGAAGTATTTTGCCGAGGACACTGGTTTCCTCGAGGTTGAAACGAATCGGAGTGTTCCTGCAAAGACACTGGTTTCTTTGCGGGCCGACGCGAATCAAGAAGCTCTCATCAAGGACGCTAGTTTCCCTAAATTGAGGTATTTGCCAAGGACACTGATTTCCCTGGGGTTGAAACGAATCGGAGTGTTCCTGCAAAGACACTGGTGTCTCTGTTGGCCGACGCGAATCAAGAAGCTCTCATCAAGGACACTGGTTTCCCTGAGTCGAGGAGGTTGCCAAGGACACTGATTTCCCTGGGGTTGAAACGAATCGAGGTGTTCCTGCAAAGACGCTGGTTTCTCTATGGGTCGACGCGAATCGAGGTGCTCTCGTCAAGCACACTGGTTTTCCTGAGTCGAGGAGGTTGCCAAGGACACTGATTTCCCTGGGGTTGAAACGAATCGGGGTATTCCTGCAAAAACGCTGGTTTCTCTGCGGGCCGACGCGAATCAAGAAGCTCTCATCAAGGACGCTAGTTTCCCTGAATTGAGGTATTTGCCAAGGACACTGATTTCCCTGGAGTTGAAACGAATCGAGGTGTTCCTGCAAAGACGCTGGTTTCTCTGCGGGTTGACGCGAATCGAGGCGCTCTCGACAAGGACACTGGTTTCCCTGAGTCGAGAAGGTTGCTAAGGACACTGATTTTCCTGGGGTTGAAACGAATCGGGGTATTCCTGTAAAGACGCTGGTTTCTCTGCGGGCCGACACGAATCGAGAAGCTCTCATCAAGGATGCTAGTTTCCCTGAATTGAGGTATTTGCCAAGGACACTGATTTCCCTGGAGTTGAAACGAATCGAGGTGTTCCTGCAAAGACGCTGGTTTCTCTGCGGGTCGACACGAATCGAGGTGCTCTCGTCAAGGACACTGGTTTCCCTGAGTCGAGGAGGTTGCCAAGGACACTGATTTTCCTGGGGTTGAAACGAATCGGGGTATTCCTGCAAAGACGCTAGTTTCTCTGCGGGCCGACGCGAATCGAGGTGTTCTCGTCAAGGACACCGGTTTCCCTGAGTCGAGGTATTTTGCCAAGGACACTGATTTCCCTGGGGTTGAAACGAATTGGGGTATTCCTGCAAAGACGCTGATTTCTCTGCGGGCCGACGTGAATCAAGAAGCTCTCATCAAGGACGCTAGTTTCCCTGAATTGAGGTATTTGCCAAGGACACTGATTTCCCTGGAGTTGAGATGATCTCTGGTGGTCTTTCAGGTTTTATATGAGTTGCCGTCAAGACCATGAAGCTAGGAATTTGGTCTTTGCTTCGCTTGCTGTGGTGTGTCCGAATCCTGTTGGAGGAGAGATGCTGTAGTGACATTTCGTCTGTTGTGTAGAGATGAACGATAAAGTGGTGATCACTCCACGCTGGGGTGAGATGATCTCCGATTGTCTTCAGGCTTTATATGAGTTGCCGTCAAGACTTGGCTCCGTTTTCTGATGGAGCATGGGGGAGGAAAGATGTGTTTCCTTCTTTGTTTACGCCCCTGGATTGTATACAGGGATTGCTGTGATATCGCCTGTAGGGCATAAATTTCATTCATTTTTTGTTTTTTTTTATTATTTTATTTCCGTGATGCTCTATCATTTCAGCTTTTATATCGCGAAGGTCGCGATTGCCCAATCATTTCGGCTATTTTTCGCGGCGCCCAATCATTTCGGCTATTTATTTTGTTTTTACTCGCTGCTTTTTATTGCGAGTTGCCCAATCATTTCGGCTATTTTGTATGCATACATTTTTTTACTGACTGATTTTGTTGCAAGTTGCCCCATCATTTCGGCTATTTCGTATGCATTTTTAGTTCGCTGATTTTTATCGCGAGTGTAGAACTTGGAATTTGGTGCCGATCTCAGCATCAGCATCGCTACAACTAGGATATTGCCAGGAGCGAATCATCATTTGCCACGAAAGGTGTAACACCCGAGCCCAATAATACTATTTCTGATACTAGTTGAGTGTTATACATTGCTTATTTCAATTATCTTGTTTGTTTGGTGATTTTGCTAAATTTTAACCGGTTAAGACATTTTGGCATATAACAAATTTTAACACCTAAAATGAAATTAAAAATATCCATGTTGGCCTACTCGTCGCCACTAGTCGCGTGGTAGCGTCCGCGCGTCGAGATTTCGTCCCGTTCGGTGAAACGGGCAAGTTTGGACGTCTACGCGCGCGTGCAAGTGTCCGACTTGGGGGCATGCATTTTAATCATAAAACACCTCATTTCAAAATTTGGAACTCGCTTAAAATCCTATAATTTGAATTTGAAACATTTGGGCGCAACCCGGGCACGATTTGGAAATGTTTCATTTAGCGCCGAAATACCCATTTAAATTTAATATATTAAAAACTATAAAATATAATTCTGTTACTATAATAACGTTTTAAATCTTTTTTAAATCTTTTAAATTTTATTTCCAACTCCCCGTACCCTCTTCAGCCAATCACGAGGGAATAAATCCCTCGTGGGCCCCATCTCTCTCTCTCCGTCTCTCTCTATCTCTCTCTAATCTCACTCTCTCTCTATCTCCTAAAATCTCTCTCCCTCTATCCTATAACTCTCTCTCTCTCTATTTTATTAGTTGGCAACTGTTCCTTCTCCACGAGAAAACTCGCAGAACCCACGAACCCTACCCGAGCCCTCTCGTCGCCGTCGCCGCCGTAGTCCCCGCGCCGACAACACCACCACCACCGTCTTCCTCACCTCCACAGCCTCGACTGCATGACTTCCTCCTCTTCTCCCTTCTTCAGCGCCTGCAACCCAACCCCGACGCCACCACCTGCACGCAGGGCTCGCCGCCGCTGCCGCCTCCCATCGCCGACGACGCCAGAGCCTTCCTCCCTTCACCCTCGTCCCGACCTCCTCGTCTTCCTCCTCCCCTCGCCGGACCACCACAGAACCCGAGCCCAACCCTAACACTAACCCTAGTCACCGGGAAACTCGCCGTCGACCCTCGCCGTCGTTGCCAGAGCCACCGCCGACCACCTCCTTCTCCCCCTGAACACCAGATCGGGCCAGCACCCCCTCTACTCACCGCACCACCCTTTCCAGCGAACCCAGCAATTTTTCAGCCTTCGCTGTCCGCCGGCGCTGCCTCGCCGGCGCCCCATCGCCGTCGAACCCGTCATGGTTGCCCCCTGGTTTTTCCCTGTAAGCATCTTTTTACTTTTCCATTCGCGTTAAACCCCTCGCTGGTCTTTAGTGTACGTGTGTCGTATTTTGCTAATTAGTCACCGTTTTGACTTTTCGCCGGATTCCGGCTGTGCCGTCGACTGGACCCGACTCTCCAGCGAAGTACTCTGGTCCGTGTGGTCCCGCTGTTCGCTGTTTGGACTCGATCCGTGGCCCGTGCATCCGTCGCGTGTTTTCCGCCGACGTTGCGTTCGTGTTTTCCGGTTTGCGAAACCGTCGAGGCAAGTATCCGAAAACTTGCTCTAACATGCTAATATACAAGATCGAGTCTTGCTATGCATTTGAATATCATATTATTGAATATAACAACACAGTGATGGTGATATCGATAGTATAGTATAGCTTAGAATTGATGGTTGCAATTATCATTAACATTGAATCAGTATAGTAGCTTCGTGTAATTAATTGGTCTACTATTAATCCATGCTTTAACTAACTAAACCAATTAGAACGTCCTTGCTTAATTTGTTAGATCATCCAGGTGACTATTATCTATGCTTTAGTTTTTATTTCATATAGCTTCATTGCTTTACGTTATTGATATTGCTTTACCCTGTGATTATTGCACCCCAAGGGTACTCGAACCTGTTAATACGATAATACAACTGCACCATATTAATGCACCATTGTGATTAAATGAACTGTTATTGTTATTTACTTTATTTCCTGCTGTTGTTCCTTATTCTCTTCTATACCTGTTATGAGCACACCTTCGATTGCATTACATATTGACCTGACCTTGCTACACATGATATATATATACATACCGATGCACCGGACATGGTACCCTGTAATACCGACTCCACCTGATGTACCATGACCTGACCTGTTACCTGATCTCATGCCTAATGCCAACAAACCTGACTTGGGGTCCTCATGGACCATTCCTGTTGTCTATCCAGACAAACCTGACCGGTTACCTGATCCTGTGTTGGCATTAGTCCTTGATTCATGAATACCTGACTCGACATACATAACTTGGGGGTATGGGGAAATCAAAGGTGAAACCGACTTGTAACTCAACAGTTCGATACCTGTTCTGATCAGTCTTACGGGCTTGGCCAGTCCGGGAGTGATGATGCTGACATCACTCGTCCATCCTGCTACCTATTTACTGCCTAGCGGCACGTCTCGAATTCAGCCCCGAGGGTCTTGACAGTGGTCCCAGGCATGCACGGGATACTATTGAGTTACATCGACGAGTCACCAATTGATTTCAAAGACTTTAGGGTAGAAACCTGATAGGACAGTTTAGTTACCGCTGCACATTACCCTGCACAGTTATTTCATAGTACTGCTTTATTCATGTTCATCCCTGCATTGCTTATTACCATGTTCATATTATATTATTGGTTGACATGACGCGCTGACGTCTGGGTTTTGCATGGCCCAGATTCCTTACCACTGTCGACGACCGAGCAGGAGTACTTCAGCCAGCAGGCTGATCTGTGAGTTCCATAGTGATTAGTTCATTATTTCATTTGATTTCCAGATGTGAGCCCGCATTATGGGACGTACTATTTATTTATTGTATTGGATCATTTACTTCCGCACTTATTGTTTATTGACTCTTGTTACTATGGATTTGGACATGTGTTAGATTAGTTTATTTATCTTGTTCTTGATATCTCTACAACCGTAATGTGACTGTGGATGGATACTTCCTACCCACAGGTAGCATGGTTGGCTATGTTACGTGCCCAATCTTGCGTACTCTGGGAAGCGGGGCGTGACAAAAGGGCTTGGAATTTGATACCGGTTTAGGCATCAACATCGCTACAACTGGGATATTGCCAGGAGCGAATCATCATTTGCCTCTGTCGATGTCGAACAAAGATGGCTTAGTAAACAGGGTTAGGATCCTGTCGACTAAGGCTTTTGACTTCATGAGCCGTAAGGGCCCCACAAAGGTATTTCTCCCTACAAGTCGTGAGAATCTCGTAGGTGCGTTTTCTCCTTAGAGATCGTGAGGATTCCTAAGTGTATATTCCCTTGTAAGTTGTAAGGATCTTACTAAAGGGTTTTCTCCTTATAAGTCGAGAGGATTTACAAGGGCCGTTGACCATATGGACATATCCCTAGCAACAGGTGGGACTTGGTTAAGGAAATGTTTATTCGCACCCGTGGATTGTATACAAGGGTCAATATGAGCTGCTTGTAGGGCAATATCGAAGGTTGTGGGAGTTGCTTAAGAACAGGTTCAGGTCTGTAACTTAAGACTTTCAAATCTTATGAGTCGTGAGGGACCTATAAGAGAGTTCTCCTTACGAGTCGTGAGGATCTTGCAAGTGTAATTTCTCCTTAGGAATCGTGAGGATCGCTAAGTGTGTTTCTCCCTTGTGAGTCGTAAAGATCTCACGCGGGTGGTTTCTCCTTACAAGGTCGAGAGGACCCTGTAAGTGTCTTTTAACGAGGTTGCGCCCTTTCGGGTTTTCATAAACACTCGCCGGTAGCCCTGCTGTTTTTACTCACGGAGCCCTTTCGGGTTTTCATCCGTGCCCATTTTGCTTATGGACATACCGTTTTTAGTTTTTATTTATTATTATTATTATTATTATTATTATTTATTCTTTTTTTTTCTAACGAGGTCGCGCCCTTTCGGGTTTTCACGAACACTCGCCGGTAGCCCTGCTGTTTTTACTCATGGAGCCCTTTGGGGTTTTCATCCGTGCCCATTTTGCTTATGGACATACCGTTTTTATTTTTTTTTATTTTTTTTTATTTTTTTTTTATCACGTCAGTGTGAGTATGCCGCGGTAGTAGTTTAAAGACGTTTCGGTCATCAGCTAGTTTTAGGACGTAGTTGTCCGTCATTAGTTTAAGGACGTTTCGGTCCGTTGGCGAAGAAGGCCGGTTACTACTTATAGAGTTTAGGCTTAGGAAGATAGCGAGTGGACATAGTCGTCGTCGTCTATCATTGATCTAGGCTGTGACTCGTTAAGCGTAGTATTTCTTTAGGAAGCGATCGTTTATTGGCCTGAAAGGTCTTTCCCCGTGCATATCCATGAGTAGATAGGCTCCACCCTGGTAGACCTTGTCTATGATGTACGGGCCTTCCTAGTTCGGCTCGAATTTTTCCCGCTTGGCGCGATTGGGGATCATAAGTCTTTTAACCACTAGCACGAGTTCGCCTTGGCGGAATGTCCTCGGCCTGGTCAATCTTTCATATGAGCACGTCATCTTTGCTTTGTAAGCCTCCAGATTTTGTTGCGCTATGAGCCGGGTTTCATCAAGGGCATCAAGCTCCTCAAGCCGAAGGTGAGCATTTTCTTCGTCCGTCAGCTCGTAGTGGACTGCCACTCGTAGAGAGGGTAGCTCTATTTAGAGGGGGAGTACTACTTCTGTACCGAAGACTAACGCGTACGGCGTTGTGTTCGTGGCCGTCTTGAACGTAGTTCGATACGCCCAGAGAGCTTCTTGCAGTCTCTCGTGCCAGTCCTTCTTATTTCGGGACACCGTCTTCTTCACAATCTTCGTCAAAGTCTTGTTGAAAGCCTCAGCTAGACCGTTAGCTCGGGGATTATAAACCGAGGAATATCTCCAGTTTATGTTGTGTCGTTGCGCGAAGTGGCTGATCTTGTGGCTTCTGTAGGCTGGCCCGTTATCAGAGATGATCCGTCGTGGAGTTCCAAACCGATAAATGACGTGCGTCTTAAAGAAATGGAGGATATTCTCCGTCTTCACCTCTCTCAGCGGTACTGCTTCTGCCCATTTGGAGAAGTGATCAGTCGTCGCCAAAATGAAACGATGTCCTCTGGACGATACCGGTTCGATGGGGCCGATTATGTCAGTTCCCCACATTTCAAACGGCCAGCTGGCCACTGTTGGATGTAGAGGATTTGGGTGCTGATGGATAAAGTCCCCATGAATTTGGCATGAGTGGCATTGCTTCGCATATTCGAGGCAGTCCTGAATCATCATGGGCCAATAGTAGCCTATCCGTTTAATTTTCAACTTCGTCTTTGGGCCTGCTTGGTGAGAACCGCAGAGTCCGTTGTGAACTTCCTGAACGACTCTTTTCGCTTCGTCAGGTCCCAGGCATCTCAACCACAGAGAATCAAACGACCTCTTGTACAGAGTATCGTTAACGGAGGCGAAAGACAGAGCTCGTTTCATAAGTTGATGTCTTGAGGACGCATCTTCAGGCGTTCGACTGTATTTGAAGTAGTCTACAAAGACTTCTCTCCAATCCTCAGCCTTTTCCTGGTCTTTTATTTGCATAGCCATTTGCTCAGTCGGTCCTTTTTCTCCGGATGGTTCCGGAGATATTTCTGCTGGGGCAAGCACCTGACGGCTTTGTACCACGATTCTTACGTCATCGAGGTTTTCGTCGGCCAGTTCTTTAGCGAGCTTAGCTAGTGCATCTGCTTTGCTGTTTTCCGCACGCGATATGCTTTCCAGCATATTGGAGGGGATTTGAGTCAGTATTGCTGTACTCTCTCGCCATACTTTACCAGTTAGGGTTTGCACGTTTGGTAATCGCCATTTACTTGACTGGCGACCAGTTGAGAATCTCCGTATATAAGGAGGTTTTCGATTCCCATATCGATGGAGATCTCGAGGACTGCTATCAAAGCTTCATATTCGGCTTCATTGTTCGTCCTCGGCTCTGTTAAGGAAAAAGCAAAGCGCATTATCCCTTCTTGTGGAGTTACGAAGATGAGACCTACCCCTGATTTGATTATGGGGGTGTTTTGTTTGCGCTTCTTCATAGAAGATGCTCCATCAAAATAGAGTTCCCATCGGGTATCACTACCGTCAATAGCATCAAATGCATGTCCGTCTGCCAGTTCGCAATTCAGAGGGGAATCAGCAGGTATCGGATGCTCAGCGAGGAAGTCGGAGATGGCCTGGCCTTTCACAGCCTTGAGAGGTTGATAAGTTATTGAAAACTCCATCAAGAGCAGAGCCCATTTAGCGAGCCGACCTGTCAGTATGGCCTTCGACATTAAATATTTAAGGGGGTCCACCTTCGAAATGAGACGGACTTCATGCGCCAATGTATAGTGCCTAAGCTTTGTTATCGCGAAGATCAACGCCAGACAATGTTTTTCGATGGGGGAGTAGTTGCTCTCTGCCCCCAGAAGAACTCGATTTAAGTAATAAAGAGCTCTTTCTTTCCCTTGGTCGTTCTCTTGTGCCCATAATGCACATAAGGAACCTTCGAGGGCGGTTGTATAAAGAATGAGAGGCTTTCCCTTGACCGGAGCAGCCAACACTGGCGGATTCTGTAGGTACTGCTTGATTTCGTCCAGCGCGCTCTGGCATTTGTGATCCCAAACGAAAGGGGTTCCCTTCTTCATCAGGTGGCTGTAAGGGCGACACTTGCTTGAAAAGTTGGCTATAAATCGCCGGATGTACGCGAGCTTCCCTTGGAGAGACCGCAATTGTTTAAGAGTCCTTGGCGGAGGCATTTCCATGATCGCTTTGATCTTTGACGGATCTATCTCGATATCTCGGTGTCGGACGATGAATCCCAGGAATTTGCCCGAGGAAACTCCGAATGTGCACTTGAGAGGGTTCATCTTCAAGTTGTATTGCCGAAGGCGTTGAAACACGGTCTTCAGATGCTCTAAGTGCTCCTCGTATGATTTGCTCTTAACCACGAGGTCATCGATATAGCATTCGACGATTTCATGTATAAGGTCATCGAAGATCTTCGTCATGACCCTTTGGTAGGTGGCACCGGTGTTCTTTAGAACGAAAGGTATCACCTTGTAGCAAAATATACCCAAAAAGGTCCGGAAAGCGGTATGCTTCTGGTCTTCGGGATGCATCTTTATCTGATTATATCCTGATGAGCCGTCCATGAAGGAGAAAATCTCGTGAGTGGACGTGTTATCTATCATCAGCTCGGTGACTGGCACTGGGAAATCGTCCTTCGGGCAGGCTTTATTGAGATCCCGAAAGTCAACACATATGCACACCATCCCATTTTTCTTCATCACCGGGACGATGTTGGCGATCCAATCGGGATACTGAACTTCTTGGATAAACCCAGAATCGATCAGCTTCTTGACTTCGGTGTTAATGCTCATCTCAAGCTCGAGCCGCATTCTTCTCGGTGCTTGTTTGATTGGTTTAACGTCCGGGGATATCGCCAATTTATGGACAGCAATTTCTGGATCTAGTCCTGGCATTTCGGAATAGTTCCACGCGAAGCAATCTCTATACTGCATAAGCACGTCTTTTAATGAAACCACCCTGTCTTCAGATAGCAGCTCATTAACGAACGTCGGTCGCGGGTCGTTCGCCATCCCCAACTCAATTTTCTTGAGGTTATCCGCAGTGGTGTGTATTCCATCTTCCAGTTCTTTCGGCGCTGGTGGAAATTCCGAGATCATCCCGTCATCGCTGTTTTCGAAGTACCAAGGAAAGTCATCCATATTCTCGGGCTCTTCTTTTGATATTGTTATCACATGACAAGTACGAGCTCGCTTCCACGATTGATGCGGATCTGGTTCTGCTCTCGTGGCTTTGGGTTCATGCTTCTGTGGCGGCGTTACCCTCCAGCTGTCAGACAGAGCGAACTTGCCGAGCTGATACTGATCTTCGACCCAATTCTTGAAGGTGAAGCAATCTTCGAGAGGGTGTCCTATTACCCTGTGATAAGAGCAATAGTTCGGGTGTGAGACTTCGCCTGCTTATTCGGGGTGCTTGGACTCCGGCAGTGTAAGCATTTGATGTTTTATAGCGAGATCAAGTATCTTCTTTGTCTTGTCTTGAGGAAAAGAGTATGCTCGACCCATCTTCTTCATAAGGGATAGATCAGGACCTCTCGATTCCCGACTGCGTGGCTTCTTAGTCCCGCTTTGTTGCTGTCGAGCGCCTTTTTCGCTTTTCGACTTGTTTCTGCCTCTGCGCCGAGCCTTTTTTACCACAGGTTGACAGGGAGCGGCACTTTCATCTTTCACGGCCTGTTGTAGGAGGTGTTGCATTTTGGCTTTCTCGTAGATGGCCATTTTGCGATTGTGGTCGTCTCGGACTTTTTGACCAGCTTCCCTTATAAGCCTGTTCATTTGTTCCTCGAATGACGGACTGGGCACCTTTGCATCAGGAACTTTTTCTGGTTCAGGATTAGCGTCTTCCCATTGAGCATCCCCTTCCTCATTGAAGTACGACATAGCAATCGCGGAGTAGCTCTCGTTTCTTGGATCGAATGTATCCAAGCCCGATTGTTTCCATCCTCCCACTGGGCAACTTGTGCTGAGTTCCGGGAACGTTCCAGATCCTATCATAGAACTTAGCTTTTCGAGCGGTCTGTTTGAAGAATATCCCTTGGCGCTTCAAGAGTCTCTTTAGTTCGTCCGTGTAGTATCTGGGCAAACGGATAGGCTGGAGCCTGTCGAGCGTAGGATCCGCACCGTGCCAGATTTCTTTTTCCGCTTTGGTCTCCCCGAAGCTGTAGAATAGGATCGCTTTTTCGCCTTCTCGCCTGGGAGGGATATAGAACGTCTGCAGCTCTTCTACACTGTAGGTATCGAGCTCATCCAGTTCTTTATGATGTTTAAGTGGAACCATAGCGACCTGCAGACTTTGCTCTTCATCAGCGAAAGTTTGTATTGAAGGCCGAGCGGAAAATATAGCATGGACTTCATCTTCCGAGTCACTGCCAAAGATCAACGTAGGAGCGGATGGTCCCGTCTTGTTGTATTGGGGTGGCCCGGAATAGACTATCTCTTCGTCCTCCTCGGTATCGCTCCCGAAGACCGGAATTGTGGCGTTAGCTTTGTTCTCCGGCTTGTGACACCTCTCCGTATCTTCAAAATCCGGTAAGAAGTATTTTGCTTCTTCATATTTGCGAACTTCGTTCACGGAGAATGGGTTCAATTCTCCCGTCACGGTATACTCGAGACCATCCTTAAAATATTTCATACACTGATGCTGTGTAGAAGGGATGATGTTGTACTCGTGTAACCATGACCGGCCGAGCAGAGCATTATAGCATGTCTTGGTGTCGATTACGTGGAATTTAATGTCCGTGACGAGCAGCCCAAAGCGTAGCGTCAGTATCACAGACCCAAGAGTCCGTGATGATTGAGAGTCGAACCCGAAGATGGTGATCTTGTCCCGAGCGAGGTGCTGGACGCTCATGCAGATTTCCTTCAATACCCGTACATTGAGGAGATTGACGGAGAACCCATTGTCAACCAAGATTTTGCCTATCTTTATATCATGGCAGTACCCTGAGACATAGAGGGGACGATTGTGTTCGCACGTCCCAAGGAGAAGGTCTTCATCACCGAAAGTGATATCGGCTGTGTGTACTTCCTCCAGCTCATCCTTCATCTTTTCTTCGGCGAGAAAAGTTTGGAATTGCTCCGGCTCCTGTAGCGCTTTGATCAATGATTCTCTTGCTTCTTTTGATAGTAAGAGGGCATCGAGAATACTGAGTTGTGAGGGTAACTTCCTCAAGTGTGCCAAAACGTTGTAGTCCACCTTATTTTTCTTTGGCGAGTCTTTGGCGGTTAGCTCTTCCACAACTTGGTCATCTAGAGCGATATCCTCAGAGACCTTCTCTTTTCCCTTATCTTTTTTATTTGAGGGTCCAAGATTCTTTTCGGGTAGCGTACGATTACGCAGCCGGATATTTTCGCAGGCCTTTGGCTCTTCCTCTTTTCCCAAGGTGGACTCTTTAAAGAGAGGGCTAAGCTCCATTTCCTCATCAGAGTCACTCCCGAATGTGAGAACTTTCGCTTTCCCGGCATTAACCATGCGACAATCGCTGGTAGTTCTTCTAAGCTCCTCGGTCGTACTTTTCTTCTCCTGACGGGTTTTGCGCTTCTCCCGCTTAAAATGTTGCCGGTGAGCGACATATCCTTGCCACTATTTATTGAAAGCTTTGCACTCTTCGGTGGGGTGCAAAACCTTCCGATGATATAAGCAATAGGAAGGGTGTACTTCTGCTTTGCCGGCACTGTTTTCTTCAGAGGGTGGTAGTTTCATCCCCAGTGATACGGCTTTAGCAAACCTTTTCCTCGTCTTGAATTTGATTTTGTCCGCAATGGATGTATTTTGATTTGACGAGAATGCCTCAACCCTTTCGTCTAGTCGCTGACGTTTAGCCTTTTCAAATATGACCGTCTCGCGTTCCCGATCAGCTTTACTTTTTAACAGAGCTTCGTTGAGGAATGCATCAATTGTTTCATCTGATGGCCCCAGAAGTTCGGATTCAGGATCTGCCCCCAGCTTCTCAGTGCAAAGAGTTTTCTCATCGTCCGTGAACGAGTGAGAGATCATATGACAACTCGCTACGTATTCCTCGGATTCATCTGATGAGCTTTCTCCGTCATCTTCCTCTTGAAAGACGTGGTTGAGGAACTCCTGGAGTGTGATGGGAGTCCGTGCCTTTTGATTGTATTCCTCCAGCGCGTCAATTTGTTTTGAAGATCCGTGCGCTTGTCGCCAGGCTTCACGGGCTTTTTGGACCTTTTCTTCTTCTTCTTCGAAGATTTTGACAGCTGGGTGTGAGTGCTTGGGCCTTCACCACTGATCTTTGGAGTCGGGCGCGGCTTTAGCATCCCTTCGATGATCTCAGGTTCCAACGGGTTCTTCCATCTAATTGCCGGGCATGTCTTGAGATCATTCAGCATCTTCTTGGTTTTGGCTGATAGCACAACCTCCCACGGAGCTTCTTCAACAGGGAGCACGTTGCCCCCGGCATATTCACCTTTTCAGAGGTATGAGGTTGCGGCGGATTCACCTTCCATTTTTCGGATAACGCGAACTTCCTTTGTTGGTATTGATCCTCAATCCAGTTTTTGAAGATGTAACAATCTTCGATCGGATGACCCAACACTCGGTGATAGGGACAGTAATTAGGATCATTGACGTCGTTTGGCTGCGACGGACGTCTTGACTCCGGCAGATTAATGAGTTTGTTTCGCAATGCCAGCTCAAACAGTCTTCTCGTTTTATTTTGAGGGAAGGAGTAAGGACGTCCCAGCCTCTCCTCGAGAGATAGGTCTGGACGCATATTGTTTTGATGAACAACCGGCTTCAAGTTGCTCGGCTGTTGTTGAGCATTGGCGACGACGATCGCTTTCCCTTTCCCCTTCTCATTTTGAGAGTTCGGCTTTGGAGGGGACGGTCTGTGACCCATCTGGTCCATTTGAGCTAGCTTGTCAATCAAGGCTTGGAACGTGGTTGGTTTAAAGAACATCATGAACTGTAAGATAGTTGCACGAGGATCTAGGGTGCACACGAACATGCCCACCGCCGGCGCTTCTTCAATGCGTTGTTCGCACTTTGACCGCAAGTTCCGCCATCGGATTGCATATTGAACCCAAGTCTCGCCCGGCTTTACTCTCGCATTAATCAAAGCTGTTATTAGAGTACGCTCGCTGGTACTTGCGAAGCGCTGGGTAAACAACAACTCCATTTCAGCGAAGATTTTGACGGAGTCATTCGGAAGTTCGGAGTACCACTCAAATGCCGTCTCAGATAAGCTACCAACGAACTGGCGAAGCAACAATTTATCATCACCGCCGGTATTGCCGCAAAGGACCCTGAACTGGGCAACATGTTGATGGGGATTGACGGTCCCCTTATAAACATGGAATTTCGGTATAGTATAGCCCAGCGGGTACTTGATCTGATCATACCAGCTCGGATATGGTCTCCCTGTCTTGACAACTTGGCCGGCTGCCTCAGTTGCCTGGTGAACCCGTATCTGCTGAGCTATATATTCGTCCAGGTCAGCCTTGGAAATTGTCTCCTCCTTTGCCGTTGAAAGAGCCGGTGGTGGATTCGACGTTTCTCCTCTGTCATCTTCAAGGACGATTGGAGGATCTTCAGCTGGAGGATCTTGCTGGATCATCATACCCACCATGTCCTGGAACAGGAGGGCCATTCGTTTTATATTGGCTGCTTGTTCTGCAGCCTCTTTGTCCTTCTTCTCCAATATTCTGCGAAGGAATTCGGCGTCGGTTTCTTGCTCCTGGTACTGATCCGAGGACGCTTCGGGGCTTTCTTTTGGCCCAGTGAGTGCGGCCATCGCATTCATCATTTCGTGGAGCTTCTGCTACTGCTCCTGAGCTTTAGTCACCGATCGCGTAAGCGGTCTATGACCTGTAGATGTACGGCTATCCTCTTTCCCGGACGCCATATAGACGGTGTGTACCACAATGCCCCCGGACTTAGAGCGTTTGGGTTCACTGCCTTCGACGTTCGCCGCAGGTGTGGGAACTTTCTCCGGTCTTCTTTTCTTTTGAGTAGTCGACGTGGAGGGGGCCGTTGTAGTGGGTACCCGAGTGGTCGTCGTCCTTTGTGGTTTGACAGGACGGTTCCTTTCTTCTTGAACTTTCACCCTCTTCTGCCGGTGAGAGGGATCTTGAATAACCACTGAGTTTTGAACTCGTCGCCAGACCTTGTAAATTTTGGAGGACGGCCGTTGAGGGGGCTGCTCCGGCTTTGTTTCTGTGACATTCTCCGTGGGTGGAGGAGATCTTTTTAGCGTGGCAGTCGAAGAGTTCTTGCGTACCTCCTTAGCGGTTCAAAGCTGTTCCCAGTCGGAACAGCAGCGTTGACTTCCACCGTTGGGGCCGGTGGAGTTAGCCCAGAGGGGGAGTTGCCCCCGGCCTTCCGTACTCGGCGCCAATGGCGATGTCGAGCATGTCGAGCTGTTGGGGCCGGTTCAGCGATGGGGATGGTTTTATCTTGCCCCCTGTCTAAATGAGGCACCGCTGGTGCCAACCTCTTGAAGACTGATGTCTTTTGAGTAGTGGTACCCAATCTGTCAAAGACAGACCTTCGAGCAGGAACAGGAGCCGGAATAGTCAGTCTTGTAAAGACCGACTCTTTAGCAGGAGAAGCCGCCTTGACGACTTCAAGAGCAGAGGTGGATATCTTCCTCGGGATGTCCACTTCAGGGGTTATGGGCTTCTTGGCATGCCCGTCAGAGTTCAGGTTCAACCTGGTAAAGACCGAGGCTGTCGGTTTGACATTGGAAGACCCGTTGAGAGGGGCCGTGGTACTAGTCAGCTGATCAAAGACCGACTTCTTTTGCGCTTCCGGTACGGGTACTGGAATGGTGAAGCTTGCTGGCGGGAGCATGGTCCCGAAGAATAGACCGGTGGTAGCCTGAGTCACTTGTTCCACCGGCATAGCAAGGATGGAGGCCGCTTGAGGCCCATAGGCTACGCCTCCAGGGGAGGCGGAGCGTCGTTTGCAGTTGCATTTGGAGCAGTTTGAGCAGTTAGACGCCATTGCTGTTTGATTGCTGCGCCAAGCAAGAGACCAAATCTTAGTAACTTGAAACCCTAGGGCAACCATTAACAAACAGCGATTCGTTCGCGAAGACGACACACGAAGTGTAGAGTGGAAAGAGGAAAAGGTCCCACCGGGCGTGCCAGAATCTGTTCCCCTCTGAAAGACGCGACAAAGACGCGGCGGACGTCTTGCCTGAGATTCGGGACAGATGCTATTTGGTTTTACCCGTCCACCTCTCCGAAGATGCCAAGTTGATTTATGGCACCGTGTATCGGAGGTTTGAACGGATGCGGCCAATGTAGCAGACTTCGTCAGATTCCCCCTCGCTTGAGGGGTTTTTGATTGTGGGGACGCTCTTCCCTGCAGACGCAAGCCCCTGCAGTTAATTACGCTACCGCATCGCGGTAACAACTTTCTCCTTCTCCAGAATTTCACTTCGTGTCGTGTGTGTTTGTTTTGTTTGTGGATGCCCGTGGATTGTATACGGAGACTAAGTTATGCCGTCGCCCGTAGGACGTGGATTAGTCCAAATCCGTATTTCCTTAGATTTGGATTTGGGGTTTTGGTTTAAGGATATGTCAGCCCTATTTGAGGCTAAGATCAACTAAAACGTTTGTTAAGGATACGTTAGCCTAATCTCCAGACTAAGATCAACTTAACGGGATCGTTTGGATCTGACAAGAGAGCAATTGGCTCTATTGTTTAGTTTAATGACATTGTGATCGATTTCCAGTTTAGGAACAGGTGGTCCATCATTCCCATTTGGGGACGAACATTAGTTTAAGGACATTTCGGTCCAACGTTCCCATTTTGGGACGAATATTAGTTTAAGGACGTTTCGGTCCACGAGTTTAAGGACCCCGCAGTCCGTATCAATATGTGGTTGTCGGGACCCGTCACCTCTTTGAAGACGTTGACGGATTACAACGACAAATATCAGAGGAGTTCGGAGATGTGCCCTTGAACCGGGTGTAAATTGATTAAGAGAGCAATCATACTCAGTCAATTTAATTTGAGGACTTACGGCCAGTATTGGGCTAAATCCAGTTGAAAATATGCATCATTTTATTTGCATTTGGCCTATTAGGCCTTTATTAGGGCTCTGCCCATGCACTGCATTTTATTCTGGCCTGTTAGGCTTTTTAAATTGGGCTCTGTCCCCTTTTTTATAATGCAGAGCATTTGTTTTGGTCCATTGGGCCTCTTAATTGGGCTCTGCCCTTTAATAATGCGCTGTATTAATTAGTCTGACAAAGCGCCACGTGGCTTGTCAGGCGCTTTGCGCCAATTGAGGAGCGTAAGGCGCAAGTCCATGTGGAGGTGACACGTGTCACGCTCTGGTGAGCGCAAGTCTGCTAGCGCAGTGCGCTGCACTGTTACGCTGCTGACACGTGGCGTGCTCTGATGGCTTGCGCCAATTCATGATAGCAGTGCTCTGTTTTAGAAGCACATAGCGCAGTCTGTTCTGGGGCTGACACGTGGCGCTCTCTGGTGGCTTGCGCCAACCGAGAGCGCAACGGTGCAAATTTTACAAGTGCAGGGCACTGTTTAATATCTTGATCCAATTTTGGATCAAAGAAGAGAATCTTTTAAAATTCCAGAACCAATGGTTCATCAAAAGGCAATCCCTTTATGTAAATCAAATGATCTAGTAAAGAAGTAAATTACTTCTTTTTATTAATATTATTCTTTATTGAAGATTTTTGATCTTGTTCTTAGATCATTGATCTTTATAGAAGAAAATTCTTCTTTTATTAAAGGTTTTTACCTTTCTCTTTTTCTGAAAGTTTTCAGAAGACTTCTCTGAGTTCTCTCTGTGTTTTTCAATGTTTTTTAGACTTGAAGTCTAGGGGACTTTTTATAGTGCCATTTGATTTATTAAATCAGTTAAAGAAATCTTTCTCTGAGTAATTTAGGGATTTTTCCCCACCGTTGGATCTTTGATCCAAGGGCTCCTATTCTACAGGAGAGAATCTTATTGTTTTAATAAGATCAGAAAGATCTTTTAGAATTTTCTGTTTGGCGCTAGCGCAACTGCACTGCCACGCAGAGCGCAGCGCACTTGCGCTAGCGCAACTGCGCTGACACGTGTCGCGCAGTGTAGAGCGCAACTTGTCTGAAGCATTGCTTCCTTTATTTTTTATTTAAAATAGAGCCTTGCTCTGATTGGGTGCGCTGCGCTCCTTGCGCTGGCGTACCTGATTTTGACACGTGGCGCGTTGCGCCCAGCGTAAGGAATCTGAAGTGTTGCTTCTTTAACTTTAATTTCAAAGCAGAGCTTTGCTCTGATTGGGGGAAACAGAAGCGTTGCTTCATCTCCCACCTTGGAATTTGAACAGAGCTTTGCTCTGATTGGGGTAAACATCCCTCCTTGGCCAGACGAAGCGTGTAGCGCGGGGGAATGTGAAAGCGAGCCCGAGCGTTGACGAGCTCGTCCTCATGCCTCATCCATCACGGGGTGCTGGGGGCCACATCTGTCGCCTCCTCCCTGAAGGCGGCCCCCGCCTCATGACCCCGGGGAGAGGGGCCAGCCCCTGCCCCCCTGAGGACTCGGACGCATCTAAAGGAACCCTAGCATCTACCCTTACGACATCTACCGATTTTACAGAAGAGGAAGACATCTAACCTTGGAAAAGAAATTCTTTAGGGGCTGAAGCAAAGGAGGGGAGATGAGCGCCGAGCAGCTGGGGCCTGAGGGAAGAAAATATGAAGGAGTAAGGATCCTAGGCTGGGCCCCACCCACATTTATCACCGCCTGCGACCTCATCCAACGGCGCCCGTCGTCTCCCGCCGAAACGGCCTATTGACCCAGCGGCTCAGATCGTTCTACGTGGCAACCCCGCGATTGACTGCATCCCATCAGACGCCGCAGACCTGCACGCGTCACATCAGCCGGTTGGCGCCCGACACGTGGACCGCCGTTTCGGCTGCAGAGTGCATGAACCGGCGCACCTTCTTTAAATGCAAAGATCTCGCCTTGATTCGCTAGCGGAAAAGACAACCGACGGCCCGAGGACTTGTCCCGACGAAACCCTAGAAGGGATCTCACCTCGGGAGGCCCAGCAGTCCACTCCTGACCCGACCCTCTAGCTGGTCGGGACAAGAATGGGGGGCTAATGATAGTGCTCGATATTGGCGACCTCCAAGATCAGGACACGTGGCAGATGACGTGTCCCAAGACTCAAAAGAAAGGGCCCACAGGGGCTGACCTGGCCACCCCGTACCCGACCTGCAAACACAAGCTGACCCTCCTCGGGGCCCCCCGCAAATTGGCTTCCTCGGCCCCGTAGCTCGCACCGGGCTGCCACATGACCTGGACTCCTCGGCCTCCTCGCTCGTCCCGAGCTCTAGGCCATGGCCGTCTTCCTCGGCCCTCCGAACAAAGTCACCGTTCACAGGCGTAACCGCCGCTCCGCGAATCTCGCCATGCGCGGATTCTACGCCAACAACATCCCACGTTCCACGCTATCACGGTCCCCATTAATGGCCGATCCGCTCTCTGCACGAGCGTGACGTCGGGGGCGTAACCGCCGGCGAGATCCTCGCACCCGCTGCTGTGTGCCACCACCGCTATATAAACCCCCATCACAGAGGGGTCAAGTAAGCCATTCTTTACACTTACGCTGTTACTTTGCTCGGATATTGTCACTGACTTGAGCGTCGGAGGGTCCTCGGTGGTACCAAACCACCCCAAGACTTCTTTGCAGGTACACGTCGGCAGTCTCCTCACCCCACTTTGTCTTCTCAAAACCCACTGAGACCCACACGTGACGAAGGACAATCAACCCAGTTCATCTCGAGATCAACGGAAGACAACATCTGACGGAAGCCCGAAAAGGAGCTCCATCAGTCTTTATTTCGTACAGGCATGCGCCCGAAGCCAGGAAACTCTTAGACGATCTCGCCGTTATTCTCGACGTCGTCTCTCACAACATCATTATCACCAGGTACGTGCGTTCTGGGGCCGTGGAGGCCGTGAGGAACGTATTCGATAAAATGCCGGTTAGGAACGAGGTCTCGTGGAGCGCGATGATCGATGGGTATTTAAGGATAGGGGAGGTCGATTCGACGAGGGGGATGTTTGATAAAATGCCGACGAGAAAGAATGTGGTGGCGTAGAACTTGATGGTGGTGGGGTTTGCCCGACACGGGCTTGTGGAGCTCGCGAGGAGGTACTTTGATGAGACGCCGGAGCGGAACTTGGTTTCTTGGAACGCGATGGTCTCGGGGTACAGTTAGGTTATAGTTGGAAAATTCAATGACTGGATTATACATTAGATCGGGCGAGTAAAATGTTCAAAGTTATATGAGAATTTTGTTTATATTTTGTTAAAAAATCCATCCTTTATCAATTAATTTCGTGAAATTACTGACAGGTACGTGATGATGCTCAATATTGGCGATCTCCAAGATTAGGACACGTGGTAGATGACGTGTCTCAGAACTCAGAAGAGAGGGCCCACAGAGGCCGACCAGGCCACCCCCGTACCCGGCCTGCAAGCCCAAGCTGGCTCTCCTCAGACCCCTTACAAATTGGCCTCCTCGGCCTCTTAGCTCGCCCCGAGCTGCCGCAAGACCGAGACTCCTCGGCCCTCGTGCTCGCCTCCGAGCTCCCCAGCCGAGGCCGTCTTCCTCGGTCCCTCCGACCGACCAACTCCACCACTCACAGGCGTAACCGCCGCTCCGCAAATCTCGCCATGCGCAGATTCTCCGCCGGCAACATCCCATGTTCCACGCCATCACGATCCCCATTAACGGGCGATCCGCTCTTTACGCGGGCGTGACGTCGGGAGCGTAACTGCCGGCGAGATTCTCGCGTCTGCTGCTGCATGCCACCACCGCTATATAAACCCCCATCACAGAGGGGTCAAGGAGGCCGTTTTTTACACTTTTATGCCGTTACTCTGCTTGGATCTCATCACCAATTTGAGCGTCGGAGGGTCCTTGGTGGTACCAAACCATCCCGGGACTTCTTTGCAGGTACTCGGCAACACCTCCCTCACCTCACCTCTTCCTCCAAAAACCCATTGAGACCCGCACGTGAAGGAAGATAATCAACTAAGTCCACCGTGAGATTAACGGAAGGCAACATCTGACGGAGGCCCGAAAAGGACCTCCATCAGTTGGCACCGTCTGTGGGAACCAAAACTCCATAAAAAAACAAAGTTGGCCTTCCAATCTCCATCCCCATGGCAAGCGATCACCTTGAAGATCCAGATACCAGCCACCGCCTCTCCCTCATCGGAGGCGCGGGTGAACCTCCTCCGGCGACCGTCATCAACGCCCTCGCCGGCCGAATAGACTGACACCCCCTTCCTTGACGGAATCGCACAGAGAGGGCTCGCCACAGCGGCTCGAGGGCCACCTCGCCCAAGGATCTAAGCCCTCACTAAGAGGCAGCCCAGCAGCTACCCTACTCGGCTATCCCTGGCGGGTAGCTTCCCTGTCCTCCCAGAGGCAGTCGAGCCCGAGGATCCCTTGCTCGGCTATCCTTGGCGGGTAGCTTCCCTACCGCAACGCCAGGGATCAGAAAGTCCTCCCAGAGGCAGTCGAGCCCGAGGATCCCTCGCTCGCCTATCCCTGGCGGGTAGCCTCCCTACGCAACGCCAGGGATCAGAAAGTCCTCCCAGAGGCAGTCGAGCCCAAGGATCCCTCGCTCAGCTATGCCTGGTGGGTAGCTTCCCTACCGCAACGCCAGGGATCAGAAAGTCCTCCCAGAGGCAGTCGAGCCCGAGGATCCCTCGCTCGGCTATCCTTGGCGGGTAACTTCCCTGCCGCAACGCCAGGGATCAGAAAGTCCTCCCAGAGGCAGTCGAGCCCAAGGATCCCTCGTTCGGCTATCCCTGGCGGGTAGCTTCCCTACCGCAACGCCAGGGATCAGAAAGTCCTCCCAGAGGCAGTTGAGCCCGAGGATCCCTCGCTCCCGAACTTCAACTAACTTCACTTACAAAGCGGGTTTTGTCCCTTACCAATAGAACAGATACTACCTTTTTATGGCTATCCCTGGCGGGTAGCTTTCCTACCGCAACGCTAAGGATCAGAAAGCCCTCCCAGAGGCAGTCGAGCCCGAGAATCCCTCGCTCGGCTATCCTTTAGGACAAAAGCCCTCGCCAAGAGGCACCGGGAAGCAACCCTGCCCGGCCAAGGGTCCTTGGTAGGCTTCTTACAGCCCTATAGCTCTTCCCGCGCCAAGAACCAAAGTCCTCCCAGAGGCAGTCGGGTCCTTGCTCGGCTATCCCCGGCTGGTAGCTTCCTACCACAACCGACAGAGATCAAAGTCCTCGCCAAGAGGCACTGGGCAGTAACCCTGCTCGGTCCCCATCCTGAAGGATCAAAAGCCCTCGCAAAAGGCAACCGAGCAGCTGCCCTACTCAGTCATCTCCGGCTGGTAGCTCCCTGCCCATGATGCCAGGGATCGAAGCCCACGCAAGAGGCATCCGAGCGGCTACCCCACTCGGTCATCCCGAGCTGGTAGTTGCCTACCCACGACACCAGAGATCAAATCCCTCGCTAAGAGGCAACTGCACAGCTTCACTGCCCGGCCATCCTTAGCAGGCCTCTCACGGCCCTTCCAGCGCTAAAGGTCAAAGCCCTCGGAAAGAGGCACCGAGCAGCTACCCTGCTCGGCCATCCTTAGCAGGCCTCCCACGTCCCCTTCGACGCTGATAGTCTGAAGCCCTCATCGCAAGGCCGTCGAGTTCCTTCTGCTCGGCGCATCCCCAGCGGAAATCCTCCTGCCCATCAGACGCTGAGGATCTCAAGCCCTCACCGCGAGGCCGCCGAGTTCCTTCTGCTCGGCGCATCCCCAGCGGGCATCCTCCTGCCTATCAGACGCTGAGAATCTCAAGCCCTCACCGTGAGGCCGCCGAGTTCCTTCTGCTCGGCACATCCCTAGCGGGCATCCTCCTGCCTATCAGACGCTGAGGATCTCAAGCCCTCACCACGAGGCCGCCGAGTTCCTTCTGCTCGGTGCATCCCTAGCGGGCATCCTCCTGCCCATCAGATGCTGAGGATCTCAAGCCCTCACCACGAGGCAGCCGAGTTCCTTCCTGCTCGGCGCATCCCCAGCGGGCATCCTCCTGCCCATCAGATGCTGAGGATCTCAAGCCCTCATCGTGAGGCCGCCGAGTTCCTTCCTGCTCGGTGCATCCCAGCGGGTATCCTCCTGCCCATCAGACGCTGATGGTCTGAAGCCCTCATCGCAAGGTCGTCGAGTTCCTTCCTGCTCGGCGCATCCCCAGCGGGCATCCTTTTGCCCAACAGACGCTGATGGTCTGAAGCCCTCATTGCGAGGCCGCCGAGTTCCTTTCTGCTCGGCGCATCCCCAGCGGGCATCCTCCTGCCCATCAGATGCTGAGGATCTCAAGCCCTCATCGTGAGGCCGCCGAGTTCCTTCCTGCTCGGTGCATCCCAGCGGGCATCCTCCTGCCCATCAGACGCTGATGGTCTGAAGCCCTCATTGCGAGGCCACCGAGTTCCTTCCTGCTCGGTGCATCCCCAGTGGGCGTCCTCCTGCCCATCAAACGCTGAGGATCTGAAGCTCTCTTCGCGAGGCCGCCGAGCCCCTTCCTACTCGGCACATCCCGGCGGGTAGTTTCCTACCCAACAAAGACAAGCATCAAAGGCCTTCCAGACTCGACTATCCCTGGCCGGTAGCTTCCCTACTCGCAACGCCAGGGGTCAAGACCCTCGCCAAGATCAACCGAGCAGCTTCCCTACTCGGTTATCCCCAGCAGACATCCTCCTGCCCAACAGACGCTGCGGGTTTGTAGCCCTCATAACGAGGCCACTGAGCGCATCACATGCAGCGGATCCGAAACCCCAACAAGAGACATCAGATCTATCCAAGTCTGAGTAATCCCCCCCGACTTCGGGGCCATGGAGATGCCTCCTTCTCAGCAGCGCTTGACACACTTGGCAAGTGATCGAAATCAACTCGACGACCGATCGCTCCACATGTCACGCCCACACTGGGCTGTGCCCCATCAGTCCACAGGTCTGCACATGTCGCGTCGGCCAACCGGCGCTCGACACGTGGACCGTCACTTCAGTGGCAGGACGCTCGAACCGGCGTACCTTTCCTAAATGCAGAGATCTCGCTCCGATAAGCTGGCAGAAAAGACATCTAACAGCCCGGGGACGCGTCCCGACGAAACCTTAGGAGGGAACTTACCCTAGACAGCCAGGCAGTCCACTCTTGACCCGACCCACTAGCTGGTCGGGACAAGAGTGGGGGGCTAATGATGATGCTCAATATTGGCGATCTCCAAGATTAGGACACGTGGCAGATGACGTGTCCCAGAACTCAGAAGAGGGGGCCCACAGGGGCCGACCAGGCCACCCCCGTATCCGGCCTGCAAGCCCAAGCTGGCTCTCCTCAGACCCCTTGCAAATTGGCCTCCTCGGTCTCTCAGCTCGCCCCGAGCTGCCGCAAGACCGAGACTCCTCGGCCCTCGTGCTCGCCTTCGAGCTCCCCAGCCGAGGCCGTCTTCCTCGGTCCCTCCGACCGACCAACTCCACCACTCATAGGCGTAACCGCCGCTCCGCAAATCTCGCCATGTGCAGATTCTCCGCCGTCAACATCCCACGTTCCACGCCATCACGATCCCCATTAACGGGCGATCCGCTCTTTACGCGAACGTGACGTCGGGAGCGTAACTGCCGGCGAGATTCTTGTGCCTGCTGCTGCATGCCACCACCGCTATATAAACCCCCATCACAGAGGGGTCAAGGAGACCGTTTTTTACACTTTTATGCCGTTACTCTGCTCAGATCTCATCACTAACTTGAGCGTCGGAGGGTCCTTGGTGGTACCAAACCACCTCGGGACTTCTTTGCAGGTACTCGGCAACATCTCCCTCACCTCACCTTTTCATCCAAAAACCCATTGAGACCCGCACTCGAAGGAAGATAATCAACTAAGTCCACCGCGAGATCAACGGAAGGCAACATCTGATGGAGGCCCGAAAAGGACCTCCATCAGTACGCGGCGAATGGGGAGATGTGGAGGGCGAGGGAGCTGTTTGATTTGATGAAGATGAAAGATGTGGTTTCTTGGAGTTCCATGATCACAGGCTACACAAAAACCGGGCATCATTTAGAGGCGATACAGCTCTTTAAATCGATGCTAAAGGAAAGCAATGCCAAACCTAATGAAGTCACAATTGTGAGTGTGCTCTCGGCTTGTGCTCATCTCTCGGCGTAGGATGAAGGGAGATGGATCCATGCTTACATCGACAAAAACAAGATGATTTTAGACGACCATCGAAATCTCGGGGTGGCTCTGATCGATATGTGCTTCAATTGTGCTGCCATGGACGCGGCCGTTTATGTCTTCCATTTGATGAAACGGAAAAACGTCTCAAGCTGGAACGCATTGATCATAGGTCTTTCAATTAACGGGTTCTCAAGCGAAGCTCTCTCTGCATTTGATGAAATGCTGAAATGCTGAAATCAAGAATGACGATGCCAAACGACATAACATTCATCGTGGTACTGACCGCCTGTACACATGGCGGTCTGGTTTCATCAGGCCGTGAAATTTTCGAAAGCATGCACGAAGTTTACAGGGTTAATCCAGAGATGAAGCATTACAAATGCATGGTCGATTTGCTGTGGTGAGCAGGGTTGTTGGAAGAAGCGGAGGCGGTCGTGAAGAGGATGCCAATGAAGCCAGATGTGATGGTGTAGGGAGCTCTGCTTGGTGCGTGTCGGATACATAGAAATGTCAAGGTTGCCAAGAGAGTGAAGAGTGAGTTGCTTGAGTTGAAGGATAGGCAAGCGGGTTGCCATGTTTTGCTGTCTGATATATACGCAGCGGCGGAGAAATGGGCCGAGGCCGCGGTTTTGGAGGTGGAGGGGATCAAGAAGGAAGCAGGATTAAGCTCTATGGAATAGACGCAAAAACCGAGCCAGGTATTAAACTGGAAAATACAGAATTATAGGGCATTTATCTGAAAATTTTAAGATATTTGTTTATAAAATATAAAAAGTCGAGGCCACTCAGAAATTTCATGATTAAAAAAAATCATTCATTTTTCTAGAAATCTTTAGTTTCTTCCTTTTTTTAATAAAACAATGATCTTCATGGAAAAATTCTACCATGAGCTGGCCATATATGTCCGGTTATGAAAAAATTCTATCGTGTGCCGAATGTATATGCTCGGTCACGAAAGAGAAAGAGTCCATCAAGATGCCCGAAAGATGCCCGAAATCTTCTATTTCCTTCTCTCTCCTACTTGGATGTATTACTCCCGAAATACCGAATAATATCTCATCTTAATGTTCTATACTGTGCCAGATTTGGTGTAAACTAGTTATGCCCACTAATGTAAACTCTAAGACCTAGGTTGCCGATAAGGTTTCTGAAAACATGGTTTTGATTAGGTTAAAATGAAATTGTGATTTGTATGCGTGTGAACCATGGTTAAAAATTATGGTTTTATAAAATTTAGGGCCTTTTAGCAACACAATATATAAAACCCAGGTTTTATTAAACTTTACTTATTTTAAGTGCGATAGAGAATAAAGAGAGACGGCATGAAACTTTCCAAAACTTCACTCTTTTTGAAGTTTAGAAAAAAACTAAATTTCACAATTTCACTAAACCCCCTTATGTTTTGAAATTGCATCAGATAAGCTCCCTATGTTCTAAAACGATACAAGAAACCCTGCTATACTTTTCTTAACAGTTAAACCCATAACGGTGCCAGCAGAAAGAGACAAAATGACAAAAAGCCCAAAACTTTTAGGAAGAAAATATAGATCCATTATAATTCATTTTCCCATGGCTTTTTCACCCTTCTTCTCAATTCATTTTATACGAGTAGAGTAGATTAATGTTATGAACAGAGTATTTCATGAGATTGCTCGTGAAGAAAATAATGTTATATACCAAATTCTATATGAAAAATATAATGATATATTGCATCTTACATTTTCTCATATTGAAAGAGTCATCTTTTTGCATTAAAAATCGATTTCTCTTCTATGTTTCGATAGTTTCAGAAAAATGTCTTGGAATCATTGATTGAAAACCAAAATAAAAACAAAGTACATTCATATAACTAAACCTAAACATCTTCTGAAATTTCATAAATGTCTACGAGACTCGAAATTTGGCATTGCATTCTTACAAGAAGTCACAACGAAAAAGAGTTAAAAAAGATCTATTGAAAAAGAAACAATCCAAATTCTTTTTCTTTTCCATAAAAAAGCATTGCGGGCTAATTTGTTTTTTTGCATGTCTTTTCTTACACCGTTAGCGGGTTTATGGTTTTGAAAAGTATAGTGAGGTTTCTTATATCGTTTTAGAACATAGAGGGGATTATGCGATATAGTCACAAAATGGAGGGGTTTTAATGAAATTTAGCCTTAGAATAATTGGGTTTGCAGCTTTAAACCTTTTCAACCCGATTTGGGTAATTGTATTTTGATTGCCAAACGAGGCATAATTTCAATTTTTAGAGTTTAATGCTGAAACCCCACAAAACTAAGATTTTGGAAACTATAATCCCCTTCCTAAATGAGGCCTAAAAGGTTCTATTATAAAATCATGTTGATTTTTCAATCATCCGATGCATTATCAAATGCATAAAAATAAAAATTTATGCCTACAGGGTCTCTTCCTGAGTTTATGTTTCGCATTTTTATGTCGGGTTTAAGGAACAGGCACAGGAACAGGAATAGGCACATCATCATCATCATCATGAATAATGGTATAGGTCACAACAACAACTGAGCCTTTTATCCCAAAGCATATGGGGTAAGCTACATGAACCAACATGAGAATCACGCCGAGTCCAACACATGAATCCTCCGTCCCTACTCACTCCTGTCGAACAATATACTTTCATTGAGGCCTTTGACAACCATATCTTTTCGTATCACCACCATCCATGTTTCCTTCGGTCTCCTTTTCGCCCTTTTGAGATTGTCCAGATCGAGAGTATCTATTCGTCGAACCGGTGCTTCCATAGATTCGCGTCGCAGATGACCAAACCATTTTAGCCGGTTTTCCCGCATCTTCTCCTCCACAGGTGCTACACCAACTTTTGCACGAATATTCTCATTTCGCACCTTATCTTTTTTAGTGTTACCACACATCCAACGAACCATGTGCATCTCCGATACGTGCATCTTCTGGGTATGATGTTTCTTAGGAGCCCAGCATTCTGTACCATATAATAAGGCAGGTCAAATAGCGCTCCGATAAAACTTCCCTTTCAATTTTAACGGGAAGTTACGATCACACATAATTCCTGATGCACTCTTCCATTTCAACCATCCAGCTTAGATCCTTTGATTAACATCACTATCAATCTCCTCATCCTTTTAAATGATGGAACCTAGATATCTAAACTGATCGCTTGGTGATATCTTTTGCCTGTTCAATGTTATAACAATATGGTTTTGACTTCTCTGTTTATTAAATTTGCAATGCATATATGCCGTCTTGGACCTGCTCAATCTGAACCTCCGAGATTCCAATGTTTGCCTCCATAATTCCAATTTGGCATTTACCCCTGCTTTCCTCTCATTAACTAGAAAAATATCATCAGCGAATAGTATACACCAAGATATCTCATCTTGGATAGTTCTAGTAAATAGTATAGGTTACTTTTATGAAATTTCCTGGCATGATCCTCCATAATCCGTATGACTAAAATGCAACATTGGTCGGACGTCTGTAGGTTGCCAACGCTCAACCACGGACCATATGACTCAATCCGTTCTCTCGATATTAGTTTTTGTTTTGAATAATCAGCCATCACATGCCGACAGAGTTTGAATTTTAGACCTTGCTCTCAAATTCCAAAAAGTATCATTAATACAGGCCCAAGGTACGCCTGGTCAGCCCATGAAGCTTTTGGGCTAAAGCCTAAAAACCCACTCCTTCATTTGGAGTGCGAGCAAAGAAAAGAATTTCTTTTTTCGTTTTTCATTGAAGAAAAGAAAAAAAAAAATCCCAATAGAAGTCTCTAGAACCTCAAGCCCCTCTCCTATATCAACTCCCCTCTTGAGTGAAACCCTAATCTCTCAAAATCGCAAGCCGCCTCTCTCTCTCACACTCGCTCTTATTCAGAAAAAAACCCTAATCTCTTAGGTTTTTCTTCGACGATGGCGGCAGAGACGGAGACGTTCGCGTTCCAGGCCGAGATCAACCAGCTGCTGAGCTTGATCATCAACACCTTCTACTCCAACAAGGAGATCTTCCTCCGCGAGCTCATCAGCAACGCCTCCGATGTGAGCATCCAAACCCTAGATCTGGATCTATGATCTTTTTTATTGAGTTGTTTGTTGAATAGTTGTAGATTTTGTTCATGATTTGTGCTATTTATTGAAGGCTGATGAATTATTTATGCTATTTATTTTCTTATCGAGTTGTTCGTTGAATAGTTGTAGATTGTTCATTATTTATGATGAATTGTTTATGCTATTTGTTCCATGCCTTCACTATTAATCTAAGGATCCATTGATTTGAAATAAGGCATGCCCACTCTGTATTGGCAGTAACTCACCCAACGTTTGAAATGTTATCTTGATACTTACATCATTCCAAATAAAAGAACTTATTTTGATATGAGAGATGCCTTTCTCATGCCATACTATTCTATATATTTTTGAAATTTAATTGTTTATGTAACTGCTAATCTTAATATCTCTACTGTTCTAGCTAGAATTCAAGAGGTTCACATGCCTTTTTTAAAAATCAATTTTCTTGGAAAAATTCAGAAAATGAGAAAATTTCTCCATTATCTAAAGTAGTTCCCTCCCTATCTCTCCCCCCCCCCCCATGCCAAAATATAAATAAGTAGGAAACTTACATATTACCCCCAAATTTTTATTATTTATATATTATAATATTGTTATATCATCATGTTGTAACCAAGGTTCGAGAACTTGGTTTCGGTTTTTATTAGTTTCGCTAATCTCGGTTCGGGCTTCGGTTTTAACGGTAATACAACATATATAAGTGTAGATATATTAAATACTTAAATTTATCGTTATATATTACAAGACAACGATCCTAGTGTTTAAAAATCAAATTATGATGCAAAATATATTGAAACTTGTATTTAGATAAGTATTAATATAGGGTTTGGGTTCACTTTTCTGCGGTTTTCTAACAACGAAGGCCTGCAATAATCACAATGACAGTAAAAATAGTTTAAAAAATAAGTTTTTAAAAGTTTTAGCCGAAACGATATTGTATGGTTGGTTTTGTATCGGTTTTGGATTTTATATCGGTCTCTACTGAAACCAATATGAAACCATCATGTATCGATGGCTTTGGCCGAAACCTTGAACCTTGGTTGTAACCCCTCACCTCTTGAAATTTAAGAATGTTACAAATTCGTATAAACAACCAAAAAAGAAAACACCAACATTCTCTCTTAAATAAGATAATGGATCTGACATCTTATAAATTATACACGCACATCACATGCACAAAATTCAAGTGTATATATAGTTGATTTTTTTTTAAATTTCCTTTCTTCAACTCACCATACGCTATATTAAATTTTTATATCTACATATAGAATTCTTTTAATTGAATACTATGTCTTATATCTTAAAAGAAACTGAATCTAAAATCTTGTTTTTTAATTTCAAGAAATTTTTATAGCTACCAATTAAAAAATTACTATATATTAAATTTGCATCATCCTTGATGTACACACTAGTTAAGAAAAGCTGCAATTGCAAGCTTGAAATTGGAGTGTATTATCTCCCTTTCTAAAGTTAAGAAAAGCTTGAAATTGGCATAAAAAACTTTGGCTATTGGAATTTTGTCATTTTTTTCTAATTTTTTATTTTGTTGATTATGACATCATCTCAGTAATACAAGGAAAGATTAGTTAGCTGATATCAAACCTCGTGCGAAACACGTGCAAAAACCTAATATCTCAAAATATCAAAGAAGAAAATACAGAGTTGTCCCCCTTCAAATTTCAAATTATGGTTTTCCATTGATCGGGCAGATGGACAAGTCAATGGCCCATAAGCTACATTGGCCGCACCTTCCCTTGTAGAACTCTCTTGAACCCCCAAAGCCCCCTGCCCCTATAAAACCCCACACTCTATCTAAGCCCTAGATCCTAAAATGCTCCATTTTCGACTCGCACATCTCACCAAAAACCCTTGGCCCTCGATCTCTCCCTCGTCTTTTTCATCAATGGCGCCGAAGACGGAGACATACGCGTTCCAGGCGGAGATCAATCAGCTGCTGAGCTTGATCATCAACACCTTCTGCTCTAACAAGGAGATCTTCCTCCGTGAGCTCATCAGCAACGCCTGTGATGTGAGTATCGAAACCCTAGCGGCATTAAGCTATGGGATTGTTTGTGGATTTTTTTGGTGTTTTTGTTTCTTGTTGTGGTTAAAGCCGCGATATTTTCATGCATATTAGATGTTTACCTAAAAAAGAACGGATTTTGGAAACCCTAACCCTCTCTCTCTTGCATCGGAACCCTAATTCTCATTTCATTGGCAAAAACCCTAACTCTATCTTACACATCCAAGTCTTAATTTTTACCACATTTTGATGACCTTTGCTGGTTATGAGACGACTAGATGTACGTGATTGATCGCTCACTGAGACCAGCGATATCAAGCACCGTTCATCTACCAAGCTGAATCCGGTCGTTAACGAGTCTTGCTCTTGTTAAGATCCGATACATCATCTTCTCTTTTGTTTTTTCTATTTCGCACTTTGCCTCTTAAATTTTGCAAACCTAATTATTAGGGGGTGCCGCCATTGTGGATCCTGTATCTGAAGTCCCCCATACCCTGACTGTTGGATTTCTATTAATTTTTTCCTGTAATGTTAATATAAGATATAGAAAATCCAGCCATAGTCAGGTATCTGCTGATTATTCAATAGCTCATACAGTTACGTGACTGGAAAAGAAACTGTGCCTATCGTTAACACTTGTCTCTTCACTATGACAACCTTTTGTGTTGCATCTAGGCTCTACAAAAATCCAAATGACCTCTGGAACGTCGTTTTCTAAACTTTGTAAATGCATTCCACTTTGATTGAATTGTGTTTTTATCTATCAGGGGAAAATTGATTGATTCAAGTATGCTGTTGGGAATTGAACAATTAAGTCTTTTGATGCAATTAGTGATTTTGAGTACAAGTTCATAATGTGAAATCGCATAATAAACAGAATATGTGGATGAGGCTTGTTTCCAAAACGAAAAAGTCCTAGATGAAGAAACTCAGTATGTAAAATAAAAATCTTGAGTTGTTTGTTATAAACCCAGTTTATGTATCACCGTATCAATCTGTAATTATTGAATTGCTGATATGGTTTCGTTACTGGGGAAATTGATAGTGCCCATCGATGACACTGTTGTAGTCTCTGTTATGCCAACATGTGTTTTCTTGGGCCTTAGATTCCAATTTTTTTTGCAAATATAAATCAAGTAATAATAGGAAAGCTAAAAGGGAGAAAAGAGTGCAAAGATGTGAACTAGGTATGCAAATTTAAGGTGCAGAGTTTGACTATTGAAGCTCTGAACACTAGGATCAATATTGATGGTAGTTACATAATGTTGATCAGAAGGTGAACTAAAACCTCACTACCGAAAGCATTGTAGCATGGACGTCAAATTTAATAATGTTAAATTATATGGTTTGCTAATTTTAAACTGTTATATTTATAATGAACTAAAAATGAGGCTATTCAATTTGGAAAAAAGAATATAAAAGTCAGTTATATTTCTTTTTATTATTAACCACATATTCCTTATTTTTTTCCAAATTGTTCAGTAAAGAGTTCTTGTTACCCTCCAACTTCAGTAAAGGGTTTATATGCTTAGCTTACACTTCTCCTTGTAGTTTATTGAATGTTATGAGTTGGCTGTTGCTGATGATTTATTGTTATTTCTCACATCTGCTTGTTTACTCTATTCTCATTCGTTTAAGGTAAATTCAATAAGCTTTCTGTTTGACTTATTTCTAACTTCCCCGGTTCTCTTAACAGGCACTTGACAAGATCCGATTTGAGAGCCTCACTGACAAGAGCAAGCTGGATGCCCAGCCAGAGCTCTTCATTCACATTGTACCCGACAAGGCCTCCAACACTCTTACCATTATTGATAGTGGTATCGGGATGACCAAATCTGATTTGGTCAACAATCTCGGTACCATCGCTAGGTCTGGAACCAAAGAGTTCATGGAGGCTCTGGCTGCTGGTGCTGATGTCAGCATGATTGGTCAGTTTGGTGTGGGGTTCTACTCTGCATATCTTGTGGCTGATAGAGTGGTAGTGACTACAAAGCACAACGACGATGAGCAGTACATCTGGGAATCACAAGCTGGTGGGTCTTTTACCGTGACTAGGGATTCGGGGGAGCCTCTTGGAAGGGGAACCAAGATCACTCTTTTCCTAAAGGAGGATCAGGTATAAATCCCTCTAATTGTTGAGAATGCTCGAATTTGATTGCTTAGATTGATTTTATGATGAGGGCTGCCAATTTTTCAAATCTTTAATTTTTTTTAGAACACATTATTTGGCTCAACAGTGTTTATTTAGATAATTATCAGTTTCAACCGTAAAATATCTTTTACATGCTTTAAGTTGTCCATTATCCTATTCTGAAGATTCTAGTGTTATCGGACAGTCATCTTTGTGCTCTATCGGTGCAACTGTCACCCTATTTAACCCCTCTAACAGGACAATTAGTACCGAGATGCATAAATTGGAGGGGATCATGTTATCATTTTTTGTGTTTTTAGGTTTAAATAAGTACATTTGACTAGGATTATAGTCGGAAGGGATTTTACTACCTGGTAATGCTACTATTTCAAATGGATTTGGAAACAGACGATAAACTATACAACATGTAAATTATAATAGTAAAATGGGAAAATGTTGATGCTACTTGTAACACCTTTAATGCATTCTGTGTGTTGTTTGTAGTTCCAGTTCCAAAATGCACTAATCGTCCATCATACAATATTTGAACCCATATTCTATTTGATATTCAATTATCAGCTATCATATAAATATCATATCATGTATATCCAATACAGAAGCATTCCAAATAATTTCTTAGGGGCTTGTTAGTATATAAATAAACTAGGATTTATGCATGTGCGTTGCACGGGTTAGTTTAAAAAAATTAAAAAGGGGGAGAGAGAGATGTGGAGGGTTTTAGAGTCTTATTTATTTTTAAAAAAATTGGGAGAGATGATATGGAAGGTTCTAGACAAACAATTAATTGTTTTTAGGGGAGAGATGTGACGTGGAGGGCTTGAGAGGTGAGAGAGATGACGTGGAGAGCTTGAGAGGTGAGGATTTTTTTTCATTTTTTCTATTTTTCTAGAAAAAATGAGAAGGGTGGATCTCTAACCAATGATATTTGCATTATATATAGAAGATATATAGAGATGTTGGAAATTAGCTACCTTATATTGCCATTCTACTGTTTTTCCCTTCAAGTTTCTGTCTCCATGGACTTCGCAATCTTGCATGCGGCCTTTTGCTCTCGTATATTCACATTCTAGTTCTAGTCTATTAAATGGGACTTTCACAAGAGCCCTTCTTGTTTTACTTCTGTCATATCAAAATAAATGCCCGAGTTGGGTTTGACCTTATACACCAATCTATTATGCTTGCTGGTGTCTTTTCATTCTTACACTAGCGAATTTTTGGTTTTATGATCACACAGCTGGAATACCTTGAGGAGCGCCGCCTAAAGGATCTTGTCAAGAAACATTCCGAGTTCATCAGCTACCCGATTTCTCTGTGGACCGAGAAGACCACTGAGAAGGAAATCTCTGATGACGAGGACGAAGAGGAAGAGAAGAAAGACGAGGAAGGCAAGGTAGAGGAAGTCGATGAAGAGAAGGAAGAGAAAGAGAAGAAAAAGAAGAAGATAAAGGAGGTTTCCCACGAGTGGGCACTAGTGAACAAACAGAAGCCAATCTGGATGAGGAAACCCGAAGAGATCACCAAGGAAGAGTATGCCGCCTTCTACAAGAGCCTCACCAACGATTGGGAAGAGCACCTTGCCGTTAAGCATTTCTCTGTCGAAGGCCAGCTCGAGTTCAAGGCTGTCCTATTTGTCCCCAAGAGAGCTCCATTCGACCTCTTCGACACAAAGAAGAAGCCCAACAACATCAAGCTCTACGTCCGCAGAGTCTTCATCATGGACAACTGCGAGGAGCTGATCCCTGAATACTTGAGCTTCGTGAAAGGGATCGTCGACTCTGAGGACCTCCCCCTCAACATCTCAAGAGAGACGCTGCAGCAAAACAAGATCCTCAAGGTCATCCGCAAGAACCTCGTGAAGAAATGCATGGAGCTCTTCTTCGAGATCGCAGAGAACAAGGAGGACTACAACAAGTTCTATGAGGCCTTCTCCAAGAACCTCAAGCTGGGCATCCATGAGGACTCTCAGAACAAGTCCAAGATCGCCGAACTTCTGAGATACCACTCTACCAAGAGCGGGGATGAGCTGACCAGCCTGAAGGATTACGTGACAAGAATGAAGGAGGGCCAGAATGAAATTTACTACATCACCGGCGAGAGCAGGAAGGCCGTTGAGAACTCCCCATTCCTAGAGAAGCTGAAGAAGAAGGGCTACGAGGTCATTTACATGGTTGATGCAATTGACGAGTATGCTGTAGGCCAGCTCAAAGAATTTGAAGGGAAGAAATTGGTCTCTGCTACAAAAGAAGGTTTGAAGCTTGACGAGAGTGAGGACGAGAAGAAAAAGAAAGATGAATTAAAAGAGAAGTTTGAGGGATTATGCAAGGTGATCAAGGAGGTGCTCGGCGACAAGGTGGAGAAAGTGGTGGTCTCTGATCGTGTGGTGGATTCTCCGTGCTGTTTGGTGACGGGTGAGTACGGGTGGACGGCGAACATGGAGAGGATAATGAAGGCACAGGCCTTGAGAGACTCGAGCATGGCCGGATACATGTCTAGCAAGAAGACGATGGAGATCAACCCGGAGAATAACATCATGGACGAGCTGAGGAAGAGGGCGGAGGCGGACAAGAATGACAAGTCGGTGAAGGATCTGGTGCTGCTGTTGTTTGAGACGGCGCTCTTGACCTCAGGGTTCAGCCTTGACGATCCCAACACTTTCGGGAATCGGATCCATAGGATGCTTAAGTTGGGCTTGAGCATCGATGAGGAGGAAGCTTCTGGTGATGCGGACACCGATATGCCGCCTCTCGATGATGCCGATGCTGAGGGCAGCAAGATGGAGGAGGTTGATTAAGATGGATGGTGCGTTGCTATCATGATTTTTCCTTGGTATTTTGATTGACAATGTCGGTTTTAGGTGATAATTAAGTGCCATTTCGTACTGCATTTGTGCTGGTTTTGGCTCTGGGAATTGTTGGGCAACTTTTATTTGAACAGCTTTATGTTTTTTGTCTTTGTCCTAGTGGTAATTGTTTAACTTAAATATATTCTATGATGTTTTTGTTCTCCCATATGTTGCTCCTTTGATTTGCTTTTGATATATATTTTTGGTGTTATTCAACTGAAAATGATTAGATTTCTCTTGTTATGTTTCATTTCTAAAATGTCAATCTGAAACAATGACAACAGAAAAGCAAGAGAGGTTATGAGATTTTGATAATATTGAGCTCTGTCGAAATGATAGATGATCAAAGCTCTTTTTGGATTTGAGGTTGGGATAAATGTAGTTTGTTATTGAGTGAAGGTAGGAAGATTCAAACTATGGTTTGCATGTTTCAAATTTTGAAAATGGAGTTTACAAAACTTCGATTAGATTGGAATTGAGTTTACTGCAGTTATCTTTACATTTAGCTTAAAAAAGCTGCAATTATCTCAACTTTAAAATGGTTGGCCGGTAAAGCAAAGTTGGTATTTTGGAGTTATGTTTTGCTAACTTTATAAAACTACTGTTTAGAAAAGTTAACTCCATTCCCAAACACTGCCTATGTTAGAAATTGATAAAATTGGTGGTTTTGCCGGTAGTGTTTCATTTTTTTAAAATTTTATTTATAATTTAATTTACATTTTTTACCATCTGGGAAGCTGACTCTCTCAGGGGAACGGAGGTGATGACCTCTCACTCATTTTTGTAGAAGATATTCTTGCTGCATGTGCCATTTGCATAATTAGTGATTTTTCTATTGGGTAGCAAAAGGGACGAGTGTTTTTTTGCTTTTATTTCTTTTTTTGGATTCGACCCTTTTTGTAATCCGGTAGAGCGATCCCACTTATGGAGAGAAAAGTTATGCCCGATGCCCAATTGGTTCTTCCAATTTTTGTTGTATGAATATGGTGCTTAATTTAGAAGAGCAGGGATAGAAGTGAAAATTATGAACTAGCAGCAGTAGCTAAAACAAAATCTCTTTACCATATGTGGTTTTTTTTTTGTTTACGGGCCAACCAAAAATATATATTGTTAGTGAAAAACCATTTTACGGTTAAATATATTATTAAATTATTAAATGATATTTTTATCCTTTCTTTAACTACTCAAAATTTAGATACTCACCAAAAAGCATCTTATAGTTTGATAGTTTACCGAAAGACCATCTTGAAATATGCAAGATTGTTTTTGGCTAAAATTTTCACCATGGTTCTTTCCTTAACAAAACACCATAGGATAATTTATCATAAAAAGTAAAAAACACTTTGGATTTTGGTATCTCAAACTTTGTTCATCTCAAACTTCCACTTCTAGTCCAAGCAACTCTGCTGAGGATCATTTCACCTACTAAATTGACTACATATCCCTTTTGTTAAAACCAGCAAAGGCCCCTACACAAAGGTGCGGATCTTGTCAAAGATGGTTTTGAAGTATTTTTTTGTCAAAACCGGTTTTCCACCGTTCTACGGACGGTGGATAACCGGGTTTGACAAAATAGCTTCAAAGCCATCTTTAACCTGATCCGTGGGCCCTACGCAATGTGTGGATATGAAGTCTAAAGCCTAGAAAATCGGATTAATTGGAAGTTTATTGTGATATGACTCTTAGTTATAATATATATTAGTTTTTTTTTTATTTTGCTCTCTCAAAAATCGAATATTTTGAAAAACTCCACTCACATTTGAGTAATTTTAAATAACCTACGCGACAAGTTTAACCCAACCAAATACCTCACCGTGGTTCACTCGGAGTGGGTCAAAGTTTTTTTACCGCCTAAAACTGCCGTTAGAGGGGTAAAAAGACGAAAATACCTCTCTAACGACTAGAACTTAGCTTATAACACTCCTTGGATTTTCTACTCTCTCTCACCATCGATTCTCTCTTCTCTCTCCATCGAATTTTCAATTCTCTCTGCGTTTTTTTTCTCATTCACTCTTCTCTCTCCTTGGTATTTTTTCGATTCTCTCTTCTGTCGCCTTCGATTTTTTGTTTATCTTTTCTTTTTCTCTAATTTTGCTTGTTGATTTCTGTCTTTTATCTTGTAGATTGAAACTGCAGCAAGATGAGCAACAGTCAAGGGTCTGTTTCAAGCCAGCAAGTGTTATGCTTTTGTGGTGTGCCTGCAAAGTTGAATCTTTGCAAACAAGATTGTGAATATAAAGAGAAATGATTTTACGGATGTCACAAATATCCTCATGGGTGCCATTTTATAGCGCAGAAGAAAGATGATGAAAAATTATGTTCCAAAGTTGAAGAAAGAGAGTGTTTTAATAGATGCTGGACTGAAGAAGATAGAAGAGTAGATTGAAGCTAAAATCGAAATGGAGAAGAAGACACATCTGAAATTGCAGAAACAAATGTATTTGCTTAAGGTGATTCTTGGTGTTGTAATTCTGCAGTTAGTCATTACAATTTTTAAATTATGAACGAGATGAAGTGTAAGAATGAAATTGAGAAATGTTTTGGTAAAGAATGAATACAATGTTTTAGTTTAGTGATAAAAAAGAGAATGTTTTAATTCTGCAGTTAGTCATTATAATTTTTAAATCATAGCGTGCAATCATCAATTGAATGAAATATTTTGGTAAAGAATGTTTTAATACAATGTTTTAGTTTAGTGATGAAAATGAGAAAAAAGCCAAATCACCTTAACACAATATTCAATACAAGATTTTGTAATGTAATCTGGAGCCAAGTGTAACCCAGATTTTGGATTTAAATGACGAAAAAACAACAACCAAAAAGTCTAGTACTTAATCATCTTGATCTGGTAGCATCATACATTATGTAATGAATGAACATAAAGTTGATATCATAGTTTGGAGATTTGCCAACACCCAGCCATGATAAACATTTAAGATAACAAAATGAGAGAATTTTGCAACACCTAGACTTGATAAACAACCAACCTTGAACATACAACAACCAGATTTGGCAGCATCATACATATTGTAATGAAGTCACAACAGTCAGATTTCACAAGAGCAAATGCATTTTGCAACACCAGACTTGATAATGTAATTAACAATCGCCAATAATGGCCGAAAGATAACACATAATGCAAAAAAACGTAAGTAACAACCATAAGTATTTAGTTAAGTTACAAAATAAGGCAAATCCATTACAGTTTCTAGAAACTGAATTACAAAATGAGACAATTCAGTTCATTCTCAATAACAAAATGTGCTCCACCTCCACGGTTCATTACAATGTCTTATCTCCAAGGCTTCTTAGTCATTGACAAGCCTTTCCCTCTGATTGCTGGTATTTTATCTTTACCTTTTGCAGTTGCATTGTTTTTTTTGGGACTTAAGCTTATTTGAAAACTTTCTATGTTCCCATCATCAATTGCTTGTTCATTAGATGGTCTTGAAGCAACAATGGTGTCTTCGAAGTAATTTTTTGTTGGTTCAAGCATAGATTGTTGAGTTCCTATGTCTTCATTTTGATCCGTCTATCTCAATTCTCAAATTGCCGTGAGTTCCTTGCACTTGCACGTGCTCCCACTCCCTGATACATAAGCTGCTGTGAATTCATTGCATTAACAATTGATGGAGGTCCTTTTCGGGTCTCCGTCAGATGTTGTCTTCCGTCGATCTCCCGGTGGATTTTGGAAGTGATTTCCTTTGCGTGTGAGTCTCAATGGGTATGAGGAGATTGGTGTTTTGAGAAGTTTGCGCCGAATACCTGTAAAGAAGTCCCGGATGGTTTGGTACCACCGAGGACCCTCCGACGATCAAGTTAGCGAGAAAATCCAAGCAGAGTAACAGCTTAGTGGAGTAAAGACGGCTTACTTGACCCCTATGTGATGGGGGTTTATATAACGTTGATGGCACGCAGCAGTAGGCGCGAGAATCTCGCCAGCAGTTACGCTCCCGACGGCACGCCCGCGTAGAGAGCGGATAGCCCATTAATGGGGATCGCGGGGGCGTGGATCGTGGGATGTTGCTGGCGGAGAATCCGCGTATGGCGAGATTCACATAGCGGCGGTTACGCCTGTGAGCGGTGGAGCTGGTCGGTGGACCAAGGGAGACCTCCTCGGCTGGGGGGGCTCGGGGACGAGAGAGAAGGCCGAGGAGTCTTGGTCTCGTGGCATCCCGGGATGAGATGAGGGGCCGAGGAGGCCAGTTTGCAGGGGCCCCGAGGAGGGCCAGCTCATGATTGCAGGTAGGGTACAGGGTGGCCTGGTCGGTCCTCATGGGCCTTTTCTTCTGAGTTCTGGACGCGTCATTTGCCACGTGTCCTGATCTTGGAGATCGCCAATATTGAGCATCATCAACAATAGTTCCTCTCTGATGCATTTGCTGTTATGAAATCCCAACACTTGCATTTGATCCCTCTCCATAATTCAGTGGCTGTGAATACACTTTATCACTTGCATTTGATCCCTTTCCATGATGCAGTGGCTGTGAATGCACTATATCTACTTGAGTATTCTTTTTCTTTCTCCCTCTGCTTGATGTATTGGCAGCCCTATAACAAAAGAAGAATAAAATATTGAGTCTAGTGGATTATAAATGAGGATGTCATCTTATGCATGTGAGATATTACTGCCATGTGCATGTGAACCATATCAATAAACATTTTCTTGTTTGATATCCCGTGTGAACCCTATATCACACGGAACCTTATAAGTGCATGTGAACCCTATATCACACTTGTGGTGTTATGCTCCATTGCCAGACTTTTATATAGTATAAATTCCCTATAAATGCTAAGCTTTATTTCAAGAGCATCGTGCAACAACCTTGTGTAAACTCTCCATCTTAAGAATTCCAGTCTAGGTCCTCTCTTCCAAGTTGTTTACCAGAAGTGAAGGATAAGTGTGGCAACTTCATTTAAATTCTATTTACTTATTCCATGGATAAATGCTATGTATGCATCTTAAAAGGGCTATTGGGGATTACTAAATAGGGAGTGAGAAAAAGTCAAGACCAACTTGTGGGAAAGTGCAGGTAAAGTATATAAGAGATTACTAATGTGGTCCCTAATTCTAGACCAACTTGAGTCCCCAAGGCTTCTAGGAGATTTAAGTCTTCTAGAAGATATGCACGGAAGCTTGGGTTGTATATGTGTTTTCGCAACCCATCAAAGTGGAAACGCAATACCCAAGAGCTGACTTCAATCCATTGCTAATATGTCTATTTCCAAAATTGTAAACTTTGTTGTATTGTATTATGTAAAATAATGTACTTAATTTCTTGTTTAACACAGAATGTACGTGACAACCATCGATTAAAATATTTAAGGCATGCTATGCATGTTAGTCCTTTACTGCATTATTAAATAGGCTGGATACATGTGAGAGTGCCTTGTTGTTTGTGATGGTCCCCTCTTTGATTTTCTCCTCCCTTGGTTTGATGCAGTGGAATTTAACAAATAAGAAAAAGAAGTATGAAGTGAACAAATTTATTTTATGAAAATTCAAAATTGGTGGAAGTAGATAGGCATAATAAAGTCACAACCTTGTTTGGGACACTATGGGATTGTTTTCTTGTGTTTGAGTCTGATCGTTGTTGGTATGCTCTTGAGTATTGATAGGGTTTTTGCATGCTCTTTTGTTATGACCCCAACCCATACATCTTCTACACTGATATTGTAATACCCATTTTCTTTATAAATATTTTCCGCATATTTCAAATAAATGTTTTCCCGAATTTCTTTATTTAAATTTTCTTCAATTAATATTTTCCCAATATTCTTATTCCTAACTCTATTAAACCCTAACCTTTTACCCTAAACCCTAAGCCACTTGGGCCAAGCCTGGCATCCCCGCCCAAACTCCAACCGGACCCATTCTTTCTCTCTTAACTCACCCGACCCGACCCGGCCCGTCTCCCCCTCCCTCTTCTTTCTTTCTCTTTCTCTTCCTTTCTCTCTCCTCTCGAATCCCAATGTCTCCCCTCATTCTAGCAACCATCTCCCCCATGAACCGCTTCTCACCGACGAAGCCCCACCAACGACTCCTTCGAGATCTCCTCTTCGAGCTCCTCAACATCTCTCTCTCGCTCCATATCTCTCTCTAACTCACTCCCTCTCTCCCTCAAAAACTCACCGGTCAACCTCATCGGCAACCTCCTTCCCGACCTCCGACGAACCCTTATCGTCGCCGACGAGCATCCCTGGCCACCGTCACCTTGCACCGACCCCCTTGTGCCGCCTCAGCCACCACCCTCCCCACTGCCATTGCCAACCTCTTCAGTGACCCCTAGCTCCTCCTCCACGAGCACCAACCGCCACCATCACCGTTGCTCACATCGACCCCTCTTTCTTCCGCCGGCGAGCTCCTCGACCTTGTGACCACCTCAGTTCCTCCATCCTCCATCAACAACCGAGACCTCCTCCTCCATCGGCCCACACCCGAGCTCCCCTTTGTTGCCCTGACCACCGTTGGCACCTCAGAGCTTCGCTGCCAACGACCTCCTCCTTTGTCGTGAATGCCACCACCAAGCTCCCTCCCCGAGCCTTCCTTGCTGTTGCACCACCATCGCCATCTTCCCATACCCTTAGCTCCTCCCAGCACCAACCCCACTCCCCAAACTCCCTGCACCACCTGCGCCCACTTCATTGCCGACGAACTCCTCCGACGTGGACCCAATACCGAGCTCCCTTACCTTAGCAACCACTTCTCACCTTGCCTCTCTAGGCAACATCCCAGCACCCAAGCTCTCCTATGCCGCCCATCGCCGAAGAGCCGCCGCCTCCACCACCAGCAATTTCATTGGCCGACCACCTCACCATCTACCTCCAGCCAACGGCCGAGCCCAGAACCCCGTAGCCGAGCCCAAGCTTGTTGTCCCCGTGCTTGTGCCGCGCTCGTTGTCGTTGCCATGCTACTGCCATCTTCAGGCAAGTGAACTCCAGTTGTTTTACGTGCTATAGCAACGATAGATCGATATGTATAGATATGTGAGTGTGTGGGTGTGTATATATATATATCTAGCTATATGCTGTAAAGTATAGCCGTAGTTTTAATAATAAACCGTAGTAAGTTAGTGGTTTTGATTGGAACCCGTATAGCGATTGCTATTTTCATTGTGGTAATATTTAAAAATTGAACTGAGAAAAAATCATTTCGATTAATCGAAATAGACATCCTGAATGACACCCATATGCATAATGCATAATCGAGATTGATCGATATGAAACTCTAGACCAAAACATATTTTAAAATGGTAGAACTCATTATATATATATATATATATATATATATATATATATATATATATATACTGCTTATGAATATCGTGTGAAAATTTGGATGTAAAATTATGTCGTTTCACACATGATTTGACATTTTCGACAATCGACGCGAAATCTGGAATTCTCGTACATGCTATCCCGTAAAATTCATAAAAAATCATTTATATATCGAATCTTAGCGTTCCATGGCTCGTATTGAAGCCAACAGTTAAACCTATAGTACCACATAGTTTATCTCTGAATTTTAATAAGCTATGACAACGAAAACTGAGACGATTCATAGCTCTGGACTGAAGTCCAGAGCAAGGATCTCTGCCTTTACTTATTTTAGAACGCATATATCTCACTGTTTAAGTGCTCAAGTGTGCGAAACCATACATCAAGACATAGGAATTCGAGTTAGCTTTCTTGTGACACTAGTTTCACCAAATTCCAGTGTCGTTTGATATTTATAAGACATTTTACACTATTGATAGGTACGGCTGATTACTGCCATCTCAATTTAAACACGGTAGCAATGAATTGTACATAACTCCTAACATATAATGGCTATTACTGATCCGTATTTTACGTTGAAACCCTGATTGATAACCCAAAATATTATTCAACTGTAGCGACGCCTACTCTTGAATGTAACTAGGGGTAAAACACGTTTTAAAATGGACTTTCAGTTCAGAAACTGTAATTCCAGCAGTGAACACCCGCATTTAAACAATCGTATCTCCCAAACCAGAAACCCGATTGATTCGAAATCAATTTTTATGTACACATAATTAAATACACTGTTTACTCCTTTTATATTGTTTTGCCAAATTGTGCACGTGTGATTTAATGTGATTTTTCTAATCCAAACGATACCGGCTGCTCATATATTATTAGTAGTGCATTTTATTTCATCTTCATCATGTTGCATGACTGTTATACCCTCAGTGATTAGTGATCATTTGCATCGATACCCTAGCGATTGTTTTTATATTACCGAAGTATTAGTGATTAGATTGTGACAAGTACATTAGCGTAAAAGTATGAACGAATAGTGATCATGATACATAATCAGCGCAACCATTTAATTATTGCATTATTGATATGTGAGACGTATATAAGTGTAACTATAACTGGAATGAGACAGTTATGAAAGTACTTATATTAGTGTCATAGTTAAGATATCGGGGGCCCATCTATCTAACATACTGGTCTAGTCATGCTTGATGGAGACCGGTCTCCAATTCTTGAGTAGACTTATCATGGCTAACCGGTATTTTGGTTCGTGGTTGGACCTTGATGTAGACCGCGGGTGTTGAGATAGTTTGAGTGTGAGTTCGTTCAACGGAATCTCAGGGTCCGACTACATTAGTGCGTACTGATTACAAAATAGGGCCCCTCAGGGCCCCATTATGTGAAAACGTGTTACTGATTGTTACTGATTACAGAAGGGGGCCATGTATCTCCAACGATCGACACTTACGCTCAAACTGACGATAAGATAGTGATATGGACATTAAGACCTAGAGACTGATATGATTAGTGACATGGACTTGTATCGATTTACTGATCTGATACTCATGCTATAGTGTTACCTGTGCCTGCTTTTTCATGCTCATGTCTTTAACCTATGCTCACCACTTCATGTTTATTATTACTGCATGTATTACATATTACTATTTTTGTCACTCCGACGACCTGAGTATGCATACTCAGAGTAAGAAGTGGACCGCCTGATTTCTAGGACATTGTGGATATCTAGACCAGTGAACTGGCCCTATCTTTCCTTTCATTATCACTGGTTAGTTGTTTGTGTTTACTGCGCTCAGTTTCCTTTTCACCCGATAGTTTTAATGACTATATTATCTCATTATCTGTGTTAGATTACTGCTACATGTACTGCCAGAAGCTGAAATATAACTACGGTAGGATTATTCCTTAACCGTAGAAGCATGAGTGGTCTAGTCACCCCCGTATTCCGTATTTTGGGAAGTGGGGCGTGACATAGTTTTGTTGGTATCAGAGTGCCAGGTTTAGAATGAGAATGCAGTTCCAACTAGGGATCCCATGATTTATACTTTGTCTCGTTGCCTTTCACTTCTATGTAATCCTGATTGCATCGTCATATCCTGCTGTTTTACCTTATCTTCAATTATCGATTATATATCCTATCTTGATCCTTGTCTTTTACGTTGTCCGAAAATTGTTGCTTTAAGACCACGGCTTCCAACGACTCTTCTTCCACCTCCACTATCCAGGATCAGACTATTGAGATTTCAGGTGTACTGCAAGGTTTGATAGAAGTCCAGGAGCGAACGAACGATCTCTTGGCGGAAGGATCAAGAAGGAAAATGGTTCGGGCGTTAGGAGTCCCCAATCATGGGAGAATCCATGTTAAACAAAAAGATGGTGTACAGATGAAGCGCCCAATTGTTCCTCATTAACAGAAGCAGCGGAAAACCCAAGTTTGTAATTATTGCAAGAGGCCGGAGCACCTCCAGAGGGACTGTCGCCGAGCCAAGGGGCAGTGCCTGATTTGTGGATCTGGCGAATATCTTGTCAGCGGTTGCCCTCGAAAGAAAGACCTGCAAGGAGGAGATTTATCAAGCCTTCCACATCTATTTGAATAACTTGGTTGTTTTCATTATTTTCGTACTTTGAATTTTTGAGGATGATATGGACCCATCACAGGATTCAGACTTGCCTTACGAGATCATCGAGATTTAGATATTGACGCGGAGTTATCACCTTTCCTGCTTTCAATAAGGACATTGTTATTTTATTGGATTAGTTGTTTCTTTTTATTTAAATCTTGTATCTGTTGAACTCTTTGGTATGAATGCAATAAAAATGTGAATTGTGATTAAGTACTTTTGTTTGACTCACTATACTTATGTCCAACTTAGTTGACTCCATGATTTATCACCGCACCCCTGATACCCTTTTCTCGATTAGGTTGTATCATGCCGCATACCTATGTTTGAAATTGTCAAACCCTATACTCCTTATTAACTTATATCTCTTCCCGATTTTGAATCTGATTTTCATCCTTTATCTTTGTATCATTCTAGACATCCCAATCCTATTCACGTTTCTTCCATTCAAGTGTTTGCTCGCGGCGTTGATCTTCGAAGTATATACCGCAATCCATTCTCTGGCTAGTCTACTGTATATTACTAGTGTTATTTTTTTCTGTTAACATTGTTATAATTAATATCGTTTACTATCATAAACTTAGAGTTTTGCCTATTTGTAGTTAGTTAGATTTCCATTATGTGTTAGTAAGTATTTTTAGTTTTACCTACTGTCCTGAAGTATTCTACTATTTCTGAGCTTTTCAATTATTTTAATTTACATCATATATTTTATTTTCTAGTGAATTTCCCATACTAATGCTTTTTTTATTAAAATTCTTCTTAATATGTAGCGTTATTCTTCATGCTTCTTGTTTGGACTTTTCTCTGCTTTTAACTACAGAATACCACTTTAATTTAACTACTACTCTACTTTGCTTTAGTATTCTATTATAGTGTTATCGTTTATATTCAGTTAGTTTATTAGTGATCTCTTATTTAACTCCTAAACTTAGGTTTATTAACTATTTAGTTTTTCTTTTATATACATTTTATCTTGATTATCTACATAGTATTCTCTTTGCCTTATTGTTTATGCTAGCTATTTTTCATTTTCGTATCTTGGTTTGTTTACTTATGAATGTACTTCATTTTCTATTCTCTCTAATACAATTATCATTATTCTGCATGCTGGTAATTTGTTTATTTATTTCGTACCTATATCATCCCTATCTCAGTTTATCTTTATTTCCTTCGAACTTTTGTATATATAAACTAGTCTTTGTCTTTACTTTATCTACTGTTATCTAGTTTGGCGACTAGTCATATTTATACCATATGAATTACTCTTCCTCACAATATTTTCTTACTTTTATTTCTATGCCAGTATTCTCCCTCTGTTGTTTTGTGCTTGCTCAATTTATATATGTTTGTTTCGTTCTCAATATTTTCATTCTTAGTTACTTTATGTTTATGATTTCCTTACTAGTCTTCGTCGTGCTATATTTCATTCATCTTGTCGCTTCCTATCTCTTTTATACTATTACTCTAAGTTACATGTTGTTCACATATTTTTATTTTCTTTATATTTATAATGTTATTAATCCAATATAAAGTTCATTCTTTTTCCGTTTTAAACTACTAAAATATCCGTACTTTAAATATATCCTATCATGTCAATTTTTTTCCCAATTGTTTCTTATCAATACTTTTAGTTTACATGTCACTTTTGTTGCTTTCATTACTTGCTCACTTATTTTTCGTTTTATTTTCTTCTATATTTTACCGCATGAGTATTCTCAAGTTATTTTATAATTGCTTGATTTGTAGTTTTACTAAAGCAGTTTTGGTTTTTAAGGCTTATCAGCCAATCCTTCACTATTTTTTATTATTGTTATTCTATTTTTCATTGTATTTGTATACATATAGTTTATTACTTTTAATTGTTATGTCTTTGTTCTTACATATGACTATTCCTTTTTAGCTGCTCTACTTCTTATATACAAATATTTGATTTTTATTTAATTGCTTTTACGTAAATTACTATATAGTAATGTTTGATTTTCTAGTTGCTTTTTGCATGAATTTTATAGCTTATTGTTTATTTTAATTTCGAGGACGAAATTTTATTTAAGCAGGGTATGATGTAATACCCAGTTTCTTTATAAATATTTTCCGTATTTTTAAATAAATGTTTTCCCCAATTTCTCTATTTAAATTTTCTTCAATTAATATTTTCCCTATATTATTATTCCTAACTCTATTAAACCCTAACCTTTTACCCCAAACCCTAAGCCACTTGGTCTAAGCCCGGCATCCCCACCCAAACCCTAACCCAACCAATTCTCCCTCTCTCAACTCACTCGACCCGACTCGACCCGACCCCCCTCCTTCTCTTCTTTTCTCTCTCCTCTCGAATCCCAACGTCTCCCCTCATTCTCGCAACTACCTCCCCTACAAACCGCTTCTCACCGATGAAGCCCCACCAACGACTCCTCCAAGAGCTCCTCAACGTCTCTCTCCCGCTCCATATATCTCTTTATCTCTATCTTTCTCTAATTCACTCCCTCTCTCCCTCAAAAACTCACCAGCCCACCTCATCGGCAACCTCCTTCCCGACCTCGGACGAACCCTTATCGTCGCCGACGAGCATCCCCGGCCACCGTCACCTTGGTTCGCCTCAGCCGCCACCCTCCCCATTGCCATTGCCAACCTCCTCGGCGACTCCAAGCTTCTCCTCCACAAGCACCAATCATTACCATCACCGTCGGTCGCATCGACCCCTCCTCCTGCCGAAGAACTCCAAAACCGTGTGACCACCTCAGTTCCTCTATCCTCCATCAACAATCGAGACCACCTCCACCATCGGCCCACACCCGAGCTCCTCTTTGCTGCCCTGACTGCCGTCGGCACCCCAGAGCCTCATCGCCGACCACCTCCTCCCTCGTCATCAACGGCGCCACTATGCTCCCTCCATGAGCCTCCCTTGCTGCTGCACCACCATCGCCATCTCTCCATACCCTTAGCTCTTCCCAGCACCAACCCCACTCCCCAAACTCCTTGCACCGCTTGCGCCCACTTCATCGCCGACGAACTTCTCCGACGTGGATCCAAGCCTGAGCTCCCTCACCTTAGCAACCACCTCTCACCTTGCCCCTCCAGCTAACATCCCTGCACCCGAACTTTCTTACGCCGCCCGTCTCCAACAAGCTGCCGCCTCCACCACCAACAACTTCACAGGCCGACCACCTTACCATCTACCTACAGCCAATGGCCAAGCCCAGAACCCTGTAGCCGAGCCCATGCTTGTTGTCGTCGTGCCGTGATCATGCCATGCCCACGCCCGTGCCGTGCTCGTCATCATCGTCGTGCCACTGCCATCTTCAGGCAAGTGAACTCCACTTACTTTACATGCTATAGTAATGTTAGATCGATTTGTATTGTGGGTGTGTGGGTGTGTATGTGTATATATATACTTAGCTATATATAATAAAGTATCGTCGTAGTTTTAATAATAAACCGTAGTAAGTTAGCGGTTGTGATTGGAACCCATATAGCGATTGCTATTTTCATTGTGGCAATATTTAGAAATTGACTGAGAAAAACTTATGTTGATTAATCGAAATAGATATCCCGAATGACACCCATATACGAGATTGATTGATGTGAAAGCCTAGACCAAAACATATCTTAAAATGGCGGAACTCATGATATATATATGTATGTATGTATGTATATGTATATACTGTTTATGAATATCGTGTGAAAATTTGGATGTAAAATAACTTTGTTTCACACATGATTTGACATTTCCGATAACCGACGCGAAATATGGAATTCTCATATATTCTATCCTATAAAATTCATAAAAAATCATTTATGCATCGGATCTTAGCGTTCTATGGCTCGTATCGAAGCCAACAGTTAAATCTACAGTATCCCATAGTTGATCTCTAAATTTTAATAACTTATGATAAAAAAAAACTGAGGCGATTCATGGCTCTGGACTGAAGTCCAGAGCAGGAATCTCTGCTTTTACCTGTTTTAGAACGCATATATCTCATTTTTTAAGTGCGCAAGTGTGCAGAACCATATATTAAGATTTGGAAATTCGAGTTAGCTTCTAGTGACACTAGTTTCACTAAATTCCAGTGTTGTTTGATATTTTTAACACATTTTACACTGTTGATAGGTACGGCTGATTACTGCCATCTCAATTTAAACACGGTAACAATGAACTGTACATAACTCCTAACATATGATGGCTATTACTGATACGTATTTTATGTTGAAACCCTGACTGATAACCCTAAATATTATTCAACTGTAGTGACGCCTAATCTTGACTGTAACTAGGGGTAAAACACGTTTTAAAATGGACTTTCAGTTCAGAAACTGCAATTCCAGCAGTGAACACCCGCATTTAAACAACCGTATCTCCTAAACAGAAACCCGATTGGCTCAAAACCAATTTTTCTGTACAAATAATTAAATACACTATTTACGCCTTTTATATTGTTTTGCCAAATTAAGCACGTGTGATTTAATACGATTTTTCTAATCCAAACGACACCGACTGCTCATATATCATTAGTAGTGCATTTTACTGCATCTCCATCATATTGAATGACTGTTATACCCTCAATGATTAGTGATCATTTGTATTGATACCTTAGTGACTGTTTTTATATTACCGAAATATTAGTGATTAGATTATGGTAAGTACATTAGTGTAAAAGTGTGAACAAATAGTGATCATGACACGTACTTGTACACAATCAGCGCAACCATTTAATTATTGTATTGTCGACGTCTTTGGGACGTATACAAGTGTAACTATAACTAAAATGGGACGGTTATGAAATCACTTATATTAGTATCATTAATAAGACATCGGGGACTGCCCACTTTTCTACAGTACTGGCCTAGTCATGCTTGATGGAGACCAGTCACTAATTCTTGAGTAGACTTGTCATGGCTAACAGGTATTTTGGTTCGTAGTTGGACCTTGATGTAGACCGCAGGTGTTAGGATAGTTTGAGTGTGAGTTCGGTCAACAGAATCTCAAGGTCTCATTACATGAGTGTGTACTGATTACAGTAGAGGGCCCCTCAGGGTCCTATTACGTGAAAGCGTGTTAGTGATTGTTACTGATTACAGGAGAGAGCCCCGTGTTTCCAATGGTCGACTCTTACGCTCAAGCTGACGATAAGATAGTGACATGGACATTAAGATCTAGAAACTAATATGATTAGTGACATGAACTTGCATCGATTTACTATTCAGATACTCATGCTATAGTGTTACTTGTGCCTGCTTTTTCATGCTCATGTCTTTAACCTATACTCACCACTGTTAGTGTATATGCCCTAGGGGCCATTATTGTATCATACTTGCATGTATATTACTTAATGGAAGCTTGGGATATTCACAGTTGTATATACAGTCTTGCTAAAAATGGTAGTATGCTACTTGGTTTGTGTCTACTTTAATATGTGCATATGTTTCTTGTAACGTATCACTTATACATATTAGTAGAGCCCATAGGATCTTTGCTTGATTACCAGCGTTGTGATGGCAGTCACACTAGTGGGGGCTGGGTAGTCTGTAAGCAACATCCTATACAGGTCCCTGGTCATTGGATTATCGAGATAGGGCATCGATATTCCGGAGTAGACTAAGTGTGCACGCTTCTCATCCCAGTTGGGGAGATGGTCTGTCCCACAGCCATCAGTACGTCGTACTGGAGATAGTATACAGGTGCTCGTTAGGTTACGGGTACACCGAACAGGACTCGCAGGGGAACTGTTGGTTAGTATTATACCCATCGTCAGTTAACAGTTTCCAGGTGACATGAGTATAGCATAGTCCGCAGACTTGACACTGCCACTTCGCCTCGAGTGTGTCCCACTGTTCTTAGATTGCTACCCTACCACGGCTCAAAGGAGTCGTGCAAACAGGTAGCAGTTGGGTGCAGTCCCGAGCACTTGGAGGCAGTGGCGATTAGACATGATTCATCTCTCCCGGTATAGAGAGTTGATATCGCGCTATGTCAGAGAGCCATTACGCAAAGTCCCTGGCCAGGGCAAGCGAGATTTACTAGTAGGTTCCAGTAGTTTCTCAGGGTGTAATGGGCTACGCTCCGACACGACTTATACCGCTATTAGGGGACTGACGCTTACCGCCCCCTAGGCTAGATATGCGATAGTCTTAGACAAACAGACCCGACTGTACGGAGATTGTCACATCAGGCTCAGTAGGAGTTCGGATGGGTTTCCTCATCAGCCTTCTTATCGACATCTACCTAGGGACCGTTACGTACAGCTAGTGCCGCTTGCGGTCTGTGGTTAAACCCACTGCCAGCGTAGTGTCGAGTCTTTAGAGTCACACACAGAGGGTTTCCCTGCTCCAGGCGAAACGATATAGAGGTCGTATGGTTTTACGACAAGGGTTCGGACGCATACGTGTTTAAACGCACGTGCGACGTTCGGACAGTTTTTACTAGCCGGCTTTGGTTTAAGCCAGATTCTAGTATCAGGTTATTGGATTTATACAGTCTAAAGGTTTTCCGTGTTTTCACGGATTGTAGGGGCGTTCTCGTAATTTTCCGGGAAGCTTCTAGAAGCATGGTGACTTGGAGGGTAAGGTAGCATTAGCATTAATTGATTTTGTGACTCATGAGATGAATCATTCAAGTGAGTTAATGAAGCATTTATTGCTTAATGACTCACTTGATGATTCATTGCACATATTCAATGAAGCATGATGATAATGCATTTGAATTATTCATTTGATAATTCTTTATGCTTCATAATATATTAGAAGTGAGAAACAATTTCAATTCATTCTTATCATCACCTTCTCTCGCCTCAAGCTCTCTCATTCTTGAAACCCTAACCCTAACCTCTCATGTGTTGAGATCAAGGGTAGCTTAGATTAGCACTCTATATCCCCTAGACTAATACATCCATAACCTCACTCTATATCCCCTAGGTAGCTTAGATTAGCACTTTGAGCAACCTAGTTATCTCAAGTTAGAGATCAAGCTTGGCGTAGGAGCTCTCGGGTGGATCGTCTTTGACTCGAGGAGGCCGTTGAGGTGCCGATGTTCCAAGGAGCCTACGAGGAGTGGAGGACAGCGATGAAGACCCGAAGGACAAGTAACGTGAGGTATAACTTCGAATCCGAGTAGTTAAACCTCTCGTAGTTTGCTAGTAACGGTTTAGATACGATTCATGCGCTCAAGTCCGTGTTACGAAGCTTTGATAATCGTTTTTCATATATTCCGCCTCCCCGCAAGTTTGTGGGGTGCGTGACATGGACTTACAACCACTTCATGTTTATTATTATTGCACGTATTATATATTACTATTTTTTCGCTTTGACGACCTGAGTATGCATGCTCAGAGTAAGAAGTGGACCTGTCTGATTTCGAAGAGATCGTGGATATCTTGACCAGTAAGCTGGCCCTATCGTTCCTTTCATTATCACTGGTTAGTTGTTTGTATTTGTTGCGCTCAGTTTCCTTTTCACCTGATAGTTTTAGTGACTGTATTATCTCATTATCTGTGTTCGATTATTGCTACCATGTACTGCCAGAAACCGAAGCGTGACTACGACAGGATTATTCCTTAACCGTAGGAGAATGGTTGGTCTAGTCACCCTTATACTCCGTATTTTGGGAAGCGGGGCGTGACAAATATTCTTTTCCAGTCTTTGATAGGTGTAATTTATTGCACATTTTCCTAATCCATTTATTATGTTATTATCATATATTATGTTGTTCTGGATATCTTTTATGAATTATTGTAGATAACAGGGTTTGGATGCAAAAGTACGAAAAATTGTCCTAAAAGAAGAATTACGTGTGTATAATGAAGACTTAAGGGAATTATTTAGAAAATAAAAAGACAATTTGCAAATTTGGGAATATCATTACAAACCAGTAAAGATTGCAACAAATAGAGGTGAATCAATTATCACGACAACTCAACTTGCCTAATTATATGCCAAATTTGGGAACAATTCGGTGATCTACGCAACTACAGAGATACAACGAGATATTCAAGATTTTATATGCTAAAAAATCATCTAAATTGATGATAAAACGACAGAAAAAATCTGGAGCCACGAGACTAAAAAAACGGCGGTGGACCGGCTGTTGATTTTTGGCCGTTCGATAAGATGTTTTATGGGCACGATCGACTTTCCACATAGATTAATATAAGATATAAGGTTTTGTCTTTTGACGATTCTGAAGGCACGTAGATTATATTATCATAATTGTTAAAAAGTAGATTCTCTTGTATTTTCTATTACTTGTTCTCCAATTTTTCTTAGCCCTATATAAACATTCAAATTAGGTTTCATATTTCTCTCATAGGCTTCTCATTAGGGTTTTCAAGAAGAAGAGATCGAGTCTATTGTAAGTACTCTTGATTATGAATAAGATTTATTTTTCTTTTATAAACATGAGTAACCAATTCTTTTCTAGGATTTTGTTTGTATTTATTTTGTAGTCGGGTAATCTTTTATCTCTTCTTTTCTATTCTTTTATGATGAATGTTTTATGATTTAATTATTCTCTTTATAGTTTTTCATCTAATAGACTAATCTCATAATGAAAGTTGACGCCTAAAATAAGATTAGAGGAAGGGTGATAACACCAATAATCTAATTAGATTAAGGAAAGTTTGACAAACTAGAAACTTAATTAGGGAAGATAAGAAAATAATTTAATCGCAAGATATTCAACTTAGGTAGTTAAAAGGGATTTAGATTAATCGATAAGATATTAATTGTAGACTCATGACCTATATATTTTTGTGGAAGATTAAAACTAGGTTACTTCTAATTAACTAGAACTAGGGTTTTAATATGATCTGGATGATATTATAATTTTGATAGGCTATGTCTATAATTTAAATATAACCCATACTTAGTTATAATTAATGTAAACGCATTAGAACTAGATTAGGAAAGAAGATGAATCTTTTATACCAACCATATAAATAAAGCAAATAAAAACCCTAGATTTCTCTCTCTTGAAAACCAACTTTTATTTTATTTTTATTTAAATCTTTAGATTTTAAAAATAACTCAATTTTAACTTAATTTAAAAGTAGTTAACACATCTCTCTGTAGAACGATCCTCAAGTACAACTGTGATAAGTTGTATACTTGCGGTTAAAATTAGAGGACTAATAAAATCCACATCAAGTTTTTGGCGCCGTTGCGGGACAGGTGTAGTTTAATTACATTTAAATTTAAGTTTTAAATTTTAGTTATAGATTAAATTAGATTTCCTTTAGTGCGTTTGATTCTGCAAAATTTCTACTTAAAATTTTAGGAATCGAGACAAATTTACTGGAAGAGAAGATCAAGACGAACAAAGGCAAATCTAAGTAAGATCTCGTTCTTCCCAAAATATCGATTTAATTCCAACTGACAGATCTTTGCAGGATTCTTTGTGCCATATAAAAAAATTAGTTTAGATTTTAGATCTTTGATTGTTTTAGATTGCATTGTATAGTTAAGAAGATTCTAAGGGGTAACAACCCAAATCCAGATTAGATGGGGATTTCATCACCCTTTTTAGGCCCTACAAATCACAACCGAGTATCCACATTAATCTACATTAAATTTAAAAATATATATCTAGACTTCAGCCCCGAAGGACTTATCGCGTTCAATAGGATAAGAGAAGGTTGTAGGTAATCTAACGGTTATCCGATTCAATCTTGAGGTGTCTATTGACGTGTGACTAATTGTGGTTGTTTAATTAAGGCCCGCTATTTCGGTGATTCGTATAGCGGAACCCTCCCACTTAACTGACACTGATCTTGCCTTAATGTTGTTAAAGAGTTGTTAGAGGATTTATCCCGCAATTTGTCTTTTGATAGTTAGGAGCGGGTCTAGCAATTTGACTTAGGTAACCATAGATCTAGATTGTTTGCGCATCTTCGATTGTGATTTGTTAGAATCTCTAGTTTAATTTCTGCATCTTAGTTTTGGAAATGTAATAAAACTGTGTACGGTGTATGCACGTGTGGGGTCAAGACGAAACAAACCGTTTGACTCGTCTTGATTATAGATACTATGGTTGATATTGTCCCTGCTACACCTACGCTGCAGGATAGATGCTATCCTGCATGTACTTCACTCCCATCTTGTATAGTCTTACCGATTGCTGCCGGTTACTATGAAATTAAACCTGCTTCTATAAACTCGCTTCCTAAATTCCATGGTCTAAATTCGGAAGACGCCTATATCTTCATAAGGGAATTTGAGAACTTATACCAATTGTTCAAATTGAAGCAGTTAAATTAAGATATTGTAAAACTTAGATTACTACCATTTGCCCTCACTGATAAAGCTAAGAATTGGTTGTACAGTGTGCCGGCTAACACTATTCACACATGGGAGGTGTTTACTAAATCTTTCCTTAAAAAATTCTACCCGGATTTTAAAACCGCTAAATTCAGAAATAAAATTAAGACATTTTCACAAAAACCGGAAGAATCTTTTTAGAAATATTTTGAACGTTTTAAAGACCTTCTCATTAAATGCCCACATCATAATATAGCTAAGTGGGAATTATGCCAGATAGTGTATGATGGTATGAAATCTAAACTTATGGTAGAGTTGATGTGTCAAGACGACTTTATGATGAAAAAGGAAGATGACTCATGGAACTTTCTAGGAGAATTATCTGATAAAACCATACAATGAGAGAGTACTAGTGAGAGAGGTTCGACCACATTTAGGAAAAGGTTACACACGGTTGAAACTACTATAAGGATGCAAGACGAGCTAGCAACAATAAGAAAATCAATAGAAAATCTATCAACTACGACCGTCCCTGTTCAAAAAGTTAGGAAACCCTCTCCTTGCCTAAACTGTGAAAACTCGTTTCACCTTTCTGAACAATGTCCCCTTCTAAGCTGTTCCAAGGACAAGAGACCGCCAATGCTGCATATCAAAATAATAATAATAATCTTTATTCTCAAACTTATAGCCAAGGATGGAGGAACCACCCTAATTTACAATTGAATCAAGGCAACACTAGCCAACAATTCCAAAATATAAGGCAAGATCCTCCACCCGACCCAACACATAACAAGGTATGGGGACAAGAATACTAAACTTAATAGGATTGAAAAGCACCTGGAAAATATTGAAAAGCAAATTGGCCAACTAGTTATAGTTTTGGGAGGACGAGAAATGGGCACCTTACCTAGCCAACCTGTAACAAATCCAAAAGATCCATGTGCGTGCAAACAAATGCTATAATTACTTTGCAATCGGGAAAACAGGTTGATAATCGGGTTAGGATGTCCGAAGATTCGGAAGAGATACTGGTTAATGAGGAGCAGCAGACTCCTACCCCACTTACACAGCCAACATCTATTGATACACCCACATTCAATCCATCTTCTATGGATACCCTTCTTGAGCCTAGAGCACCATATCCAAAACGTTTAAAGGCCAAAAAGCAAGATGCTAAATCGGTGAAGATGATGGAGACGTTTAAACAAATCAAGGTCAACGTCTCTATTTTGGACATGATTGACCAAGTTCCTTCCTATGCTAAATTTATTAAAGTCCTATGCACTAAAAAGAGGCAAACACAAGTGCCTAAGAAGGTTTTTTGAGCCGGCAATATTAGTGACGTCATCCGTAATGCAATACCCGTAAAGTAAAAGGACCCCGATTGTTCTACCATTTCTTGCATTATAGGTGTCAAGATCATAAACCGAGCTTTATTTGATCTAGGAGCTAGTGTAAATCTTCTACCTTTTCAGTCTATGAACAGTTAGGATTGGGTGATCTTCAACCCACGAAAATTACTTTACAATTGGCTGATCGATCCATTAAGAAACCGAAGGGAGAAATTAAGGCTGTGTTATTTAAGATATGGGAATTTATATTCCCTGTAAACTTCATTGTTCTAGAAACACAACTCGTATCTAACCCTAGGAACCAAATTCTAGTGATCTTTGGGCGACTATTCCTAGCCACCTCAAACGCGTTGATCAACTGTCGTAATGGTCCTATGCATCTTACCTTTAGAAATTTAAAAATGGAATTGAATATTTTTTACTTAGGAAGACAACAAAGCGACATATATGATCAAAATCGTGAAGTCAATATGATTTAAGAAGTTTTTCACGATAAGGTGTTTAATTTTGAGGACGGTGGGTTGAAAGAGCTAAAAGAAACATTTAGAGAGGATGCATTTAATAGTGATGACAATGAGAGCGATTCTTCTGTTATTGATACACATGACTTAATGATACTTCTCCTAGTCTTCATCATCAACTTAATACGATAATGTCTCGAAATAGTTTCCTTGAAAATAAATTTTTGTTGTTAGAAAAGTAGAAAAAGGAATTGGTTTCGTTGAATGAATCTTTGAAAAGCAAAAAAAAAATCGATTGTCTCGAAATTCTTTGAGGGAAGAAAATGATGGTTTGATTAAAATTTTTACTAGTGAAATTGATATTTTAAAATCTTCTACTAGTTTATAAGAAGTTTTGAGAAATGTTGTTTTGATTGATAGATTAGAAAAAGAGAAAAATAATTTTCTGGCACAAATTGATAAATTCGAGAAGGAGAAAATTGAGTTTCTTTCAAAAATTGATATTCAATAAAAAACTATTGATGTTTTAAATACTGAAAATGAAAATTTGATTGTCATGTGATATTTTAAGAAATGATCATGAAAATTTGGTTTCATCTTTTAAAGAGAAATTGATTCTTTAAAATTGTCCTGTATTTCTCAAGGAAAGTTGATCAAAGAAATTGCTTCATTTAAGAAAAAAAATAATGATTTAAAAGTTTATTTTTCTTAGTTTTCAAAAAGATAGGAAATGATTGATCCTTTACCAAGCAAAGGGAAGAAATTTTTAAACAAAGAAGATGTTAATCTTAAAAGTTCGAAGATTCAAAAATTCTTTTCATCTAATTTTTTCAACCACTATTCTAAATATAAATCTAGTCCCATGGGTACATCTATTCATACTTGTCACTATTATGGTGCACATGGTCACTTTGCATATTCTTATGAGTTGAAAAGAAATATATCTTTATATACCAATTTGAAATGGGTCCCCAAAATTTACCTCCATAAACCCAAGTTAGTTTGGGTACCATGCAAATGCATACCCACATCTTTTTTTGTAGGTATTGTGAATTTGAAACCAAGAAAAATTCAACAAAGGTAAGAACAACTATACAGGTGTAATAAGGTATGTACTCTTAACACATTGAGGTCATTGTTCGATTTAAGTGTGGGGGATGGTTTTGTACAAAATTTGTCTTTTATTTTTAGGTTTTAAAAAAAAATAGAAAAAATTTAAAATGAAAATTAAAAAGTGAAAAATGTATATAAAAGAGAGATTTTAAGAAAAATAAGAAAAAGGGATGGTTAAATGGATATAGTGATAAGTTGTCATGAGCTCGTTCTCAAAAGGCTAGTATCATGAAGAAGTTACTAGATTTGAGAAGATATAAGTGAAGTCTATTTTTGAGTCCAAACATTTGAACATGGATACCCTACTATGCGCACATGTACACATCTTGAAACTTGGGATAGTATAAGAGACCTGTTATGCTCTTGTCTGTAATACCCTAATACGGAAAAAAAATTTAATATCACCAGAGAAATAAACACCGTCTTGCAATTATCAAGATAGCATAAAAAAATTCAGTGAGGGTGCTTCATCACCTAGTGACTTAGACCAACTGGTTTGGGATCATTTGTTATGCCTTAGGTGTTGCAAGATTAAGATACTGCTATTTACGCCTAATAAGTGATCACATCCGGTAATTGGTTGGTTAGTGCCTCACGAAATATTAACGGTCGCATGAAAAATGTGGGAACAAATCCATCAATTTGATCCACCAATTTAAAAAGTAATAGAGAGCTAAGGGCAAGAGTATAAGAGCTTGAATTGAATTCTCCGAGTGTATGGATGATTTTTTTCCACACATGTAGGGGTATATGATCATGTTCGGAAGCAAAATAGGTAGGAAAGATTGGAAGAATGATGAGGAAGTAATTTTCGACATAGATCAAAGTCTATTAAGGCATGGCTCATGACGAATAAAAATCTGGTAAAGTTTAAACTCTTGTTTTTCGTATTTTTCTTATTTATTTTTATCTTTGTATATAGTTTTTATTTTCTTATTTTTGTTTCCTTTATTTTCTTTTATAGGAATAGGAGTAGGAGTAGGTTATAGTTAGATAGTAGTTTAGTTTAGTTTAGAATTTAAAATCCTAGATTTTCTTAAGGACTAGCAAAAGATAAGTGTGGAGGTATTTGATAGGTGTAATTTATTGCAAATTTTTCTAACCCATTTATCATGTTATTGTCATATATTATGCTGTTCCGGATATCTTTTGTGCATTATTACAGATAACAGGGCTTGGATGCAAAAAGACGAAAAATTGTCCTAAAAGAAGAATTACGTGCGTATAATGAAGACTTAAGGGAATTATTCAGAAAATCAAGAGACAATTTGCAAATTTGAAACAAATTTGCGAATATCATTACAAATCAGCAAAGCTTGCAACAAATAGAGGTGAGTCAATCATCACAACAACAAATCAATTGGAGAAACCAAATCAAATTAAAAGCAACAAATCAACCTTCCTAATTATATGCCAAATTTGGGAACAATTCGGAGCTCTACGCAACTATAGAGATACAGCGGGATATTCAAAATTTTATGTGCTAAAAAATCATCTAAATTGACGATAAAACCACAAAAAATCTAGAACCACGAAGCCAAAAAACGGTGGCGGATTAGCGGTCGATTTTGAGCCGTTCAATGAGATGTTTTATGGGCACGATCGTCTTTCCACATAGACTAATATAAGATACAGGGTTTAGTCTTTTGATGATTCTGAAGGCACGTAACAGTATCCAACAGAGCAATTAGATTATATTATCATAATTGTTAGAAAATAGATTCTCTTGTTATCCAATCTTCCTTAGTCCTATATAAGCATTCAAGTTAGGTTTCAAATTTCTCTCGTAGGCTTCTCATTAGGGTTTTCAAGAAGAAGAGATCGAGTCTATTATAGGTACTCTTAATTATGAATAAGATTTATTTTTCTTTTATAAATATGAGTAACTAATTCTTTTCTAGGATTTTGTTTGTATTTATTTTATGGTTAGGTAATCTTTTATCTCTTCTTTTATATGCTTTTATGATGAATGTCTTATGATTTAATTATCCTCTTTATAGTTTTTTTTATCTAATAAACTAATCTTATAATGAAATTTGTGCTTAGAATAAGATTAGGGAAGGGTGATAACACCAATAATCTAATTAGGTTAATGAAATTTTGACAAACTAGAAACTTAATTAGGAACGGTAAGAAAATAATTTAATCACAAAATATTCAACCTAGGTAGTTAAAAGAGATCTAGATTAATCGATAAGATATTAATTGTAGATTCATGACCTGCATATTTTTGTGGAATATTAAAACTATGTTACCTCTAATTAACTAGAACTAGGGTTTTAATATAATCTAGATGATATTATAATTTTGATAGGATATGTCTATAATATAAATATAACCTATGCTTGGTTATAATTAATGGAAACACATTAGAACTAAATTAGAAAAGAAGATAAATCTTTTAAACCAACCATAGAAATAAAGCAAATAAAAACCCAAGATTTTTCTCTCTCTTGAAAACCAACTTTTATTTTATTTTGCATTTAATCTTTAGATTTTAAAAATAACTTAATTTTAACTTAATTTAAAAGTAGTTAACACATCTCTCTGTATGAACGATTCTCAAGTACAACTGCGATAAGCTGTATACTTGTAGTTAAAATTAGAGGCCTAATAAAATCCACATCGGTCTTCTTCACTCCAGGCACTTCTTCACCTATTATTTTCTGATTCTTTGGTCTTCCCCTAGGTCTCTTAGTATGGGGAGGACCTACTTCTTTTGGTAAGTCTACTTTCATCCATTCCTCTTTAGAAAGAAGTATCTTTACAAGGTTAATGTAAGCCTCCATGTAGCTGTGAAGCAACTTGAAGACAAACCAAGGTGAGCCATCAAAACTAAGTGAATGTAATGCTACAGTATAATATAAGTCAATTTAGGTTATTTAGATGCTTTTAAAAAAAATTTATCTTGATGTATGATAGTATTTATCCATATAATCTGCCCAATTGATATTCCTGATCTCACATAACACAAACATAACGTGCAAACATAGCAAACCAGTCATCTGCCATCTTCTACATGAGCACTCCTTAACTTGAATGTTCACAAGTTTTCTCAAATTGCCATCGTTCACTTCATATTCATGCTCATCTGCCCTGTGGACTTGATGATTTGTCGGTGTTTTGCTATGTTCTTTTACCATCTATCTGCATTTAGAACCAAATCACATTTCCATTTCTGTGCTTGAGATCTTCTTAACACCATCTTCCTCATCAATTTAGATTTTATATTATCTTCCAAATCACATATTGCATATTGGTAGGCTTCTTGCATCTAAAACCCATGCATTAAAGCTCTCACTCAAGTTGTTAGTAATATAATGATTCTTTGAATTTACTCTATATTTTGATCCGCTCTACCCCCATTGTGAGGTCCCATTTTTATCTTTTCCTTTCTTGGTAAGCTCTACAAATCCATCATCTGACTTCTCCCTTAGTTCCATCATAGCTTGTGCATGCTCTGTTTCTGAAAAGTTCGTAACTGCAGTCCAAACAACTCTTTCATAGAAATCTCCAGGGTGTGTTTTTTAAAAGACTTCCAAAGATGTCTCATACACACCCTATGCTCAACCTTTGGCATTACAGTCTTTGGAGTACTTTTTAACTCTTTCTCCATGTCTCTTATTATTGTTAGATTATCAACATCTCCATCCAATGCTTCTTTCAAGTTTGAAACAAACCATGTCCAAGTCACTGCATTCCCCTTCAACAACAACAAAAGTTATGGTATACAATCCATTATTTGCATCTAGAGCATTGGTTGAAAGCAAAATACCCAAATACTTACCCCTTAGATGGCAACCTTACAGTCCAATAAAAGGCCTGCAAGCTCTTTTGAAGCCCAACACACATTGTCTAAAAGAGACAAATATTCTTGAGAAGGCATCATCATCACATATATTATAAACAACATGACTTCTCTCATTTCTGTTGATAAGCTCTTCCTGGAGACTTGGTACATATTTGTAGTACTAATCTACATTCCCAAACACTATCTTCCTGGTCTTTTCCCTAGCTATCCACAATCTATTACAAGAGATATCACCAAGCTGATATTTTTCCATAATATTCTCGATATTCTTTGGTAGAAAGTATCTGTTTTGCTTGATTTTTCCTAAAATCTGATGAGCTATCTACTCAGCACTTGCTTGAAAATTCCCTTCCGTGTTGATACGAGAACATTAATGCTTAGGATTCATTTTAGTGATCAGCACTGTCGCTTTGTACTGTCTCCACTTATAATCTCTTACCCGCCATGGACATTTCTTTGCACCACAAACCACAACCCATCTTGTCCATCATTTATCTCATACTTTGCTTGAAAACTGCGTTTAATTGCATGTTGTTTTATACTTATTCTGAACTTCTTTTTTGTCCTTAAATCTCCTCCCTACTTTTATTATAGGATTATCCTCATTGACATCCCATATTTCCCCTTCAAACTCTGACAATTATCTACATTCTCAATTTCAGGTTCATCATCATTCTCAATCCAGTCATCATCACTGTCAGGAAGATCATGGTAGTTATCCTCAGAATAGCAATCATCTGCATCATCTTCAACTAACTCTTCATCCACATATTCTTCATCTTCCATATCCACATATTGCAATTCCTCAATCAAAACTGCTTTATGTTTCTTCTTCTCAGCACTGGTTAGACCATCAGTTACTCTTGTACTTGATCTTCTTTTTCTTCTCTTACCAGTAGCTTGATGTACTAAAGTTTGAGGGTCTTGAGTGGCTTGCATTGCAGTTTGAGGGGTTTGCACTGAAGCTTGATGGTCTTGAGGGGCTTGCACTGAAGCTTGAGGAGAAAATTGTTGTGAAGTGCTTGAGTACAATCTTGAACTTCTTCTAGGAGAAAGAATCGTTGGATAAAATCGCTTTGATCGAGAGTGTTCAGAAATTTTCACCTCATGTGACATGAATAGCCGACACTTTCCTAAATGCATATGAGCATGAAGCATATCCATGTAATCTCTATCAGTCTTAACAGTTTTGTATTGTGGAGGATCAATATTTGGCAAAGCATAAGAAAATCAAAGTTTAAATCTCCTTGTCCAAGGCAACCCCAAATTGATTTCAGCAATTAGATCTTTCAGGTTTGTCCTATCAATCTCCACTCTAATGGATTTTTGTGACCCACACTCATATTTTATCCTTATAGTTTTTGGAATATTCTTCCAATAATCACTATGTCTTAACAATATCTCCATATCATCATCCATGTCTAACCTGCATGTAAGAAATTTACACAAACTCTCAATATCTTTTTAACCCACATTTGTTTTTAAATTTCAGAAATATGAACAAATTGAGAAAAAATAACACTGATTACATTTGTTGTGTAGTTCTAAAGTGTTTAATGATCGATAAGCCTAAGTCATCTTCTTTATTTTGGTCCCAAAAGAAACGAAGGCGAAAAATTACGAAGAAATTACTAGCTGAAAAATAATATCAATTGGTTCTATTAGTAAAAAGAAGGGGAAAATTGAATAACGGGATAAAAGAGATAGATCAAGCCCTAAAACATCCCTGAAAGCCCCAACTTTTATTTCCTCAAAATCAACACTCAACGCCTCATCAATTAGATATATCAAGCCCCTAAAATACACAGAATAAACCCTACAATATACCCATATTTCTTACTGAATACATACCTAAAGGAGAATAGACCCAATATTTGACGGCTTCAAATTAGGGCTTCGAAATGGGGTAGAGAGGTTGAGAAAGGGAAAGCGAGGAAGCAATGGGTGCATGCGATCTTCATTTAATGACTTCGAAGTGAGAGAAAACGACGCGGCCTTAGTTTCCGGCGATCTTCAAAACGATGGCTGCAGATGTGAAAGAGAGAGGAGAGAGAGAGAGAGAGAGAGACAGGTGAGGGTTATCTGAGTTATTGCTTAGCCAAAAGTAACCATGGTTAACGGTTAATCTAACATAAGCTTACGGGAGTGGACGGGAGTAAAGTATTTAGTTGAGGGAGTATTTTCGAGTGGGTTATTTAAAATTACTAAAATGTGAGTGGGGTTTTTCAAAATATGCGATTTTCGAGGGGGAAAAATGGAAAAAAAACCTATATATTATTTGTAAACTTCATATGTAACAACATATGAAGTTTTATGGGGAGCGACCTATTGCAAACCGGTCCGCGTTTTTAAAAAACGAGAACTCTCGATCCACGACATATTTGAACGATTCGAACCGTTCAAGTTAATCAGCCTACCCTCAAATGTATGTGTTTGGAAAATCAAAGGATTTGAAGATCTCTAACCCATGCATCGAATGAATGCAAAATGAACGTATTTCAATATAGCAACATAAATTTCATCCGATGCATGGGTTAGAGATCTTCAAATCCTTTGATTTTCCATACACATAGACTAGAAGGTAGGGTGAACAACTTGAACGGTTTGGATCATTCAAATATGTCATGGATCGAGAGTTCCCATTTTTTAAAAACGCCGACCGGTTTGCAATATATCACTCCCCGAAGTTTTATCCTGCAAATTCATCGGGGGGGGGGGGGGGGTTCTCTCTCCAGGTTTTCAATATTTTTCTTGCTATATAGCATGCGAAAATCACGAAATTGTCAAATACCTAAACCCATTTTCTATGTTTTTTTAAAACTATTTTGCATGTGAAAGGCCTAAAAAATCACGACATAATTTATAAAATCCAATTTTTTTTCTGTTTTCTTCGGTTTTCAATTTTTTCTTGCTATAACACACGACAATCATGGTATTTTCAAAAAGATCCCAAAATTTTAATTTCTTAAAATTTTCAATATTTTGCATTGTATACCGAAAACTCTTGAAAACTAAAAATTCGTAACTTTCAAAGTTTGCAGCATGCAAAATATTGAAAAACTCGAGAAAACAGAAAATTACAAGATTTTCATGAGCTATAACATTTGAATTATTGAAAAACTCAAGAAAACAGAAATTTATGTGATTTTTATGGGCTACAACATGCAAACTATTGAAATACCCAAAAAACAAAAATTCACGATTTTATAGGCTTTATCATGCGAAACATTAAAAAACTCGAGAAAACTAAAAGTTCATGATTTTTGAATGTTATAGCAAACGAAATAGTGAAAAACTTAAGAAAACAAAACATACACGATTTTCTTCGAATACATGCGAAATATTGAAAAATTTGAGAAGACTAAAAGTTTATGATTTTCATGGGCTTCAACATACGAAATGTTGAAAATCTCGAAAAAAAAACTAAAAACTCGCAAATTTCGCCAGCATAGGATGCCAAATATTAAAAAACTCGAGGAAACAAAAAATTCATGATTTATATAGGATATAGAATGCGAAATATTGAAAACCAGAAACAACTAAAAATTCACAATTTTCATAGACTATAAAAAGAGAAATATCGAAAAACTCGAGAAAACCTAAATTCCACGATTTTTGAGGCAGTGAAATATTGAAAACCTCAAGAAAACTGAAAAATCACGATTTTCGTGGGATATAGCATGCGAAATATTGAAAACTCGAGAAAACTAAAAATTCCTTATTTTGGCGGATTATAGCATCGAAATATTAAAAAACTTGAGAAAACATAAAGTTCAACGAATATCATGATCTCTAACATGCGAAATATTTAAAACTCATAAAAATTGAAAGTTCGCAATATTAGAAAGCTATATAATTGAAATATTTAAAATTTGAGAAATTTGAAAATTCACGATTTTAGTGATGTTTACCTTCGAAAACGAGGGCTGAAGACGAGAGAATGTCTAGCCTGAATTTGGAGATAGTTGCATTAGTTTGATCCATCCATCTCTCCGAAAACACTAAGTTGATTTATATCGCCATATATCGGAGGTTTGGATGAATGCGACCGATGTAATCGACTTCATATTCTCTTTCACGGATGAGAGGTTTGTTGATTGTAGAGACGCATTTTTTCTATAGGCGCAAGCCCCTATAGTGAATTACATTGTCGTGTACGACAACAACTTTCTGCACTCCAGGTTCTTTTCTTCACATACCGTGTCTTTTGGTTTTTATTTTTATTTAGATTGCCTTTGGATTGTGTACAAAGAATAATTTATGTTGTCACCCGTATGGTGCGGATTAGTCCAAATTTGTATTTTTATTTTCATGATTTGGGTCAAGCATTTGCTTGACTGGATCTATGTTGGTAGCTTGGTTTGCCAACGAGGTTGAACTTAGGTTGTATTTTTCATATTTGTGAGGTCCGTCAGTTCATATGAGAGCAAAAGCTCTTTCTAAGGATTGTTAGTTTCATTTGAGAACTTAGATCAAACTTAGAGGGTTTTGGGTTAAGCATTTGCTTGACGGGGTCCACGTTGGTTGCTTGGTTTGCCAACGGGAATGAAATTATGGTGGCAATTCTCACATTTATGAGATCCGTAAGTTTCATATATTTTGGAAGCATTAGCTTTGTCTCGGGATACGTTAATCACATTTAAGAGTTAAGGCCGACTTAGATCATTTGGTAATGTATTGAGAGCATGGCTCCCTGTTGATCATATGATCATTGATGAAGCCTAGGCTTCCAAACTTAGCCATTTTGCTAATTATCAAGCTCTGGCTTGACCACCATGCGGGCTTGCGCACTTGTGACACGCACAACATCTACGCACGTGATTTTCACATGATGCACATGAATTTGCATGGCGCTTGGTGGGATCAAGATGCGACTTGAAATTTGCACTTGTGCCCAGCGCTTGCGCATGTGTATTGCACGTGATGCGCAGAGCGGTTCCTTAAGAGAGGGTTCTTTGGCATGGGCGCATGTGGTTTTGCACGTGGTGCAACACAGCTATATAGGTGTGCATCTTTATTGGATGCGCCCTAGTTTTGTTAAAGTCTTAACTTTCTAGAAAGAAGAAGTTTTCAATGAAGCCGAGGCTTCCAAATATACATCTTTTGCATTTGTTGGTCTTTTGGAACATGTTCTCCTCTTCTCATGGTTTAGTCCATGTATATGAAGCCAAAGCTTCGGTTTTTATGTGTCTAGACACCTTTTTAATGGGAGTTTCTCCCCTAAGGTCTTGGATCTTGGGATCAACATTTTCATGAGAGTCGAAACTCTCATAGAAAGTAGATAAATCTCAAGATCTTTTGATCTTGCATGTAGAGCCAAAACTCTAAGAAAGTCGAAACTTCAAGAAAATGAAACGAGAGAATTTTCTCTCCTTTTTTATTTACCTAGTTTCGACTAGGGTTTTGGTTGAAGAAGGATTTCTTTTTTGTGGAGGCGTCTCTTTGCTTTTGAGAACGAGTTCTCTGTATTTTCTTTTCAAGAAAAAAAGGGGAGAGGACCATGATTTTTCTCATAAGGCTCCTATTTATAAGAGAGGAGTAGTTAGGGTAAATCCCTAAATACCAGATTTGAATTGATTCATATCAATTCAAGGTGCTTAGGCACCGTTGGAATGTTGATGCCAATATCTTTTGTTAAGATAGTTAACAGGAAGATTTCTTCCAAATAGAGCTCGGCTCAATAGAAGTGCATGCTTCAATGAGGGATGCGCTTGCGCACTTGCCTTGTAATGCATCGCAAATGTATGCACACGTGCATTGTACGTGGTGCAATGCACAAAGAACTTGTGCTTACGCATGTGGCGCATCGCAAGTGGCACTTGGATTTTCATGCCAAGTACGCAGTTTTGGATCATGCGCTCCAAGGAGGTTGCGCCCTATTTTGGACGGGAACTGGTGACATGCAAGATATTGAAAACTAGAGAAAACTAAAAATTTACAATTTTTCTTAGCTATATAGCATGCGAGACATTGATCAATTCGAGAAAACAAAAAATTGGACAATTTCATGAGCTATAGCACCAAAAGTACTGAGAAGTTTGAGAAAATTGAAAATTCATAATTTTCGTGGGTTAAATGCGAAATATTGAAAAACCTGAGAAAATATAAAATATCGCGATTTTCAAGAGTTACATCAGGCAAGTTGTTGAAAACTCACAAAAGTTGAAAGTTCTTGATTTTCGTGGGATATAACATTTGAAATATTGAGAATACTAAAAAACCCACACTAATCTTCTTTCCCGTTCTCAGATCCTGAAACACCCATTTTCTTTGCAAGGAGTCTTCGTGAAGCTAAATCATTCGATATATTGAAAAACTCAAGGAAACTGAAAACTCTAGTAACTAGAAAATTCACAATTTATCGTAGGCATATAGCATGCAAAATATATAAAACTAAAAATTTGCGATTTTTATGGGCGAAATATTGAAAAACTCGAGATGAAATTCCACAATTTTCGTTGGCTATATACCATGCAAAATATTGAAAAACGTGAGAAAACTGAAAACTCGCAATTTTCAAGAGCTATATCATGTGAAAAGTGAAAAATCGAGAAACTTGAAAATAGATGATTTTCGTGAGCATAATGTTCGAAATATTGAAAAACTTGAGAACATAAAACGTTTAGCGATTATCATTATCTATCACATAGGAAATTTGAAAAACTCACTAAACTGAAAGTTCGTAATTTTAGACATGCAAAATATTGTATATCTTGAGAAAATTGAAAATTCAGGATTTCATGGGCTTTCAGAATAAAAGATATTGAAAAACTCGAGAAAAATGAAAATTTGCAAATTTTGTAAGCTATATAACATTCGAAATATTTATAAATTTGAGAAAACAAAAAATATGAGCTTTTCATGAGCTAGCACTTAAAGTATTGAGAATCTGGAGAAAACCTAAAATTCGTAATTTTCTTAGGCTAATATGTGAAATATTGAAAAACTCAAGAAAAATTTATATTATGAGATATTCATGTGTTATTATAAACTAAAGAAAACTGAAAATTCTTGATTTTCGCATACTAGCATGCGAAATATTGAAAAACCCAAGAAAACTGAAAATCCATTATTGCCATGGTCTATATATATAGCATGTGAAATATTCAAAATCTTTTGAAAATTTGAAAATTCGAGATTTTCATGGAACGTGCGAAATATTGGAAAGTCCTGTGAAAACAGAAACAGAACGTTCAACGGTTATCATGAGCTATAACATTCAAAAAATTGAAAACTCGAGAAAACGTAAAATTTGTCTGTTTTGTAGGACACTATATGAAATATTGTAAAGGTCGAGAAAACTTAAAATGCATGATTTTCATGGGATTTCGTTTGCGAAATATTTCAAAACCTGAGAAAACTAAAAATTTGAAATTTTTGTAGGTAAGCATACGAAATATTGATCAGCTAGAGAAAAAGAAAAACTAGGCAATTTTCATTAGCTATGTAGCACAAGAAATATTTAAAAACTCGAGAAAACTCAAAATTCGCAATTTTTGTACTATAGCATGTGAAATATTGAAACACTCGAAAATACTGAAAATTCACGAATTTCGTGGGCTTATTGCTTGAGAAATATTTTAAAAACTCGAAAAAACTGAAAAATTTACGATTTTCGTATAACATGCGAAATACTGAAATGTTCAAGAGAACTAAAAATTCTTGATTTTCATGGGTTTGATAACTCAAGAAAGCAGAAAGTTAAGTGATTATTATAAATAAGATTTAAAAATATTGGAAAACTGAAAATTTGAAAATTTGTAATTTTCGTAGAATTTAGCATGCAAATATTGTATAGATCAGAAAAATTGCAAATTCATGATTTAGATTGCAATGACAAATTCCTTTGGGAATCACTAGGTATGTACTGGCTAGGGACTTTCTACGCTACCCTTGACTGTCGTCAAAAGAGAGCAGTGTTCAAGATTTTCGCTCACCAACATTCTTCGTCGGAAGTACTTAAGGATTCCAGTCAAGTTATCTCCCTAGTTGCATTCCCTGGACCATCTTTTTCGCACCTTTAAAACAAGCCATACGATACTAGTAGTCCCGACCCCAGAATTTGCGGCTGTATGACCTTTGTTTGTTCCTTACCGTTTTACTGTGTTCTTCTTGTTGGATTTCTTCTACTTTTTAAATTCCAGTCAATTCTTTTCCTTCTTATTTGCATCTATAAGTACCCCTTGCATACCTCCTTGAATCATTCTGGTCAACTTAGAAAATTATCCTAGAAATCTTAAGCTGGCCTTCAAATTATTTGACTCGGAACATCTCATCATTTTTGTTCATTTATTTTGATTCGCGTGCATTCTACTCCAATCGCATACCTTCTTATCGATTAGAGCACCGACTATTGGACCGTAAAGACAAAATGTGACCGCGTTATCCTGACCTTTTCCTTGCCCTGTTGCAACGTTCTCTTTGTAGGAATTTCGAGAACGAAATTCATTTTAAGAAGGGTAGAATGTAACGACCATGTTGTCATTATAACGTTTTTATATAAATAAAATTTTATTTGTTTTAAAATGGTTTGTTTTATTAAAACAGAATTTTTGAAAAATTACTTTTGAGGATTAACTTGTTTTGAAAAGGGAGATAAATTAGTTTAAATGATCTATTTAAGTTTTGATGAATTTTTAATATATTTGATTTTTATTGTTGGTGTTTTTAAAAATAATAAAAGTGAAAAAGAGTATTTGAAATGGTTTTAAAAAAATTAAAAAGGAATTTATTTCGATGAAGTTACTTGATTTTTAAATAGAATTTTGTTTGAACTCTTTTATGTTTTCTTTGTTATATATATATATATAATAAAAGAGTATGTTCAAGAAGTCTAGTATGCTCTGCTGGCTTTCAATTCAGGAGTTTGAGTCTTAGTATAGGTTGCATGTTCGAATCTCGATTGAAATAATTTAGTTTTAGCATGCAAAATATTGAAAAATCGAAAAAACCGAAAATGTACAATTTTTGGATGCTATAGCATGCGAATTATTGATAAATTCGAGACTTATGCAAATTATTGATAAATTCGAGAAAACGAAAAATTAGGTGATTTTCATGAACTAGCACAAAAATATTGAAAAACTCGAGAAAATTTAACATTTGCAATTTTGTAGGATATAACTTGAGAATTATTTAAAAACTCGATAAAACATAAAATTACGTGACTTCCGTGGGTCATAACATATATTGAAGAACCTGAGAAAAGTGGTAATTCGCAATTTCCTAGGCTATATAGCATATGACACTTCGAAAATCTCGAAAAAACTGAAAAGCCGCTATTTTCAGAGGTTATATAGGTTGCGGAATATTGAAAACTCAAGAAAATTGAAAATCTGCAATTTTCATTGGGTTATATATTATGCAAAATATTAAAAATCTTGAGAAAACTAAAAATCTATGATATTCGTGGGCCAACCGAGAATCAACGATTTTCTTAGACTATAGGATTCAAAATATTTAAAAACCTGAGAAAACCGAAAATCCGCGATTTTTTGTGCGCTAGCTTGCGAAATACCGAAAAACCACTATTTTCATAGGTTATATAGAATGCGAAGTATTGAAACACTCGGGAAAATGAAAATCCACGATTTTTGTAGGCTAGCTTGCAAAATAGAGAAAACTCAAAATAATTGAAAATTCCCGATTTTGATTTTCGTAATCTAAATTTGAGAAAACAGAATATTATATGATTTTTGTGGGATGTGACTATTGAGAAATAGAAAAAAAAACAGAAAAAATTTCATAGGCTTTAGCTTGTGAAATATTTTTTTAAAAACTCAAGAAAATAAAAAATTCGCAATTTTTCATAGGCACATTTAAAAACTCAAGGTAACAGAAAACACGCGCACGCTATATCATGAGACACATTTAAAAACTTGAGAAAATTGAAATATGAAAACTAACGATTTGCATGGACTACAGGAGTGAACATATTGAGAAATTTGAGAAAACTGAAAATCCATGATTTTTATGGGCTGTATGTGAAATATTCAAAAACTTGTAAAAACATAAAATCCATGTTTTTCGAATTGGAAATATTGAAAACTCGAGAAAACCGTGGATTTTTGTTTGCTAGAGCAAGTGAAATATTGAAAAACTAGAAAAAAACGACAAAAAATTAAGCAATAGCATGCGAAAATATTGAAAAAACTCGAGAAAACTTAAAATCCATGATTTAATAGGTTATAACATGCAAAATATTGAAAAACTTGAGAAAACAAACAATTGTGTGATTTTCATGGGCTATATAACTTGCAGAATATTGAAAAATTCGAGAGAACATATAATTAAACAATTTTAATTAGGTATAGTATGCGAAATACTAAAAACTCGAGAAAATTGAAAATCTCATAATGAAAAATTGAAATTCAAGAAAATTGAATATCCACAATTTTAATGGGCTATATTATGCGAATTTTTGAAAATCTCGAGAAAACCAAAAATTCGCCATTTTCGTAACTATTGCTTACGAAATATTGAAATACTCAGGTAAAAAGAAAATCCAGGATTTTCTTTAGGTATCCTACCAAATATCCAAAAGCTAAAGAAAACTGAAAATTCGTAATTTTCAAAGTCTATACGTGCGAAATATTGAAAACTTAAGAAAATGTAAAATTAAGCAATTTTCGTGGGTTATAACATATGAAATATTAGGAAACTCAAGAAAACTAAATTTACGATTTTCATGGTCTTTACCATTATAAATTTTGAAAGAAAAAAACTCGTGAATTAAAAATTCGTTATTTTCGTGGGCTTTAGCATACGAAATACTGAAAAACTCTAGAAAACAGATTTTTTTTGACTTTTGTAGGCTATAGAATGAGAAATTATGAAGCACAGGCACCTGCTTGGACATGGAACGCGTCAAATTTATAAGAAAAGAGGACATGAATGTATTTTTTTTTTTTTTATAAATTTAAATATTTACATCAAACAAAATATG